>CM053148.1:96165000-96790000 GCA_028571685.1 Heterohyrax brucei
AGGATAAAAGGTGGTGCAAGCCTCATTCCATGGGCACTCCCTTAGTAAGGGTGTTGCAACCCCACCCTAATCCTCTTTTAAAAAATCTCAACTGCTAACCATAAGCAGAGATCGGGATTTACAGCATATGAAAATCCCAGAACAGAACACAATCACATAATACTCGGAATTGTGGTCCTATCACATTGCTAAGCACATTTTTGGGGGGACACAATTCAATCCATGACATTATTCAACATTGAGGAAAAAAATGCTAGAAACAACATTTCTCTCTTTCAGTTTAAAGAGTCCTAAGAAATACTAACTTTTTTAAAAAAAAAAAGCCTTGGGAAGAAATGGCAACATCCCCATACAAGCTGCATTTACTTTAGGGTTTACCTTTTTATTTCCAGCCTCATCTCACAGTTATTTTTATTAAAATCACAGAAAGTTGCAGAAGACTAAGGGAAAATAGCCCTCTAATGCACCAAAATGTGGGTGATAGGAGATTACAGCTAGTGAAGCATAATATTATTGTCAAAATTATTTGAAATCGGTTTCATTCCTTGTAATGTCTTACTTAGTTCCTTTTGCTCTTACATAAAGGTCAATTTGATTATTTAAAGCCCAGCCGTGGACAGACTTGCTACAATGCATTCCACCAATTCTTCAGGCATTTTAGTCACCACATGCTTCGGCCAAGAACAGGACACACTATTTCTCCTGAAAACAGCAGGTCTGTTCACCATTCTATGTCTAGAATGTCCTTTCCTCCTTTCTTGTCCCCTAAACCTCTCCTTAAATACACGTGCCACCCTCCTGTGACATCTCCCTTACTTCTTTCGGCAGGGTGACCGCCTCTGCAAGATCAATCATTCTTGGATTGTAAGTACTCCATTAGTTTACTGAAAGCTGATCAATATAAAGGGATCCTAAAGCTGACACTACTTAGTTGCGTAAAATTTGGGGGATCATCTGTAATGACATTATATCCTTGATTTATTCTACTCAAAGGCTGGAACATGAACCTCTTCCAAATGAGGTCTACCAGAACTTGAATATAACTGTGGTCAGATTCTCCTGCGTACTCAGAACACGTTTCTTCCCAAAGACAGTAATAGAAAGAGTTTTGGTGATTAAACAGGGACCTTCATGACCTTTCCTTTCATCTGGATCAGGTAATAATGACTATAAGGAATTGTAAGACAGTATTAATGATGTCAAAGCAGCAGTGGGAAATTTGGGGAAGGAGAGAAAGGATAGGAATCCCCCCAAAATCTGTTCAAATATGCCAACAGATTAAGTTGTTTGTTAAGAGGAGTAATAATTAGAAAGTAACTTTCTACCCAACATGGAATTTAGAGAAAGTAAAATTAAGGTGCTTTGTCAGGGATTTGTTTAGTATTCTGTGAATAAATAGGACAGACTCACAAGAATGATTCCAGTTCTGCCAAGAAATACATACAACGTTCCTTTTAATATTATCATTTTTTATTACATTTTTCTTCATTTGGGCTCTCATAGACATTACTTTCTTGGAACATTTATACAACCACTCACAGCAATTGAGATGGTTCTGACTCACAGCGACCCTATTAGGACAGGGTAGAACTGCCCCATAGAGTTTCCAAAGATCACCTGGTAGATTCAAACTGCTGACCTTTTGGTCAGCAGCTGTAGCTTTTAACCACTACACCACCAGGGCTTCCTGTGCTGGTAGGGTTTCGTACACCACCAGGGTTTCCTGATGGCATAATGATTAAGAGCTACGATGGCTAACCAAAAAGTTGGGAGTTCAGATCTACCAGGCACTCCTTGGAAACTCTATGCAGCAGTTCTACTCCGTACTGTAGTGCTGCTATGAGTTGGTTTGCTTTGGTTTGAGAACATTTATGAAGCTTTGATGGTACAAGAGCTCAGGCTGCCAACCAAAAAGCCAGCAGTTCAAATCCACTAGCTGTGCCTTGGAATCTCTAAAGGCCATCCGGCCTTTCAGTTAGCAGACATAGCACTGAACCACTAAGTCACCAGAGATTCCTGGCTTTACAAACACCTTGATAAACCAGAGAGGCACATTAGGAGCCACGCTGCTACCTAAGTGTGTATTCTTTGCAGTGCTATTGTTCCATATCCAAGGCCTACTTTCCTCTTGAGACTGGAGGTAAAATGCCCTGCTCTTAGGACTTGGAGCCAAATAACTGCTTAAATTATGGTACCTGGCCACTGTAAGGTTATCGTTAGTTGCCACTGGGTTGATTTTGACTTGTTGTCACCTTACGACCTCGTATGTATACGTCTTGACTGGCCTGAGTCATTTCCGTGATACTTGCTTGAGTCCACAGCTGTAAGTCATCGTATCAACCCACCTCACTGGGGCTTTCCCTCATTTTTGTGGCCCTCTCCTGGTGGCACAGTGGTTAAGAGCTTGTCTACTGATGAAGAATCAGCAGTTCGCATCCACCGGCTGAGATTTGGCAATCCTACGGGGCAGTTCTACTCTATCCTGTATGGTCACTGTGAGTCAGACTTGCCTCAACAGCAATGGGACAGGAACTTTGGGATTGAGAGGTTGACAGACCATAGTCATCACTATCAACAACAAAATAAGAGAAGGAATAGAAAAAGTTTCCTAAACTATCGTCAAAAAGCTTCTCGGAAGGCTATTTTTTAAGGTACAAAACGGATGGAAACTGTGTGCCGTAAAGGGTCAGACTGTAATCACCAGCTAGCTGAATTTCGACACTATTTTCCTTAATGATGGGTGTGTATGGGAATGAAGCCAACCTCCCATAAAGACCTCAAACATTCCAGGAATGCAGCATGACCCTTCCCAAAGAAGGGCTGGTCAGTAAGGAGCATGACCATGTGGGCTGAAGATCCTTCCTTTCCTTTCCCAGAGGACATTAAATGAAAAATTCATATAATTCTAGCTCCAAGGGCCCTGGTTTGGCTCAGTTCTGAGAATTCCCTCGTAAAAGTACGCTGGCTTCTCTCCAAAATATGTTGATACTAAGATAAATTTACAACATCTTAGATCAGAAGGCTATATACATCTCCTAGATGGTAAAAACTGTCTGTTCAGTTTACTATCGCCTGTGTTTTTGATAGTTGGGAACATTTTCATCATAGCTTTTGGAATAAGGAGAGTCTCAAAATGATATATAAAACCCTGGGTTTGCGTTCTGGCTCTACCACTAGCTAGTTATTTGATCCTTATTTCTCTAAGTTTCAGTTCTTAATCTTGAAATGAGAATAATAAAGCCTACTTTGCAGCTGCCATAGACTTCAGTAATAAAAGTCTGCAAGAGAACCTAGCAATCCTAGATCACGGTATGCTCCATAAGCTTTGCTTTCTATTTTCCCTATTATTTTAATATTGAGGAACTTGTATTATTTAATCTCTAAGAAATGTATATTTATTTTGACACACTGAAGTATTTTATAATACTTGGTAACCCTGGTGTCTTGTGAATAAATGCTACAGCTGCTAACCAAGAGGTCGGCAGTTCAAATCTACCAGGTGCTCCTTGGAAACCCTGGGGGCAGGGGGCTAGTTCTATTCTGTCCATTAGGGCCACTATGAGTTGGAGTCATCTCAATGGTTATGGGTTTGGTTTTGGTTTTCTAGTACCAGGAAGTGTTAAAGTGATAAAAAAGGCATTGAAAATAATTTGAGTATTTGTTTAAGAAGTCAGTATTTTTATTTCAGGGGTTAATGTTCCAAGCTTAGGTTGGCATCTGTGACTAAGTGCTGCTTATTGGAAAAGGTTAGTTAAAACTTTGAAATTTAGATTTTCTGTTTCATACAGTATTTGAGCTCAAAATGTGATGCAACTTTTGTGCATCAACGCCTTGCAGACTCCCACAGAAGCCTTCCATTATGCCTCGACAACAGCCTGTCATCCATTTGGCAGGAAAGTTACCCTTCGGGAACAACCAAATCTCAAGTGTGGAGGTGTTTTTTAAAAAGGGAACTTGGATTCTTCTTCTTCTATGTGCATAGGAGTCAAAAGAAATTCAGATTCTTTAAAAGAAAGGATTTAATGAAGATAATCTTTTGTATTTTGATCTAAATCATATTTTTAAAGCTTGACATTCAGAGTATTATGACTTGCAGTTCATTTACAACAGAGAGACAGATACCAACCACAAACTTCAAGGTGAAAAATCCCTCTTCGAGAGTCTGGAAATACATTTCCTCACTGGGAACGGCTCTGGAATTCCGCAGTCTTCTGTGGGATTCTTGAAGGAGAGCTGGCAGAGCAGTAGTTACTGGGCAGGTTGGTGGTTTGAACCCATGGAAACATCTGGCTATCTGCTTCTGTAGAGATTTACATCCTTAGAAATCCTACGGGCGGTTCTACTTTGTCCTAGATGGTTGCTATGAGTTGCAACTGACTTGATGGCAGTGGGTGGTTCGGTTTGCACAATTCCTAATTTTCAATTTCTTATCACAACAGCTTACTCATCGTGGTTTCCCTCCAATTCACCTTGCATACAAACTTAAGAAAACCAACAAACATGAATACAGCAGGGTGACTTGGAATAAATGAGAAATCCTGAGTTAGATGACCTTTTAACCACATTTTCCCTACAGACAAGGCACAAATTTGCCTCACATGGTAAGAACTGCAGTTCTAACTTCTAAACTGAGTATGGCACTACACTATGATCTTGACAGGTGAATTAAAAATCTATATTACGATCATAGTCTATTTACTCAGTTTAATTCTATGATATAATAATTGGTTCTCTGAAGCTAACTGAACAGAACCCAGTGCTGTCAAGTCGACTCCAACTCATAGCAACTCTATAGGACAGAGTAGAACCACTCGACAGTTTCCAAGAAGCACCTGGTGGATTCGAAATGCCAGCCTTCTGGTTAGCAGACGTAGCACTTAACCACTACGATGCCAGGGTTTCCACCATCAGATGAGACAAGCCAAATTTTAATCAAAGTGTGCCTAATCCTACTGTTTTCCTCTGTTGCTCTGGGCTTCATGCTTTGACACAGAGAATCAACCCCAAATCAACACCCTCAGAAGACATGGACTAAAGGAGAGGCAAAATAAGTCAACAACCATTTATTTGAAAAGGAAGATAAGCTTTACTAGTGTTCTGTAAACTTTGTGACAGGAGTAACTCAGTATGTCTGGAGTCCATCAGGGAAGATTTCATTGAGAAACAGGCCTGAGTATAAATAGAAACTTTCAGACGTAATAGGAAGGAATAAGAGGAAATAGCACACACAAACCCCTTGAAATGCAGAGAGCAGCTCAAGGCCAGGGAGTCGCAGAGAGCTGTATGACAGGCACAACTTAGAAAAGAAAGAGATGCATCAAGTGCTAGACATCCTGCTCAGGAATTTGGACTACATGTCACAGACAATTTGAAGTCATTGGAGAATTTTAATCACAGGTGAAATTTCTATTCACTCGATAAACACTTGAGTGCTTATTATTACTGGGTACTAAACTTATACTCACGTACTCTGGACATGTTCTCAGGAGGGACTGTTCCCTGGAGAAGAGACTCAGTAGAGAGTCAGTAAGAGAGGAAGACCTCAACAAGATGGGTTGACACATTGGCTGCAAAGATGGGCTCAAGTACAGCCACAAGGCAGGACCGGGCAGTATTTCACAATGAGTTCAAATCTACTCAACAGCCCCTAACAGCAATTATAAACTTGTTCATAATTTAGAATGACTAGAGAGCAAGATAGAAGGTGGACCAGGAGCAGTAAAGACTAGAAGCTCCTTAAAGAACTTCAGGTAAAAATGGTAAGACATAACTGAGGTGGGTATATTTCATCTTGGGATAAACCACTGTTACAGGTAAAGTCTTAGCAAACATGATTTTAGTTGCTTTCTCTTCCCATCTACCAAGAGACCCAGTTGGTCACCTGGCCAGTATACCTCATGCAGCACCACCACTGTCTCATTGGAGGCTAACCTTGTCACCATGATGATGAATGCCTTTCAGAGGAATTTCCAGATCAAAAGACACACGGAAGAAAGGCATGGTGATCTACTTCCCCAAATCATGGAAATCCTATGGATCACAACGCAACTGATCATGGAAGACACAGGGCTGTCAAGTGTTTTGTTCTATCGAACATGGCGTCACCATGAGTCAGGGGCCGACTGCATCGCTGCTAAGAACAACTCTCTTAACAACAATTCAGACCCCAGGGGGACTCCCCAGTTTCTTCTGAATACAGATTCTGCCATTTGGCTTGTTCTGGGTCGCCATGAGTCGGATCCGACTCGACGGCACTTGGCTTGGCAGTTCCCGCTGTATTTCACTGCTGTGGCTGGACTGCTATGTAGACCCCAAGGAGGTGCAAAGTTCAAGCAATGAACTATGGAAACATCTCACTCACGTACATCTCCACAGGCTCCTGTTGGCCCTTCTAGCCTTTGCAAATTCTTGATGACCTTGTCACACACTGTGCTCTTCCTTCTTTTCATGTACTCTCCACTTCAATTCTACCACCTTCTAAAAGGTCGTGTTACCCCCTAGTGGCCCTTCCCATGGCAATCAGAGACAAAGGCAATGCAGTCCAGGTCCCTACTCTTACTATTTCTCCACTAAGAAACAGAATCAAGATTTCTGGGAAATGCATTTTTTTTTCCCACTGTCTTATTTACCTGCTGTTTTTATAGCCTAAAGGAAAATCTATAGTACACTACGGACTTAGTGAAAAATCCAGGGATGACACTGCATTGCAGGACTCTAGAAACTTTTTGGAAAGCTGTGATTTAAGGAGGCTTTAGTCCAATTAGGGGCACACAGGGTTTACAAAAACTCCAAAAAAAAGACTCTTCTTTTTTATGTTTGCGTGCCAACAATGTATTCAGTGCAGTGCTTTACACTTAGCCACTGCTGTTGTGTGGATTTCAACTCATAGTGACCCTAAGGGATGGAGCAGAACCACCCTGTAGGGTTTCCAAGGAGTGCTTGGTAGATTTGAACTGCTGACCTTTTAGTTAACAGCTGTAGCTCTTAACTACTAGGCCATCAGGATTTAGGAACACCCAAACCATTGCACACCAAACAGCACTACAGGTGACGAAGAAAGGTGTGAACCAGTCCAACAGGCCTTTACTGTCCACGCTTTTACATTGTCAAAGTCACCCAGGAGGGTGTTTAGGAGAGCATCCTGGAATTCACACTGGAAAAAGCTATTATTGTTGTTAGGTACAGTCAAGTCAATTTTAGATGCATAGGGATCCCATGTGACAAAGCAGGAAGGTCTCATAGAGTTTTTTAGGTTACAATGTTTATGGGAGCAGATTGCCAAGCTTTTCTTTCTTAGTGCCACTTAGGTGGGTTTGAACAATCAGCTTTTCAGTTGTAGTATCAATCTGTTAGAAAGATGATTTCTCTCTCTTTCTCTTTCTTGATATGCATAGCTCTACAGTTCTGCCTAAGCTCTGAGCATAGAGAGTCTCTTAAAAAAAATCCATTTTATAAGGAATATTCCAGAAGAAAGTACAATCTGAAAGCAGATGGAGCTCCTCTCATGTTTTGGACAAAAAGATAGCATGTTCCACATAAAATTCTTAAACATTTTTCATTGATTATAGCAACTTGAAGATTTTCTTTTTTCAAGATCTGAACCTGGGGTATAACACAAACTTTTACATGCTTAGGGCTGGGAACCTGGGAATTACATGCAACAGATTCAAGTTTGGGGGCTATGTAGTCTCTCAAAATTGGATTTGAACAGCTATGTCTGGTATTAGCAGAATATCTTTATAGAGAAACATGTTGCCCCAGGACAGCAAGGGCAGAAAGATTTACTAGCAGTAGCAGGGTCACCGCGAGTCAGCACCAACTCAAGCGCGGTGGGGTCGGTTTTTGGTTTTTAGTACAAGAGAATTTACTGGTGTATTTATATCTGGAACACATGAATAGCAAGGAAAAAAGAAAAAAACAAAAAAACCTCTTCTTTCCCTGAAGCAGGGCTTGTGAGGGGTGGAGAGGTCACTGTGACCACTGTCATCACTACAAATAACATTTTGTCCACTTTTTTTTGCTACCTGCAGCCCTCATTTTTTTTTACTGTGCTTGAGTGAAAGTGTACAATCCAACTTAAATTTGCATGTGTGCCTGTCTGCTATTCCTTCTGCTCCTCTTCTGCAGTGACAGCACACTCCTTTCCGTTCTTTAGAAATCATATTCTCTTAACAGTCTCCTGTTCCCTCCTCTCCACCCTTTCCACTTCTCTCTAGTAAGAGGCCAGTAGGATGACATCCTATAGGTGCATAGAACCATAAAATGTACATGCAATATAATCACTCTGTGTCCCCGTGTCCAACCCATTCCTGTCTGAAGAGTTGACCTCAGTCATGATTTACGATCAGGGGCAGCATCAGGTCTAGGGAACATGTTCCCAGGGGGACCTCAAGGCCTTTGGATTATCAACTGTGGTGTTTTAGCCTGCACCTTTCTTTTCGTCTTCTTATTATAGAATTTTGGATTATCCTTCAGTGCCCTGGTGTCATAATGGTTAAGAGCTATGGCTACCAACCAATAAATGGACCAATAAATTCACCAAGAGCTCTTTGGAAACTCTGTGGATGAGTTCTACTCTGTCCTCTAGGGTTGCTGTGAGTCAGAATGAACTTGATGTTATTCAATTTGGTTTGATTTTGGTTTTTAGTGTGTTAAGCGTGTATTTCCCCAACTTTGTTGAGGACAAATGATAAACTAGATTTGTTTGGTATTCTACCTACCTCTGTTGAGTAAGCCAAGCCAAGTGCCGTCGAGTCGGATCCGACTCATGTATCACCAAATGTCAAAACCAAGAAAGCAAATGTGCTTTGATCTCTCAGATACTCTTGTAAACATAATGCATGAACTGAAGCTCAGAGTTCAAAGTTTTCCCATCCCTCGTAAGAGTGTACATATAAAAGAGGCTTAGGAAAATTTTTACTAAGCAGCTTCTAGATTAAAGCCCCTTGGCTGCTTGCCATACCCCACATATTGGAATGCAGACAGTCAGGACTTAGGAGGTAGAAGACTCCAGCCAAATTAAGATGATGCAAACTATTGCATGGTGGAGAAGTCCTGCCCTCCTCCTACTCCAAATGCCTGGGAAACTGGAAATACAAGTTCAATTAGTGTGGCCTTCCTGTAGTAGGAAAGTCATCGTCTCATGCCAGAGAACATTGAATGAATGTTATTGATGATCAAAGAAGACTTGGCTTTTGCTGTGCGGATAGCCACTTGACTTCAGGCTTCAAATCAACCCAAGTTAATAGGTTCATGATGATTAAACACTTACAAATGGAAACAAAAACAAAATACTTGCTTTTGATCCTTGCTAGGGAAAACAAGGGGAGTGTGGGGAAATGAAGACACATTCAGGGTGGAAATAATTCATAGTGCTCCCAGGAATATAAACAATTTAGCTAAGTTACAGAGCATTTTGGACACAGAAATGTTTTAGTGCATACTTGCATTCTGAGGCTGTTTTTGGAATGCCTGGATGGTACAAATAGTTAACACACTGAACTACTAACTCAACAGCAGTGGGTTTTTTTTCCCCCCGCACTTTGGATTAAGCTCTGGAGGAGAGTTGCTGTCAACCAAGAATGGTAGCAGGAATTCAAGGAATACCTGATGGAATGACTCCTTCTAAGAGAGTTGTTGTTAGGTGCTGTAGTGACCCTAGGTATGACAGAACTGAAACCACACCCAGTCCTGAGCCACCTTCCTCACCACTGCTCCACCACTTGAGTTCATTGTTGCAGTCACTGTGTCATTCCGTCTCTTTGAGGCTCTTCCTCTCTTTTTTTGACCCTCTGCTTTGCCAAGCATGATGTCCTTCTCCAGGGACTAGTCCCTCCTGATCACATGTCAAAGTAAGTAAGGCAAAATCTTGTCACCCTCATTTCTAGAGAGCATTCTGGCTGTACTTCTTCTAGGATAGATTTGTTTGTTCTGATAGAATTAGGTCATTTAAAGAAAAGGAATACAAGCTCAAATACCTTTGTTCAAGAATTGAAATACATAGGCAGATGTGGTCTGCTTTCCACCGAACATGTCCTGCTCCCTGAGCAGATTCCTTTTACTTGTCTCATGGTTTGTGATTACTTGTTTGAAGGTTTTTCCATCACTACCTCATGATTACAGTGTGTCTTGTTGGAGAGGAAGTTCACTATCTACAAGCTTCTATCTACCCCTTCTTTATCCAGATCTGTTTCCAGAGTTAGGTGTCGATAGAGCAAAGGTGGTCAGCTGCAAATAAAAAACTGGCAAGGTGGGTTGATATCTTGTGAAGAGAAAATTAAAAGCTTGTCCATTTATGTTGGCAACTATCTGTATAAGAGCATATTCTAGGTGCTCATAGAAGGGGGAAACATTTTTAGATCACTGGTACCAGTTGCTAAGATAAATTCTTTCTTGTCTTATTGTGAACACCGGCACTTACATAACTTTGTTAAAACTTTTCTATGTGTGTTTTGCAGAAACTAATACAGCTAATCATCATCTTCAAGTGAACTATATAAAGAACTATATAAAGAAGAATTTGAAAAATTACAAGTTTAATGCATTATGTAACTTTGGACATTTTATTAACCGTTCTCTTTTCATTCCTTCTCCTCGGCTTAGCTACCTACACTTGGTTTATTTTCCATCACAATAATTAGTGATATATTCAGTCTGACTAGGTTTTGAGAAGTGATTCAAGAACAGCCTTATATGTTTCTCTTAGATTTCTTCCATTCCATTGTCTGAATTCCAAGTCTTTTCTCCCACTTGACCACCACAAAAGGGTGGAGTTAAGAATGGAAGCAGTAAAATCGTCTTCATACAGATGTTAAATGCTTCTCTCCTGGGAATAAGATATCTATATGTTTCTGTGGTTAAGAGCTCAGCTACTAACCGGAAAGATGGCATCTCAAATTTATCAGCTGCTCCTTTGGAAGTCCAATGGGCCATTTCTGCTTTGTCCTATAAGGTTGCTATGAGTCAGAATCAACTGGGTGGCAATGGGTTTGGTAATGGTTTGGTTTATTCCTGATCTACTTTCATTTTTCAGCAAATTAGTTTTTTCTCTCCCACTTCTAGCAGTTGTCCTTAGCAATCTACCTGGCATTCATGCCTTTTGTAAATTTCCTTTACTCATAATTCTCTGGGAGCTACTGTAGAGAATGGGCAGGATTTCTTTTCATACATTTAAACGTGTTGGAACACAATGTTTTTAAAACGGAAGACAACAGTTGTTTTCATGAAAGACAGGAATTTTGTCCTGAAATCCACAAAGGACTACTAGATATATAAATATAATTTTAAAAATTCACTCAGGGAGGAAAAGATAAATTTTAATGCTCTTTAAAGATTAGCATGAGAGCAACTATAGGATATAGCTGAGGGAAGAAACCCAGGAGAGTCAAGAGACCGTATCTTCCCAGAGAGTCTGAAACAATTATACAGAACACATAGGTTGTAATAAATGGCTACTATGTATACATTTCTTGTTTTAAGCAAAACACAGAGATACAATATTAAATTAACAATGTAACATATTCTAGGTATACCTTATAAATTTAAACCAAGTATTACAAATGAGGGGCAGAAATTTTACCACCTGTACCATCATATGATAACTTGGAAGACTGCAGGAAAAAAATGTTTTGTATCAAATCCCGTTACACTAGCTTCCAGTTTATTTTTTGTATTGTCATTGTACTCAACTGAATTGACTGAAATTTGAAAATGATTTTGAGTATCGTAGAAGCTGATCTCTGTTTAATGTTTTGTACTGTAAGCTTCAGCCACGGCAAAGTGTTAGATTTTACCGTGGAACATACCTGAATCTGTTAGGACCATTGCTGTCTGCATCAGCATTTGGGGGCCATACTTTGCTTAGTTACTTGACACAGCAGTTCACATATAAAACTAGTGTAGAGAACAGAGTAGACATCTGCCAATTAAACTTAAACAAACAAGAACTTTCATTATACAAATGAAAGAATGAGAACATGGTGTTCTGAGAATCAGAACAATGAACTAAACAGGAAGACATGCCAGGATATTTTGAGTAGCAAATTATAAACTTATATGAGAACTTCCATGTGTTACAAGTCACTAATGTCACCCAGCAGAATCTGCTCTTAGTTATTATATCTGGAGACTATCTACCAAGAAGTTCTGAAAACAGCTATATCCCATCAAAAAGAAAAAAATCAAATTCCATCAAAGCCAATCACACCAGGCTAACTGCTATAGATGTTTCTTTAAAAACGCTTTCCTCTCCCTTATATGATTCAATTCACATATCAATAAGAATTATTTTTGCGCTATGCTTTACAGCTGATCTCCGCATACATAGTACATTAGAAACAATCATCAGACAAGTACAGACTGTCAAGAAAAGGTGATGGAAGAAGAGAGGCAGATATGCGAATGACCCATGTTAGGTTGGTTTTGCTGTTGTTTGGTTGGTTAATTTTCTAAGGAACAGAGGTGTCGTATTTTGCTCTAAATTCTTTAGAATATGAAATAAAATATTCTTTTGCTGCACATTTTGCCTTAGTAGTTTCATGAAAACTTTTTCTCACTGGGAATCTGTCTGGGTCCAGCAGGAGCACTTAGCTGAAAGGAAAATTAAATGGACTTAAAAACACAATTTCTAAAATGCCTGTTGTCCTGGATTAATTTAAATTATCACATCACTGACAGTACTGTACTTAAGGATAGATCTTACAATATTTCTTTTGACAATGAATCCAATGCCACTCCTCTTCACTCTGTCATTACTCACACTGTAAGCCACATGACTGTCTGAGTCACAGTGGCCAATACCAGTCCATTTCAGCTCACTAATGCTTAGGATATTGATCTTTATGTCTTCTGTTTCATTTCTGACTTCAAATTTTTCCTGGATTCATGCTTCATATATTCCATGTTCTGATTATTGATGGATCTTTGCAGCTGTTTTCTTCTCATTTTGAGTTGTGCCATTTGAGCAAATGAAGGTCCCCAAAGCTTTACTCTCCCCACTCCATAAGGTTAACTGTACTTTGAAGAGGCAGTTGTATTTTGAGTGCCTTCCAATCTAAGGGGCTCATCTTCTGCATTGTATCAAGGTTCCACTGCTATTTATGAGGGTTTCACTGTCCAATACTTTCAGAAGGAGACACCACCAGATCCTTCCTCCTAGTGTGTCTTACCCTGGTAGTTTTGCTGAAATCTGCTCTTTGTGGGTGACTCTGCTCGTATTTGAGATACTGATGGCATAGCTTCCAGCACCATGGCAACATGCAAGTCAACACAGTGAGGCAAAGTAATAGACAAGTAGTGGCTAGTATAAATAAGTTGGCTAGTGGCTATTAGAAATAAGCATTTGGCTGCTAACCAAACAGTCAGCAGTTCAAAACCACCAGCTGCTCCTTGGAAACTCTATGGGACAGTCCTACTCTGTGCTAAAGGGTGGCTATGAATTGGAATCAACTCAGTAGCAATGCGTTGTGTATATTCGGTAGCTATATCAACTCCTTTCTCCAAGGCAACTTGCTGCTACGCAGATACTAAATACCTTCAAACATTCAGGTTCTTAACTGATGAACACATTTCTCCTACATTCTCTCAAAAAACTGAAGTTAAACTAGTCTGAATTCTCCTCTTCAAAGTTCCCACTCTAGACTGGCAGCATGGAGCTGGCTTTGATGGTAGCCACCTACAATCATTGCTTGTTGGATTAAGTTCCATTGCTAGACAGTGACTTTCTTGAGACCATTACTGATTCAGACTGGGAAATTGAATACATTCTCCCAAATATTTCTGCAGGTATTGAAACTTAAGTCAAATATAGTAAGCTTTCCAAAACAGTTATCCTTTTAAAATTAAAAAGGATTGTCCTTGTTTTATCATGTTCTTTCAACTTCAGATACTTCTTTTCAAAGCTGTTTTGGTTCTGGCTAACTGAAGTCTTATTAGATACACTGAAACTTCAAATATTAATATCCCAGTATCATGAACAAAAACAAACCAAAACTCAAACCCCAAGCAAACATAGTTGCTTTAATTTGTTCAACTCACAGTACCTCTACCCACACAAAGCATTTTTGTGTTTGACTGTGGCCCTATAGGACAGAGTAGAACTTCTCCACAGGGTTTCCAAGGAGCAGCTGGTAGATTCAAACTGCCATGCTTTTGGTTAGCAGGCCAGCTCCTGGGCTCTCCACTATGATGAAGGATACAGGAATAACAATTAGCACATTCTTATGTTACCAGCATTATTTAGAACCACATGAATTAAAATTTTGGATTATCTAGGCTCAAAACCAAAAATCAAACCCAGTGCATCGAGTCGATTTTGACTCCTAGAAAAACCCTGGTTGCGTAGTGGTTAAGTGCTACAGCTGCTAACCAGAAGGTTGGCAGTTCAAATCCACCAGGAGCTCAGTGGAAACTTTATGGGGCACTTCTGCTCTGTCCTATAGGGTAACCATGAGTTGGTGAGATCTAGGCTCAGTCTCCTCATTATTCAGATGAAGCCTAGAAAGCAACAGAAGTTTTCTCAAGATAAGAGACTGAGAATGACGCCCAAGGGAAGAGACTGAGAATCAATGAAGAACTACTGATATGCTGACAAGTGTTCGAAAACCAGCTGTTTGAAAAAGAGAAGAAAAAAGACAGAAAAATAAAAGCCTGCTTTGTTGAGCTTGCTTATTTTCATGATGGGAATGGGAGTAGTGATTGGAGAGATTAGAGAAAAAATGAAAAACAAGAGAAGCTTTGCATGGATAAAAGTGCCATGAATTGAGCAAATTAAAAAAAAAAAACAAAACTTTCTGCGCCCAGAGAACAACAAGAAGAAATAAGACGCATCTCGAGTCATTTACTCAGCCTGCCTAAGTGATAAGTAACATCACATCAATATCTGTATCAGTGTTTAAAGTGTCTAATGATAAGGTGCCTAATAAGACAAGTCAGAGACAGAGATCCTCTTGGATAGCTCTTATTATTACAAGAATTGAAGTCTGTTCATACTTGCTGAACAAGACTTTATAGCCAAACAGCTCTGCTTGAGAAACAAGCTTAGTCTTTGTAGACACAACATAACACGTCATCAAACCCAGATATAGGCAGATAGAAACCAAGTTTCTTCATGGGCACAGGTACACAGGCCATGGCAGCATGACCTTTGAGGAAGGCATGACAGTTCTTCTTGTCTCCTGCCTTATTAACAGGGAAATGGGCACATCACAAAATTTGCTATTTAGAATATAGTTTTAAGAGAGCAAAACTGAAAAGTGAGAAAAAGTATTCTATTTTTAAATCCTCCACTTGAAATTGCCTTGGTTCAAATTCTAAATCATTGGATCTGAGACTGAAAATGAGAATGAATATTACAGATTTTTACAATGAGTTCTATTGCTGGTTGAGGCTTAAATGATTAAATCACTACTACATGCAAAATTTGTCTACATTTATGGTAACCCAAACCCAATCCACTGTTGCTGAGTTGATTCTGACTCTAGTGGCCCTGTAGGATAGAGTAGAACTGCCCCATAGAGTTTCCAAGGAGCACCTGGTGGATTTGAATTGCTCACCCTTTCGTTAGCAGATGTGGTGTTTTACCACTACACCACCATGGATTCCACTATATTTATACTAATCAACATCAAATAAAAATAATAGTATTCCCTTGAACCAGTCTAAAATTTCTCTCTGTATACAAATGCTGCCATCTAGAAGTAATTCTGGAAAATTTTCTTGAGCTAAAAGGCATAGAAGTCTGATTGGAAAACAAACTCTTATTTATCTGTACATATAATCCATTTGTCTGTCTGTTACTGTGAGAAGAGAAGTTCTGCAGTCCAAGCATTTGTTTTTCTGGAACAGAACACCATCTACCTGCTGGTACGTCTCAGAGATGCTAGGGAGTCAGGAGACCCATAGTTCTCCCAGAGCAGTCTCCTGCCTAGCAGTATCAACAGATTCTTGTTAGAACCGCAAATTCTTGGCCCCATCCAGGACCTCTGGGTTAGAATAAAGGGGAGGCACTAGCCTAATGCAAGGAACATTCCAGGTGGTTATGACGAGAACCACTGCACTAGAAGATACTTTTCATTTGGAAGGCCAGTGTCCCACAAAAACCACTGTTCCATTCTCCTTTGTTAGACAAATTTGAAAGTGCTCTGGTGGCATAATAGTTAAGCATTCAGCTGCTAACCAAAAGGATGGTGATTCAAACCCACTAGTCATTCTGCAGGACAAAAGACCTGGTTCTCTGGTGGCATAGTGGTTAAGTGCCCTGTCTGCTAACCAAAAGGTTGGCGGTTTGAATGTACCAGGTGCTCCTTGGAAATTCTATGGAATAGTTCTACTCTGTCCTGTAGGGTCACTGAGTTAGGATCAGCTCAGTGATGGTGGGTTTGGTCTTTCAGTTCGTCTGCTTCCATCAAAACTGAAGCCTAGGAAACCCTGTGGAGCAGTCCTACTCAATCTTATAGGGTTGCTGTGGGTCAGAACTGACTTAATGGCACACAGCAACAACAGGCAAAACTGGGTGGAAAAGAGACACAGGGCCTCTACGTGAAGGAGAGTACGCTTTTAGTGAGGATGTAAGTTATAAATCTGCAACTAATCACTGGTGATTCTACTGGTCTCCCTTCTAACTAAACAGATAGTTTTAATTCTTAATGATCCAAATTTTAAGGATCACAAACCACTGTGACATCCTGTCTCCTGAAATGCACCAACACTTTTCCTAGGTCAGAGGACCCCAAACCACCTCTAGTTAGCGATCTCTTGGGAGGACTAACAGGAGTCAGTGCAGAGTCACACCGATGGCTGTGATTTATTACAGCAAAAGGATGACACTCACATGCAGCAAGAGGTAAAGGCTCATGGGGGTGACTTCCGGAAGAAACCAGGCTGCAACATTCAAAGTCCTATCCCGGTGGAGTCACACACGTCACATTTAATCCCCCCACCAAGCTGTGACAGCAAGTGTAAAAGTTTGCCACTCAGGGAAGAGGCTGAGAGAACCAGTGCCTACGGTTTTTACTAGGGGCTGATGACGCTGATAGCCTCTGCCTAGCAACATGGACCAAAATTTCTGACTCCCAGAGGGAAAGAAGGTGTTCAGCCTAAATTGCATTGTTTGTATAAACAGTCATGCACAAAGAGCCACTTTTATCAATTCTGGGAATGATGGGAATAGTTTAAGAACTTGAGTTTCCAGATGCCAACCTCATAAGCAGACCTTTCGAAGGACAAGGAGAGAGAGAGAGTGAGATCGATTTTAAGGAATTGACTCACACCGTTGTGGCGGCTGAAAAGTCGAAATACGGTAGATCAGTTGACGGGCTGACAATTCTGGCAGTCTTGTGTCTGACATCGGTAGGCCATTTGGTGGGTCGGAAACTCTGATAGGACTCTCTTTTTAGAGTTTTCAGGCAGAAAGTTTTTTTTAGTTTGAGAAATTTTAAGACCTCCACTGATTGTACAATGGGCCCACTTATGTCTGAGGAGGACAATCTACTTTTTAAGTAAACAGACTTAAATGTTACTCACATGTAAATGCCTTCATAGCAATACTTAGACTAGTGTTTGACAAAATAATTGGGTACCACAGCCTAGCCAAGTTGACACATAAAATTAACCATCACAGTTGTTAACTATGAGCTTCTTGTGAAAGTTATGCACAAGGATGATAATTTCATCTAGAATATTCCACCTTCTGCTTTGTTTGAAACTTGCTTCATTTCTAACCTCAAATGTACAAAACAGTATCCTGTCTCTCATCTGAAAGTTTTCTAGTTTTCAACTGAGATGATGGCTATCATTTCCAAAAGCGTCTTCTTATTTCTGTTAGTTATGCCACCATTTATGGAGCTCTAGATTGTCATCTCTACCACTCACCTGTCAGTTTGCCATACTGCGATGGCTTGCATGGTGTGGTGATGCTAGAAGCTATGCCACTGGTATTTCAAATAGTAAAAGGGTCACCCATGCTGGACAGCTTTCAGTGCTGCTTCCAATCTAACAGAGACTAAAAGGAAGGACTTGGAAGTCTACTTCCGAAAAAATTGGCCAGCGAGAACCATAAGATTGGCAGTATGACCAGTGTTGATAGAATTTGCAAAATCAAAATGCCATCACCACTGAAAATGCCTTTTTCAACAACATAAATGGACTATACACATGGAACTTGCCAAATGGAATACCTCAGATTGCAAGGTGCACAAAGTACAACCGGGAAGAGCTGCTTCCTCAAATTAGAATAGACTTTAATGATATGGGTGGAGAAAAGCTTTCAAGACCTTCATTTGCTGAGACGGCATGACTCAAAATGAGAAGAAATAGCTTCAAGCATCCATTAATAATTGGAATGTAATGTCTGAAGCATGAAAATTTAAAGTTGCTAAAAATGAAATGGGCCACATAAAGATCAATATCCTAGGCATTAGTGAACTGAGATGGACTAGTTTTGGAATTTTGAGTCAGGCAAGCATATGGTCTGGTATGCTGGGAATGACAAATTGAAGACGAATAGAGTTGCACTCATTGTCAAATAAAAACAATTCAAGATCTATCCTGAAGCACAGTGTTGTTAGTGATGGGGTAATATCCATATGGCCAGTTAACATGGCTATTCTTCAAATTTACACACTAACCACTAAAGCCAAAGATGAACAAATCAAAGGTCTTTTACCGACTTTCACAGTCTAAAATCTATCAAACATGCAATCAAGGTGCATTGATAATTACTGGTGATTTGAATACAAACGTGGGAAATGAAGTAGAAGGATCGGTGTTCGGACAATGTGTCCTTGGTGATAGAAATGACTGTAGTGCTCACGATAGAATCTGCAAAAGCAAAATGACGTCATCACTGCAAATATCTGTTTCAACAACATAAGCAGGGACTACACACATGGAACTCATCAAATGGAATGCACTGGAATCAAATTCACTGCACCCATAGAAACAGACAATGGGAAAAGCTCATTATCATCAGTAGACCAGGGGCTGATTGCAGAAAAGATAATCAGTTGCTCACATGCAAGTTCAAGTTGAAGCTAAAGGAAATCAGAATAAGTCCATGGGAGCCAAAATACAACTTTGAGTATATCTCACCTGGATTTAAAGACAACCCCAAGAACAGATCTGACACTCGGAACACTAATGACCAAAGACCAGAAGAACTGTGGACTGACATCAAGGACATGATATGCGAAGAAAGTGGAAAAGTCATTAGAAAGAAAAGATCAAAATGAATGTCAGGAGAAACTGCATCTTGCTTTTGAACACAGTATAGCTAGAGTAATGGAAGAAATGAAGTAAAACAGCTGAACAGAAGATTTCAGAGTCAAATATAAGGAAACATGCAAACACCTAGAGTTTGAAAACCAGAAGGGAATCACATGTTTGGCATTTCTCAAGCTGAAAAACCAAACCAAGCCCAGTGCTGTCAAGTTGACTTGGGCCCACAGCAGCCCTGTAGACCGAGTAGAACTGTTCCATAGAGTTTCCAAGGACTGCCTGGCGGATTTGAACTAGTGACTTTTTGATTAGCGGCCATATCACTTAACCACTACGCCCCTAGCATTTTCAAACCAAAGCCACTGCTGTTGAGTCAATTCTGACTCATAGCGACCCTCTAGGTCCATTAAGGATTGAACTATGACCTCTCCAAAATCGTGTGTAGTGTTGACTGAGCTGGTGATTTCCAGTGTTGCATGATTATCATCCATTCTGTGATTTTTCTGATGCTGTAAATCCTGATCTTTGCCTGTGGTTAATAGACTGGATTTATGTTAAAGAGGATTAGGGTGGGGATGTAAAACCCTTCTCAAGGTCACCTCCCTGCTCCACTGTACAGGAACTTTTCCTGGAGTGTGGCTGGCACCACCTTTTATCCTTGAATCCTACAAGAAATAAAAGGAAAGGGAAGCAAGCAGAGAGTTGGGAACATCACACCATGAAGAAAGGGCACCAGGAGTACAGCGCATCCGTTGGACTTGACGTTCCTGTGCCAAGAGAGGTCCCCTGACTAAAGACTGATGCAATACAAGGATCTTCCTTCAGAGTCAACTAGACTTCTCCTGGGGCACACACCTTGAATTCAGACTTGTAGCCTAGTGGTCTGTGTAGGAACAAACATTTCTTTGGTAAAGTCATCCACTCTCGGTATTTCTGCTACAGCAGTATCGGATGACTAAGGCAAGGTTGGAGTAGAACTGCCCCTTAGCAAGCTGAAAGAACCTAAGAAAAAAAATTCAAGCCACTAGTTACACTTTGGAAGAATTCTATGAACAAAATACTCAAAGATGTAGTCTCCATCAAAAGAAGACGGAAAGAATATAGTCACTGTACCAAAAAGAAGTGGCCATTGTTCAGCCATTTCAAAGGTGGCATACGACCAAGACCTCCAACACTGACGTTTACATAAAGACACAAGGAGAATAATATTCCCAGGTGGTACAACATTTAAAGTGCTCAGTTACTTGACTGAAAAGCTGAAGTCCACCCAGGGATGCTTGTAAGAAAAGTCTGGTGAACTAGGTCTGAAAGGTCACTGCCACGGAAAATTTAGGAGCACAGCTGCACTCTGACACACAGGGGGTCACGAATCAGGACTGACTGGCAAAGGCTTTTTTTTTTTTTTTATTTACATGCAGGGTAAATTAATCAGCTTCCTCACTTATGAGATATCTCCAGTTCAGAATAAGTAAAATGTCAGTATTCACTATCTCAACATCCTATTTCCGTATTGAATCCTTTTGCTTTATTTTATAAAGTGCTTGTCAGCCCCCGAAACATTTGTTCTGCATTATCCCTCATGGCCACTTGATGGCAGTGTTGTACCATAACAACGGAGGCACTGTGTCCGGTTGGACTTCAGACTAGTTTTTGCTTCTGGCAGCTGCAGATCAAGTCAACTGTGGAGGGGTGAAAATGCTGAAGGAGCCTTTTAGAACAAAGATGAAGGAAAAATCTTTTGTTTAAAAAATATAATCATAATTAAATTTTTCTTCTACCTGAAATATTCTACCTCTGTCCTAGATTTTGTCATAGTCAAAAGCACAGGCTTTAGAGCAAAGACCTGACATGAGATTGATTATTATTATTATTATTTTTTTTTGCTTTGGGTTACACTGCTTGGCTTTGGCTACACTAAAACGTTTATTTTTAGGAGATTCTTAAATTTCTCTAAGCCTCTATTTTTAAGTGAGTAAATGCTGCTGTTTTTGCACTTATCCTATAAGAGCTAACATCATAAACGAGCATCTGTGTGACCTAGGCCACAGAACCAAAACAATCCACTGCCATCAAATTGTTACTAATTCACACACACCAAAAAGCCCACGGTATCGAGTCGATTCTGACTCATACTGACCCTATAGGACAGAGTAAAAGTGCCCCACAGAGTTTCCAAGGAGCAACCTGCTGAATTCAAACTGCCAACCTCATGGTTAGCAGCCTTAGCACTTAGCGACTATATCACCAGGGTTTCCTTGACTCATACAGTTCTTATCAAATGCTAGCTCTAGTAAATAATAAATAATATCATGATTTTAGTATTACATGATTAAATCAATATGGAATGGTATTATTAATTCATAAGATATTCATATCATATATGTAGGAAACAGCTTACCTAAAAAGGAGACAGGAAGAACAAGAAGTGAGAAAGTCTATCTAATAGGTGTTTGCAAGAGAAACAGTGGTATTCAGTAGAAAAGAAACATCGTTTCTAGAACTATAGAGATCAGAGTTGGGATACTGATTCCGCTGTTTACCAGTTAAGGGAAGTATATGCATTACTTCGCATTACTTAGCCTCTATTTCTTTATTTGGATACCAGAACTTAAAAACTCTTTTAGGGCTAATAGGAGATAAACTAAACTAACACATGTAAAACTGGGGTAAAAAGCAGTGGTTCGGTGTTGCTATTTCTCTTCTTCTTGTCATACATTTATGCTTATCTATAAATAACTTTTGGATACTAAAGTTTAATTCTATCATTTTCCTGAGGGTGGCATGCTCTGTGAAACCCTGGTGTTGTAGCGGTTAAGTGTTATGTTTGCTAGCCCAAAGGTCAACAGTTCAAATCCACCAGACACTCCTTGGAAAGTCTGTGGGCCAGTTCCACACTGACCTATAGGGTCTCTGTTATTCAGAATTGACTTGACAGCAGTGGATTTTGGTATTACATGCTCTCAGAAGTCAGTAGAAGATAAAGATCTGGCAAACTCCTCTCTACTTCCCCAGGTAACAGATTTTGGTCATTTAAACATATTACACAGACCTATAAATAATCTGTCTTCAGTAGTTTTCTTTTAGTTTCTGCACTCTGTTTGAGATTTAATGACAAGCCAAGGTGGCCAAAGGAATAAGAAAAGACAGAGGGCTAATCCACTAGAGGGAAACACAGTCACTGGACAATCTATGTTTTAAAAAGACGACAAGAAATGAATCCTTTGAAAGAGATGTCTAAGGACTTTTTTCCAGAGGGTTAAGAGAATTAAATGATGGATTAAAGTAAGTCTAAAAGCAAATTGTATCAGCAATGGTTGATCAATGTTGACTAAACAGGTGCTATGACAAGGCACACAGGGCAAAGAACACTAAAAGTGGCAATATAAAAACTGATCTACTAAGCAGAAGAGGGACCAGACTAGCTGGCAGCAGATGGAGAAAGGACATGTTCCACAAGCCCATAGAAAGAACACGCATCCTGTGTTTGTTGAAAGCAATGTTGTAAGTCAGTAAGTCAAGTTAATGAAGCAGGTTGTTTAGCTCACCCCTATCCTGACTGTTGTCCTGTCTGCTTGTTCTGTCAGGTTCTGATGGAGCGGTGTCCTTCTTGCCTATGAGGACTGCCAATTAAGTTTGCAAACTCATCCTAGAAAAAGTGTTACAGACCTCGTTGCTGAATATCGTTGCAGTCGCCTTCCAAGTGCTCCCCTTGGGAGGCTACGCACTGACGCCAGCACCTAGGCCACCTTTCAAAGCAATTTTGGAACTCTTTATGGAATGGCCATCAGAGCTGTCATCATATTACCCTTGATGTCCTGAATGTCCTCCAGATATTTTCCTTTCAATATTTCCTTTATCTTGGGGTAAAGAAAAAAAGTCACTAGGGACCAGATCAAGGGACCAGGGAGGATGTTCCAATACCATTATTTGTTTACTGGCTAGACACTCCCTTATAGACAATTATACAACTAAGTTTGTGAATCTGCCACAGGGCCACTGTGCACAACAGCCGTTCCGGAAGGCGTCCCAAAATTGCTTTGGGGGGTGGACTGGATGCTGGCGTCGGTTCATGGCTTCCCGGGGGCAGTACTTCGAGGGTGGCTGCGGTGATGTTCAGCAGCGAGGTCTGTGGTACTCAGAACAATTAAGTTCTCAGACTTAATTGTCAGACCCCATACTAGGACTGAACTCGATCTGTTCCTGCTTTTGATATTGTCAGTTATTTCTTCATGTGTTTTGAAGCTATATTGTTATGTACACAAGTGATTTATACTTCTGATGAAATTGCCTTTTGTCATGTTTCTGTCTTTAGCAATAAATCTTGTCTTACAGATGAAAAAAAAAAACTGATCTACACATCTACTCTTCAATACACCAAGGGGATTTCCATGGAGTAGAATTTGTGTGTTCTAATATGAGGAAATAGATCATGTAGGATTTGACTTCTGCTTATGGAAGAGGATCTATGCCCATGAAAAGATATATCCTGGAATATACATTTTCAGTAAGATTGTTGGTTCCTTCCTCCTTCTCCGTAGCTTTGTTTGCTTTCAAAGACAGCAATCTATTTAGAAGGATCAAGAAACGTAGACATCATCCTGTCAATTCAGTCCTTTCTTTGATGAAGATACAGATGCTGAGAAAGTTTAAATGAGCTGTTCCAGGCTGTGCAGATAGTTAGTGGCACAATTTGATTAATTCCTGATCCAATATTCCTTCAGTTTATCACATGATGCCTTAAGAAAAACCTACAATCAGATTCTAGCTCATTTGCCTTTCTAAAAACAAATAAATAAATTGATATACATCCCTTTCAACAGCAAACCACGGAAGTGCTGATGGAAAAAAGCTAATAATCTGAAGCCTTCTTGTATAAATCCAACTTCTACTGGATGGTTTTCGAGATCTGGGAGAGATTCTTGGTCTTTTGTATTTCTTATATATTCAGGAAACAAGGGTGTAAACACCTTTAAGCACATTTAAGGAGCTATTTCAGCTGCTGCTCATCTTGAGAACCCTACAGAGGGAATAATGGAATCACTGCCAGATCAAGCGGTAAACTGGGTAGAAAGCCAAACACTTAACTGAATTGGACACCCTTTCAATCTTGCCTTGCACTCCCAGGGTGCTAGGAAGGTGTTCAGATGTCTCCATTATGTTGTTCGTGCTTGCTGGCCAAAAAGGCTGAAGTTTCTCATTAATTTAATGGGAAGCTGCTAAGGCCTTACCGTTCTCACTATGAAATGCACCGTGGTCAGCACTATCTGTCATTCCTGATTTATTATTTTCTGATAGCTAAAGTGCTGTGGCACTTGGAACAACTCAAGGAATCCACTCTGTCTTGGTAGCTTCACATGTAGGTATTTTATTATAAGAACAACACATTTTAAATGCCAAAATAATAAACAACGCATGTTAATGAGTATTTTTTTTTTTCGTAATTGAGTTTTTAAAAAAAGAAAGAAAGAAAAGAAAAAAGACTTATTGGAACATAATCTAAATGACACTACAGTTGAGAGACTAAATTTTCTTTTTTGAAGACTGTGGGCAATGTCCCTACTTTGCAATTAACTGATTAAATGCTAACTTAAAGAAACCTAAAAAAATAAAAAAACCAACTGTTTGCTTTTAGATTCCGCTATAACTCAAATTAAATTGTTCTATGATGCTGCGTGGTTAGTGTTCTCATCTAAAGATGGGGAAGGAGAGGCTAAGAGAAGTTAAGCAACTGGACACAAGTTGCAAACACAGAGTCAGAGGAGGATGGAATCCAGATTATGCCATTTCTCGGCAGCCGCAGTGCTGTTCACTTTCCCGAGTGATCTTGGTCTGTTTCGAGGATGGCCTATTTTGAGGTTGGTTCACATGGAGTTTAAAGGGATAAGGCCAATTTCTCTTGTAACTTAAGAGTTTCTTGCCAAGAGTACACTGTAGAATAATGCTTAGTTCAACCGTGTTTTCTTAAAGAGGATGCCATTTGAAACCACTATGGACTGGACCATCATGAAGGTAGGCCTGACATAATGGGACCATCAGGAGTTCTTGATGGGGCTTCTGAGATGCCCTTGGCTACGCTGGGGGTGAGGTGGCTGGGAAGAGGGATGTTACTTGCTCTGTTGACTCTTTGTTTCAAGTATCAACCCCAAACTAAACCCAATACCATGGAGTCGATTTCAGATCATGGAATCTACACGTATCTGTAGAGCAGAATTGTTCCAGGGGAATTTCTGGGTGTTAATCTTTATGGAAGTTGACTGGCAGATTTTCTTCCACGATATTGCTGGATAGATTCAAACTGTCAAGCTATAGGTGACTGCTGTTGCTCTGAGGTGCTACTGAGTGGCTTTTAACTCACAATGACCCTCTGTGCAAACAAACGAAACCCTGCTAAGTTCTGCGTCATCTTCCCAACGGCTGCTGTACTTGAGTCCATTGTTACAGACACGGGGTCAACCCATTTCACTGAGGTCGCCCTCCTTTTTGACGACTCTGGTAAGCATGTGTCTTTTTCCAGGGTTTGTTCCCTCTTGATAACATGTTCAAAGTATGTGAAAGGTAGTCTCGCCATTCTTGCCTCTAAGGAACATTCTGGTTGTACGCGTTCCAAGACATACTTGTTCACTCTTTTAGCAGTCCATGGTATGTTCAATATTCTTCATCAACACCGCAAGTCAAAGACACCGGTTTTTCAGTTTTCCTTATGTGTTCTCCAAGGTTCACATGCATACACACAGGAGGTGACCGAAAACACCACGGGTTGGGCCAGGTGCACCTTAGTCTTTAGAGTGATATTTCTGCTTTTCAACACTTTAACAAGGTCTTTTGCAGCACGTTTGCCCAATGCAATATGTCTTTTCTGTTTCTTGACTGCTGCTTCCATGGGTGTTGATTGTAGATCAGAATAAAATGAATTCCTTCTGCAATCTCAATCTTTGCATATTGACTCACTTGTGAGAATTTCTGTTTTCTCGATGTTGAGTTGTAATGCATAATGAAGGCTGTGCTCTTCGATCTTCAACAGTAAGGACTTCAAGTCCTCTTCACTTTCAGCAAGCAAGGTTGTAGCATCTGTGAAACGCAGGTTGTTAGCCTTCCTCTAATCCGTGTATTCCTTTCATCTTCTTTTATGCTTCCTATGTTGCTTGCCATTTTTCCCTGTATTTCAGCTTGAGGCTTGAATTATTTCTCATTTCTTTCAGCTTGAGAAATGCTGAACGTGTTCTTCCCTCTTGGTTTTGTTTAGCTAGCTCTTTGCACATGTCATTATAATACTCTGTGTTCTTGAGCCACTCTTTGAAGTCTTCTGTTCAGAAAATTTACTGTATCATTTCCTCCTTTTACTTTAGCTTCCTGATGTTCAAGAGCAAGTTTCAGAGTATCTTCTGACATACACTTCTGTCTTTTTAATGGTTTCTTGCTTTACGATGTTCTTGATCTCATTCCACAACTTGTCTGGTCTTTAGTCATTAATGCTCAGTCTGTCAAATCTATTCTTGAGATCGTTTGTAAATTCAGGTGGGATATACTCAAGGTCATACTGTGGCTGTCATGGAGTTGTTCTAATTTTCTTCCAGTTTAACTTGCACTTGCACGTGATCGGTGGATGGTCTGTTCTGCATTCAGCTCCTGGCCTTGTTCTGACTGATGATACTGAGTTTTTCCATCGTCTCTTTCTACAGAAGTAGTTAATTTCATTCCTGTATATTTCATCTGGTGAAGTCTATGTGTACAGTTACCATTTATGTTGGCAAAAAAGGTATTTATAATAAAAAGTTGTTGCTTTTGCAAAATTTATCATGCTGTCTCATTTTTATCATCAACTACCAGTCCTTCTTCATTTCCAACTTTCATGTTCCAACCACCAGTAATTAATTATTAGTGGATCCTGACTATATGTTCAATCAATTTCATACTAAAGAACTGGGTAAAAACCTTCCATTTCTTCATTTTTGTCCTTAGTGACTGGTGCATAAATTTGAACAATAGCTATATTAATTGATCTTCATAGGCACACAGATAGTCTCCTCTCACTGACAGCATCATACTTTGGGACAGATCTTGAAACATTCTTTCTGAGGATCAGTGCAATGCCATTCCTCTTCAAGTTGTCACTCCTGGCATAGTAGAGCACTTGATTTTCTGATTCAGAATGGCCAGTACTGGTCCATTTCAGCTCACTAATGCCTAAGACATCAGTATTTATGTTTCCTTGCATTTTTGATGATTTCTAATTTTCCTAGATTCATACTTTTGTAGATTCCAGGTTCCAATTATTAACAAATGTTTGCAGCTGTTTCTTATCATTTTGAGTCCTGCCTCATCAGCAAACAAAGGTCCCAAAAGCTTGACCCCAACCACATCATCCAGGTCGACTTCACTTTGAGGAGGCAGCTTGTCCTCAGTCCCATTTTAAGTGCCTTCCAACCTGAAGGGCTCATCTTCTGGCACTGTATCTGACAGTGTTCTGCTGCTCTTTCAGAAGGTCTCCACTGGCTAATTCTCTGTAGAAGTAGACCATTGGGTCCTGCTTCATAGTCTGTTCTAGCCTAGAAGTTGAGCTGAACCCTATTCCCCATAGATGACCCTCTTGGCATATGAATATTGGTGACATAGCCTCCAGCATCACAGCAACACACAAGCCCCTACAGTAGGACAAACTGACAGATGTGTGGGAGTCAGGTTCCTAGCTAAGCACAAACCACCTGCACCACACAAGGACCTTTCTCACATACCTGAACCCAGCACCATTGAATCAATTCTGATTCCTAGCAACCCTATAGGACATAGTAGAACTGCCCAATAGAGTTCCCAAGGAGCACCTGGTAGATTTGAACTGCCAATATTTTGGTTAGCAGCCACAGCACTTAACTACTATACCATGGGGTGTCCTTCTCAAGTGCAGAAAGGCATAAAAACATGAGCCCAGGAGCAGGGCATGAGAACTGAATGGGGAAGAATTAAAAAGCACCCAGCAAAGTGATGCTGTTGTTGCTAGTTGCCATGGAGTTGATTCTGACTCATGGTGACCCTGGATGTGCAGAATAGAACTGATCTCTAGGGTTTTCAAAGCTGGGACTCTTCAAAAGCAGATCACTAGGTCTGTCTTCTGAGGCACCTCTGGATGGGTTTGAGCGGCCAACTTTTTGGCTAGTAGTTGACTGCATAGTTGTTTATGTCAATCAGGGTCTCCAATTAAGTGTCTGATAAACATTAAAACCAATTTACCAGGCAGGAACAAGGGAGTGAGGGGGAATCATTGCTTGGGAGACATTGAATTTCTGTTTATTTTGATGGAAAATTTGTCAGCAGATATTGGGGATGATTACAAAAAATAACTGAAAATTGTTGTCTCTGAGTTGTACAGGCAAGAGATGTTGATTTGAAAGATATATATACATATAAACACATATATATTTAGGCATATACATATGTATATAGGCATACACATATACACACACATATATATATTTACAATAATTGAAAAGAAAAGGAAACTAATTTTCCAGGTTTCTAAGATGATTGTTCATTTAAAATGAATCTGAATGAAGCCATGCACGAGGTAAGAAAGTGAGAAGCAAAGGAGACCAGCCATCTGATGTCTGCTAAGTTCCATTTGACAAATGAACTGCAAAACCCAGAAAATAGTGGGAGCAATAGCAGTATCTGCGTTTTGTTTTTCCAGGAAACAAATAGCCTTTTTAATAATTTAACAACTCATAAGGCCGTCTAAGTCTGTGTTTCCTAAACCCTTGATCTCCCTTTAGAACACCTCAGTCTTAACAGCTGCTAGAATATGACAGGAGCAACAGCAGGAGGCACCAAAGAGAGCCTTTTAAAAGCAATGTGTTTTAACCAAGAATGCTTTCTTGACAGAATTTGGATTGCTATGTCTTTTTTCCTTTTGTGCTGTGATTGGAGGCAAGATGTTTCACTGTCCTGTGATTGTATTTTCTGCATATTATTGACCTGAAGCAAAACAGCATTCTGAGAAGATTTTCTTAGATTCTTGCTTCCTTTCATCCACTAGGATAAAGCATCTGTTATGTATCAAATTGCATCCTCACCCAAATTTATGTTAAAGTCCTAACCTCTGGTATCTGTGAACATAAACTTGTTTGGAAACAGAGTCTTCAAAGATGTTATCAGTTAACACAGTACATGCTGCTAGTTAGGTACACGAGGGACAGGAAGGATAGTACTTAGCTCAGAGAAATTTGAGTCTCTAATATCCATTCTCCAGTCCACATTTTACGTTAGATTCTTCAGAATCTATGGGGAGTATCTTCTGGGTGACTGTATGATGCGTATCTCAACAACAGTGACTTTCTCCAGTCCAAAACCACAGTTGCATGAAAACCTTCAGGCACACTGGGGTAAAATACAGCCTTGAGGACGCCTGTAGTACAGAGTCATTAAGAACTGTGAAAGTAGAGAATTGTTAGGCTAGTATTCGTAAGTACTGTCCTAATATTCTCTACTTACTGGATCACCAAGACTGTCCAAAAATATTAAATGAACTGATAGGTATAAGGTACCATGCTAGATACATGTTGGATGAAAAAGGTGACAGGACCCAGTCCCTTCCTGTGCACGGTTTATAAACTAACGAGGGAGAGCAGGAGGAACAGGAGAGGAGCTTAGCTAGGGATCTTTAGGGAAGAAAGACTGCATTTCACGTGAGGATCAAAAACTTTCTAGGACTTCTCATTTTTTAATTTACCTCTTAATAGTTATTCTTTTCAAAGTATATTTTAGTTGTCTCATTATATAAACATAACGATGAATGCAAATATCTTAGGAGTTAGAATTCAGTGAGTTTTGCCAAATGTATGCGCCATACGGGGCAACCACAGCCTTATCAAAACACAGGACACTACCAAGGTCCAGATAGGTCCCCATGTCAGCTCCCAAACAATCCTTATTCTTCTGGCCAAAGAAAACAACTGTTCTGTTTTTCTTGCACCCCAAATGAATTATTTCTAGTTTTAAGCTTCATCTAAATTGAATAACATAGTGAATAATACAGCAAATAATATTTGGTGTCTGTCCTCCTTTGCTCATTAGGATGTTTTTGGGATTCATCCACGTGTTGCATGTATCAGTAGCTCATTTCTCTTTATTCCCATGTGGTATTTCATTTTATGAACAGATTACAATACGTTTACTTGTTATCTTGTTGATGTATATTTGATGTTTCCTGTTTTTTAGCACTAACACAAAAAAAGTACTGCAAGTGTTCTTGAATACCTCTTTTTTTGTGCACATATGCTTTGCATTTTTCTTTTGAATAATAGCCAGTAGAATTGCTGAGTCACTGGGGAGGTGTATGTTTAACTTACTAAGAAACTGCCGAATGCTTCTATCAGCAACCTGTGAAGTTTCTAGCTGCTATAGATCTTCACCATCTTTTTTTAAAATTGTGCTTTAGATGGTTTACAGAGGAAATTAGATTTCATTAAATAGTTAATGCATGCATTATTTTGTAACATTGGTTGTCAAAACCATGACGTGTCAAGACTCTCCCTTTCTTGACCTTAGGTTCCTCATTTCTATTTGTTTTGCTTTTCTGTCCCCTCCCGCTCTCATGTCCTTGACTCTGGGCTGCTGTGCCCATTGGTCTCGTATATACGGTAAAGCTACATATATCACTGTTTGTTTTACTGGCCTGTCTAATCTTGGGCTGAAGGGTCACCCTTAGGAGTAACTTCAGAACTGAGTTTAAAGTATGTCCAGGGGGTGCAGTCTTAGTGTTTCTCCAGTTTCTGTGAGTCTGTGAGACTAGTCACTGTGAGTCAGGCCTGACTCAACAGCAGTAGGGTTTTGGTTTTTTGTTTTTTTTGAGAGAGAGTTTGTGTGTGTGTGAGAGAGAGAGAAAGAGATAGACGGAGAGTTTGACTTTTCTACATTCTTCTGTCTGGGATCATCTATTGTGACCTCTGTCAGAGCGGTCCATGGTGGTAGCAGGCACCCTGTGGTTGTGCTGATGCAGTCTGGCAGAAGCTGTGATAGCTGTGGTCCATTAGTGCTTTGAACTAACCTTTCCCTTGCGTCTTTAGTTTTCTTCATTTCTCCTTGCTTCACTTAGGGTGGGACCAGTGGAGTACCTTAGATGGCCACTAGCCAGCTTTCAAGACCCCAGGACACTATTCACTAAAGAGGATGCTGAACGTTTTCTTTATAAACTGAGTTATGCAGCTGAGCTAGATGTTCTGCAAGACCATGCTCCTCAGCCTCGGTCAAGTAGTTTTGTGTCGCAGGGTGTTTGGATGCATCTATGAAGATTCTGAGACTTTGCCTTGGCCAAAATGACTTCCCCAGTATTGTGTACTGTCTCACCCTTCACCAAAGTTACCATTTACCTATGGTCTAGTTTGGAAACCCTGGTGGTTAAATGCTATGTCTGTTAACCAAAAGGTTGGCAGTTGGAATCCTCCAGCTGCTCCTGGAAACTCTATGGGGAAGTTCTACTCTGCCCTATAGGGTCACTATGAGTCAGAATCAACTCAGTCACACAGGGGTTGGTTATTGTCTAGTCAGTGTAGATGTTGACTGTCCTTTGGGTTGTCAGTTTTACTAATTTTAAATATTATGGTTTGATGGAAAACCAACTGAGATGTTTCGATATAACTTTAGAAGCATTCACCCCTTTGTGCAAGATTTGGGAGACAGCTATTTGGCCATGTGACTGGAAAACATCCATATATGTGTTTTTCAAAAAAAAAAAGTGATCTTATGGAATATGGAAATTATTGAACAATACTAATATCACATGCAAGTAAAACTATTCTGAAGATCATTCAAAAACAGCTGCAGCAGCCCACCAACAAGCAACTACTGGAAATTCAGGTCAGACTGAGAAGTGAATGTGGGATGAGGAATATCACTGTTGATGTCAGAGGGATCTTGGCTGAAGCAGAGAATATCAAAAAGGCATTTACCTATGCTTTATCAACAATGCAAAAACTGATGACTATGTAGATCATAAAAAATTATGAACAGTAAAGAAAGGGAATTCTAGAATACATCATCGTGCTCATGTGGAACTTGCACATAGGTCCTGAGCCATGCTCACAATCGTTGCTATGCTTAAGCCCACTGCTGTAGCAATCTGGGTCAATCCATCTTGTTGAGGGTCTTTCTCTATTCTGGTGACCTTGTACTTTATCAAGCATGATGTTTTTCTCCAGGGATTGATTGTTCCAGACATGTCCAAAGTATGTAAGATGTAATCTTGCCAACCTTGCTTCTGAGGAGCAATCTGGTGCTTCCAAGGCAGGTTTGTTTGTTCTTCTGACAGTCCATGCTATATTCAATGCTCTTTGACAACACCACAACCCAAAGGCATCAATTCTGCCTCTGTCTTCCTTATTCATTGTCTAGCTTTCACATACATATGATACAATTGAAAATACCATGGCTTGGATCAGGTGCACCTTAGTCTTCAAAGTGACACTATTGCTTTTTTAACGCTTTAAAGAAGTCTTTTGCAATTGATTTGCTGAAAAGAATGTGTCTTTTGATTTCTTGACTGATGCTTCCATGAGTGTTGATTGTGAATCCAAATAAGATGAAATCCTTTACAACTTCAATGTGTTCTCCATTTTCTCATGATTTTGTTTATTGGTAGAGTTATTTGAAACTTTATTTTCTTCATGTTGTGTTGTATCCACACTGAAGGCGGTGGTCTTTGATCTTCAAGAGGACACTGAGTGGTTTAAAATCAGGAAAGATGTGTATCAGCGTAGTATCTTTCCACCATACTTTTCAGTCTCTATGTGGATCAGACAGTCTGAGAAATGATTACACGAGAAAGAATTCAGCATCAGGACTGAAGGAAGACTCATTAACAGCCTCTGATAGACAGATGACACAATTCTACTTGCATGCAAAAGCTGGACAATGAATAAAGAAGACCAAGAAGAATCAATGCAGTTGAATTACAGGCTGGCAATAAATATTGAATAGACTGTGGACTGCCAGAGGAATGAACAAATCTGTCTTGGAAGGACAGGTAGAGTGCTCCTCAGAAGCAAGGATGGTGACACTTCATCTCCTTTACTTTGGGCCTGTTGTCAGGAAGGACCTTCTTCCTGAAGAAGAGTCATGCTTGGTAGAGAGTCAATGAAAAAGCAGAAAACCCTCGTGAGATGGATTAACAACGCAGTGGCTGCAATCACAGGCTCTAACATAGCTACTATTGTGAGGCTGGCGCAGTTCTAAGCTCTAAATTCTGTTGTAAATAGGTCGTTAGGAGTCCAAGCCAATGCAACAGCACCTAACAACAGCAATAATTATAATTTATATAAACAAATTTCACTATCTTAGACATTTTAGTTGATTTCTTAGCCATTAACAATATTCAATAAGCACATATTATAGCTAAATCTACATATTTGTTTAGATAAACTTTCTGTCTACTTGAATTGAGAAAGTTACTATTTATCATATCTCATGGATTGAATCACATTCCCCCAAATTTGTGTGTGTTGCTTTTTGGCTGGGCCATAACTCCCAGTGTTGTGTAGTAATTCTCTATTTTGTGATTGTAATTTTTGTGTATGCTGTAGGTCTTAAACTCTGCCTGTGGTTAATGGGGCAAGATTGGATTATATTAAAGAAGATTAGGGTGGGAATGCACCACCCTTGCTAAGGTTACATTCATGATGTAAAGAGAAGGTGTGCCCTGCACCACCTTTTATCTCTCAAAACATAAAAGGAAAAAGCAGCAAGCAGAGAGATGGGGACTATATAGCACCAAGAAGGCCACACTGGGAATAGAGCTCATCATTTGGAGATGAAGTCCCTGCATGGAGATGCTCCCAGACCATGAGAAGAACGATGACAGGGACCTTCCCATAGTTGATAGAATAAGAAAGCCTTCCCTTGAAGCTGGCACCCTGAATTTGGACTTCTAGCCTAGTGGACTGTGAGAAAATAAACTTTTCTTGGTTAAAGCCATCCACTGGTGGTATTTCTGTTAGTGTAGCACTAGCTGACTAAGATGCCATATATTAAGTTCCTGTAAAGTTCTGGACTTTATGTTGTTTCACTGACATGAATGCACGTTTCACTCTATTTTATTTCTATTATTATGTTAACACCAAACAGGGTAAAGAACACTTCATTACTTTTCTTTTTTAAAAATCTCTTGGTCATTCTCTTATTTACTCTTCCAAAAAATATGTTTCATAATTTTATCACTTGTTAAACCTATAAACCACATACAAATTAATCTGGGAAGAACTGTTCTTTTTAAAACAAAAAATCCTTTGAGTGTTATTATTATCCTTAGATCACTTTTGAGTTTAGTGAAAATGACACATATGTATTCATACATATGATCTTAGCTTTCTAATTGAGATGCGTAGTCTTAATATATTAAAGAACTAAGAATTTTTTTAAAAAATTAACGGTAGAAATTAAATTTTGACTAAACACTAGTTAGACACAATTTCACTTTTCATAGCTTATGACTGATAATAATGGAAATTAAGCTTGAATAATTCTTACATTTCTTGACTAACAGAATCTAACAGCTTCTAAGAATCCTCTTAAAGTCCCTTTCTCTTCACTGTTTTCCCAAGAGTAACTGCTGTCTTAACTTTTAACATCATAGATCGGTCTTACCTCATGGAAAGCAATTTTTGCCTCATGAAGATAACAACAGTGTCTTTTTCATATGATCACTGCTAAGATGTAGTAGATTAATATATGTAAAGTACTTGAAACTTTGGCACATTGCAAAACCTTTACACAAGCCTTACTTCTTATTTATACACCATTTTCTACTTTCTTTGATTCCTGCTCTATCAGTTGTAGCCATTCTTTGAGCAATTTTTATGGGAGTCTACACAGAGTTTCTGGTTGGTGCAACAGTTAACCCACTTGTCTGCTAGCTCAAAGATTGAAGGTTTGAGTCTACCCAAAGACTCCTCAGAAGAAAAAGTTAGAATTCTATTTAAAAAAAAACGCCACTGGAAAGCTTATGGAGCACAGTTCTACTCTTACACACATGTGGTCATCATGAGTCAGAGTTGACATGATGGCAATTGCTTCTTCTTTCCTTTTTTTTTAAGAGAAGAAAGAAAAGTTTTATTATTGGGTGAACATGAAACCAGAATTTAACATACCATAGGTAATCCACGGCAGAGGTCCCAGCTACTGGTTTCTTTTTTTTTTTTCCCTACATAATTGTATTGAGCAAACATACAACTAAGGAGCATTGACAATTACTGGTGATTGGAATGTGAAACTTAGAAACAAAGAAGGATTGGCATTTGGAAAATATGACCTTGGTGATAGAAATGATGTCAATGACCTCATGATGAAGTTTTGCAAGACCAACAAATTCATCACTGCAAATACCTTTTTTCAGCAACATGAACAGTGACTCTACACATGGATCTTGCAAGATAAAATACACAGAAATGAAATTGACTCTGCATGTGGAAAGAGATGATAGAGAAGCTCAGTATCATCAGTCAGAACAAGGCCAGGGGCCAGCCGCAGAACAGACCATCAATTGCTCACAGGCAAGTCCCAGGTGGAGTTGAAGAAAACCAGACAAAGTCCGTGACAGCAAAATACGACCTTGAGTATATCTCACCTGAATTTAGAGATTATTTCAAGAATAGAGTTGCAGAAGGATTGATCACTACTGATCAGAGATTAGATAAGTTGTAGAATGATATCAAGACGTCATTCACGAAGAGAGCAAAAGGTCATTAAAAAGATAAGAAAGAAAACACAAAAACAGATGCCTGAAAAGACTCTGCAACTGGCTGTTGTGCATCGAGTAGCTGAAAATGAACAGAAGAAATGATGAAGTAAAAGAGCTATACAGAAGATTTTAAAGGGCTTCTTGAGAAGATAAAGTATTATTATGAAAGGTGCAAAGATCTAGAGTTACAAAATCAGAAAGGAAGAACATGCTTAGTGTTTCTCAAGCTGAAAAACCGAAGGAAAAATTCAAGCCTAAAGTTACAATACTAAATAATTCTACAGGGAAAATATTTAATAACACAGGAAACATCAACAGAAGGTGGAAAGAATATACAGAGTCACTATACAGAAAAGGATTAGTGGCTGTGCAGCCAGTTCAAGACATAGTGCATGAACAAAATCTGATGATGCTGAAAGAAGAAGTCCAAGCTGCAATAAAGGGAATGACATAAAACAAAGTTCCAGGAATTGACAGAATACCAACTAAGATATTTCAACAAACAGATGTAGCGTTGGAGGTGCTCACTTGTCTATGCCAAAAGAATTTAGAAGACTGTTTCCTGGCCAACAGACTGGAAGAGGTTTGTCTCTGTACCCATTCCAAAGAAAGATGATCCAACAGAATGTGGAAATTATCAAACAATAAATATCATTAATATTACTTGGAAGTAAAATTTTGCTGAAGATCTTTCAAAAATGGTTGCAGCAGTACATTGACAAAGAACTGCCAGAAGTTCAAACCAGATTCAGAAGAGAACATGGAACAAAGAATGTCATTACTGATGTCAGACAGATCTTAGCTGAAAGCAAATTCCAGAAAAATGTTTACTTGTATTTTATTGACTATGCAAAGGCATTCCACTCTGCGGATCATAACAAATTATGGATAACATTGCGAAGAAATGGTATTCCAGAATGCTTAACTGTGTTTACAAGGAACCTGTACATAAATCAAGAGGTAGTCATTTGAAAAGAACAAGCAGATACTGTGTGGATTAAAGTCAGGAGACACGTGTGTAAAGGTTACATTCTTTCACTACATTTACTCATTCTGTGTGCTGAGCAAATAATGCACAAGCTGGACAGGGTATCAGGGTTAGAGGAAGACTCGTTATCAACTTGTTATGTGCAGATGACTCAGCCTGCTTGGTGAATGTGAAGAAGACTTGAAGCACTTTCTGATAAAGATCAAAGACCATGGCCTTCATGATGGATGTCATGGATTGAATTATGTCTCCCTAAAAATATGTGTAGCCATGTGGCTGGGCCATGATTTCCAGTATTTTGTGATTTTCCTGTGCTGTACGTATGTTAAAGGCTTAGCGTGGGACTGTAAATTCCTTCATAGGATCACCTCCCTGCTCCACTCTATGAGGAGTTTCCCTGGAGTTTAGCTTGCCCCACCATTAATCCTTTTGTCCTATGAGAGAAGTAAGCAGAGAATTGAGAACCTCAAGCCATCAAGCAAGCAGCACCGGGAGAAGAGCATGTCCTTCAGACCTGAGGTTCCTGTGCCAAGATGCTCCCTGGACAAAGACTAATGTAATACCGGACTTTCCTGCAGAGCCGACAAGGGGTAGAACCTTCTTCTGGAACGGACATCTTAAATTTGGACTTGTAACCTACCAGACTGTTTAAGAATGAACCTTCCTTTATTAAAGCCATCTACTCGGTGATATTTCTGTTAGAGCAGTACTAGCTGACTAAAACAATGCATTACACTTCAGTAAAAATAAAACAAAAATCCTCACAACCAGACCCAAAAGAAACATCATGATAAACAGAGAGAAGACTGAAGTTGCAAACGATTTCATTTTACTTGGATCCAAAATCAGTGACCATGGAAACAGCAGTCAAGAAATTAAAAGACACAGCACACTTTGCAAATATGCTATGAAAGGCCTCTTCAAAATATTAAAAAGCAAGGACGTCACTCTGAAGACTCAGAAGACCTTAGCTCAAGCCATGATCTTTTCAGCAACCTCATGCATGTGAAAGCTGGACAATGTATAAGGAAATGGAAGAAGTGATGCCTTGAAAATGTGTTGGCAAAGAATATCAAATATACAACGGACTAGCAAGACACGAAACCCTGGTGGTATAGTGGTTGAATGTTACGTCTGCTAACTAGAAAGTCAACAGTTCAAATCCACCAGTTCTACTCTGTCTATAGAGTTGCTACGAGTTAGCATTGACTTGACAGTAGTGGGTTTTTAATTTTATTTTATTTTGGATCAGAAGACAGTGAATCTATCTTGGAAGAAGTACAACCAGAATTCTCCTCAGAAGTAAGGATGTGAGACATTGTCTCATATACATTGAACATGTCATCGGGAGAGATCAGATGTCCCTAGAGAGGGACATCATGATTGGTAAAGAAGACAGTCAGTGAAGGAGAGGATGAGTCTCAGTGAGATGGGTTGGCGCTGTGGTTGTCAATGGTGGGCTTAAACAGCAATGGTTGTTAGAATGACACAGAGCTGGGCAGTGTTTCCAAGTGTTGTATATAGGTTCACTATGAGTCAAAAGGGATTTTAATCCAGCAACAAGAAGTTGTGGATTGTCACATTACAGGGCAATTACCTCTGGATACTGGAGTGTGAATTAAAGTCGGGGCAGCCACATGAGGGGGTTTTGCTCTTACGCCAAAGAGATTCTATTGCCTCCTTGTTAGCTGGGCTAATGCCCCTGTTCTGTAACTGGCGCAGCAAGTCTCTTTAGAGGCCAGCTGTGGCACTGTCCCCATTCTACTTGACTTTGTCTATGATTCAAGTGTAAACTGTGAGCAATTCATGCAGATTAACCCCGTCCTTGTTAGCTCCGGTCTTCAACCCTTTCCCATTGTCTAATGCCGGTTTGTACTCCAGACTCTGCTTCTCAGTACCTGAGATCAATCTGCGGACTGTGAGTTGGCCATGAATTATCTGACTCTAGTCCTGTTTGCAATCTATTCTGCAGAAATTACTTGAAGTTTTCCATAATAGTTTGGTTTCCTTCCCTGATTTTCGGAACAGATATACATTTTCCACTATTTTTGAATTCCTGTTGTCATTCTACTGGGAATTTAGGACAGCGAGAATTTAAAAGCAAGGATTCAGACCAACACTCTGTCTTTTTAATCTTTGAGTAGGTTATTATCTAGCATTATAGAAACTAGCACTCTTATCAAATAAAGTAAGATATTTCTATATGTCTTAATTTTGTAGTTTCATAGTTTGGAACCACAAATTAGCCCATCAGAAATACTTGGGGATCTTTTTATGAATGGAGAGTCTTATGTCTCATCTCAGAGATTCTGATTCAGACGGTATGATGTGGGGCCTGGAACTATGTATTTGAAATCTTTGGGGAGTAAGTTTTCTAATTACACAAGTTTGCAAATCACTAATCTGGAATGCCCCAATCCTTTGTGATTATAATATCTTAATACCCTATTTTTTTTTATTTTAGCACTCTTTCTACTCCAGTTGCTAAAGATAAGAGAGTATGTCTTATTTTTAATAAAGTAAATGTAAATTATTTTTTCTTTTAGAATACCATGACAGTGATTAGTTGGAAGTCCACTGAAGTGCAACAATAAGAAATAATCGCTCTAACTGTAGTGTGGTTGGAGCTACACATGAATCGGACGCAATTTGAAAATGAGGTCATCATCTTTAGCTTCTTTTTTGGAGTTCTTAGATCTGGAGGCATCATTTCTTTATCTGTTAGTTATTATTTGGGAAAATTCTACTGTGTCTCCTTAAGATGAGAGTGCACAATTGATGGGGCAATGTGAGCAAGAACAGCTGGAAGCTTTCCAAGTGCTTTCATGGATGTAACATGCCAGGAGTGAATGCATTTTATGGGGATTTTTAAATAAAAGTCTTCTACTTCATGAATGCTTTTATCAGTGGTATTTAGAAATGTAAGCACTGGCTTTCTGTTCTGTAGTAATAAGCATGGACAAGCCTATGGCTAATGATTTAGCGAACACATTCTGTTTTGGGTTTCTTTGCTTGGCTACTTAGATGAATTCAAATCCAACGGATATTGATTAGAAATACTCTTGTAGAATGCAGTATGCAAATACATGAAAATGAAAGTCACATAACTTTTCTAACCCAAGAACTCTGCCCTCAGACATTCAAGCCTCTGGTTCCCCTTTTCTCGCCTGCCAAAGCTAACAGCCAGAGCCTCTAAAGAACAGGGATTAGATATAGAATTGCGATGAACTCCATTTGGTTTGAGCCCTGTACTGATAACAGAAGGACATTTGTTGTCCATCTGTCTTTGGCTGAAATGGGGAGCTTTGGTCGTAGCACTGCAATAAAATAGAGGGTTACTGAATGAGTTTATCTTGTACTGTGTTTTTATTCAGACACACACCACTGTGTACTCTGAAATCACCAGAATAGAACTACTTTGAGTCCCTGTGTAATTCTAGGCTAACTAAATAATAACACCCAGATCTAAATGGTTTGTATGATTACACAGACAGACTTGCAGGGTTTCTGTTAGGTTTATCACTCCCCTAGGAACTTTAAATCTCATTGTATGCAATCTCTAATTTCTTCTACCTCTTACTCTGTTTATAAGTGCAACTTGGGACTCACAGCAAAGTATTTGAAGGGCTTAGTGGTTTAGAACTCTATCTTTCAGGATAAAACAAATTAACAAGCAAATCCTTTGTGCAGATCATTGCATAATCAAGACGGGAATTGAAAAATATGTATTAAATCTAATTATATGTATAAGACAGGTAGGATAAGAGGTCCTTGGACATAAAACTCAAGCCAAAGGTAAGGACAGAAAAGACATACAGAATAGCAACCAGAGCATTTGTTGGGTCCTGCTCAGTGTTTCAGAACCAATAAGCTCTCTGGGATACACCCCCACACCCCCACATGCACACAGTATGCCAGGCCTCTGATGCTGTATTAATTTTCTACTGATGCATAATAAATTTCTGGAAATTAAGAAACTCAAAACAGTATTACTTTACTATGCCACACTTCCCACCTGAGAGGAAGCTGGGATGCTTTAGTTGAATTTTGTGCTCAGAGTCTCAGAGGTCTGAAATCAAGGATTCCATGGGCAGCATTCTCATTTGGAGGCTCCACTGAGGAAACATGCACTCCCCAGCTTCTTCCAGTTGTTGGTGGGATTTGTGTCTTGCAGTTGTATGACTGAAGTGTACCTTTTCTTGCCTTGGTGCCATCCAGGGGCAGTTTTCAGCTCTGAGAGGCTGTCCTTCACAGACTAAAGAGCCCCCTCCATAGGCTGTTTCAACACAGCAGCTTATTTCTTCAAGGCCAGGCTTAAGAAATCACCTGATTAGGTCAGGCCCAGCCAGGATACTCTCTCTTCTGTCTAACTCAAAGGCGATTTATTAAGGACCTTAATTGTATTTGCAAAATTCCTTCACTTTTGTCATATGATGTCACTTAATCACGAGAGCACCGTCTCATCATAATACCAGGTTCTCCTGCACTCATGGAAAGATTAAAGATACGTATCTCAGGTGTCTTGGTCATTTAGTGCTGCTGTAACAGAAATACCACAAGTGGATGGCTTCAACAAAGAAAACTGAACTCTTTCATATCTGGTAGGTTAGAAGTCCAAAGTCAGGGTGTTGGCTCCAGAAGAAGGTACTCTATCTGTCATCTGTGAAGGAAGGTCTCTGTCATCAGTGTTCCTGTGGTCTGGGAGCATCCCAGCACAGGAACCTCAGGTCTGATGGATACACTTTTGTCCTAGCACTGCTTTGTTGGTGGCATGAAGTCTACATGTCTCTCTGCTCACTTCTGTTTATTATATCTCAAAAGAGATTGGCTTAAGACCCTATCTAATCTTGTAGACTTTATCAGTATAACTGCTGCTAAAGCATCTTGTTAAATCATAGTGACAGAATTTTTAACATGTAAGAAGAGCTCATCAGATTGTGGACTACCACACAGTACGGGAACTCATGGCCCAGTCAAACTGAGACACACATTTTTGAGGGGACATAATTCAATTCATGATATCAGAGGAGTAAGACTTTTGGGGAACCATCTTAGAATTCTGTGTACCAGTTGTATTTATAACTTTTGTCTTAATGCATATACTGTGATCAACTTTACACTCTACTTTGGAACCTGTTGTTTCTTACAAACTCAAGAACATTATTTCATATATGATTTAGTTATACTCCTAACCCTTGGCCTTGAAATCTTTGGTCACCAGTTGTAATCCCTTTTGTCCTAGGCTGCCGTTCATGTCCTTAGTCAAAGACCTTCCTTGGCCTTATGTATTAAGTCAGTTTCTCCACTAGAATACTCTTGATGCTAGAACTCGCCTGAATATAAGATGCTCTGTGATTGGGAAACACTTGTCCACTATGTATCTCAGATCTGTGAAAGGTCTATGGTACTTTGCAAGAGTGAGAAGGAAGAGAAATGGAAATCCTGAATTCGATATATGTTGATAAACTTTCACATTCCTGTTTGTTGGAATCTCACCAGAATCTGTTAGGTTGTGAAGAAAGTAAAGAGAGCTGGATCCTTTCTACCCAGTTAAACTTGCAATTCCAGGACTAATAGAGACTTTTGTTTGATATTAAATGTCCTTGGAAGCTCCTAGTTGAGGTAGGAAAGCTGTATCTTTCTGGGCAGGTAGCTCAAGTTGCTCTGTGGAAACAGGAAGATGCATTTTCCTAAGAATCTCACACTGTAACTCAGAATATATTTATCCATAGAAATAATTTGTTACATAAAGTTCATGTTGCCAGGTAAACTTACAAGAAATTTAGCAAAGAAAACAGATGACAAGATTTCATAAGTAGGGAATTATTCAAAATGTGGCTTATCTGTATTTCATGTCTACCATTTTTCCTCTTTGAACAGTTGGTGCAGGTATTCAAACGGAGCCAAGGGCCTGTTTTGCAGGAAGGCAAAGTGTTATTCTATCTTCTGAAATTATTTTCTTGGGCCAAGACTTAATGACTGCTAAAAGGAAATCATGTTGGACAAATAGAGGTGAAGCACAAACTTCAAACTCCTTTTTGAAAGCTTAATTAAGAAAGAGTCTCATTTAGGACAGAGTGACTTGACTTCAGCCAAATGTTTTCCATTTACTATGAAAGCACATTTTCTTTTTTTGACCAGAAAAGCTCCAGTGAAGCCACATTGTCTCTTGGTCCATCTGCACGAGCTCTTGGGAAGATGTAAGTACAGGCTCTGAGCAGAGGAACATCACCCCACTTTGCTGTCTGAGGTTATTCGCTACTTTTTCTTAGCACGAAACACCTCATGTGGAGGGCTGGAGAAGGGGTGAAGGTGGAGTCTGCACTGTTTCTAGGGAACCATCAACAGCTTCACAGAAACAGGATGTCTTTAGTACCTTAGCTACAGACTTCAAGATTCAGGTTTCTTGGCCAAGAGAGAAAGAAGTGATATTCTGAAAGTTTTGTAGGACTAAATTGGATCAAGATGTTTGTGGCAGAAGGAAGCCAATAGTAATAAGCAATGTCAGTGGAGACACTTCACATGTATATAATTGCTACAACCGTTTCACGAATTGTTGTTGTTAGCTGTCACGGCGTTTGGCCCCCAAATCATGGTGACTCTGTGCTCAATGGGAGTAGATCATTATGACCCATAGGTTTTTCACTGACTGCTTTTTTTCGGATTTGACTCGATGGCACTTGGTTTTGGCTTTACCAAGCCTTTCTTCCTGGTCTGTTTCAGTTCTGCTGAAATCTGTTCAGCGTCATAGCAACCCACCAACCTCCACTGAGAGACAGGTTGTGCCTGTGTTTGAGGTGCACTAGTCAAGAATCAAGCCTGGGTCTCTTGCATGGAAAGCGAGAATTCTACCACTGAACTACTACTGTTGCTGCACTTTGTGAAACGGGCAGTGCCATTTCCGTCTCACGGAAATCCTGGTAGTGTAATGGTTTAAGCGCTAACATTTGCTAACCAAAAGGTTGGCCGCTCGAATCCGCGAGATGCTCCTTGGAAACTATGGTGCAGTTCTACTCTGCTGATCGGGTCTCTGTGAGTCAGAATCAACCTGACAGCAGTGAGTTTGGTTTGGTTTTTGGTATTTCCATTGTGTAGCTGACAGAACTGAGATCTGGTGAGACGGTGTCAGGTAGCACCGGGGAAGCTGTGCACAGGGTATGCACGACTCCTTGAAGCATCGTTTTCCACTTTCTCTTTTCTTTCTATACCAGTGGCTCTCAGCTAAGGCAGATATTTCTCCTCAGGGGGCATGGGGAAATGTCTGGACCCATTTTTAGTTGTGAGAAATGCAAATGGTAAGGGGGTGCTATGACCATCTAGCTAGGTAGAGGCTAGGAATCAACTAAATATCTTACAATGTACAACACAGCCCTCCACAACAAAAGAATATCTGACCCCAAAAGTCAGTAGTGTCAAGGCTGACAAACTCTGCTCTGGACAGTTTAGTCTTTCATCCTATATACATCCCTTGTACTCAGCAAACACTTATAGCTGATTGTAGCTCCCACGTTTGTATCTTTAGTCTGGACATCTGTCAAGAACTTCTGATTTATTTGTTCAACTGACCACTGGAAATATCTGCCTGGCTGCTTCGAACTCATCCTTCAAACTCAAAATATTCAGTCAGCAAATATTCAGTCCGTACTTAGATTTCCACCTGTGGCTTAAGTATCACAATTTTGTTTGTACTTTATTTCTTTGTATCAGGATATAAATAAAATGCATAAATTATAATCAGTTGGTATGCCTCTGAAGGTTCTTTAGCCTATAATCCTCTTCCATTTTCCTTTTATAAATTGTAATTTATTTGTTAAAGAAACCAGTCAATTTTTTCCCTGTTAATTTTTCTCATAGTCTACCTTTTGCTGATTATAACTCTTGTTCTTTTAAACTTCGAGTATGTGAATAAGTGGTCTGGAAGTTTGATTAGAGGTTTGATTAGATGCAGCTTCAGTGGCAGGTCAATATTAACTTAAGGGTGGTGTTCAGTTCCATAAGGAGGTATACAATGTCTGGATTTCTCTCTTTCATGGTGTTAGCAGCTAACACCAATCAGCATCTTCTTCAGTGAACTCAGTCAGGGTTATGAAACAGTGATGAACTAATTATACCATCCTTTCTTCATTCATGGAAACCCTGGTGGCATAGTTATTAGATGTTATGCTTGCCAACCAAAAGGTCAGCAGTTCAAATCCTCCAGGTGTTCCTTGGAAACTCTATGCAGCAATTGTACTCTGACCTGTAGCGTCGCTGTGAGTCACAATCAACTCGATGGCAGTTGGTTTGGTTTCTTTTTCTTCATTTATTAGCTAGAGTATTTTTACAAAGAGAAACATTCCCTCATCTAACATTGATTACCCTTTGTTACAATTCATCAGAAAAAGCAAGATAAATGCTTGTTTTCCTATAGTTAATAATTTCAGACTACTGAGTTAATATACAGGCATTCCTCAACGTCAGCCGATTAATTTCATTAAAATATCATTATAGACTTATAGATTGGAATGTATTTGATTTATTTAAACCCACTGTAGTTGCTATCATTATTGACAAGCAAACTTTGTCGTTTTTGTCAAGTGGGAGGCTTCCACATTGGCTCCTAATCCCCTCCAGATGTTGTAGGTGGGGAGCGTAAGGAGGAAAGGCTGAGTTTCTCAGTTGCTCTAAATAGAGCTCTTTAGTAAGTACGGCAGTGGTTGCCATGGGATCTCTCCTCTCCTTGCTTCTCTTCCAGCTAACTTTGGGACACTCTGCTTCGTCTTTTACCTCAGGCATCTCTTTGTTCGTAGTCTGGGCTGTGTTCTCCTTTGAATCTCTGATCCCGTTTGATTTCTATCTTTCGGCAAATGCTCCATCATTCTGTTTTTGTGGGTGGGATTTTATTTTATTTTTTAATTTCCCGAAGCTGTTACCAATATGGTCTTCAAAATAATATCTTCCCCTTGCCCTCCCCAAGAGGAAAGAGGTGTCTAAGGGAAAGAGGAACCTAGGGAGTCAATTGTCTTAGTCAAATCTCTGAAAGATCATTTAAAAAGGCAAATCCAATGACAGCACTTCCGTACTGAAGCACTGAATAATGCTGGCTTGCTTTGAGAGCCAAGTCCAGACCCTAAAGGGACGTTCATCCTCTGAATCCCGCTTAACTTGCGTTTTCCTCTGCATTCTGGGCTTGCTTAACTTCAGCCATGAGGAATCTCTGTAGTTCCTCAAACACGTCTTTATTTTTTCAGCTTATTATTATTTTGCTCATTTGGTTCTTCTTGTCCAGTTAAGTAGAGTATATTCCTTTCACTGTTATCTCTGTCTCCTTTACTTCCACTCCTCCTTTAGTAAAGAGGTTCTCTTTTCTGTGCGTTCTTCTCTGAACAGACTGATTATGTTTATGGCTCCCTTGAGACAGTTCTAGATTATGACTATTGAAAATCAGTGAGTGCCTGTTAACTACTTTTTAAGTACCCCTTTACTCTCGAAAATATGCTGGTTTGGACCACTTCTGAGGCCACAATGACAGAACTGTAATATTCATCCCTCTGGCGGTCTTCCACAGAATCTTATAATCACACCTAGCATTTTTCTTATTCATTTATAATTTCTTATTTACTGGTTTGTATTCTTCACTAGACTGACTTGTTCATTTTTTTCCCCCCTTATCCCTAGTTATTTTCCTAATGCACCCCCCGAAAAAATAAAAAATTTGGAAAATTACCACCAAGTTGATTTTGACCCACAGTGATCCTATCCAATACATAGCAGAACTGCTCCATCAGAATTGCTCCATAGGTTTTTCTTGGCTATAATATTTATACAATAGATCAAAAGGCCTTTCTTCTGGAGTGCAGGTGGGTGGGTTTGAACTGTCAATCTTTAGGCTAGTAGATGAGTGTAAACCTTTTTTGCCATCCCAGGACTTCACCGGTATACTGAGTCAGTTCTGACTTACAGCTACCCTGTGTACAACAGTTCAAATCCACCAAATACTTCTTGGAAATGCTATGTGACAGTGCTACTCTGTCCTGTGTGGAATCACAATCAACTGCAAAGTTTTTTTTTTATTATTTTTTTATTTGCAACAGAACGAAACATTACCTGGTCTTCTGCTATCTTCACGACTGCTGCTATTTTGGGTCCCATTGTTGCAGCCGCTGTGTCAACTCATGTCACTGAGGGTCTTCTTTTTTGCTCACTCTCTGCATTTACCGAGTATGATTTCCCTCTCTGGGGACTGATCTTTCCTGATAACATATTCAAAGTACATGAGACAAAGTCTTACAAACTTGCTTATAAGGGGCATTCTGGCTGTACTTCTTCCAAGACAGATTTGTTTATTCTTCTGGTACTCTGTGGTATACTCAGTCTTTTTCACTACACCATAATTCGAACGCATCAATTCTTCTTCAGTCTTCCTTATTCACTGTGCAGATTTCAGATGGACAAAAGGCAGTAGAAAATATTATGGCTTGGGTCAGGCACATTTTAGTTTTCAGGGTGACTGCTTTGCTCTCAAATGCTTTTCAAGGGTTTTCTGCAGAAGAATTGCCCAATGGAATAATTTGTAATGTAATTACAGATTACCTTGTTTATAAACTAGCCAGTTTCTAGCTATTTATTATTTCCTCTTCCATTTCCTGGCTTTTTATTCATTCAGTATGAATGGAAGAGGTCAAAGTGGGAATTTGGGAAGCACATAATACATTGTTTCATTTGATTCTCAGATTTTCCAGGGACAGCATTTTGAAGTTGAATTAAAATATCAGTTGGCTTGGCTGGCTGTTGCTTACTTATATTGCAGGATAATACATGTTTCAACACATCAGCTCAGAGAAATGATTTATTGCCATAATATCTAAACCATGCTCAGTAACCAATGACTTTGGTTTTTTGATAAGTGATAATTTGCACGAATGATGCTCAGTCTCTTTTTCTGTGGGATACCTAGCTTAGCTGTTCCAAAAAGGCCGATTGAACACAGGAGACTTTTCTATCCATGTGCCATCGTGACTTTGGGAATCAGCCCCAGGACTGTGCAGCTGTTTCCGTTTGTAAGATGCTCCGTGTGGCCATTGTTGGAGGAGAGGGGTAGTTAGCAGACAGAATCGCACGCCCGTGTTTAACCAACTGACACCTTCAAACGCAGTGTCTTAGTTATCTATTGTTATTATAACAATTACCATAAGTTGGTGACCTTATGAGGCACACTTATTTTTTCTCAGTTAGGAGGCTAGAAGTCGGAATTCAGGGGGCTGGAGCTAGCAGCAAACTTCCTGTCTCTGTGGAAGGCGCTCTCTCTCTGTGTCTCACTGGGGAATGTCTTTTGTCTCTTCAGCTTCCATTCCTAGGCTCCTGGATGACCTTGGTGCGGCATGGCGTCTATCTTCCCCCATCTGTGCTTGCTCCCTGTTTTGTTTAATCTGTTTATATCCTGGAAGAAATTGTCTTAAGACACATCCTGCACTAACGTTGTGTGCTTAACATAACAAAGGAAACCTGTTCCCAAATGGAATTATAACCACAGATACAGTGATAAAGATTTACAATACAGATTTGAGGGGGGACATAATTCAGTTTATAATAGGCAGGATATAAAATACATTAGCTACTTTGACAAAATGCCTAGAGTGGGATAATTGGTTAACATGCTATAGGAAAATAATAGACAGATTTTATTTATCCAATTAAATCTCAGTGATCACTTTTTTTAATGTAGATAATTTCAGTTTGCACTTTTTCATCTTTTAACTGGATTTGACTACACAGAATGATTTTTTGATCCAACTAGCTGTTTCATTAGAATTGAAGAGAGAGAAAGCCACCCGATGACCCTTCCTCTCTCATTATGCTGAGGTGAAAGTTACAAAACCAGAAATGCAAATGGTTTCTCTTGACTTTTTTTAAAAATGCCAACATAATGATGATAACCAACTCTTTGCCTTCAACTATTTCCAAACAGAATTATGCATGAGGAAATGTATGGGAATTTAGCAGTGATGAAAAATTTGCACTCCTCAGAAGCAATGCAGATAGGAAAGGAATATACTGAAGCAACAGGAATTAGAAAATGGTAATAAACCATAAATGATAATCAGAAAGATCCTGAGAAATCAGTGACAAGGATCTAACAAGTCCCTAAAGGTCCATAAAGTTCCCTGATTGCTACCAGTACAGTGAAGAAGAATATCATATGAGGGTCGTCAAGTCATGCTTCTCTGTGCCTCTTATCGCTGTCACTCACCTCTTTCTCCTCCCATCTCATCAACTTTCATAGCTCTTTGTGGAAAATTAAAAGAGCTCTGTGTTCCCGTTCTCATTCGGTCCTTGAAAAATAAAGCCTCACTCAAACCACTAGAGGGATCTCCCTTCTTTGGAAATGAAAAAAAAAAATCTAAACTGCATAACAAACTGTAAACTTAGAATGACAAGGGCAACAGCTAAGCAGATCAGAAAACTAATTTATTGCAGTTTTCAAATACACGTTGTCTCACATTTTGCCATTTCAGTCCCTTAGAAGTTTAAAGCCAGTGAGAGTGGGGCAAATATTCTGGGCTTGATTCCTACCAATAAGACACTATAAATATATAAAACTATGTGTTTGTGGCAGAATTTACACTTTCCTAGGCTTGGTGGCAGTGGATTTAGTGAGTTATACATACCATGGAAATCCTGGTGGTGGAGTGGTTAAGTGCTACGTCTGCTAACCAAAAGGTTGGCAGTTCGAACCCACCAGGTGCTTCTTGGAAACTCTATGGAGCAATTCTATTTTGTCCTATAGGGTTGCTATGAGTCAGAATCCACTCAACGGCAGTGGGTTTAGTTTGGGTTATACATGCCATCATTTGAGTCTCGCAGTTTATGATGGAAGTCTTTTACCCCATGTTACAAATATGGAATCATACTTGAAGGAGTTAAGTCATTCCTTCAACTATGAAGAGGTCAGAATTTTGACTCAGGCCTTCTAATACGCATACTTTTTTACTTAAACTTCCTCAGGAAATAATTAGAATTGTGGAACAAAGTGCCTATCATATTGCAAATATGATATAAAAACCCCAAATAAAAAACTTCACTGTTGATTCCAACTCATAGTATCCACTCTTGTAGGACAGATTTAAGAAAGCTGAGAGGTAAAATTTAGTAATTTAAGAGACTTCAAAGTGAAAATCACCAAAGAGGTCAGGAGAATAACAAAAATAAAATTAGGATAGGACAGTGATAAAGAATCACAATGAGGCACAAGGAGAAACATAATTAAAGGAACCAGTGTAGTGACATAGAATGGTCTCTGTTAATCACAGGTATTACAAGGATGTGGTGAAAGACAGTGGGAGACATAAATCACCAAGGGCTAAGGAAAAGAAGTGTTTATAGTCATAAGAAGAGCTGCTGTTGATTAAAACTAACATGAGCCCCTGTTTGTGAAGAGTGCTAAGGCCAGTATACTACGGAGGCTACATGAAGAGGAAGAATTACCCAGGGTACACCTGATAGCAGGGGCAGAAAGTAGTTGGCTAGTGGAGGAGCAGGAGAAAACATATGAACTCGTATATTTTATATATATATATATAATCAACATGTGGTGATTTACATACTCAATGTTCTATCAGACAAATCATTAAATTTACACCCCAACCACTAATACCAAAGATAATGAGAATTTTTATCAGCTTCAGCAGTCTGAAATTGACCAAACGTGCTATCAAGATGTGAGAATGGGAAAGTTAGAAACCAAGAAAGATCAGTAGCTGGAAAATATGGCCTTGGTAATAGAGACAAGATCACATGATAGATTTTTGCAAGACCAATGAGTTGTTCATTGCAAGTCCCTTTTTTCACTTTTATGTAAGTGTGGCTGAAAGCATGGACATCAACAGAGGCAATACATGAGAATCAAATTGATTACACCATGGGAAGAGATGGTGGAAAACTGAAAATCATCTCTCAGGACAAGGCCGGGAGCCAGTTGTGTGACAGATCATTAATTGCTAACATGCAAGTTTAATTTGAAGCTGAAGAATATTTAAACAAGTTCACGAGAAACAAAGTATGGCTTTGAATATATTCCACTTGTATTTAGAAACTACCTCAAGAATAGATTTAACACATTGCACACTAATGACCAAAGATCAGACCAGTTCTGGGATGATATCAAGGACATCAAACATGAAAAAAGCAAAAGATAATTAAAAATATAGCAAAGAAAGAAAAGACCAAAACGGATGTCAGGTGAGATTCTGCATCCTGCTCTTGAGCATAGAGTAGCTAAAGCAAAAGGAAGACATGAAGTGAAAGAGCTGAACAGAAGATTTCAAAGAATGGCTCAAAAAAGCCAAATTGTTGAAAACACCACATAAACCAGAGGCCACATCAGCACGAGACTGGAAGCACTACACAGTGCCCAACCAGCACCATTGACTGATCTGATAGGGAATTCAACAAAGAGTCCCTAACGGAGCAGGAGAAACGTGGGGTGCAGAATTTGAATACTAATAAAAAGACCACACTTGATGAACTGGCAGGCTAGATGGTCCCGGGAAGACATGGCTGCTGTATTCTCTGTTAGCCCCACACTGAAACCACTCCTGAAGCCAACTCTTCAAAGATTGAACTGGTCTATAAGACAGAAAATGATCCTGATGAAAAATGTGCTTTTAGGCTGAAGTAGATACATAAGGGTAACTGGGCAGCTCCTGTCCAGAGGTCAGATGAGAGAGGGCAGAAGGAGACAAGAGTTGGTTGAAAAGACATGGGAAATACAGGGTGGAGAGGAGGAGTGTGCTGTCACAATGTAGAGAGGACAACTAGGGTCATATAACAGTGTGTGTGTAAGTTTCTGAATAGGAAACTGACTTGAATTATAAACTTTCACTTGAAACACAGTTAAAATAAAAGACAAATTACTATAATGAAACGTGAAAGACTTGGAGTTAGAATACCAAAAAGGAAGAATATTCTTGGCATTTCTCAAGCTGACAGAACTGAAGAAAAAATTCAGTCCTTGAGTTGTAATACTAAAAGATGCTATGAGTAAAATATTGAACGACACAGGAATACCAAAAGAAGATGAAAGGAATATACAGATTCACTGTATAAAAAAGAACTGGTCGGCATTCAGACATTTCAGGTGGTAGCGCTATGATCAAGAATCTCTATTATTGAAGGAAGAAGTCCAAGCTGCACTGAAGACATTGGTTAAAAACAAGCCTCAATAACTGAAGGACTACTACTTGGGGTATTTTAGAAAACAGATAAAGTGCTGATGGTGCTTGCTCATCTATGCCAACAAATTTGGAAGAGAGCTAACTGGCATATTGACCAAATGAGATCCAGATTCATGCCCATTTCAAACAAGGGTGATCCAAAAGAATGCAGAACTTATCAACTAGTATCATTAATATCACACTCAAGTAAAATTTTCATGCAGACAATTCAAAAAAATGGTCACAGTAGTATACTGACAGATCTGCCAGAAATTCAAGGCAGATTCAGAAGAGTATGTAGAACCAGGGATATCTTTGCTGATGGTAGATGAATCTTGGTAGAAAGCACAGGATACTAGAAAGATTTCCACCTGTGCTTAATTGATTATGCAAAGATATTCCATTGTGTGAATCATAATACATTCTGAATAACATTGGTAAGAATGAGAATTCCGGAACACTTAATCATGCTCACGTGCAACCTGTACATAGATCAGGAGGCAGTTGTTTGAACAAAACAAGGGTGGTTTAAAATCAGGAAAGGTGTACATCAGGGTTGTATCTTTCACTATACTTATTCAACATGTTTGCTGAGTAAATAACACACGAAGCTGGACTACATGAAGAACATGGCATCAGGACTGGAGGATGACTCATTAACACCCTTTGGTACGCAGATAACACAATCTTGTTTGTTGAAAGTGGAGAAGACTTAAAACATTTACTAATGAGGATCAAAGATGACAGCCTTCAGTATGGATTACACTTCAACATAAGGAAAACAATAATCCTCCTGACTGAACCACTAAGAAGTATCACGATAAATGGAGAAAGACTGAAGTTGGGAAGCATTTCATTTTACTTGAATCCACAATCAACATCCGTGGAAGCAGGAGTCAAGAAATCAAATGATACATTGCACTGGGCAAATCTGCTGTTAAAAAGTAAAGATGTCACCTTGAGGACTAAGGACACCTGACCCATATGAAGGTATTTTCAACAGCCTCCTGTGCCTGCAAAACCTGCGTAAGCAAGAACAAAGAAGAACTGATGATTTTGGATTCGGGTGTTTGTGAAGAATGTTGAATATACCATGGGCTGATAGAAGAACGCACAGATCTGTCTGGGAAGAAGTACAGCCAGAATACTCCTTGAAAGCAAGGATGGCAAGACTTTGCCTCACATACTTTAGACATATTTTAAGGAGGGACCAGACCTTGAAGTAGAATATCACGGTTGGTAAAACAGAGGGTCAGCGAAAAGAGGAAGAATCTCAATGACATAAATTGACACAGTGGCTGCAACAATGTGCTCAGAGACAGCAATGGTTGTGAAGATTGTGCAGAGCTGGACAGTTTCCTTCTGCTGTGTATAGGGTCACCATGAGTCAGATTGACTGGCAGTCACCTAAACAACAAGCAATCCTTCTGTAAACAGCTGACCAGGTCTGCACTGGTGAATTGGAACTTCTGACCTTTTGATTAGCAGCTGAGTGCTTAACCACTGTGCAACCACAGATCCTTCCTGCCTCCTTAGTAAGCTCTGAAATCTACATGATTGTTCCTAATCTTCTGTTTTCTATTACGCTGTCTTTCAACCCACAGTGTCTTCCTCCCTTGTTTTTTCTTCCTTTTCCCTTTGCCTAACCAATCTGCATCATTCTTCTTCGTCTACCTCTTATCTTACATGATACTTCTAATCTCATTGCTTCCTTTTGTTTATGCATTCATAATACTCTGTGGGATGTTATACAGTTGACTGTATAATTTAGAAGTATATTAATATTATCTTTCCAACATAACGATTTCTGTTACTACATTACATAATATTTAATTTACATCAAGTATTCAACAAAGTTGGTGAGATTGGAAATAAAAAAACTGGCGGGGTGATTTGTAGCCAACCAAACATAAAGCAACTGGGATTGAGTAGAGGCAGTGGGAATGCAGATGAAGATACTATAAAGAAATCAACTAGTACTTATTAGTGTGGAAGTATTACGAAGACTGACAATCAAGTTCGCGAAGTTGTCCTAGAAAAAGTGCTGCATACCTCAGTCCTGAGTATCATTATAGTCATCTTCGAAGTACTCTCCTTGGGAAGCTATGCACCAATGCCAGGACCCAATCAACCCTTCAAAGCAATTTTGGAACTCTTTTTCCGGAATGGCTATCAAAGCTGTCTTCATACTACCCTTCATGTGCTGAATCATCAAAATGTCTTCCTTTCAATATTTCCTTTGGGTAAAGAAAGAAGTCACTGGAGGCCAGATCAGATGAGTAGGGAGGGTGTTTCAATACAGCTATTTGTTTACTGGCTAAAAAGTTCCTCACAGACAACTCTACAATTAAGTCCGTGAACTTGCCACCATGCCACTGTGTGCAACGGCCATGCCAGACAGAGTTTCAAAATTGCTCTGAAGGGTGGATGAGGCACTGATGTCCATGCATAGCTTCCCAAGGGGAGTGCTTAGAAGGTGCCCATAATGATATTCAGCAATGAGGTATATATAACACTTTGAACAATTACATTCGTGGACTTAATCATCAGGCCTCGTGTGTTGTGGAAATCTCTGGATACCACAAATGATTAAGTGCTTGACTACTAACCAAAAGATTGATGAGTTGAGCCAACCTTAAGCGCCCCAGAAGAAAGACCTGGTGATCTGCTTTTTACTCTGCAACACATGGGATCACCACGAGTCAGCATTGACCTGATGGCAACAGTATTTTTTTTTTTTTTCAGGTATTATGTGATGAACAGGAAGAGATTATTGGATTTCAAGGTTTTGGTTGTGTATATCTGGAGATCTTCTAGGTGCTACAATGATTGTAGCATATGGGGTAAGAATACTTCTCAATGAAAACCAAGTCACAACAGGGGCCTACATCAGTGGAACGCATTGGGTACATGCTCGACTTTGTGTGATACACTATAAAAGTCCGGAAAGAATCTCTTAAGTATTTCCTTCCTTCATTTTCCAGAATGCCTTATCTGTCACATTTCAATTCCACCTTTGTATATATGTCTGACAATGCCTGGGCTAACACTCAGCAATATTTCCCACACTCATTTGCCAGCTGGCTTCCTGCTGAGTTTTGCCTTGAGGCACTGGAGTAACTAGAAGGCAAGAAGAGGAAGGAAAGTGACTTCCTTCTTCCTGTTTGCCATTTCTATTACCATCACCCTGAATCTGTCATTTCACCCCAGTAGGGACAGTTTAACAGTAGCAGTTGGTTTCAATCTCCAGCTTCTTTCAACTCCCAAATCTAGTTTATTACTTCCCCTCCTTAGTGCCAACAATATCCAGGCAGTGCTATTCCTTAGAGGTCTGATTCCCAGTCATCAAAGACTCTTGTCTGAGATCTTAAATTCTAATAACGTAACCTCTTCCTTTTTATTGTCCCAGCTCTATGGCCGGTAATTAATTTTTGTCTCTTGGTAGTTCTTGCTCTTTCTCTTTTTTTTCTGGGTAATTCATAGTGTTCTCTGTTATTCTTTCAGCTCTCAAACACCTGTTTAACAAGGCTCTATGTTAAATGCCTTCTGCTAAAATAACTAGTGTGGATTCTGTTTTCTGACTGTACCTAACTAATACACAACTGGAAGATATTACAAATAAATAGTGTGGTTAGAATAATACAGCTGGAAAAAATAGGGCATGATTTATGATAAAAATAGCAGTTTTGCTAATGATCTTGAAAGTGGGTAGGATTTAGAGGTATAAAGTTAGAGTGGAAAAAAGTCTTTCAAGGTAGGAAAAGTGTTATGGAACAACTTGGTAAAAGGAAACATAAAACATTGTAATTAGATTGGAAATCAGAATATGTAAAGGGTAATATTTGGTAATCAATTTTCAAAGACAAGATTTGATCATTTTTCTTATGGAAGGTTCTTTATGGCAGGTTCAGAATTGCTGAAACACAAAAGACTTTTGAGTAAAAGAGTTGTGCTCTTAGGAGCTCAGAGGTAGAAAGAAAGGAAACAAATGTACTGAATACCTACATTTTGGAAGTTGATGTAGTGAACATAAATATATCCTGTGATGCACTAGGGAGAATAGGTTATATTTTATTTTTCTAAACCAAATTAAATCTGCCTCTGAGTTCCCAATCATCTGATTCATAGCTGGAGTATCAGTTGTTACTGAAACTCACTCCTTGCCATCTTCTAATAAACTGATAATATTATTAGTTCAAGATGGTGACACTGTTTTCTTTTTCCTTTGGCTGCCTGTTAACTCCATTGAGTGATGCTGCTCTGGCTGAGTTCCGGAGATGTCTTTTCATGTGGTCCTCTTTGCCATAAGAAACTTTTACATCTACTCTCATGTTCATGGTGTTTAGTCTCAAACTCTTTGGATTTCCGCATTCAGCTCCATCAAACGTTCTACCACCTCCTGAGCTCTGTTTGGGAGTGGAACACAAGTCCTGCATGCTTCCTGTGGTCAATAGAACAATGGTCCCCCAAAGACATAACTTCTAGCTCCCAGAACCTGTGAATATGTTACATTACCTGGCAAAGGGAAATCCTGGTAATTCAGTGGTTAAGAGCTATGACTGCTAACCAAACGGTCAGCAGTTTGAACCAACCAGGGTCCTTAAAAGTGGAAGAAGAAAGCAGAAGAGCAGCTCAAAGTAACACAACGTGAAAAGAAGTCAATATACCATTGTTGGCTTTGAAAGACAGAGGGAGAGGACCATCAGCCAAGAATGTAGACTACCACTAGAAGCTGGAAAAGGGAGGGATGTAGAACGGCACCTAGAGATTCCAGAAGGCACAGAGCTCTGCTGACGTTTTCATTGTAGCCCAGTAAGATCTTTGTCTGACTCCTAACCTACGGGAACTATAAACCAAAACCAAACCCACTGCCACTGCACCACCAGGGTGCCACATTGTAGCACATTCATGTATTTCTCATGGCTGCCATTACACTGTAACAATAGAGTTGAGTAGTTGTGACAGCCATCATATGGGCAACATACCTTAAAATACTTGTTATCCAGCCCTTTAAAAAAAAGAGTGCTTACTCCTTCTGGAAACTCTGATCACGTAGTGGTTAAGTGCTGAGTCCACTGACAAAAAGGTCAGCAGTTTGAATCTGCCAGGTGCTCCTTGGAAACTCTATGGGGCAGTTCTACCCTGTCCTATAGGTTCACTATGAATCAGAATTGACATAACGGCAGTGAGTTTGGGTTTTTTTTTCTTGGTATCCCCACTTTAGAACATAAAACTATGCCTAACCTTGGGATTGAACTATCGATGGGGGAAAGCAAAACTTTCTTTTTCAATTGTTAGTCTATTGCATTGATAAGCAAAACAGAAATTAGTATCTCTGTAGGTTCACTCATGGAATGTGACCCACAACGATAGCAGGTCCTAACCCTTGGAATGTGGAAATGTTACCGTAGGTGAAAAAATGTCTTTGTAGAGCTGACTAAATTTAGGATTTTGCAGTGAAGACATATTCTGGGTTTATCTGGTGGCCCTAACTGTCATTTCAAGGATACTTATAAGAAAGAGGTAGAAGGATATTCAGTACACTTACAGAGGAGAGGATGCTGTAAACAGAGGCAGAGATACGGTCAAGTCAAGGAACACTAAAAAATACTGGTGTGTCAGAAGGAAGTGTGGCCTTGTGGATGCACTGATTTCACACCTCTGGCTTTCAGAACTGTGAGCAAAAATGTTTCTGTTGTTTCAGGTCACCAACGTTGCAGCAGTTTCTTAAAGTAGTAATAGTATACTAATACATGTAGGAAGACTATTTGGCAAAACAGTAATGTTTTTACCCACCCATATGACTGAAGTTCATACAAATTTTATCTGCTTATGAATTCTAGAGTCATCACTTCACCTAATGTCTGGCTGTGGTGGAAGAAACTCAGGGAAATACACAGAACATACTGTGGGGACTTAAAGACTTCATGGGTATTCAAATCATTTAACAGTGTGTAAATGATTTCACAGTAATGCAGTCAAAGTTCTCAGAGTAAATCATTTTGATTCCCACTTCTGTCTGGCACAGAGAAATAATCAGCACTTCAAAATGAGCCCTTGGCTCTTCTACCTCTGCCTCAATAACTGCTTACAGAGCATACAGTATGCCAGCTCACTTTCCCTCTCTTTTTATTATCAAACATTTTTCTCTATTTCTGCATATGCTTGGGTACCCACCCCCACCCCCTAATCACACATACATCCACATACACTAAGTCTGAATATTTCTTCAGCTGTTTCAGCTTGAGAAATGCTAAGAGTGTTCTTCCCTTTTGGTTTTCTCACTCCAGGTCTCTGCATATGTCTTTGTAAGCCTTCATTTTGTCTTCTCGAGCCACTCGGAAGTCTTCCATTCAGCAATTTTACTTTGTCATTTTTTATACTTGCTTTAGCTACTGTGCATTCAAGAATATGTTCCAGAGTTTCTTCTGGCATCCATTTTGATCTTTTCTTCTTTTCCTGTCTTTTTAATGATCTTTTGTTTTCTTTATATGTGATGTCCTTGATGTTATTCTGCAACTCATTGGGCCTTTGGTCGTTAGTGTCCAGTGTGTGAACTCTGTCATGAGATGGCCTCCCAATTCAGGTGGGATGTACTTCAGATCATATTTTGGTTCTTGTGGGCTTGTTTTGATTTTCTTCAGTTTCAATTTAAACTTGCGTGTAAACAGTTGATGTTCTGTTCTGCTGTGTGCCCTTAGCCTTGTTCTTACTGGTGATATTGAGCTTCTCTAACAAAAGAAGATGATAGAAGGAATTCTCATAGTCACCGTACCAAAATGAATTTGTTGACCTTCAACCATTTTAGGATATAGCACACGATCAAGAACCATCGGAACTGAAAGAAGAAGTCCAAGTTGCACTGAAGGCACTGGTGATAAACAAATCTCCAGGAAGTGATGGAAGACCAAACTGAGATGTTTCCACAAAGAGATAAAGCACTGGAGGTGCTCACTCATCTGTGCCAAAAAAATTGGAACACAGCTACCTAAAAAGTCAACCAAAAGAGATCCATATTTGTACCCACTCCAAAGAAAGGTGATCTGGGGAGATGGGGCACAGCCAACATAGCAGAGTAGAGACACGTCTCCTTAATTCGCTCTGAAAACTAAGGATTGATAATTGAATGGAGCTTTCTGGACACCCAGTGGGCCCTAGGACATGACATAGGGTTGTTGGATTAGACTACACAACACTAAATGGGAAAATTCCTCTCTCTTGCTGGGCCCTGCTCCTGCTGACTCCCCACTTGTGTGGAATGAAGTTAACAGTACTTTTATTTTTTTTTCTTTTTGTTGGCCTGGAGGTGGGGATGGGTATGAGCTGGCAGATAGGTTGAGCAACAGTGCTGAAGTAAACAGCATGTGCCTCAGTGGAGAGACAAACTGGTGGCAGACTGAGAGCAACACAACCCTTCCAACCTCTCTTTTCTGAGCTCTACTGTAGATTCTATTGTTTTGTGGCAAGAGGGGCAGCATGACCAGAATGCCATTGTAGTCAGCTGGGACGACATGGAGTCACTCAACTGGAGGCCTCAGCAGGGTCTAATTACCAGGCTGGGAAGCAGTGCAGTCCAGGGAGCACTTTTCGTGCAGAAAGGCTGTCTTTAGCACAGCATTGCCTTACAGGGAGCACTCGGCAGAGGATGGCAGCAGGGCTGTAGCCCCTCCTTACTTTGAACTACATCATAGCATCTGGGGACTGCTAAAGAAGTGCTTCCATTGTCAGCCACATGGGAGGGCCTGCCTGATTTTGGAAGGTGTCAGATAGCTTTTAGCATTTTAAAGTAAGACTGCCTGGAGAAATAACTACTGTGCAGTCTGACAACTTTCAGTCTTTACTGACACACATCATAGGGTTGGTTGACAGCCCACCAGTGACTCCATAAGTAGGGTGGTGTTTTTGCCAGCCAGGAGGCATAGCCTGCTGCCCCAGAGAGTCCACTGTGGCCAGTCACTACAGTATACAGAGGTGGCTGCTAACAAACTCCCTTCTCAGAACTACACCTCGGCTCATGTAGGGGCAGCACCAGAGAAACAAAACAGCCTCTACATGGCCCGTAGGCAGCAGACCATTGCTAAGCATTTAAAGAAACAGCCCATCATAGCTTCAGAAAACTCCCAAAATAAAGAATGTAAAAATTTCTCAGATGAAGAAGCCTTTCTGAAACTATTGGAGGCTGAGTACAAGAGAATTACATAGAGTCCTTCTACAGACTAAACAAAATGCAGCAGAGCAAAATAAAAAATTAAGCAGCTATTCGAACTGATGGGACATCAACAATCTGAAATCCAACAGATCAATAACAAAATTACAGAATTAGACAACTCAATTCAAAGCCAAAAGAGCAGAACTGAGAAATTGGAAGTCAGACTCAGCGACCTTGAGGATAGAGCAACTAACACCAGCATTTATGAGGAGAAACTAGAAAAAAGAAATAAGGAAAATGAAGAAGCATTAAAAAACTTATGAGACTCTATCAAGAGGAATAACCTACAATTAACTGGAGTTCCTGAAGAGGGGCAAATACCTGCAAACACAGAGTATTGTTGTTGAGTTGCTGACAGAAGATTTCCCTGAAATTATGAAAGAATAAAACATAGATATTCAAGATGTGTATCAAATGCCACAAAAACTAGACCCCAAGAGAAAGACATCAAGACACATTATAATCAAGCTTAATTAAATGAAACATAAGCAAAACCTCTTAAAGGCAGTGAGGTTCAAAACAAAGCTAACATTCAGAGGGAAGCCCTGTAGGCTTTTATCTGAATTTCTGGGAGAAACAATGTTGGCAAGCAGGCAGAGAGATGATACATTCAAAACCTTGAAGGAGAAAAGCTTCTAACCAAGAATTATATATCCTGCAAAACTGTCTTTCAAATATGAAGATGAAGTTAAGACATTCATAGATAAACAGGAGCTTAGAGACTGTAAAAACTAAACCCAAACTACAAGAAACACTAAGGGAAGCCCTTTGCTTAGGAAAACAAAACTTTAAGTAATATTTAAGGAGGCAATGCAAGACACCACATCCAGAAACCCACTCAGGTAGGGAAGGCAGAAAACTCAATCAAAGCTATGATATTAAAAGAAAGGAAGCAGTGATCATATCATGAAAACTATGACCCCATCACATTAAAAAGAGGGATACACTAAAGTAGTTACAGTCCTTTCAGATGGAGAGAAAGTTAAAAAGATATGTAGAAGTTAAAATTGGGTTTAAACTTAGAATACTAAGGGGGATTAAACGAGCAGCTGCAAAGCACAAAAACAATGCACCATATAATATAATACAGGATTTTCAACAAACACAAAACCAATATTGAAAAAGGTAAAAAGTCAGCCCATAAAGAAGAATGACTCAGAATAGAATATTAAGCGCAACATAGAAAACACCAACACAGAAATAAACATATCAAAATGACAGCACTAAACACATACCTATCAATAATTACACTGAATGCAAATAGACTGAGCATTCCAATAAAGAGATGAGTGACATCTTGAATCAAAAGACACAACCCATCTATATGTTGCTTACAAGGAACTCACCTTACACTTAAAGATATGAACAAACTGAAAATTAAAGGATGGAATAATATATACCAAAATAAGAATATACAAAGAAGAGCAGGTGGGGCAATATTAATCTCAGATAAAATAGATTTTAATATAAAGTATACCATCATGGACAAGGATGGTCACTATTTATTAGTGGAAATATCAATACACAAGCAGGACTTAATAGTATTAAATATTTATGTGCCCAATAGTAGAGCACCTGAATACATAGAAGAAATACTGGCTGCATTGAAAAATGAAATAGATCTATCCACAATAATAGTGGGAGACTTCAACACTCCACTTTCAGTAGTGGACAGATTGTCTAGAAAAATGCTCAGTAAAGACACAGAAGGTCGTATGGCAACAATTAACCAGTTAGACTTCTTTGACATACCCAGACTTTTTTAAAATCAATCAACAGATAAGTACACCTTCTTCTCCAATGCACATGGAACATTTTCCAGAATAGACCATGTGTTAGGACATAAAGCAAATCTCAGCAAAATCCAAACCACTGAATTATTGCAAAGCATCTTCTCAGCATTAAAGTCAAAGTCTGAACAACCTCTTGCTCAAGAAGCCATGGGTTATAGAAGAAATCAAGGATGAAATAAAGAAGTTTATGGATTCAAACGAGAACGAAAACACATCCTACCTGAACCTATGTGATGCAGTCAAAGCAATGGTCAGATGTCAGTTTGTATCTATAAATGCACACATCCAGAAGCAAGAAAGGATGCAAACAAAAGAATTAATCCTACAGCTTAAATGTAGAAAGAGAGCAACAGAGGAACCCCTCAGGCACCAGAACAAAACAAATGATAAAGATTAGAGCAGAACTAAATCAATTAGAGAATAGAAGAACAATTGAAAAACTTGACAAGAAAGGTGATCTAACAGAATGTGGAAATCATCATTGATATTACATGCAAGTAAAATTTTACTGAGACAATTCACAAATGGTTGCAACAGTATGCTTCAGGGAACTATAAGAAGTTCAAGGTGGGCCTCTCACTACCTGATTTTAGAACCCACTACACCGCCACAGTACTCAAAACAGTTGGGTACTGGTACAAAAAGAGACAGATAGATCAATGGAACAGAACTGAGATCCCAGAGATGACATCATCTGCTTATGAACAGCTGATATAAGAAAAAGGCCCTAAGACATTAAACTGGGGTAAAAACAATCTCTTCAACAAATGGTACTGGTAAAATTGGATATCTATCTGCAATCAATTGAAACAAGACCCGTACCTTACACCTTATACAAAAACCAACTCAAACTAGATAAAAGACCTAAATATCAAACATAAAACGATAAAGCTCATCCAAGAAAAGGTAGGAACAACAATGGAAGCTTTAATATACAACGTAAAGCCAAGTGCCAAGTGCCGTTGAGTCGGATCTGACTCATGGATACAACATAAACAGACTTCAAAATCTGTCAAAGCAACCACAAACAGAAGAGAAAGTAGATAAATGGGAACTACTAAGACTCAAACACTTTCACTCATCCAAAGACTTTATTAATAGAATCAAAAGGCCACTACAGAATGGGAAAAAATATTTGGCAACTATATGTCAGACCGATGCCTGATCTACATAATCTGTAAGATAGTACTAAATATCAATAATAAAAAGATAAATCATCCAACTAAGCGATGGGCAAAGGAAATGGACAGACGCTTCTCTAAAGAGGAGATACAGGCAGCCAAAAAACACATGTGGACATGCTCACGATCATTAGCGACTAAAGAAATTCAAATCAAAACTACAATGAGATACCATCTCACCCCAACAAGGTTGGCCATGATCCAAAAAACACAAAACAACAAATACTAGAGAGGCTGTGGAGACATTGGAACTCTCCTACACTGTTGGTGGGATTGCAAAATCGTGCAACTTCTTTGGAAAGCAAGTTGACGTTTCCTGAAAAAGCTGGATACAGATCTACTATTTGAGCCAGTAATTCCACTGCTCAGAATATATCCTACATAATCAAGGCCATTCACACCAACTGATACATGCACACAAATGTTTCTTGCAGAACAGTCCACAATAGCAAAAAGACGGAATCAACCCAGATGCCCAACAACAGAGAAATGGATAGATAAACTATGGTATACATACTAAATGGAACACTGTGCAATGATAAAGAACAATGATGATTTTAGAAGACATTTTATAATCTGGTTGCAATTGGAGGACGTTATGCTGAGTGAAAGTAGTCAGCAACAAAAGGACGAATGTTGTTTGAGACCCCTGCGATAAGAACTTAAAAAGAGATGCATGAGTAGAAGAAAAGACTCTTTGACAGTTGCAAGGGCAAGGAGGGAGGGAGTGCGAATGGGTCAGGGTTTAGATTAGATAAGCCAAGCCAAGTGCCGTCGAGTTGGTTAGATTAGATAATTGATAGAAATTTGGTTAGGTGAAATCTGTGACAGCACACATTAGAAAGAAAATCAATATTAACTGGACTTCAACATAGCATGGTTATTCCTCTCATCTTAACCCAGTATTTCAAGGACAGAGTAGCTGGGAATGGCTGGAGACCACATTCTCAAGGGAAATTGAGGCCAATTGGCACAATTAGCATTTTGCTAAGAGAGTCTTCTGAACTGCACATTGGTGAGTGGCATCTGGGGTCTTAAAAGCTGCCACGCTGCCATCTGAGGGTAAAGCAAATGGTTCCAACTCAACAGAAATGGAAGATCACCAAGGACCAAAACAACAAAGGGGAAAAGAGAACCCACAAGACAGAGAGATCCACATGAGTGGGTCACTACATCGACTTGTGACTGGAAGAACCAGATGGTGCCTGGTCACCACCAGTGATAGCCATGATGGAGGTCACAAAGTTGAGTCTCACTGACAACACAAGAATAAAAAGGGGTGCACACTGAGATCTCCAGTAAAAGCCTGCAACTGATGGTCCAGAGGACTCAGAGTTCCTCTGGGAGCATGTCCCCTGGTCCTGATGCTGCCCCTATCCATAAATCATAATGGAGGTCAACTCTTTGGATAGAAATAGATTGGACTTAGCGACACAGAGTGACCATATCAATTGTGCACTTTATGGTTCTGTACATCCATAGGATGTTGTCCTGCTGACCTCCTACTGGAGGTGGGGAAGAGGGTGGAGAGGAGGGGATAGGAGATTGTTGGGAGGATAAGACATGTATGGAGCGGAGAGGAAGAGTGTGCTGTCACCAGGCAGGGGGAGCAGCAGGAGCTGCATATAGGAGGGCATGAAAATTTGTATGGCAATGTACATTTTCACTCAATCATAATAAGGAAAAATAAATAAAATACATATATATATAAAAGAAATTCAAGCTGGATTTATAGGAGGATGTGGAATGAGTGATGTCATTCCCAATGGCAGTTGCATCTTGGCTGAAATTAGAGAATATTAGAAAGATATGTACTTGAGTTTATTGACTCTGTGCTGGTATTCCACTGTGTAGATCATAATAAATTATGGATAAAATTAGGAAGAATGAGAAGTCCAGAAGACTTAATCATGCTCATGTGTAACCTGTATACAGACTAAAGGCAGTCATCCAGAGTAGGGGACACTCTGTGGTTTAAAGTCAGGGAGGCTGTGCATAAGGGTTGCATCCTTTGACCATACCTATTCAATCTATATTCTCAGCAAATAATGTGGACTAGATGAAGCCAGACTAGATGAAGAAGAATGAAGTGTAAGGATTAGAAGGCTCTTTAATACCAAGATTTGTAAAAAAAAATCATATTATTCTTTTTATAGTACCAAATTCAAGGCAATCCCTGCAACTCATTTGGACGTGTTAACAATTCCCTTTACATGGGGTAGCATGTGTGCCTTTTACACCTCAGATTCTCCAAGCCTCAACTATTTGTTGAGACACACGTGTGGGAACTTCTGTACAGGCTGAACTTTTCACGGAGTCAACCAGACAGGGTGCAGGCAGAGGTACGTCAAGCACGCCAGTGTTTAGAATGATGCTGACAAAAAGGAAAACCGCAGAACCTTCGGGCATGCAGTGTGTGCCAGACTTGCAAATGCTGAGAGGTGATTGTCCATGGGACCTGAGCATGGAACCCAAGACGGAAATACTTCTCCCTGTTCTTCAGTTGTCTACGGTTTATTCCAATAGGCTTCTCAAAAAGTCCCTCGCATTGAGCAATCTCTAGTGGAGGCTAACTCAACAATGCATCTTTGTAAGGGCTCTTTCTTTTTCCCTGTTAACAAACCCCCCTCCATCAGATTTCTTAATAATCCATTCTTGCAGCAGCTTTTATGTCAGGCTGTGGTTTTTGGGAGACTCAGCCAAGCGTATATGCTGTAGTCAAAAGAAAATACTAGCTGACACTAATTTTAAAACCTTTTTCATTATGAATATTTACCAATAAACACAACAGGAGAGCAGTTTAACAAATCCCCATTAACTTGTCATCTCATGTAACTTTCTTCAATGTAGCCTTGAAATAGATTTCTATTTCTTTATTTTTTTCATTGGGGAAATCCAAAGATAAATGCATATGTAATTTTTCTAGTTATGGCTATATTTCTCTTCATAAAGACTTACTGTTTTAAGATTTTCCTTACCAACAAAATGAGAGTCTGTTTTCCAATAGTCACACCAACCAGGTAAACTGTCAGACTTTTAGATATTTGCTAATCTCATAATCTAGTTTTAAGCATATTGTCTTAGTATGAAAAGAATTGAGCTTGTTTTCTTTTTTTTTTTTTGTGTGTGTGTGTTTATTGATGGACTTCTATTTGTCCACTACCCACGGGGATATTAATCTTTTTCTTTCCATTTTTGTAAAATTACTTTTATATTAAGGATATTATCATTTCATTCTTAGTATAAATTGAAAATATATTCTTTCGGTTTGTCATTTAGATTTTACTTTGCTTCAGTGATTTCTTGTACTTTTTTAAGCATCATCTTACAAAGAGGAATTTAAAAAGTTGTCTACAGAGAATAGATTTTTACAATTTTTACCAAATAAACATAAAGAATGAATTAGCCTTTCCTAAATACTTCTTGTAAGGTTTATAGTAAAGATGCTAAAAGTAATCAGGTTGCAAGTTATTTGATGGCATTCCAACATCTGACATGTTACATTTTGTTCAACTGTATTAGTTTTTTTTATTAATTTCTAATCTTTGCCACATTTCCTACCTCCCTCAATTTCCCTCTCCTTGTCTCCCTCCTTCTCTCACTCTTTCCTCCCTCTTTTGTATGTCAGACCCTGAAGCTACTGTGATCAGTAAACAAGACAGTCTAACAGAAGATACAAGAGACAAACATTAACCAAGAAACATTCAACATTGTTAAAAGAGCAATTGAACAGTTGCTGGAAGGATTGGTACAAGGCACTATGTGAGGCTGATGATCGTTGGGTTTTCATATCGTCAAAGGAAGAGGTAACAGTTGAGTACAACTCTGAAGAATGAGTAAGAATTAACTAGTCAAATAGCAGAGGGACAAGCCTTTTCTTCACAGGCCTTGTGGAAAGAGGGGGTAGGGACGACTAAGAGAGCAAGCATGAGTTGCTAGGTAATACCTCAGTGGTAACACCGATACAGTGTTTTTATTTTTACAAGGATTAGTACTTTAAAAAGAATAAATTTCAGTGTTGAAGATGCTATTCAATATGCAAAGGAGCCCTATTGGTGCAATGGCTAAACACTTGGCCACTAACTGAAAGGTTGCTGGTTTGAATCTACCAAACACTCACTCCGTGAGAGAAAGGCGTAGTGACTGTAAAGACTGCCGACTTGAAAACCTTCTGGGGCAGGTTCTGCTCCCATCTGTAGGGTTGCTAAGAGTTGGAGCTGACTCAGTGGCAATAGCTGTTAGGTTTATTCAACATATATGAACTACAGTTTGTATTTACCAGATAAAAATATTACATTTCATAGTTCACACTCTGCTTTACTGTCTTACGTTTAAAACACAAATATGACTGTGAATGGGCAATAAAGTAACTCATTTTACTTCTTCGTCTTTACAACTTCTGTGCTGTCATGATGCATTTGGAATCTACTAATTAAGGGAAAGATCCTTGGTGATTTAGTGGTTAAGAGCTTGGCTGCTAACCAAAATCATCAATTCAAATCCTCCAGCTGCTAACTGGAAACTCTATGGGGCAGTTCTACTCCATCCTCTAGGGTTGACTATGGGTTGGAATCGACTTGACAGTAATAGGTGTGGTTTTGGAGTTTATTTTAAGGCAAAGAACACATAGTGCCTCAGGACTAGAGACACATGAAGTACCCTAAGCAAGCTCAAAAGGGTATGAACTGTTATAAATATTCTTAAATGAAAGTACATGCTGTATCCACATGTGTTAAAGGCTGACAGTGCAACTGGGAAGGAGTCCCTGGGTGATGCAAACCCTTATAGCCATTGGCTGCCAAACAGAAGGCTCAGGTAGGCACAGAAGCAGCTCACAAGAAAAGTCTAGTACTCTACTTCCGAAACACCAGCCACCGTAGGGGGCATATTACATTTCATAGTTTACACTCTGCTTTAAACACAAATATAAACGTTTTTAAACACAGTTCCAACTGACGCACTTTGGGTTGTCATGAGTCAAAACTGACTCGATAGTAACTGGCGCAACTGGTAATTCTTCAAATTAGCTTACATGTCAAGCGAAGATATTTGTTTAAGGGTAAGTGGTTTAAAATGTGCTAATTTGAAGCTTATATGGACATCATTAAAACTTAACGACAGCTAGAGTAATTATTTAGGATATACATCAACAAAATATTTACCACTGGCATTGTTTAGAATCACCAGTTGTTGTGGTTGCTATGTGTTGGTGAGCTCATTCAGACTCATAGAGGCCTTAGACACAACAGAACAAAACACTGTCCCATCCTGTGCTGTGTTTACAATCGCTTTTATGCTGAAGCCTCTGGACATGTTGCCAGGGAGAATTAACTCATGGAGAAGGACATCAAGCTTGGTAGTGTGAAGGGTAAGAGAAAAAAAATAAAGAATCGCCAGTACGTTGTAATAATAAAAGCCAGCCAAGTGCCGTCAAGTGGGATCCGATGTTTTCAAACTGTATACTCCTTTATTGCCTGTGTCCAAGGAGGGCTATGTCCACGCCTTGGGATATCCTTGAGTGATGATGAATACAGCGACAATTAAATAAGGTTACTGGAGCAGTAGTTCAAAAGGGAACAGACATAGACCCTGCTCTCGGATAGTTTATGTGCAGGTGGGGAGAAAGCATATAATCTAACTTTAATGGAATTTTCAAACTGTTCTGATAGACTGGATATCAGGTCGGAGTGAACAGCTGAGAATGTAATTTGACTTGAGACACACAGTTCATTCTAAACATGTGTTGGAAAAGAAGCTGCCACATGAAGCAGAGGACTCCTGGGATGAGATCTGCTGGAAAATTCACTACATAGCCCTTTAGAGGGAAGACTTTGGATTAGTGAGTGTGGTTACAAACAGAAGCTGGATCTGGTGGTGGGGGGGAGAGGAAAAAAGGAAAGGGGGGATAGAGGGAAGAGATGGAGGAAAGGGGGGAGGGAGGGAGCAAGGAAAAGAAACAGCCAAACAAAATCTGATGCCTTTGAGTTGATCTCAACTCCAGGCGACCCTATGTTTTGCAGACAAGAACTGTAGTTCACAGCGTCCTCTGGCCCTTTTGAAGCAGATTATCAGGTCTTTTTCTGCATCTCTGGGTGGATTTGAACCACTAACATTTGAATTAGTAATTGAACACTGCAGAGAACTGGTGGAAACTGAAACAGTTTCCCGTAAGCAGGACCTGTTGTTCTTAGGTGACTTCAAGCTCACAGTGGCGCTATGCACAAACAGAACAAAGCACTGCCTAGTCCTGCTCCATCCTCACCATTGTTGTTATGCTTAAACCGATTGCTGTAGCCACCTCGTCGGTTCATCTTGCTGAGGATCTTCCTCTTCTTCTCTGACCCTCTACTTTACCAAGCTTGATGTTTTTCTCCAGGGACAGATCCTTCCTGCTAACATGTCCAAAGTATGTGAGATGTAGTTTCGCTAACTTTGCTTCTAAAAAGCACTCTTAGAAGACACATTTGTTCATTTTATTGGCTGTCCATGATATATTCAATATTCTTCTCTGACAGCACAATTCAATTCAAAGGCATCAGTTCTGCTTCGATCTTCCTTATTCATCATCCAGCTTTCACATGCATATGAGGTGACTGAAAACAATACGGCTCGGTCCAGTGCACCTTAGTTTTTAATACTTTAAAGAGGTCTTTTGCAGCTGATTCACCAACGCAACGTGTCTTTTGATTTCTTGATGTCGGCTTCTTGAATATTTGATTGTGGGTCCAAGTAAAATGAAATCCTTAACAGCTTCAATATTTTCTCCATTTATCATGATGTTGCTTAATAGTCAGATTGTGAGTATTTAGTTTTCTTTATGTTGAGGTGTAATCCATGCTGAAGGCTGTGGTCTTTGATCTTCCTCAGTAAGTGCTTCAAGTCTTTAATTTCAGCAAACAAGGTGGTATCATCTGCATAAGGTAGGTCGTTAGTGAGTCTTCCTCCAATCCTGATGCCCCAATCTCCTTCATATAGTCCGGCTTCTCAGATTACTTGCTCAGCATACTGACTGAATAGGTACGGTGAAAGGATACAACCTTGATGCACACCTTTCCTGACTTTGAACTACACAGTACCCTCTTATTCTCTTCAAACGACTGCTTCTTGGTCTAAGTACAGGTACCTCATGAGCACAGTTAAGTGTTTCAAAATTCCCATTCTTCACAATGCTATGTATAATTTGTTATGATCCATACAGTCCAATGCCTTTGCATAGTCAACAAAACACACATAAACATCTTTCTTGTGTTCTCTGCTTTCGGCCAGGATCCATCTACATCAGTGATGACATTGCTGGTTCCAAGCCCTCTTCTGAATCTGGCTTGAATTTCGGGCAGTTCCCTGTCAATACACTGCTGCAGGGGCTTTTAAATAATCTTCAGCAAAATTTTACTTGTACATAATAATAATGATATTGTTTGATAATTTTTGCATTCATTTGTATCATCTGTCTTGGGAATATGCATAAACATAGGTCTCTTTGTTTGGCCAGATAGCTGTCATCCAAATTTCTTGGGATAGACGAATGAGCACCTCCAACGCTGCATCTCTTTGTTGAAATACCCAATTGGTGCGCCGTCAATTCTCGTAGCCTTCTTTTTGGCCAAAGCCTTCAGTGCAGCTTGGACTTCTTTCTTCAGTACTACTGGTTACTGATCATAGGACATCTTCTGAAATAGCTGATATAGTTGAACGCCCAGCAGTTCTTTTCAATATAGTGACTGTTTATTCTTTCCATTTTCTTTGGATCCTTCCTGCATTGTTTAATATTTTCCCCACAGAATCCTTCAATATTGCAACCCAAGGTTTGGATTTTTTCTTTAGTTATGACAGCTTGAGAAGTGCCCGGAGCCTTCTCCTTTGTTTTTCTATCTCCAGATGTTTGCATGTGTCGTGTCTTCTTGGGCCACCCTTCAAAATCCCTTAAGCTCTTTTATTTCACCATTTCTTTCTTTTGCTTCAGCTACTTTATATTCAAGAGCAAGTTTCAGTCTCTCTGATGTCCTTACTGGTGTCTTTTTTCTCTCTTGTCTTTTCAATAATCTCTTGTTTTCTTCACATATGATGTCCTTGATGTCATCATACAGCTCATCTGGTCTTCGGTCATTAGTGTTTAAAGCTTCAAAACTGTTCTTGAGGTGGTTTCAAAGGTCAGATGGGATATACTCACGGTGTAGTGGTGAAGTGCTACAACTGTTAACTAAAGGCTGGCTGTTCAAATCCATCAGGTGCTCCTTGCAAACTCTGTGGGGTGGTTCTACTTTGTCTGATAGGGTTGCTATGAATTGAAATTGACTCGATGGCAATGATTTTTTGTTTCTTTGCTGTGTAGTCAAGGTCATACTTTGGCTCTCATGGGCTTGTTCACATTTTTTCAGATGGAACTTGAATTTGCATGGGGGCAACTGATAGTCTATTCCACAGTCAGCTCCTGTTACTGTTCTGATTGATGATATTGAGAGTTTCCACTATCTCTCTCCACAGATGTAGTTGATTTGATTCCTGTGTATTCCATCTGGTGAGGTCCATGTGTTTAGTCACCATTTTTGTTGGTCAAAAAAGGTATTTGTAATGAAGAAGTCATTACTCTTGCACAATTCTATCACGAGATCTCTGACATCATCGTGTTTTTAACACCAGGGCGATATTTTCCAACTACTGATTCTTCTTTGTTTCGAAATTGTGCATTCCAATTACCAAGCAGTAACTAGCAGTAGGAGATATCTTCACTGAGAACTGTGAAGTTTTCAGAAGAAGAGTCTATGTCTAGAGAAGAAGGAAACTTGTAGAATACATCAAGCTAGTGATAATCACTAACATACAGATTTTAAATATTTTGGAGATTATATCTAAGAAAAACTTTCAGTTTTTGAGTAAGTAGTGCAGGTTAAGATCAAAGAGTTTATATATAATAGGAATTTAAAAAAATCAAGGAACATACTACACTATTACGCTATGTTTCCAAGTTCTGGAAATCCTGGTGGTGCAGTGGGTTAAGTGCTGTGTCTGCTAACCAAAAGATCAGCAGTTTCAATCAGCCATGTGCTCCTTGGAAACTCTCTGGGGCAGTTCTACTCTGACCTCCAGGGTCGTTATGAGTCAGATTCAACTTGAAGGAAGTGGGTTTGAGTTTTTGGTTTTATAGTTCCACTGTATCAATAAATGTGATTTTATAGTGAGTGCACAAGGAAGCATAGTTTATCTGATTATTAAATTCTGACATATTTTCCAAGATATTATTTATTCTGTACAACAGTTACTGAGGCTATTGAATACCAGGTACTGGACTAGGCTTTGGTCTCTTTTTGCACAGAGACTATAGATGAGTCATAATGGAAGCAGAGGTGCTTCGGGAGCGCATAGATGTGGGAGCCAGTCCTTTCTTATGTTTTTTTGGATCTTTTCCTTGTCTTTTCCAGCTCTGCTGTATATCTATGAGATCTGAAATTTCAGATTGCCTTTCTCAAGCTCACTTGGATTTTGGGTGGGTTTGGCCAAAACAAGGCATTTCAGGGAGAATTGAAAGCGCAAGAACTAGAGAAGCCAGCATATTTCTTCCCCCTACCTTACCAGGAAACCCCTGGTGGTATAGTAGTTAAGTGCTATATCTGCTAACCAAAAGGTTGACAGTTCAAATCTGCCAGGTGCTCCCTGGAAAGTCTATGGAGCAGTTTTACTCTGCCCTACGGGTTTGCTCTGAGTTGGAATTGACTCAACGGCTGTGAGTCGGGTTTGGTTTTGGGTAAGCTACCCAGGAAACATTTTCAGAAATATTTTCCTCTTTTCCATGGCTCTAGTATCTGTTTCACAGCCTCAGCTTCTGCCTGTTGTGCCAGAGCCTAGCTCCTAAGGGCCGATTCTGGGCATTTATTCCCAATGGCATTTAGTGGCAAGCTGCTGCTTGAAATCAGTCATGGTGGGATATTTATACTACCAAAATTCGCAAATATGTTTTACCCCATAATAGCTGAACACTAACCATTAACCAGTACCCCACTGGTTCTCATAATCGCACTTTTCTAAGTTGTCCCCCAAACCCTAGAACTGGTAGCAGGATGTCTGCGGCTGGTCTCCTTTTAGCTGCCTCAGGGTCTCAATTCTTTCTAGCTTTCATTGATTCCTTTTACTATATATTCTTTGGTTGGACTATCAAGGAGACTTGGTGGTACAATGTTTAAGTGTTCAGCTGCTGGAACCTAGCATTGCTCTGTGGGAGAAAGATGTGGCAGTCTGCTTCTGTAAAGATTACAGCCTTGGAAACCCTATAGGGCAGTTCTACTCTGTCCTAATGGGTCACTATGAGTCAGAATCAACTCAACAGTAATGACTTGGAATATCTAACGTAGTTTCTGTTTTGTCTTTTTCTTCTTTTTTTTTTCTGATGCTGTCTTGATTGGTAACAGTGGGACACCTTACTTCTAATTGGATATGCAGAGAAAGAAGAAGTCATGTACCTACTTGAAAAAATAAAATTGTTAGAACTTGCTAATAGGATGAGAGGACAAGGAAGATGTAAAGTTCAGTCTGAAGTACAGATTCCTGAATTTAGGTTCATGGAATGGCACTGTTTACAAAGAGAGGAAGCAGAGGCAGAGGAGCAGGTTTGGGTAACATGATGGGAGAAAATGCTGAGCTAAAGGTGCCTGCATTAAATTCAAGACCAGATGTCCAGAAGGGTTTGATGGAATCCAGAACGCAGAAGGAATATCTTCTCCTGAACCTCTCCTTCTCTTTTTAATCCATCAGTTCTCTTACTCAACAGATTATTTCATCTTTCTTCTGTACTGTCAAAAATCTATTCCAGATTTTATGTATGCTCAGTTTTTCTGTAGCTCAAAAACAAACAAACAAACAAACAAATTAACTCCCTTCTTCAAGTTTATTCTGGATCTTTCTTTCCTCCTTCACAGGTAATTTCATTTTTGTGTTAGCTGTTTACTCTGTCTCCTCTCACTTCTCCTTTATCCATTGAAAACTGGCTTTCACGGTTATGCTTTTGAAGCTGATTTTGGCAAACCCAAGGACGACTTGCTTATTGCTTAAACCCAATAACCTGTCAGCTCAGAGCTAGCCGGAGGTGACACATTCTAATGAGTGGCCAGTACACAGCAGCTAGTGAATAAACAGGAATTGTTATGGTTATGGTTAGACTGGCTTAATTTTCTTAAATGTTACTACTACACTGACTCGTTTTCCAAGAGGAAATATTGTTAGAGATCATCACTTTGTATGTTTATTTTCTTTCTTAACGAAGTTTTGTTTCTAGGCACTATTAAAGTGGTGGCTTAATTCTGTGTGTGGGTGTGGCTGTGGGTGTGTGGGTGGGTGGGTGGGGATACCATTCACATCCATAACTTAGCATCCTGTGGAAGGAATAAAAGTATGTTCTCCATAAAAATGGACTGAAATCTTCAGCTTTCAACTGGGTGTTTGTTTCATAACAGTCTGAGCTTCAAAGGATGAAATTGCCTTAGGGGAATGATAGGTTAAAGCATTTTGCTGAAAACTTCCTCTGTGTTTTTTTTTTTGTGTTATACTCACAAAGAGCCAGTCATCTTGAGTAAGAAACAGAAATGAAGAATAAGGGTCATTTACAAAGTGACATGTTTGATTTACAGTCCAGTAGTTGCAAAGAATTAGTGGTGTATTCATATTTCAATAGCTTGCAGCATAAAAGGCGTGGCTACAGTGATGAATACACTCTTAAATCATATCTTCTCCTTAGTGCAAAAGGAATCTGTTTTAACAGAACAGTGTGACTTAACCTTTCAATCTCTTTCAGAGGATGGAACAAACTCTACAAAGGAGATGTGACATTTTATATTGATTTTCACCTTTTTTTCCATTTTGGTTTACATTTAGACACTTTGAATTTTGAAAGCAAAGTCTTCCCATGTGTGTGTTTGTAAGCACGTATGCTCAGATTTTATCCTTGTTCACAACCAACGAACCTCATCCTTTGAAACACAAAACCCACAAGGTAATCTTGGAACTGTTAGTAAACTGGTGTCTCTGAAACATAATCCCAGGGATTGGACTGCATGAATGTTTTTAAGGTTCATTTAAGGGTAAACGTAATGCAGTATTTTTAATCAGAAGATTAGAATGAATTATAAACCTGATTACAAAGACAAACCTCACTTTGATTCCAAATAAAAACCTTAAAGCTGATAAAACCCCAGGACAGGAATATTATTACACGTATGATTTCATATTACTTTTATAGAAATAAATTATCTGGTTTCTTAATAGGTAAAGAGATTGAAGGAGAGTGAGGGATGGTGTGTCTATATGAAATATTTACACATTATCTCTCTTTCATCATACGGAGAACTCTAAAGAAAATAAAACGTGGTGCATAATGTAATTTCTGAGGATACATTGATGTGTTGAATACAGATGTGCAGAAGGAAAAAAGCATTTTAATTTATTAGGAGCCACATCTGTTCTTACAATATCTTACTTCACATTTTTCCCTTATCTCTTTATTTGTTTGGTCTAACTGGCTTTAAATTCAGCGAACCTGAATTAGTTTCCATCTACCTGCGGGATTACAAACCACAAGTGACCAATCAAGTAAGTATTCAAAACAAAACAAAAAAGCATTATTGTTGCTGTGAGTTGCCATCAAGTGAGTTCTGACCCATAGTGACCCCATGTGTACCGAGCAGAACTGTTCCGTAGGGTGCTCCAGGCTGTGACGTTTTGGAAGTGGATCACCTTACTTGGCTTTCAAGGCACCTCTGTGTGGATTTGAGCCACCAACCTTTCACTAATAGTCGAGTGCTTAACTATTTGCACCACCTAGGGATTCTGTTCAATTCAAAATTAAATATGCATATAATAAAACAAACATACATCTTTTTGATGATCCCTCAAGGCACTTGGTTTGGCTGGCTGAGAGATTTCTAATTTTCATACTTTACTAATACTGGAATAGATATTACTTATTTTTTGGCAGTCAGGAACGAACATTTAGTTAAAATACTACTACGTATGATTATGCAAGCCAGCCAAGCCAAGTGCCGTCGAGTCGGATATACTTTGCAAATATCATCTTACAATCATTTCTACTGAACAATTCCTACTGAGTACACCTACAGTCACTTTTGCTCCTAAGAGTTTTTTCAAAACAAAGATGAATTTAGGAAACATTTCTTAACATGAAAGAATCTGGAAGGCATTGTGGTGAGTAAAATTAGTCAATTGCAAAAGAACAGCTACTGTACGAGGCCACTATTGTAAGGATTCAAGAATAGGTTTAAATGCAGAAGAAGACATTCTTTGATGGCCACAAGGCGGGTGAACGGAGAGTGGTATTCACTAATTAGGTGATATATAAGAAATATTTTAGGTGAAGGGAGAGACAACATACAGCAGAGGAGAAGTCAGCACAAGTGGACTAAACTCAAAGCTAGGAGGTTTCCTAAATATAACCCAACAGTTCAAGAGAGAGAAAGTAGCAGGGCCAGGGGTCTGGAGACCACGGTTTCTGGGGATGTTTAGGTCAATTAGCATAACAAAGTCTATTAAAATGTTCTGATCTCCAGTGGTGTCTGGGGTCTTGAAAGCTGAGCAAAGGCCATTTAAGAAGCTTCAGTTGGTCTCAGCCCTCCTGGAACAAACGAGAAACACGAGCACCAAAGACACAAGAAGAGCGTCAGCCCAAGAGCCAGAAAGGGCCACATAAACCAAAGACTGCATCAACATGAGACCAGAAGAACCAGGTGGTGCCCAGCTACCACCCCAGTCTGCCCTTACAGGAAACTCAGCAAAGAGTGGGACAATGGTGTGGTACAGAACTCGAACTCTAGTACGCAGACGAGACTTGGTGGTCTGATAGACTTCATGGTCCCAGGAACACACGGTCTCCAGACTCTTTGTCAGCCTAGAACTAAAACCATTCCATAAGCCAGCTCCTCAGACAAAGATGGGACTGGATGATAAGACATAAGGTGATACTGGTGAAGAGTGTGCTTCTTGATCTAAGGAGCGTAACTGGGCAGCTCCTGTCTGGAATCAAGATAACAAGACAGAGGGGGACAGGAGTTGGTTAAAACAACATGGGAAATACAGGGAGGAGAGGAAGAGTGCTCTGTCACAGTGTGGGAAGAACAGCTAGGGTCGCGTCACAAAGTGTGCGTAAGTTTCTGTATGAGAAACTGACTCAAATTATAAACTTTCACTTCAAACACAATGAAAAAAAATTCAAGAACAGTTTTTTTTCACCATAGAGGAGTTGGATATAATCAGGGTCAGAGACATTTCAGGAATATCGGAAGCTCTAATGCATCAATGTCACTAAGCCCATAAACTTCCTTTCCAGTGGGAAAGAAGGAGAAGAATCTTTAAAGAGCTCCTAGAAACACTTATTCCCAAGAAAAAAAAAATTTTTTTTGAATTAAAATATGAGGCAGCCCTACATGGCTAGCGAGTCCTAATTCAAGACTTGAAACTAATATAACCGGCATAATGAAATAACCAGATATCACCTGGAAGGGTCCAAATAAGAAACAACTTATAGATGAGTTATCAGACCTATTAAAACATATTTCTTACTGTCTTCAAATTTTCATTCCCATCGCCAAATTATGAGAGGAAAGGACAAAAGAAAATTTGGTCACCTCGTGCCTCACTGCTCCTCCTTGCCTTTACCTCTGTGTTTTGCTTTTTGGTGGTTGTTTTGCCTTGCTGTTGTGCACTAAGTGTTATTATTCCTCATCCTCAACACTAGTTTAAAAAGCCTGGGTGGCACAGTATTTAAGTACTCGTCTGCTAACTGAAATGCTAAGGATTTGAATCCATCTGGAGACTCCACTGGAGACTAGAAAACCCTAGGGGGTAATTCTATTCTGTTACATGTGGTCACTATGAGTTGAAAACAGACTTGATGGCACCTAACAGGTGCAGGAACAATGGGAAATCCTGGTTGCATAGTGGTTAAGTGCTAGAGCTGCTAGATTAGGGAGTCTATCATATGTGCCCTTTTCTAAGACATGGCATAATTTCTGAACTTCACACACATCCGTTCCCTATGGAATTTAATGACTAGGAAGCAAGTAACGGCTCACTTAAGTCAATGCAAGTCATGGGATTTTTGTAAGGACACATGCATACAATACAGAAAAAAATTGAATCATCTGGACAAGAAATCTTGGTAAACTGGATGAGACGAGCATGACAGAAGAGGTACTGAACATCATTACCTTTCATTTTCTTTCAAATAACTTGCATTTTGTAGAATAAGCATTGACAATGGTATCATTTTCATTCACCACATTTAATTTTCTGTACATTGACTGGCGATCCAACCTTCCCTTTTTCTCCTCTCTTCCATCCCTCACTTCTACATCTTTCCTTCCTTTCTCCTTCTTAGTTATAACACTTAAAAAAAATAAATAACCCACTGCCATTGAGTATATTCTGACTCACAGTGGCCCTATAGGACAGAGTAGAACTGCCCCATAGAGTTTCCAAGAACTGCCTGGCAGATTCGAACTGTCAACTTTTTGGTTAGCAGCTGTAGCACTTAACCATTATGCCACCAGGGTTTCCACTTATGACAGAGCTTGTGTACATGTAAGTACTTAACTCTTATATGCCTTAGTTTCTTCCTTAATGGCAATAATTACTCTAATGTATCCTTTAGAGTTGTTAAGTTCCCTGGTCAATGCAAGCAGTTGGAGCTCCAAGGCAAACCTGAAGTTTGGTTGCCTGAATCCACCCTGAGGTGCTAAGAAGGAGAGAAAGGCTCGGTGGTCTGCTTTCAGGAAGATATCTGTCAACAAACCCTACAGTGTAGTCCTGTTCTGTAACATGTGAGATCACTGTGAGTTGGAATCAACTCAACAGCAATGTGTTTGGTTTCAAGCTTTGTTTTGTAGGCTTGTTGTGATGATTAAATGAATTAATACATCACTAATGCTCAGTGTTACTTGTTACAAGAACTTTGTAATTGATAATAATTGTTAATGTTATCAATTATTATTAGCCATTTTTCCTTTTTGTCATTTTTCTTCTATAAGATAATTGGTAATTGTTAATGTTATCAACTATTGTTAGCCATTTTCTTTCCTTTTTGTTTTTCTTCTGTTTTTGTGAAAACATTAAATAAATTTATTTTTCTAGGATAAAGTGTGTTAGTTCCTTTTCCCTGACTTTTGCTGATACACCGGTTCTAAGTTTGATGTGCATAACTTTAGTTCTTGTCTAGCTATTTACATGCCTTTGTGTATCAGTTATATACACATACACACAGTAGATGCACACACACGCATTTTTAACATAAATATGACAGCATCATTTGCATGTCTTGACAACACTATCTTGGTACATATATTTCTACTAACCACTGCTATCAAGTCGATTCCGACTCACAGGACTCTACTATACACCTTTAAAACAATCAAACATAAACTTATTCATTATAAGACATCATGCTAGGTATTGGGCATTCATACTAAAAATGATGATATGAAATGCATAACAAAATATTTAACATAATAACAAGAGAGGGCAAAGTTGGGGGACATAAAGAAAGATAAAAAAGTAGAGGGGGTAGTAATTTACATTCCCATCAACAGTGCATGGAAGATACCATTTCTCTTCATTTTTTCCAAATGCCATTCTTTCTACTTTTTAGCATTTTAATGGGTTAAAAAAAAAAAGAAAAGTTTTTTTTTTTTTTTTAGTTTGCATTTCATGATTATTGAGTCTGAGTGCCATTTTCTAGGTCCTGCCACCTTTTTTTTTTTCCTCTTGTTATTGAAAGATGACCAAAGATTGGTCATCTTTTCTTTTTTTTTTTAACATAGTAAAATATTTTTTAAAAAATTTTAAAATTTAATATGACTGAGTGAAAATGTACATTCCCGCATAAATTTACATGCCCACCTGTGTGCAGCTTCCACTGCTCTCCCTGCACAGTGACAGCACACTATTCCTCTCTGCTCCATACATATCTCATCCTCCCAACAGCCTCCTTTCCCCTCCTCTCCACCCACTCTGCTTCCTCCAACCAGAGGTCAGTTGATTGGTCATCTTTTCGTGTGAGATTTTTTTATTTCTCTGACTAGGCTTTTGGATTGACTACTTTTGGATCAAGTGTCCATGCTTAGTGCACCAACAATGTCTGGAGGGTTGGGTTACATGTACTAAACATAGCTAAGATTGCTGCTCCACATGGGCTCTAACGAGGGTACGGATCTCTGTAATTCACTACAGGTGAAACAGTCACCCTGATTAATAGCCAGAACGGTGTGAGGCAAGCGAAATTAGGAATATAACACATATTTATTGAGGACAATTGAAAGAAAAGCTCTATTTTAGATGTTGTAAAGGGACAGAAAGTTACACAAGACGGTGTTGCTGTCCTCATCATTCTTGTAATCTTATAAGGAGAGATGACAAGTAACAAACCAATCGTAATTCTGAATAAATTTAAATTCTCCAGGAATGACACAAACCAAACAATTAAGTAATTCTCAGAAAAGGGAAATCACATTAAATTGAGAACTCTGCTCAAGTTTATTGGATGTTTGTCCTACATTTTGAATACAAGTAGGATTTTTTTAAAAAGTGGTTGTATTGTTTTTATAAAAATAATTTCATGCTAATGAAGAATATGAAAAAGTACAAAAGTCAGAAGTAAAAATTAGCTATAGTTCCACTTTTTAAAAAGGTTTATTACTTTTAATATTTTTGAGACAATTCCCCCCCCACATCTGTGTGTATATACATATGTGTGTGTGTTCATATGAACACACATCCATTGCATAAATGGAGGCTTTTTGTGGATCAGTATCTTGTCAATGCTTGATCCATTAAACTTGCTCAGCAAGTATTTGTTCAGTCATTGAAAGTCCTGTAACCTTCTGTGTCAATAAAGACGTATCAAGCTAATTACGTTTATTGGCCACACAGCATCTCATTACATCTATAATTTACTTAACTAGGCACCTATGGATGAATTCTAGCATTATTTTTAGTTTTGCCTTATTCAAACAACACTGATAAGAACAATCTCAGGTTACAACTATTTTATTCTCATGTAATTATCTCTACAGGATAGATTTTTAGAAATGAGTTTTCTATCTGAAAGAAATAGGATATTTTAAAGAATTTTATGACACACATAGCCAAACATCCTTGCTGAATGGTTGGTTGTTAGGTGCCATTGAGTTGCTTCTGACTCATAGCCCCCCTACGTACAACAGAATTGAAGTAGTATCCGGTCCTGTCCCATGCCCACAATTGCTTTTATGCTTAAGCCCATTGTTGCAGCCAGTGTGTCAATCCCTGTCCTTCAGGTCCTCCTGTTATTTTGCTTACCCTCTACTTTACCAAGCATGATGTCTTTCTCCAGGGATTGGTCCTCCTAACAACATGTCCAAAGCATTTAAGATATATTCTCACCATCTGGCTTTACTTCTTCCAGGACAGATCTATTTGTTCTTTCGGCAATCTATGGCATATTCAATACTCTTCTCCAGCACAATTCAAAAGTGTCAACTTGTCTTCCTTATTCATTGTCCAGTTTTCACACGCATGTGACACGATTGAAAATATCATGGCTTGGGTCAGGGGCACCTTCACTGTCAAGGTGGCATCTTTACTTTCCAACACTTTAAAGAGATCTTTTGCAGAATGTTTTTCCAACACAGTGTGCCTTGATTTCTTGACTGCTGTTTCCCTGGGTGTTGGTTGTGGAACCAAGTAAAATGCAATCCTTGACAATCTCTTTTTTTTTTCTCTGTTTATTATGATGTTGCTTCCTGGTCCATTTGTGAGGACTTCCTTGATGTTGAGGTGCAGCTACAGCATGGATTGCACAACTTGAGTGATAACGGGTTAAATTCACCAGTGGGCTGTAACAGCCCACCACTGCACACACTGATCAAAACCAAGTTGTATTGTTGCTCACAACAAAGGTGAGAAATGCCAGCTGATGGTTAGTGCACAGTGGGGGTCTGGGGTTTGAGGGGTGGAGAGGGAGGGAAAGATGGGAGTAGGTATATTTTTAACAAGTATCAGTTGAGAATTGCTTTATTTGGTCTGGTTGGAAGACTAAAACTTGTGTTTATTTTATTTTTTTTATTTTTATGTCTTTAAGTATTTGTCAACTAGATTATCCTAAAATTTTTCAAGCCTATCCATTGGTTAGCAGAAGAAAAGACTGGGTAATTTGCTCCTGTAAAGATTATAAGCCTAGGAAACCCCAAGAGGTAGTTATACTGTGTTGTATAGGGTCCCTTTGAGTTGGAATCAACTCAACAGCACGCAACAACTCTCGGAACCCATAAGTTGGTTTGACAGTCCTTAAACAAGAATCAGAAATAGACACTCAGACGCACAATGTATCTTCGTACGTCACATCACAAGCAAGGATTGGTACTTAAATTCTATCTATTGTTAGAACTGTGAAGTAATGCAGAATTCTGGCTTCTAATTAGGCTGCTAACCTACGTAAGTTTTTCAGTTCATAGCAGAACTGTTATCCTGAGGCAGTTTTAGTTATTTCAGAGGACTTTTCGTGGAAGGTTGTGCCAGATTATCGAACTATTGTTTCTCAATTCCAACTCACACTTCCTCGGTTGGCTGAAGCTGAAGACTGCAAAGTAATTCCTCCTTTACCAGACGGCTCCTCGTTAGGCTCTGCCAGTGTTGGAGGAGAAAGAAGGGTCTTGCTCCTTCCTGTTGACTCCCTCTGGGCTTTGCGTTGTGCGAGCATCACTTGGTAAAGCTGCTGCCCCAGGCAACAGCAGTTTTTCCCTAGCTCATAGCAGCTGAGTCCAGTTTGCAGTTTTTCAGCACTTGAGGAAGATTCTTCCCTGTGCCCCCGTCAGGGTTGCCAGCATCAGCAACAGTGTCCTTTCCTCTGCGGTCTTACTCCCGGCCCTCGAGGCCTCTTCTCCAAGCTCAGCTCCTACCGGTTGAGCAGTGGAACACTTACTCCCTCCTCAAAGGCCTGAGGTTCAGCTCTGCGGGGCCAAGTTGTCCTCTAAGCTTGGAAATATTAATAATTCCATTCTCTGCCTTTGTGTTTCCAATCAAAGGAAGAGTACATACTTCCTGTGGTTGCTGCCTCCAGGATACCTTAGTGTTCTCTTTTTTATCTTTCCCAATCACCTAGTTCACCACTTTATTCTTAACTGACAATTCTTTAGATTTAGTTCTTTCTGTTCAATAACTGGTGTCATTTCGGACCCAACAGTTTCAAACTGAGATAACGGTGGTAGAAGAACGTATATGATGAAACCAAATTTTATATTTTTTAAGAACCCATGTCATTAATTTACAATCATCCAACACATTTGTGACTCCCTAGAAGTAGTCCATTGGTACAGAAGCAGATGAAGAGAACCAAGGGGTGAAGCCAATGCTTAGTAAGCATGGTTTATAAACAGGTGCCCAGAGAACACCTATTTCACCCTTGTATTTTTTTTTTCTCCAATGTCATACAGTTACATCTCTATTGCAGTAGCAGGATGGATTTTCATGATGGAATCTGGATAATAATGGGTTGTTTTCAGAGGAGGGTGTCTCAGTGACCTGAGGTTATTCCGACAGACTCAATTACCTATAGAGAATATCTGTAGGAACTCCTATTTGGGGGAATTCAGGGAAATGTGATGGAGGTGCACCTTTGAAATGGCTGTACTTGTAACCTGTGGTTAAGTGCAAGATTTCAGGATTTACACTGTTGAGATAAAATTCCTGTGTGCAGTGGCTTTGGGTATAAGAGATCTTTTCCTTTTGGATCTCATCTGCTCTAAAATGTGCAGTTCTATGACTTTGTGTAATTCATTAAAGCTCAACTACATTAAATAAGCATGAAGAATCAAGTTCAGTGGTTCTAAAAATCAGAGAAATCTTTTTAACTGTGTTCCAGTGGAAAACTTAATTGACCTATTTATAGCTACGATTTCCTTTGTCCAATTAGTTTGAGATTCTGTCCATTCAGCTGTAACCATCTAAAAGTAAACTTTATCAGCTTTCCCAAGTTATTGATAATTTCCAGTTTCATTTCATCTTGCTTGGGAAAGGCTCACGAAAATACATCAAACACCTATTTTTTGTTTTATATAAATAAACATGTTGCAGCATCAAGTGCATTGAGAGTCACTGTAATCTTTTTTGGTGCATTTTAACTTTCCAAGTAATCTGAGTTTGGGGCGATTATGTTGACACTCATATTAATTGCAAATAACGACAGTTTTGTTGTCTACCCTGCCGCTCATTCATTCTTCAGGTCTAGGACCTCCGATGCAAGGCTGCATTAGTAGTGGGAGACGAGCATACTCGTTTCATCCTTGATTTTGTAGGCAGTAGTTTTAAATTTTCATTACTGAGTATGCTGTTTGCTGCAGGGTTTTTTAGTTATGAGTATGCTGTTAGTTTGTTTTGGATACAACAACTCTATATACATACACTGCAAGAAACCCACTGCTGTTGAGCTGATTCTGATTCATAGTGACCCTATAGGACAAAGTAGAACTGCTCCATAGAGTTTCCAAGTAGTGCCTGGTGACTTAGAACTGCCAACCTTTCAGTTAGCAGACTTAGCACTTAAGCACTATGGGACAAAAGTTTACAAATATACACATATATACATATGTATATCAATTATTTTATATATCCTCATTGCCATCAAGTTGGGTCTGACTCACACCGACCCTAGAGATCATCATAGAACTGCCCCATAGTGTTTCCAAGGAGCATCTGGTGGGTTTGAACTGCTGACCTTTTGGTTAGCAGACATAACACTTAACTCACTACACCATCAAGGTTTCTACCATATACATGTATGTATGTATATCCTTTCTTGGAATGTCTGGAGTGCTTTCTGTTTCCTGCACTAAATTCTTATTGAAATTTATGTGTATGTGTGTGTGTGTGTGTGTGTATACATGTATACATATGTATACATATACATATGTGTGTATCTATGTATATATATTCTTATTGAAATTTAGATACATATGTATGTATAGATATGTGTATATTCTTATTGAAATTTAGATATATATACATATATCTATACTATATATACTACATATATATATGTATATGCCAAGTGCCGTCGAGTCGGATCCGAAGTATATATACTACATATGTACTACAACATAGATATATAGACATATATCTAAATTTCAATAAGAATATATGCATATCTATACATACATATGTATCTAAATTTCAGTAAGAATTTAGTACAGGAAACAGACATTACCGCAGATATTACAAGGGGGGAGATATTTAATAGGAACTACAAAAAAACAAGGAAAGAAAAGAAAACCCAGTGGAAAGTGCAACAAAGAAACCTGGAAAACTGGCGTGTAAGTTTTGTTTCCAGGTATCATCAGAGGTCAGGAAATTTCAGCTATCACGTCTACTGCTGCCACTGCCACAACTACTTCATACCACAAATCTGGTACCAAAAAAAGGAGACAAATGAATCTTAGCTCTGCATAGCTTTTGGATTTTGCTTGTAAGTCGCCTCTGCTCTTGTGTCACTCAGGGTTTATTAAGAGACAAAAACTACACATGAATTACCTCAACAGACTTTCATATAAAGATTTAAAACTAAGAATAAAGTTATTAATGATTACACTCAAAAGGAAAAAAAAACACTAAGAATATAAGTTGGGGAAACACAAAAAGTGGTGACCAATTCTGGGTCGAGGTGAAAAAAGAGGAGAGGTTACAATTAATAAAATCGGAAAGTTTGAAAAAGAGGCCTTGTGGAGGTGAAACTCAGGCCTGTGGGAAGATGGAGCTGATTGGCTGGTACAGATTTTTCTAAAGAGGATGTCACAAGGCTACTTATCAAAATATTAAAGAAAAATATCCAGGCTGGATTCAACTGCAATTGCGGGGACGAACTGCATCAGCTACTGTGAAGAAATGGTTTTAGCGGTGGCTGTGCGGGAAAAACCGATGGTAGCAGGCCTGAGGTCCCTGTTAGAGGAGCTTGCTGTGGGCCTGACCCTCAGCTGGCATCTGGAAAGTCGATTTTGAAATGTTCCCTATGTTACTCAGTGATGAGACTGTTTTGCATACTGTGGGCACTGAGCCATGCTGCCCCAGCTTACCTAGACACTGCAAACAATATGTTGAGAGTAAACACTTCCATTCCTTCCATGAGTCTGGGACTTTTGCAGTTGTGACTGTGCAGGGATAAAGAGTGTAGGCCTGTCAGCTATAACAACCCTGGGCTTTGTCTTCAGTGGGCTTTCCTGGACAAACACACAGCACACATATTGCTGCATGTTGTCGGTAGAGGGAGGAAAACATTCTATGTGGTCCCACCAATCCTGCTATGAACTCCCCCGTAAGACTGCTTGGGTTCCCCTGTCCCCTCCCATCCCCTCTTGCCACTTTCTCTCCCTTCTCTGTTCCCTCTTGTCCCCTCCTGCGCCTTCCATCCCCTGCCTTCACATCCTCTCTTCCCTCCTCTCCTGCCCTCCCCCACCTCCTTGACTTTCTCTCTTTCAGGATAGGTGGGAACATGAATTTTTTTAACTTTACATCATGCTTAAAAAAAGTTCATGTTAAGTTTTCAGTCACTTTTTCTATTTATTTTGTTATTATATAGCAGATTATTCATTTATTCTATAATATTGACATACAATGCACATACAATAAAATCCATCAATTTTAGGCATATGATTTGTTGAGTTTTAAAAATATAGCAGTGCAGTTACTACAACATTTACAGTATAGAAATTTAAGACTCCTCACAAAATGCCCTTGTTTCTCGATACTTCCTAGACATAACCCAAACACCTTGTAGGACTGATTTACTGGGTTTGAAAGCTCAGGACACATTGTCTTGTAGGGCAATGAGTTCAGATGACATAACTTTGTTCATAAAGACAGTGTTCTACATCTCACTTTGATGAGCAGTGTCTGGGGTCTTAAAAGCTTTGGGGTGGTCACCTAAGACACAACTATTGGTTTCTTCCCAACTGGATCAAAGGAGACTGAAAGATACAAAAGATTAAAGGAAAAAACTAGTCCACAGGACTAATGGTCCATGCAAAACACAGCTTCTTCTAGCCTGAGACTAAGAAATAGATGGTGGTGCCCAATTGCCAGTACTGAGCGGTTCTGATCAAGGACACCATAGGAGATCCTAATTAGTAGGGGAAGACACTGTAAAACAAAACTCAAGTTCATTTAAAACTACATGCATACTTAAGTATATAAATAACAGACTAAATTGCTCTGAGGTGACTAGAAGAATTTCGGAGGCTATTGTCTTAAGACATTCTTTTAACCTGGAACTAAAGCCAATCTAGAAGTCAGCTTGCAACCAAATAATAGACTGACCTACAAAATAATGACACCTGTGAAGTGTGTGCAATTTTGGATGATAATTGTTCGAGACCAAGCAGTCAACGCCTATACAAGAGCAAAGGTAAGATGATAACCTGGGACAGGGAAACTGGAGGAGTGGAGACAGAGCAGGTGGGATGGAAATGGTGAGAGCACTGATACATTACACAGACTGTAGCCGAGGTCACAGAACAATCTGTGTATGAATTTTTGAGTGGGAATCTAATTTACTGTAGAGACTTGCACCTAAAACACAAATTTAAGAAATTCCTTTGTGGCCCACAATTACTTTACCTCTCTAATAATCACTGACTTGATTTTGGTCAGTACAGTTTGCATTTTCTATTATTTTACATAAGAACATAGTTTCTGAGTCTATTTCTTTTACCTAGCCTAATGCAGCCCTCAGAAGAAGAATTGATGCCTTTGAATTGTGGTGTTAGAGAAGAATATCAAATGTACCACGGATTGCCAAGAGAACAAACAGATCTGTTCTGGAAGAAGTACAACCAGAGTGCTTCTTGGAAGTGAAGACAGCAGGACTGCATCTTACATACTCTGGACATGTTGTCAAGAGGGATCAATCCCTGGAGAAGGACATCATGCTTGGTAGAGTGGAGGGTCAGTGAAAAAGAGGGAGACCCTCAACAAGAGGGACTGGTGCACAGTGGCTGTAATGATGAGCTTAAGCAGAAAAACAAGTGTGGGTATGGTCCAGGACCAAGTAGTGTTTGGTTCTGATGTGCGTAGGGGCACTGTGAGTCAAAACTGACTCAATGGCACCTAACATCAAATAAGAACAATGCATACCTGTGGCTGCTTATGTAAGTCACTCGCTTCTACTGCTGACTATTATTCTGTTGTTTGAATGTACCACAATTTATCAGTTCACCAGTTGGTAGGCACTTGGGCTATTTCCAGATTTGGCTATTATGAAAAAAAAGCTGCTATAAATATTTACTTGCAAGCATTTGTGTGGAAATAAGTATTTGCTTATCTTGGTTAAATTTCTCGGAGTGAAAATTATAAGTCATTTGGTAAATGTATGCTTAGCTTTATTGGAAACAACTGAGCTGCTTTCCGAAGTGACAGGACAGTTTGGCATTCCCCTTAGTAATATATGAGCATTTTAACAGATGACAACAGCATCAGGTAAGGAGGGTGATAGCACCAGGTAAGGAGGGTCACAGCATCAAGTAAGGAGGGTAAAGACAGAATGAGCAGCCTCCACTGGTCTGGCAGTGGAGGCTTGCCTGTTGCTGTGAAACGGGAAGCTATGCCACTGATATTTAGGTACCAGCAGGGTCACCCATAGTAGACAGGTTTTAGCTGAGCTTCTAAACTAAGACAGACTAAGAAGGACCTTGCAGTCCACTTTTGAAAAGAATTAGCCAGGGAAAACCTTATGAACAGCGGCAGAACATTGTCAGGTATATTGCCAGATAGTGAGCCTCCCAGGTTGGAAGGCACTAGGAAAGCGACTGGGGAAGAGATGCCTCCTCAAAATAGAGTAGACTTTAATGACACGGATGGAGTAAGACCTTTGGGATCTTCATTCGCTCATGTGGCATGACTCAAAATGAGAAGAAACAGCACAAACATCCATTAATAATCAGGACACGGAATGCACAAAGTATGAAAATTAGAAATAATAAAAAATGAAATGGAACACATAAATATCAATATCCTAAGCATTAGTGAGTTGAAATGAACTAGTATGAGCCATTTTGAATCCAGCAATCATGGAGTCCACTATGCTGTGAATGAAAACCTGAATAGGAACAGTGTTACGTTCATCATCAGAAGGAACATTTGAAGATCTGTTCTGAAGTACAACGCTGTCAACGACAAGGTGATATCCATATGCCTACAAGGAAGGCTAGCTACTACGACTACTATTCAAATTTACACAACAGCCACTAAGGCCAAAGATGAAGAGTCTAAAGATTTTTACCAGCTTATGCAGTCCAAAATTGATCAAACATACAATCAGGACGCATTGATAATTACCGATGACTGGAGTACAAAAGTTGAAAACAAAGAAGAATGCCAGAGATTGCATGACAGAATTTTGCAATACTAACAATTTCTTCATTGCATATACCCTTTTTAACTAATACAAATGGTGACTGTACACATGGACCTGACCATATGGAATACACAGGAATCAAATCAACTATGTTTGTGGAGATAGATGATGAAGAACTGTCCATATCAGCAGTCAGAACAAGACTCTGAAACTTGCTCTTGATCGTTGAGCTGCTAAAGCAAAAGGAAGGAACGGCAAAGTAAAAGATCTAAACAGAAGATTTCACAGGGCAGCTCGAGAAGACAAAAGAAAGTATGATAATGACATGTTCAAAGAGCTGGAAACGAAAAACCAGAAGGGAAGAACATGTTCTACATTTCTTGAGCTGAAAGAACTGAAGAAAAAATTCAAGCCTCAAGTTGCAATAGTGAAGGATTCTACAGGGAAACTATTAAATGACTCAGGGAGCATCAAAAGAAGATGCAAGAAATACAGAGTCATTATACGAGATAGACTGGTTGATGTTCAGTCATTTGAAGAGGTAGCATGTGATCAGGAATCCATGGTGCTGAAGGAAGAAGCTGATGCTGCATTGAAAGCACTGGCAAAAAGCAAGGCTCCAGGAATTGACTGAATATTAACAAATATTTCAACAAACAGATGCAGTGCTGAAAGTGCTCACTTGTCTACACCAACAAATTTGGAGGACAGCTACCTGGCCAACTGACTGGAAGAGATCCATACTTATGCCCTTTCTGAAGAAAGGTGGACTAACTGAATGCAGAAATTACTGAACAATATTATTAATATCATGCACAAGTAAAATTTTGCTCAAGGTCAATTCAAAAGCGACCACACAGTGTATTGACAAGGGACTGACAAAAATTTAAACTAGATTCAGAAGAGGACATGGAACCAGGGCTACCACTGCTGATGTCAGATGGATCTTGGCTGAAAGCAGAAAATACCAGAAAGATGTTTACCTGTGCTTCACTAACTACGCAGAAACATTTGACTTTGTGGATCATAATTAATTATGGCTAACATTGTAGAAAATGGGAATTGCAGAGCTCTAATTGTGTTCTTAAGGAATTTGTTTTGGATCAAGAGACAGTCATGTGAACAGAACTAGGGGACACTGCATGGTTTAAAGTCTGGAAAGGTGTGAGTCAGGGTTGTATCCTTTCACCATACTTTTTCAATCTGTATCCCATGCAAATAATCTGAGAAGCTGGATGGTACGAAGAAGAACAAGGCATCAGAACTGGACGACATCTCGTTAACAACCTGTGTTATGCAGACGACACCACCTTACTGGCTGGAAGAGAAGAAGATATGAAACACTGATGAAGATCAAGACCACAGCCTTCAGTATGGATTGCACCTCAACATCAACAAAACAAAAATCTTCACAACTGGATCAGTAAGCAACATTGTCATAAATGGAGAAAGGATTGAGGTTGTCAAAAGATTCATTTAACTTGGGTCCCTAGCCAACACCCATGGAAGCAGCAGTCAAGAAATCAAAAGACTCATTGCACTGGGAAAATATGCTGCCAAGAAACTCTTGCAGGTATAGAAAAGTAAAGATGTTACCATGAAGACTAAGGTATGGCTGACCCAAGCCATGGTATTTTCAATCATGTCATATGGATGAGAAGCTGGACAATGAATAAGGAAGACAGAAGAACTGATGACTTTGAACTGAGATGTTTTAGACTACAAAAAGAACAAACACATCTGTTCTGGAGGAAGTACAATCTGAATGTTCCTTGGAAGCAAAGATTTCAAGACTGCATCTTCCATACTTTGGACATATTGTCAGGAAGATCAGTCCCTGGAGAAGGATATCATGCTTGGTAGAGTGGAGGGTCAGAAAAAAAAGAGGAAGACCTGTGGGGAGATGGGTTGACACAGTGGCTGCAATGAAGGGCTTAATTAAGCATAAAAACAATTGTGGACGTGGCACAAGACCGGGCATTGTTTCGTTCTGTTGTTTATAGGGTTGCTGAGTTGGAATTAACTCGACAGCACCTAACAACAACAACAACATTAAGTTGTATGAGGTTTTCATATATTCTAAATACAATACTTTCTCAGGTATTAGTTTTGCAGTCACTTTCTTCCAGACTATGGCTTCCATTTTCTTCTTCTTCACTTTGTATTTTGAAAAGTATAAGCTTTAATTATGTTGGAGTCCAATTTACTAATCTGTGCTTTTACAGTTTATTCTTTCTGCAGAACTAGTAGAACTGCCCCATAGGATTTCTGTGGCTGCACACATCTTTCTCCTGCAGAACTTCTGATGGTTTCAAACCACCAATGTTGTCGTTAGCAGCTGAGTGCATTAACCACTCTATCAAGGCTCCCCTCACCATCCCAAAAGGTAAAGAAAAAGGTCTCAAAGAAAACTAGTGAATATTTAAGATTGTCTAAAAATAAATCATCCCCAAATCTGTGCTCAGAGAGAGATGAATGGAAGAGGAGCCATGGTCAAAAGTTTAGCCAAAGGTCACAAGAGTTTTCACTTAAACTTTGTGATAGAAGTTTTATGGTATTAACTCCATATTTAGACCTACTGCAGATCTGAAGTTAATGATTTTTATTTGCCATGAAGTAAAAATTCAAATTTTGTTTTCTAAGCATGTATATTCCTGGGAGACTAGTACTATTTTTCAGAAAAATTAACCTTTCCTCATGGAAATATTTTGGCATGTATGTAAAAAAATCAACTGATAACAAAGATGTCACTTTATTTCTGGACTGTTTCCTGTTTTAGTATCTACTTGTCTACCGTTATATATAGCAATGACTAGAAGCCCTGGTGGGTCAACAGCTAAGCATTTGGCAGCCAACTGAAATGCTGGCACACACTCCCAGTGACACTCCCAGGGCTCTACAAGACAAAGACCTGGCAATTTGCTCCCATAAAGATTACAGCCTAGGCAATCCTACGGGGGAGACCTACTCCATTTTACGTGGTCACTGTGAGTGAATACCTGACTCCACAACACCAAACAACACCAAGCACTACATTGTCTTGACTATACTATACTATCTCAACAGTATTGCAAAACTTTGGTTGCCTTTTAAATGATAAAGCAAATATGTACTCCTGTTACAAACACCATTTGGTTTTGATACCAGTCTTTCTACGTACTGTTCTATTTGGTTTCCTGGTATTTAAGAAGTTTTATATCAATAGTCCTGACAGGCATTGGTCTATGTTGTTCAGTTTTCGTAGTTTGTAGATTCAGGGTAATGCTGGCTTCATTAAATCAGGAAGAAAGTTTTCCCTCCTTTTCTATTTTCTTCAAGAGTGTGTGGGCTGTTGGTGTGTATCGAAACATGTGGCAAAGTTCAAGGGTGATGGCCTGTAGACCTCTAGTTTTCTTTGTAATAAGGTTTATAATGACAAATTCAATTTTTTTAATAGGTTTCTTCTGGTTGTGTATGTGTTTTATTAGTCTTTGGTTTTATGTGCTTTTTAGGAGATTAACATATATTGTCTAAGTTGTTACCTTTATTGGCCTGACTTTTTTTTTTTTGTTTTTTTTTTTTGCTTGTGAAATCTCAAACCATGTTCCCTCTTCCATTCATCTCTCTCTAAGCACAGATTTTGGGATTTTTTTTTTTTTAGTATCATCCAATCTTAAATATTCACTAGTTTTCTTTGAGACCTTTTTCTTTACCTTTTGGGATGGTGAGGGGAGCCTTGACGATACAGTGGTTAATGCACTCAGCTGCTAAACAAAACATTGGTGGTTTGAAACCATCAGAAGTTCTGCAGGAGAAAGATGTGTACAGCCTTGGAAATCCTATGGGGCAGTTCTACCTCCTATAAAGTCATTATGAGCTGGAATTGACTGGATGAGAGTAGGGTTGGAATTGGCTAGATGATAGCAGGTCTAAGATTGGGTTTTTAGATTTTGGTTATGTTAATAAGTTGTTTAATTTTCAGACATTTGCAGCTTTTCTGCATTACTTTCATTGGTTTCTAATTTAATGCTATTGTAGTGAGAATACAGCTCCTACAGAATTTCAAGTATTTCAAATCTACTGAGGCTGGCATTTCGGTCAGTATATGGTCTACTCTGGTAATAATTCCAGGTACAGCTGAGAAGAATGCGGATTCTGCTGTTAGATGGAGGGTTCCACAAATGGTAATTGTTCCAAATTGCTTGATAGTATTACTCAAGTCTTCCACACTCTTCGTGATTTTCTACCCATTTGATCCGCCCATTACTGAGAGAAGAGGGTTGAAGCCTATGATTTCGGAAATGTTTATTTCTTCCATTAGGACTGTGAATTTTTGACAAGTTGCTATCTTACTTATGCAGATTTCTAACTGTCATATCTTCCTGATACGTTGAGTCTCCCATCAATATGATGTGTCCCTTTTTATCCCTCATTATAATCTGTCTCTAAGTTTATTTTGTCTGACATTAATGTAAACACTCATTGCTGTCAAATTAACTGCAATTTATAGAGATACCATATACTGTTGTCAGGTGCCATCAAGTCAGTTCTGACTCATAGCTACCCTATGAACCACAGACCGAAACACTGCCCAGTTTTGCACCATGTCCACAATCATTTTTATGATTAAGCCCACTGTTGCAGCCACTATGGCAATTCATCTCATTCAGGGTCTTCCTCTGTTTTGATGACCCTCCACTCTATCAAGTATGATGTCCTTCTTCAGGGACTGATCTTTCCTGCCAACATGTCTAAAGTATGTAAGATGTAGTCTTGTCATTGCTTCCAAAGAACGCTCTGGTTGTACTTCTTCCAGACTAGATCTATTTGTTCTTTTGGCCATAAATGCTACATTCATAATTCTTCTCCAACACCACAATTCAAAGGCATCAATTCTTTTTCAGTCTTCTTTGTTCATTGTCCACCTTTTGTATGCATGTGATGTGACTGAAAATACCATGGCTTGGGTCAGGCGCATTTTAGTCTTCAAGGTGACATTCTCACTTTTGAATATTTTAATGAGGTCCTTTGCAGCATATTTTCCCAGTACAATGGATCTTTTGATTTCTTGACTGCTGCCTCTGTGGCTGTTGATTGTAGACCCAAGTATAATGAAATCCTTGACAACCTCAATCCTTTCTCCATTTACGACAATGTTGCTTACTGGTCCAGTTGTGAGGCTTTTGTTTTCATGAAGTTGAGGTGCAATTCATACTGAAGGCTGTGGTCCTTGATCTTCATCAGTGTCTCAAATGTTCATTACCAGCAAGTAAGTTGGTATCATTAGCGTAACGCAGGTTGTTGATGAGTCATCTTCCAATCCTGATGCCTCATTCTTCTTTGCATAATGCAGCTTTTTGGATTATTTGATGGGCATACAGACTAAAAAGTTATGGTGAAAGGACAAACCCTGACTCTCACCTTTCTAGACTTTAAAACTTGCAGTGTCCTCTAGTTCTAGTCACATGACTGCCTCTTGATCCATATACAGGTTCCTTAAGAGCACAATTAGGTGTACTGCAATTCCCATTCTCCACAACATTAGCCATAATTTAGTATGATCCACACAATTGAGTGCTTTTACATAGTCAATGAAACACAAGTAAACGTCTTTCAGGTATTCTTTGCTTTCAGCCAAGATCCATCTGACATTAGCGATCATATGCCTGGTTCCATGTCCTCTTCTGAATCCAGCTTGAATTTCTGCCAGTTTCTTGTCAATACACTGTTGTAGTCACTTTTGAATGATCTTGAGCAAAATTTTACTTGCATGTGATATCAGTGATACTGTTCAGTAATTTCCACATTCAGTTGGATTACCTTTGTTTGGAATTGGCATAAGTATGGATCCCTACCAGTCAGTTGGCCCGGTAACTCTCCTCCAAATTTTTTGGCATAGACAAGTGAGCTCTTCCAGGATTGCATCTGTTTGTGGAAATATCTCAGTTGATATTCCATCAGTTCCTGGAGACTTGTTTTTGGCCAGTGCCTTCAACACAGCTTTGACTTCTTCTTTCAGTACCATTGGTTCCTGATCACATGCTACCTCTTCAAATGGCTGAACTTTCACCAATTCTTCCTGGTATAATGACTCCGTGTATTCCTTCCATCTTGTTTTGATGTTCCCTGAGTCATTTAATAGTTTCCCTGTAGAATCCTTCACTATTGCAACTCGAGGCTTGAATTTTTTCTTCAGTTCTTTCAGCTTGACAAATGCAGAATGTGTTCTTCCCTTCTGGTTTTCCATTTCCAGCTCTTTGCATATGTCATTATAATACTTTCTTTTGTCTTCTCAAGCTGCTCTTTGAAATCTTCTGTTTAGGTCTTTTACTTCAGCATTCTTTTCCTTTGCTTTAGCTGCTTGACATTCAAGAGCAGGTTTCAGAGTCTCTTCTGACATCCAATTTGGTCTTTTCTGTCTTTTTAATGATATCTTGCTTTCTTCATGAATGATGTCTTTGATGTCATTCCACAACGTGTCTGGCCTTCGGTCATTAATGATCAGTGCATCAGATCTGTTCTTGAGATGGTCTCTAAACTCAGGAAACATATATTCAAGGTCATGCTTTGGCTCTTGAGCACTTTTTCTAATTTTCTTTAGTTTCAGTTTGAATTTGGATATGAGCAATTGATGATCTGTGCCACAGTCAGCACTGGGTCTTTTTCTGACTGCCAATGTGGAGATTTTCCATGGTCTTTTTCCACAGATGTAGTTGATTTGCGTCCCATGTATTCTGTCTGGTGAGGTGCATGTGTACAGTCACCATTTGTGTTGGTTAAAGAAGGTATTTGCAATGAAGAAGCTGTTAGTCTTGCAAAATTGTATCATGCGATCTCCAGCATTATTTCTAATACCAGGGCCATATTTTCCAACTGCTGATCCTTCTTCATTGTTTCTAACTTTTGCATTTCATCACCAGTAATTATCAGTGCATCCTGATCTCATGTTCAATCAATTTCAGACTGCAGAAGCTGGTAAAAATCTTCAGCCTCTTCATCTTTGGCCTCAGTGGTTACTGCATAAATTTGAATAATAGTCGTATTAACTGGCCTTCCTTGTAGACATATTGATATTATCATATCAATGACAGCATTGTACTGAAAGACAGATCTTGAAATGTTCATTTTTATGATGAATGCAATATCATTCTTCGTCAAGTTTTCATTCCTAGCATAGTAGACTATATGATTGTTGGATTCAAAATGGCCCAAATCAGTCCATTTCAGCTCACTAATGCCTAGGATGTCTATGATTACGTATTCCATTTCATTTTGACAATTTCCAGTTTTCCTGGATTCATACTTGGTACATTCCATGCCCTGATTATTAGTGGATATTTGCAGCTGTTTCTTCTCATTTTCAGTCAAGCCACATCAGCAAACGAAGATCCTGGAGGCCTTACGTCACCCATGTCGTTAAGATTGACTCTACCTTTAGGACATAGCTCTTCCCTGATCGTCTTCAGAGTGGCTTCCAACCTGGGGGGCGGGGAGGCTCACTTTCCAGCACCATATCTGACAATGTTTTGCTGTTGTTCATAAGGTTTTCCCTAGCCAATTCCTTTCAGAAGTAGACTGCTGGGCCCTTCTTCCTACTTTGTCTTGGTTTGGAAGCTCAGCTGAAACTTGACGACCACGGTTGACCCTCCTGAGACTTAAATACCAGTGGCATAGCTTTCCACTTCACAGCAACAAGCAAGCCTCCACTGACAGTCAGGTGCTGGCTGCTCATATATTACCATATATTACAAAGTGGAAATGCTGTAACCTTTACAAAAGCAGATTATCAAACTTTTCTTCTGCTGTGGCGGGTATGAAGCATCAACACTTTGTAGTTCAGCCATTTAGAAACCTTGACATTAATAATGTCACTCCATATTTCCCACACCTACTGTTTTCATGATATATTCTTCACAAGCCATCTACTGTGTCTACCTATATTTTGATGTAAAATACATCTTTTGTCAAAAAATGTCTGTTTTTCCCTTGATTTTTTTTTTATTGTGATTGAGTGAAAGTTTACAACACAATTCAAATTTGCATGCCCGCCTATCTCGTTTCCTCTGCTCTCCTTGCCTGGTGACAGCACACTCTTCCTTTCCATTCCATACCTTATGTATTTTCTAACAATCTTTTGTCCCCTCTTCTCCACCTTCTCCACTCTGCTCTAGTAAGAGGTCAGTAGGATGACGTCCTATACATGCATAGAACCACAAAGTGTACCCGTGATATGGTCACACTGTGTATCCAAGTCCAGTCCATTCCTGTCTGAAGAGTTGACCTCAATAATGGTCTATGATCAGGGGCAGCATCAGGTCTACAGGCCATGCTCCCAGGGGAACTCCCAGGTCTTCAGACCATCAGTTGTGATCTTTTAGTGAAGTTCTTAGAATAGACCCCTTTTTTTCTCATGTTGCCACTGGGACTCAACTTTGTGAGTCCCATCACGGCTGTCATTCATGGTGGCTGGGTACCATCAAGTTCTTCTGGTCACAGGTTGATATAGTCACACATTCACAAAGGTCTTTCTGTCTTCTGGGCTCTTTTAGCCTCATGTCATTGTTGTCCTAGGTGATCATCTGTTCTACCTGAGTTGGGACCATGGCAGCTTGCTAGCTTTTAAGACCCCAGATGCCACTTATCAATATGGGGTGCAGAAGACTCTCTTAGCAATAAGCTAGTTATGTCAGTTTGCCTTGATGGTCCCTGAGAGCATGGTCCCCAGACTCTCACACTTGATCCTCTATCCTTGCAATATTGTGTTAAGATTAGAAGAGTTTTCAGTTTATGCTGAAGTCCAACTAAATTGATCTTCCTTCTAATATATAACATCATTGATTTCACACAATCAAATTTGTATCAACTATCTAATCTATAACCAGACCTCTGTCTCTCTCCTTCCCTTCCCTTCCAGCCATCAAAGAGTCTTTTCTTCTATACATGAGTCTGTTTTTAAGTCCTCATAGTAGGAGTCTCATACAATATTTGGCCTTGTGCAACTGACTGATTTCACTCAACATAATGTCTTCCAATTGAAACTAGGTTTTGAGATGTTTCCTAAAATTATCATTGTTCTTTATTATTGCATAGTGTTCCATTGAATATATATACCATAGTTTGTTTATCCATTCTTCTGTTGTTGGACATTTGGATTGATTCCATCTTTTTGCTATTGCAGACTGTGCTGCAACAAACATTCATGTGCATTATCTGTTTGTGTGACTACCCTTGCTTCTGTAGGATATATTTAAAGCAGTGGGATTACTGGGTCAAATGGTATACCTATTTCCAGCTTTTTAAGGAAGTGCCAGATTGCTTCCCAAAGGGGTGGTACCATTTTGCAATCCCACCAACAGTGTGGGAGAGTTTCAATCTCTCCACAGCCTTTCCAGCATTTGCTGTTTCGTGTTTTCTGAATCATGGCCAACTCTTTAGGGGTGAGATTGTGTCTCACTGTAGTTTTGATTTGAATTTCTTTAATAGGTAACGATCATCAGCATTTCCACATGTGTCTTTTGGCTGCCTGGATCTCGTCTTTAGAGAAGTGTCGGTCCATCTCCTTTGCCCAAAGGTTAACTGGATTATTTATCCTTTTCTTGTTGATATTTTGCAGTACTTTGTAGATTATGGAGATCAGACATTGGTCTGACATACAGTTGCCAAATAGTTTTTCCCATTCTGTGGGTGATCTTTTAATTCTTTTGAGAAAGTCTTTGGATGAGCAAAAGTGTCTGATTCTTAGTAGTTCCCATTTATCTATTTTCTCTTCTGTTGCTCATGTTTTGTTTGTCAGACTTTGAAGTCTGTCTAAGTTGTGTATTAAGACTTCCATTGTTGATCCTATTTTTTCTTGCATGATCTTTATCATTTTAGGTTTGATATTTAGGTCTCTTATCCAATTAGAGTTGGTTTTGTGTATGGTGTGAGATATTTGTCTTGTTTCATATTTTTGCAACTGGCTATCTTTCCTTGATTTTTTTAAAAGTTCCGTCTAAAAATCTTTGCCTTTTGATTGCTGTGATCCAATTACCTTTAATGTAACTAAAGACATGGTTTTATTTAGATTTGTTACTTGGTATTCATTTTGGTTTATCTATTTGTTACAGTTGCTTTGTTGTTTTTGTATTCTGTTTTTCCTGCTTTTTTGTGTGTGTTAATTAAGTAGCTTTTATACTCCATTTTAATTTCTCTATTAGCTTTGTAACCAGATCCCCTTCTTTTTTGTGCGTGGTTGTTCTAATGATTACTGTGTACATCTTAAATATGTACCAATTATTTAGTGTCAGTGGTAAATTGTTTGAGGCAAATTGTTGGAACTTTGGAATAAAATATTTTTATTACCTTCAATCTTGGTACTACTACTGTCAGATACATTACCTTAATTTTGAAATTATATTGTATTTTTACAGAAATAATGCTCACATTCTTTTTGTTGGCTATGCCCTCCCCTCAGTGATGCATCCTTGTTAGCATGCTGTGCTAATTTTTCTTCACTGTAACATGTTTAAAAAAACCTCATATAGCATCATCTATAAAAATACCTCGGGGGGGGGTATGACCAGCCAACAAATGAGAAGGTGTGCATTATTTTCATAAAATACAGTGAATATACTAATACAGTGATATTGTTTTTTCATGTAGTCTTTCTTCTTCACACTTCTTTATACTGTACCATAGGTTCTAAGACTCTGTTCATATTTTTAAAAATCTATTTTATTTCTATTTTTCAAAACTGGTAATTTATAATGATTTTTTAAGTTAGTCAATATAAATACAGAAATATAAGAGCGGAAATACACCATAAACCAAAAACCCAAACCCACTGACACTGAGTCAGTTTTGACTCATGGCGACCCTATAGGACAGGGTACAATTGCTAAATAGAGTTTCCAACAAGTGCATGGTAGATTCAAACTGCTGAGCTTTCAGTTAGCAGACGTGAAACTTAACCATTACACCACCGGTGTTCCCATGCAATACAAAATGTAATAGAAATACCTGAAGGAAGTGAGACCACGAGCCAGTTGTTCAAACAGAACAAGGGGATTCTGTATGGTTTGTGTGTCAGGGTTATATTCTTTCACATTTATTCACTCTGTACTGACCAAATAATCCAAGAAGCTGGGCTATATGAAGAAGAACATGGCATCAGGATTGCAGGGATATTCATTACAAACTGTGATATATTTGCCAACAGTGAAGACTGCTTGAAGCAATTGCTGATGAAGATCAAAGACTACAGCCTTAAGGATGAACTATACGTCAGTATAAAGTAAAAAGTAAAAAAGAAAGAAAGGTAGAACGAAAATCCTCACAACTTGATCAATAAGCAACATGACGCTAAATGGAGAAAAAACGGCAGTTGTCAACGATTTCATTTTGCATGGATCCACTGTCAACAACCACGGAAGTAACAGCCAAGAAATCAAATGACATACTGCACTAGGCAAATCTGCTGCAAAAGACCTCTTTATAGCTTTGAAAAGGAAAGATGTCATCTTGAGGACTAAGGTGCACCTGACCCTAGGCATGGTACTTGTAATCACCTTATATGCTTGTGAATACTGGACAATGAATAAAGAAGACTAAAAAAGAAGGGATGCATATCAGTTGCTATGTTGAAGATGACTAATCACTATATCATGGGCTGCTGGAAGAATAAACCAGTTTATCTTGGAAGAAGTACAAGCAGATTGCTCCTTAGATGGAGGATGGTGAGACTTCATCTCACATACTGTAGACACATTATCAGGAGGAACCAGTCCCTGGAAAAGAACACCATGCTTGACAGAGTGTCAAAACAAAGAAGACCCTCAACCAGATGGACTGACATAGTGGCTGCAATAATTCACTCCAACACAGCAATGATTGTAGGGATGGCCCAGAACCAGGCAGTGTTTCCTTCCATTGTACACAGGGCTGCTGTGAGTTGAAACTGACTCAGTGGTGTTTACAACGACATTTTCAGGTTCAGTCATTTTTTCCTTCGCTATGTCCGAACTGCTCTTGAAGTAATCTACACCAACTTTTCTTTAGATACTTGTAATTTTCAGCTCCAGAATTTCTGGCTTTTTACACTATGCTTTTCTCTGTTGAGATGACTATCTCTTTAATAATAGACACTGTATTTTCTTTCAAGTTTTCAAGCATGTTTCTATCAATTCTTTGCACATGTTTTTAATTGCTACTTTGAATCTTTACCTGTTAATACAACATCTGGGACCACTGATGACTTTAATTGATCACCTTGTTTACCTTAACGTAAATTCAGACTTTTGTTTCTTATAAGACGATTTCCCCCTCTTGTCTGTTAGTTTGTCATATTGTAGGGACTTCAGTCTTGTGATACCGTGATGCCACCGGTATTCAGATACCAGCAGGGTCTCCCATGGTGGATGGGTTTCAGCTGAGCTTCCAGACTAAAACAGACGAGGCAGAAAGACCTGGCAGTCTACTTCTGAAAAGAATTAGTCAGTGAAAACCATATGAATAGCAGCAGAACAGGATTCTACTGAGAAAATATTAAATGACCCAGGAAGCAGTAAAGAAGATGGAAGGAACACACAGTCATTATAGCAGAAAGAGCCAGTCAATATTCAATCATTTCAAGAGATAGCATATGATCAATAACCAATGGTACGGAAGGAAGAAGCTGAAGCTGCTTAGAAGGCCTTGGCCCAAAACAAGGCCCCAGGAATTGATGGAACATCAATTAAGAATATTTAAACAAAAGGATACAGCACTGGAAGTGCTGACTTGTCTAAGCCAGGAAACTTGAAGGACAGCTACCTGGCCAACTGACTGGAAGAGATCCATATTTACATCTATTCCCAAGAAAGGTAATTCAGTTGAATGTGAAAATTATCAAACATTATCATTAATATCACATGCAAGTAGAATTTTGCAAAAAATCATTCAAAAGTGACTGCAACAGTATATTGACCAAGAATTGCCATAAATTCAAGCCAGATTCAGGAGAGGATGTGGAACCAGAGATAATCATTGCTGATGTCAGATGAATCTTCTCTGAAAGCAGAGAATACAAAAAGATGTTTACATGTGTTTCATTCACTCTGCAAAGGCATTCAACTGCTTGGATCAAAACAAATTGTGGATATCATTGCAGAGAATGGCAATTTTGGAGCTCTAATTGTGCTCTTAAGAAATCTGTATACGGATCAAGACTCGAATCTGTATATGGATCAAGACTCAGTCGTGTGAACAGAACAAGGGGAACTTGTGTCTGAGGATTATGTCCTTTCACCATACCTTTTCAATCTGTATCCTGAGCAAATAATCTGCAAAGCTGGGCTATATTTGAAGAGGAACTGGGCATCAGGACTGGAGGAAGACTCATTAACAGCTTGTGTTATGCACATGACACAATCTTGCTTGTTGAAAGCAAGGAGGATTGGAAACAATTATTGATGAATATCAAAGACCGCAGTCCGGTATGGATTGCACCTTAACATCAAGAAAACAAAAAATCCTTACAACCGGACCAGTAAACAACATCATGATAAATGGAGAAAGGATTGAAGTTGTCAAAGATTTTATTTTACTTGGTTTCACAATCAGTACCCATAGAAGAAGCAGTCAAGAAACCAAAAGACACTTTGCATTGGGAAAATTTGCTGCAAAAGACCTTTGAAAGTGTTGGAAAGATGCCACCTTGAAGACTGAGGTGCACCTGACCCTAGCCATGGTATTTTCAATTGCATTATATGCATGTGAAAGCTGGACAATAAATAAGGAAGATAGAAGAATTGATGCCTTTGAATTGTGATGTTAGAGAAGAGTACTGGATGTACCACGGACTGCCAAAAGAACAAACAGATCTGTTCTGGAAGAAGTACAACCAGGTTGCTCCTTGGAAGCAAAGATGGCAAGACTGTCTCACATATTTTGGACATGTTGTCAGGAGGGATCAAACCCTAGAGAAGTACATCATGCTTGGTAGAGTGGAGGGTCAGTGATAAAGATGAAGACCCTCTGCAAGACAGACCAACATAGTGGCTGCAACAACGGGCTTAAGTATAAAAACAGTTGTGGGCATAGCACAGGACTGGGCCATGTTTCATTCTGTTGTGCCTAGGGTTGCTATGAGTCAGAACCAAGAACAGCTGCAAGAACAGCAGCATATGTAGATTCCATTTGGGTTAAAGTCTAGATACTATAGATATTATATAGTGGTAATTTTTAAGTTATCATATTCTTTTGAAGATTGATCTTTGTTCTACTAGCATCTTAAATTGCCTGGAATCAATTTGAAAACTTTCCCACCCCAGTGCTCATCATACACAGCTGCTCATACCCTTGCCTTGTTGTTATGTCTTCCCACTGCTGCTTCCCCAGCCTATTTTCTTGTTGATTTCCATGATGCCTACCAAATTGGGCAATCTGTCAAGGTTTTGGACAGAGGTAGGGATCACTCTGTTGTTCTTTTGATTCTGGGGATTTCTCCAAATTTCCAGCTGTTTTTACCAGGTTTGGCTCTGACCTTTGACACTTGATGCTTCCCATTACCCACGTTACAGGTGATTGGGAAATGCATTCAGTTAAGAAAAACATTAAACTCACACATCTGGCTCCACACCACTCTATCTTTAAAGAGTGGATTTCTCTCTGCTTTTTGCCTGATCTTTCATCATGCTAAATGCATTCTCCCAGCACATGGATAGTTTTGCTAAGGATTTGTTATGTTATGTTCTCAGTCTGGGTGTAACTCTTTCCCATCCATTTATGTTCCTCCATCAGCCTACTCACTTCCTTAGTTAAGCACCATGGAATACTATACCTTGAAAATATCTAACAAGAGTGTAATCACCTCATTTTATATTAGCAACATCATCTGCCTCAACAGCTGAAATGAGTTATCCAGGATCACGGAGCCAGCTCGTGGCTTGGTTTCCTGAACTGGCCCTGATGTATTGCTATGGTGCATGCCCCAGAAGCACTGGATAGTTCCAATCCAACTGGATAATTCCAAAGATACCAGATACTGTCCCCATCCTTGGTGCACTTGCAATCTTTCTTTGTTTCTTTGGTTGTTGGGTGTTGTTGTGTTGGTTCTGATTCACAGTGACCCTATGTACAGCAGAACAAAACTCTGCCTAGTTCCACACCATCCTCACAATACTTGTTGTCCTGGAGCCCGTTGTTGCAGCCACTGTGTCAATCCATCTCATTAAGGGTCTACTACTTTTTCCCGGGACACTATACTTTGCCAAGCATGACATCCTTCTCCAGGGACTGGTTTCTCCTAATAACATGTCCAAACAACATGACATGAATTCTCACCATCCTCCCTTCGAAGGAGCACTCTGGCTGCAAGATTTGTAACGGTTATAAGACAGGTATAAATAATTACCAACTAAATTAGCTTCTAGCTTAATTAATAAAATATTAATACAATGGGTAAGTAAGATCCCCACAAGCACTCAGGTAACAAATATAATGAGCCTTAAAGTAACACTGCACTAGCAGAAATACAAATTTTAATAACATCAAAAATTCATGTAGTATTATCAAAACTTACTGAGACGATGATGCACAGTGCCAACAGATATAAAACTCTCATGGCACTATAAATGTCATGACTTCTGAAATTTTTTCCATATTGAAATTTTGACTTTTTTTTTTCCAAGTGCTTGGTTACTTGTGGCTTTCTCTACTTCTTTGTCTTCTACCAACCTGATATGCTATAACACTATGCACATTTCCAAGTATGTGGGATGTAAGTGTTCATTTTTTTCTCTTAATCTCTACATCTTGGGATCTATTAATGAGAAAAGTATAACTTCTTTGTAACATTTCCAGTGTATGGTACATATTCCTTTTGGATATATAAAGAAGACAAATTTTGTTTTATTTCTTTGCTCTATGTAGTCTATTGTTTTCTGACAACACTACATGGGCATAGAGCTACACTGTGATATTAAAAAAGAAAGTAAATCTAAATTGATGAGTTACATAAGGAAGCAAATGAAGAATAAATAACCTTACATGAATATTTAATTTTACGTGAATTTGTAGCACATAGCCGATTCTATTTCTTGAGACCAATTTTAAAATCAAGGCTAAGTAGCTCCTGTTACAGATACACTCTTCTTAGATGTTGCTTAGGTTCTGAACGGCTTGTGGTGTAGTGGCTAAGTCTATGGCTGCTAATCAAAAGGTCAGCAGTTCAAACCCACCAGGTGCTCCTTGGAAACTCTATAGGGCAGTTCTACTCTGACCCATAGGGTCACCATGAGTCGGAACTGATTTGATGGCAGTGGTTTTTTTTTTTTTTTTTAACAATGTGAACTGGCTTAAAGTGATGAGCATATTATAAGGACTGGAAAAAGAAAAAAACACTGCTATTGAGCTGATTCTGACTCAGAGTGACACTACAGGACAGAGCAGAACTGCTTCATAGAGTTTCCAAAGAGTGCCTGGTGAATAAAAAAAGCCAGCCTTCTGGTTAGCAGCTGTAGCTACACCACGGGGTTTTCTATTACACAGATAGTACTTTTCAAATCCTAGAAGCAATTGAAGTTGCGTTGTTTAGTCAATTAGTTTATTTGAACAGAAGTGTTTATCGGCTAAAAATTTTCTTTCCCAACCTTTTTATTGCCCTTTGTTCTTGTATAGATGGCAGGCAGGCAGTCAGTCCTCTTTGTCAAATGGTCAAATAAATCTTTTGAGTCACAGAAGTGTGAAAGAACCTATCTTATCACCCTCCCCTCCAAAAAAGAAAGGAAAGATGCTGAAGCTGGACGCAGCAAAGCGTCAGGTCTGATAAACCAGGTGAACAGAAAGCCTTGTTGGAAGTGCAATTTGGAGAAAGACATAGAATTTGGGAGAACTTCATACAACAGGTTCTCTAAGTGGCTGCAAACTTATTTAGGTAAATACTTACTAAGATTATTATCCATTGCTTAGAAAATAAAGTCATTATGAGATGGTCTGAGGAGTCTGCAAAGAAAAAGCTTTCTTAGTAGCCTAGGCTAGAAGTTTGTTGATGGTAGTTATTCTCACACGGAAACCTTTTGTTGACAATTTTTAACTACATGTATATCTGAAGAGCTTCTACTAAAGATGATAAAATCAATCCTTTTTTTCCCTCTGGCTTTTCAAATTAAAATAACAAATGACGTATTTGTCTGATTAACTCTAAAAGCCAGTTAATAGTAAATAGCTTCTGTGAAATTAGTCAGACTCCATCATTTCAAAGAACCCTGTGCATGTGATAGGTGCATTATTTGTATGTATTTTTTTTCTATGACTAGAAGGATACCTGTTAATGGGTTTATAAAACTACAGGGCTTCAATGATTATCAAACAGCTCATTATCAGTTTCAACATCTTACCCAACAGTGAAGCTCCTTATCATTTCGAACTCAGAAAGACAGCAGGATGAAGAGAAACCATAGTCCTCAGTCTTCTCACAAAAGTGGACCACTAGCTTATGTCAGTTTTCCAAAGGTATGATAAAGTAATGATGCCCGTTGTTGTTTTCGCTTTTGTGAAAAGCCTTCCTTTAAATTATCTAAGCTAGTATCATTTTTTTTTCGACTCTATTTTAGTCCCTTTTCCCCCGCGCTGCCCCAAGTAATGATAAATGTGTAATGAGTAACGACATCTATTCTTGGCAAGTGTGAAAGGTCTGAAGCTACAGTACTTTTCATTAGGAAAATGTGTCTCTCGCAGAGTCAAGCATCTTGACTGAATCAATCCAGCTCCAGTTGCGGAAGCGAAATGAATCTTCCTTAAATGTTGTAGAATCCTCTTCTCTCCACCCCCACCCACCACTTCAGTCCTATTAACTACACACACTTTTTCATGCTAGTTTAACTGTAAAGAAATGTTTCCTCTCTTATTTTTTATCCATTAAAATGCAAATGATGTAGGGCTTTCCGATTGTTTAATCCCTTGGGAGCTGTTGGACATGCAACGTCGAGCATGTATTTTCGAAGTAAATTCTTACAGATCTGTCATCTTCTTCCTTCCAATCTGCAGAGCACAATGAATGATGAGTGTTAAATCAGAAAAGCAAGATGTATGCAGAGATGAAACATGACTCTGCTTTCTTGGGCTGCATCTGAGACTACGTGTAGATGCAAGGAAGCCGTTTTAAATACTTGAAGGTTGCACATGGTAGTTCTAAAAAACCCTTTGCCACTGAGTTCATTCCAACTCACTGTGACCCTATAGGATGGAGGGTTTCTGGGGCTGTAATCTTCAGAGGAGCAGACTGCCTTCTGCCTTATCTTTCAGCTATGGACTGGCTGATGGGTTCAAACCGTTAAGCTTTCATTAGCAACCAAGTGCTTATGATGATACCAGAAGAGCTTACAACTACCAGTAGGTTGTGTGTGGTACCTCCATCCCCAAATCAGACCAAAGCCACTGCTGTCAAGTCGATTCTGACTCATCCATAGTTCTACATTGAGATTTCAAAGCCATTTATCTCTAAATTGCCATTACTAGTGTTTTGGTTAAACTCATCTAAAAAACAACCAAAAAACTGCTCTCTGTGTAATGAAGGCACAAAAATGATTTACCATAAGCTTGACAATTTTAGAAATACAGAAATAAACTTTGTCAAAAATTTACTAAAAAAAAGTTAATAAATATTTGAATACTAGAATTCACTGTTGCAAATTTGATGCGAGGTCTGACAATTAAGTCTGTGAACTTAATTGTATTAAGTGCTACATACCTCATTGCTGAATATCGCTATGGTCAACTTCAAAGTAGTCCACTTGGGAAGCTATGAGTTCCAATTTTGGAACTCTTCTTGGAATGGCCATTGCACACAGTGGCATAGTGGCAAGTTCACCAGCTTAACTGTATAGTTGTCTGTGAGGGAATTTTTAACCAGTAAACAAATAACTGTATTGGAACACCCTCCTCATACACCTGATCTGTCCCTCAATGACTTTTTTCTTTACCCAAAGCAAAGGAAATATGGAAAGGAAGACATCTGGATGACATTGAGGATATCAAGTGTAATCCAATGACAGCTCTGATGGCCATTCCAGAAAAAGAGTTCCAAAATTGATTTGAAGGGTGGACTAGATGCTGGCATTGATGTACTGAAGCATTAGCTTCCCAAGGGAACTATTTCAAAAGTGACCGTAGTGATAACTTAGCAGTGAGGTATGTAGCATTTTTTTTAGGATGAGTTTATGAACTTCATTGTCAGACCTTGTATACACCAATATTACCAAAATAAAATTCAAATAGCTAATACATGATAGAGTCTCCATTGAGTTGGAATCCACTCAAAGGCAATGGGTTTGATTTTTAGTTTATTACACTAGTTGGAAACTTGCTAGTATAGTGGTTAAGTGCTATGGCTGCTAACCAAAACGTCAGCAGTTCTAATCAATCAGGGGCTTCTTGGAAACTCTGTGAAGCAGTTCTATTCTGTTCTATAGGGTCACTATGAGTCAGAATCAACTCAGTGGCAGTGGGTTCAGGTTTTTGGTAATATGTTAATGAAACTGAATCAGTCCTCCTGTACTATGAGGTCTTTCAACAGGATGGTGGGTCTTGAGGCAGTAAGGAAGACTAGCTTTAATGAATTTATGTTCTTAGCAAGTTGTTTTACAGATGCTCCAACTGTGAGGATTTTTCTTCTATTTTTAAAACACATATTCACCTCCTCTTCTAAAATGGAATCTATATCATTTCATTGTGCCCATGTGTGAGTAGCTGGGTTTGATTTTTTAATTAGCTTAAATTTAGTGTCAGTGACCTGAATTTTCTCAGACCTATCCTTTAACATCTTTAAACTATAATATAAAAATGAATATTTTATGTTTGAATCAACATTTCATATCCTGAGGAAATTCCAGCCAGTTGGGAAGAAGCAGGGAATGTTCAAACACATGGAGAGAGCTCAGTTAGAGTGATAGGCAATTTTTATCACAACTCAGGGCTCGGCTGTCACTTCTGCCCTATTCCAGAACTCACTCCACCTTGTGGAGGACATGGTTTGGTAGGATTCTCTCATTGCATAACTCCAAGGTTTCAAAGATAACAATTAAATTTACATCACACCAGATTATATGACATTAGGGAGTATGGGAACTTCTTTTCTGAGGGAGAGGGCAAAGTTGGATGCTGAGCTGCTTGTGTGTACTTCTAGAAATAAACACCTGTTTCTTTCATTGGGTAGGTCTTAAAGATTGCTTTAAGTTGTTGTCTTGTTCTTATTTGGTAGCTGTTGGTGAATATTTTCTGGCTGAATTTTACTATTTCTTGTTCGTTTTGGTAGAATATTTGGGGAAAGAAATTATGTGATGTTCTTTAGTCCACCATCTTAACCTGGAAGCTTGCAAACAATATTTCAGTGACTACTTTTATTCACTATCTGGAAAAGAAGTGAACCTAGCAAATTACACTTCAGATGCAGGATTAACTGCTTTTATAGAATTAGATTTATTATAGATGCAGCTAGAACTAACTTTTGTTTTTAATTTCCTTTAAGTGCCTTAGCTGTGCAGTGATTGAGGCAATAAGCATCATATGTAAATTAGAACATGCACCTGACCTGTAATTCATGTTTTCTGCATTCTGTGAATGTATTTATTTACGTACTGATAATAACTATCATTATCATAATTATTTATGTGCTGATAGTCTATGTCTACAAATAAAAACTCTGACCATATAAAGTTGTAATTCAAGGGTATTATGGATCTCTTCTCTCACGGTTTATATTCCTCTGCATCCTTTCCGGTAATTATTTCCTTAACTCACGGCTGTCAGTACTTCTTTAAGGCAAACGTTGAGGAAATGCAGCTTTTGAGTTCATGTCAGCAAGTTTCTCCTACCCTGGAGAAAACAATATTTCTAACTTTATACTCTAGTTTTTTTTTTTTTTTTTTTTATTAAACTAGTGTTCTAACTTAGAAACTACGTAGCCTTGCTAAACTTTACAAACCCCATTGCTGTTGAGTAGATCCAAACTTTACAAAAAATCAAAAAAGTCAAAGCCACTGCCATTTTATCAATTCTGCTTCATAGCCACCCTGTATGAGAGAGTAGAACTTGCTCCATAGGACCCCCTGATGGATTCGAACGGCTGTCTTTTTGGTTAGCAGACATCGCACCTCATCACTGCGCCATGAGGATTTCCAGCTTCACAAAAGCATATGTGAAAAGAAAAACGATGCAAAGAGATTATGATGAAAGTAATGCAGAAGATGTAAAGGCCCAAGAAAGTTAATTTAGGTGCCATGTATACTTATGCATATTTAACTCAAATCCAGGTTGTCATGTATTTCTCTTTTAGTTGAGGCATACTTGTAATGTATGGACATTTCTACAAAAATTTAATAAGGCTCAAAAGAAGATATTTGAAAAGATCATGATGCAACACAAATATATCGCAAACACCAGCATGCACACATACAGTAAATTAGATGCACAAATGACAAGAAGAAAGGAAACACATCTAGATAATTAACCTACTATTCTAAACTTTTTAGAGTTTTTTTCTTTTTCCCCCCTGGGTTTTTAACTAGGATAGTCATGGGACTGAGGTAGTAACAATGACTATAGATCTTTGAGTGACAATTATTCTGTTCTGCTTCATCTCTCTAACACACAACAGCTTCTTTGTATTTTATTAATAAAAACATGAATAACTAATAAGATATTTTTGTTGTTACAAGAAGCAAGCTTGATTTATTTCATAAAAATTATTTTAAATCAAACCCACACATATTAAAATGACAGTATCATGATCTATAGAAAAAAGCCGTAATTATACCTTGTCCTGATCTTTCATCTGGAATTATTAATAAAATTTAAGAAGCACAATAACTTGTAGACACTACATTTCAGCCAAGGAGGCAGCCTTGATGAAATATCAATGGACAGTCAATGGGTAATGTCATATATTCATTTGGATTAAGGTCACTCTTAGAATCTCAAGGCGGGCTCCGTTTTTCTTCTATGAGGAAGTTCATTTTTGTGCCTAAATGTATTATTCTAAATGATGCCATACACAGTGAGATGCAATTTGATAAATATTTGTACTTTTTTACCTTACTAGTAACGAGGATCTCTAACCCTTGTACAAATATATGAGCTACAGTGCCCCCAAAGTCTTACCAGATTTGCAAACAGTAGTTTTTATGAAGCCTGTCTCTGTGTGACTCTTCTCTAGACTTCAGGTATAGCTGGAATACACTCTGACATAAAAACCTACTCAGTACTCCTGTAATCCTTCTGTAACTCTATGTAGTCAAGCTACTTATGAATGTTTAAAAAAATGGTGCTGTTCCACTTGGGCGATATATTGTAGTTAGAGAATTGAATGGAGTTTACTGTAACCTCTGTCCCCTAAATCTCTAACAAGTCAGTGTTGAAAGCGCTATCAACTGTGACCACTACTCTTTCAGCACCCTAAAGTTGTAGATGTCTCATTATACAGTGGCTCAACCTATCATCCAAATGCTTCCAAATTAATTCTGGGTAACCGAGTGAAAAATTTGCACAATTTCAAAATGTAAAATAAGTTAAGTGTTGATTCATAATCAGCTTTACGGTTTCTTAGGCAAGAGTTGGGTTGACTAATGAAATCACCTTGCTCATCAACTACTGTTAAGATGGACTTGGACACTCAACTACCAGACTACAAAATCAGTTTGTACTTGGTATAGTAAGTTGTAGTCAGTAACATTCTTATCACCTATGTTAAAATTAATTCATTTAGTCTTAAATGAATAGCTATGTTATTTCAGGGAAAAGCTTCTACTAACTATCATCTCCTTAACAGGATTTGCTTATTTTTTTCACATTATATAGAAACATTCCTAGTTGACTCAGTTTACCACTGTGAGCATGCTACTTTTTAAAAATATTTTATTAAGGTATAACTTGCATAAGTTATAAGTGTATAGCATACATTGTAAGTGCTGAATTTTATGTAGTAATACAGCACAGATGCGAGGATGCTGAGATTTCATCTTGCTTACTTTGGATATGTCATCAGCAAAGACCTATTGGTAGCAAAAGATAATACTTTTGGTAAAGTGGAGGGCCAAAAATACAGCAGAAACCCTCAATGTGAAGGATTAACACAACAGCCACAACAATGAACTCAAACATGCCAGTGGTGGAGAAGATGTTACAAGAGCTGGGAAATGACACGTGAAGCCTCCATGAGTTGTAGCTGATTCCAGGAATATACATACATCCAGGTAGCCACAACTCAGATCAAGTGTGTACTACTTCTGGCACCCCCGAAAAATGATACATTTTGTAATTCTTTCAACTTCTGAAAATAATTGGTAGTGACGGACTTTGCCTAGCTTACTGTGAAATCAAATGAAATAAATGTCCTTAGGAATCTACAGAACTGTTCCAAAAGTTAAAGCTTTGTTGATATGGTAGTAATAGTTATCCAAGATTTCCCCTAAACCAGAGATCATTCTTTCACACTTTGTTTTTGCTATTATATATAAACTTGCCGAGCTGATGGCTTACGTGTAAGTAGGTTAAATGCTTCAAAGCTACTTTTTTTTTTTAACAGATTTGAAAATTAAGTACAAGTAGTCCAAAGTAGTACTATAGGCATAGTTCACAATGGTACAGTAGTTAATTGTTTGGCTGCTAACCAAAGGCCAGAAGTTTGAATCCACAAACCCCTCCTGGGAAACTCTATGGGGACAGTTCTACTCTGACCTACAGGGTCTGTATTACTCAGAATCCACTTGACAGCAATGAGTTTGTTTATTTACTTATTTAACACTTTAGTTCAAATTATGTAATTGCTACCTCTATTCATGCTAAGTCACACGCATGTTCCTGTGTGTACATAAAACACCACTACAAAACTACATAAAATGTTAGGATTCATTACCGACAACCCATGCAGTCGAGTTCTGTAGTTAATGTCTACACGCTCAATTTCAAGTAATAATAAAATAAAACAAAGCAAGAGAAGCAAAGCACTGCCACTTTCCTTAGGGAATATTAGCATACTACAACAATATCTTTGAGCTTGCTCTGATTTTGTTCCCTGCCAGCATTAACACGTTTCTGTTTATACTCTCTAAAGAGAACAAAAATCACTAGAACAAGTCAGTGCTGGAGGTACCAGGAAACCATTTTTTTGGTGATTGACAGATTTAGCCAGGTTATCGGAATTTATTTTCTTTGCAAGTATCTTCAATGTTTCATACATTTAAAAATATACAAGCCATTATGTTTTTCAAAGGAATGAATTATTATTCTTTTTAATAAATGAGTAAAATATTTGTTTTCATAATTAATTAGTAAAGAAGTATTTCTTTTACTGTGATCTATATTGTTTCACCTCTATGTAAGGATAATTATCCCTTTGGTTTCAACAGAATTTCACCTCTTTGGAGTTTTTAGTTAACATGCCCAGAGATTCACATTTATTCCTCTGGAGAGTAGCAGAAAACTCGAAGAATGAATCTATTGCATCTATGGCTCAGCCTAAGAAGAAGGTTACCCACTACTATATCTATTGATTGCAACTTCCCTTTTATTTTTAAGTTCCTAATTTGACCTAATATTCTCTCTGAGTGTCTTGAGCCATTTAAAGCAATTTACGCATTTAGAAATGGATTATTGTTGCTGCAATCGCAGTAAGGATGACAGTTCTGAGACAGGGCTGTTTCCTTACTCTGTGGTTCTATTTGATAATTCTGGTGAAAGACTAGTATTTCCTGAAAAAAAAAAAAAAAAGAGCTAAGAATGCAGAGCATGTGAGGGTGGAGAGCTTAGCAGCCTTAGTTTGAGTGGCATAGGCCAGATGCTTGGAATATGCTTTCCTTCAGCCTTGACCCGAACATGCAGTCCTTGGCCTTCTCCAAGAATGCAGACTATTGATTTTCACAAACTCTTGCTAATTTATTACTAAGAGAAATATCCACAAAGAGGAGGAATGTCCAATTACTTAAACACATCCAAAATCGTTCTGCAGTTCAGACTTTCCCTTCGATTATCTTCAATTATCATAAATTAAAAATGTTAAAATAAATGATCATCAGATTAACTGCCCATTATGGTTAAATTTTTTTTCCTGTTAGAGAATGTCATGAGTTGTGTCCCCCCCTAGTTATGTATCCTCTTGGTTAGACCATCATTCCCAGTATTGTATGGTTGTCTTCCATTTTGTGATTTTCCTGTGTTATAAATCATAATCTCTGCCCATGGTGAAAGAGGACTAGGGTGGGATGTAACACCCTTGTTCAGTTCACATGTGTGATCCAATGGAAAGGGAAATTCCTTCAGGTGCAGCCTGCATCACCTTTTATCTTTTTTTTTTTAATGAATAAGTTTATTGTCTTACAAAAATCATTGTATAGAAATTTGGGAATACAAAAAAACATACTGTGGTCAGGTGTCTGATAGTGAAAGAATACAGTACACTGTGAAATAATAAATTTCTCTTTGTTGAAAGCTACCCACCTGGGTATTTGGGTTAGAGCAGCGCTAGGTGACTAAGACAGACACAAAGAATAAAGTCTTTACAGGTGAAACATTGCAATGACTGTGGTTCCCTTTAGAGCGTATGGTTGAAAGGATTGATGACATAAAACTGGTAAGCCACTGCCATGTGCAGTTCATTAAACTGTTTCACTTCTGTGTGTTTGAAAATTTCTATACTAAAAATAAGAAGCGTAAGACTATGATAGCATATTTTGGTTCTAGATACAATGAAAACCAGTTGCCTTCATGTTGGCTCTGACTCTCAGCACTCTTGACTCAAGGTGACGCCAATGGAACAGAACTGTACTTCATATGACTTTCAGTGAGTGAGTTTTCAGAAGTAGATCACCAGGCATTTCTTCCAAGGGACTTCTGAGCGGACTGAAGCCTCCAGCACTCTTGGTTAGCAGCTCTTGGTTTGCCCTTCCCAGGAACTCCCAGATTATAATGAATATTTTTCCTTCCTTTCTATTGTGATTGAGTGAAAGTATGCAATCCAAATTAATTTTGCAGGCCCTTCTATTGACACCCTCTTCTACTCTCCTTGCCCCATGACAGCACACTCCTCCTCTTCATTGAAGGAGTGTGCTGTCATGGGGCAAGGAGAGTAGAAGGGGGTGTCCCCTCCTCTCTACCCTCCTGTCCCCTCCTCTCTACCCTCATCTCTCCCATCTAGAAGGAGATCAGTAGAACAGACTCCTATAAAAGCATAGAACCATAAATACACACACTATATGGTCACATTGTGCCCCTGAGTCTAGTCCAGTTGTGTCTGAAGAGTTGACCTCAGTTGTATTTTCTAAACAGGGGCCGCAGCAGATCTAGGGGCCATGCTCCCAGGGGTCCCCCAGGCCATTGGGCTATCAGTGGTAGTCTTTTAGTAAAGTTCTTCAGATGCACTGCTTCTTTAATTTGTGTTCCCACAGGGACTCAACATTGTGTGCACCAACACTGCTGTCACTGGTGGTGGCTGGGTACCATCTCGTTCTTCTGGTCAGCTGTCAATACAATCTCCCAATCACATAGGTCCTTCTGTCTCCTCGTCTCCTTTTTCCTCATGTCTTTGGTGTTCTTTGTGGTCATTTGTTGTGGACAAGTTGGGGTCATTTGGTTTACCTCAGATGACAGCTTGCTACCTTTTAAGACGCCAGGTGCCACTCACCAATACGCAGTGCAGAAGACTCTCTTAGCAATAGACTAATTATGCCAGTAGACATCAATGTGCCCTGAGAGCATGGTCCCCAGACTCTGCTCCTGCTACTCTATTCTTGCAATATTGGGTTAAGATTAGAAGAACTTTCAGTTTACGGTGAAGTCCTGTTAAGTTGATCTACTTTATTCTATGTACTGTCACTGCTTTCACCTAAGCAAATTTCTACCAACTATCTAATCTATGACCAACCCTTACCCTCCTCCCTCCCCACCCTTGGGGCCACCGAAGAGTCTTTTATTCTATACATAATTTAGGTTCTTATAGCACGGGTCTCATATGATATTTGTCCTTTGCTGCTGACTGATTTTGCTCAGCACAATGTCTTCCAACTGAAACCAGTTTATGAGATGTTTCCTAAAATCTTCGTTGTTTTTTTTGTTTGTTTGTTTTTAATTACTGCATAGTGTTCCTTTGAGTACATGTACCATAGTTTGTTTATTCATTCTTCTGTTGATGGTCATCTGAGTTGATTCTGTCTTTTTGCTGTTGTGGACTGTGCTGCAATAAACACTCGTGTGTGTGTGTCTGTTCCTGTGACTGCCTTTCTGTATTCTGAGCAGTGGGATTACTGACTCAAATAGTATGTCTAGTTCCAGCTTTTGAAGGAAGTGCCAGATTGCTTTCAGTTTTGCAGTCCCACCAGCAGTGTGTGTTCCGATCTCTCCACAGCTTCCCCAGCATTTGTTATTCTGCGCTTTTTGGATCACGGCCAGCCTTATTGGAGTGAGATGTTATCTCACTGTAATTTTGATTTGGATTTCTCTGGTAGCTCATGATCGTGAGCATTTCCGCATGTGTCTTTTGGCTGCCTGGATGTCCTCTTCAGTGAAGTGTCTGCCCTTCACCTTTGCCCATTGCTTAATTTGGTTATTTACATTTTACTTGCTGATACTTTGCAGTACGTTGTAGATTATGGAGATTAGACGTTGGTCCAACATGTAGTTGCCAAATATTTTTTCCCATTCTGTAGGTGCTTTTTTAACTCTTATGATAAAGTCTTCAGGTGAGCAAAAGTGTTTGATTCTTAGTAGTTTCCATTTACCTATTTTCTCTTCTGTTGATAGAGCTTTGTCAGTTGTTGAAGTTTGTCTAAGCTGTGTGTTAGAACTTCAATTGTTGACTCTATTTTTTTCTTGCATGATCTTTATCATTTTAACTTTGATAGTTAGATCTTTGATCCAATTTGAGTTATTTTTTGTGTAAGGCATGAGATATGGGTCTTATTTCAGTTTTCTGCAGATGGATATCCAATTTTGCCAACACGATTTGTTAAAAAGACTGTTTTTACTCCAGTTTACAATCTTCAGGCTTTTGTTGAATGTCAGTTGTTCATAAGAGGATGGTGGCATCTCTGAGGTCTCAACTCTGATCCATTGGTCTCTATGTCTCTTTTTGCAGCAGTACCACTCTGTTTTGACTACTGCAACAGTGTAATAGTTTCTAAGGTTGGGTAGTGTGAGGCCTCCCACTGCATTCCCCGTCCTCAGTAGTGCTTTACTTATCTGGGCTTTCTTCCCCTTCCAAGCAAAGCTGGTAATTTGTTTCTCCAGCTCATTAAAAAAATGACACAGGAATTTGTAATGGGATTGCATTGTTTAGGTAGATTGTTTGGGGTAAAATAGCTGTATTCACAATGTTAAGTCTTCCTATCCATGAGCAGGGAAGGTTTCTCCATTTATGTAAGTCTCTTTTGGTTTCTTGCAGTAAGGTATTGCAGTGCTCTCTGTATAGGTTTCTTATTTCCCTATTCAGACTTATTGCTAGCTTTTTTTATCTTCTTGGGAGCTATAATAAATGGTATTGATTTGGTGATTTCTTCTTTGATGATCCTTTTGTTGGTATAAAGGAATTTGATGAATTTACTTAAGGTTTTCTTATATCCTGATTCTTTACTGTACTCTTCTATCAGTTCAAGTAGTTTACTTATGGACTTTTTTAGGATTCTCTGTATATACAATCATATCATCTGCAAATGGGGAGATTTTTATTTCTTCTTTGCCCATGTATATGCCATTTATTTCTTTGTCTTGTCTAATTGCTCTGGCTGGATCCTCTAGCACAATGTTGAATAGAAGCGGTGACAGTGGACATGCTTGTCTAATTCTTGTTCTCGAAGTGAATTCTTTCAGTCGCCGTTCAGGATGATGTAGGTGGTTGGCTTTGCATAGATGCCCCTTACTGCTTTGAGAAACTTCCCATCTATTCCTATTTTGCTGAGAGTTTTTATCATGAATGAGTGTTGGACTTTGTCAAATGTCTTTTTTGTATCAGCTGGCAAAATTAGATGATTCTTGTCCTTTGTACTATTTATGTAGTTAATCACATTAATTGTTTTTCTGATGCTGAACCAGCCTTGCATCCCTGGTGTGAATCCAACTTGGTCATGGTGAATTATTATTATTATTTTTTGATATGTTGTTGAATTCTATAGGCTAGGACTTTGTTGAAGATTTTTGTGTCTATGTTCATGAGTGATATTAGTGTCTAATTTTCTTTTAGTGGGATCTTTATCTGGCTTTGGTATCAGGGTTATGCTGGCTTCATAGGATGTATTTGGGAATATTCCATCCCTTTCTATGCTGTGAAATAGCTTCAGTAGTATTGGAGTTAACTCTTCTCTAAAAGTTTGATAGAATTCTTTGGTGAGGACATCTGGGCCAGGACTTTTTTTGGTTGGTAGTTTTTTGATGACTTTTTCAATCTCTTCCTTTGTGATGGGTTTATTAAGTTGTTCTACTTCTCTTTTTGAAAATTTTGATAAGTGATATGAATCTAGGAATTTGTCCATTTCCTCCAGGCTATCAAATCTGTTAGAGTACAGTCTTGTATAGTATTCTGTTATAGTACTTTTGATTTGTTGGGTCTGTTGTGACATATCCTATCTCATTTCTTATCTGGGGTTATTTGTTTCCTCTCCTGTTTTTCTTTTATAAGTTTAGCCAATGGTTTATCAATTTTAGTGATCTTGTGAAAGACTAGCTTTTGGTTTTGTTAATTTTTTCAGTTGTTCTCCTATTCTTTAATTCATTTAGTGCTGCTCTAATCTTTATTGTCTGTTTTTTTCTGGTGCTTGAGGGATTCCTCTGTTGCTCTCTTTCTACTTGTTCAAGCGGTAGGGTTCATTCTTTGGTTTGGGCCCTTTCTTCCTTCCAGATGTGTGCACTGATCTCTAAGCACTGCTTTTGCTATATCCATAGGTTCTGGTAGGATGTTTTTTCATTCTCATTTGATTCCATAAATTTCTCTATTTCTTCCTTGATCTCTTCTATAACCCATGGCTTTTTGAACAAGGTGTTGTTCTGTTTCATGAATTGAATTTTCTATCTATGTTTTCCCTGCTATTGATTTCAACTTTTATGGCTTTATGGTCTGAGAAGATGCTTTGCAAAAATTCAATGGTTTGTACTTTATTGAGCCTTGATTTATTTCCTAACACACAGTATATTCTGGAAAATGTTCCATGTGCAGTGGAGAAGAAGGTGTACTTATCTGTTGATGAGTAAAGTGTTGATAAGGTCTAGTTGGTTAATTGTTGCAATAAGTTCTTCTGTATCTTTACTGAGTTTTCTTCTGGATTATCTGTCCGTTACTGAAAGTGAAGTGTTGAAGTCTCCAACTATTATTGTAGGGTGATCTATCTCATTTTTCAGTATTGTCAGTGTTTGATTTACTTAGATGCTCTGGTATTGGGTGCATAAATGTTTAATATTGTTATGTCCTGCTTGTGTATTGAACTTTTCAGCAATAAATAGTGACCATCCTTGCCCATGATGGTGGATCTTACATTAAAGTCTATTTTATTTGAGATTAGTATTGCCACTCTGCTCTTCCTTGTATGTTGTTGGCTTGGTATGTAGTTTTCCATCATTTGATTTTCAATTTATTCATATCTTTGAGTCTAAGGTGTGTTTTTTGTAAGCAACATACAGATGGGTCATGTCTGTTGATCTACGATGTCACTTGCTGTCTCTTTATTGGAGCATTCAGTCCATTTACATTCAGTGAAATTATTGATAGGTATGTGTTTAGTGCTGTCATTTTGATGCATTTATTTTTGTGTTGTTGATGTTTTCTGTTTTTCTTAAAATTCTATTCTGGGTCATTCTTCTTTATGGTGTTGGTTTCTCTTTTTTGGTGTTGGTTTTGTGTTTGGTGAGAATCCTGCATTATGCTTCTTGTTTTGATATGTTGCATTGTCATTTTGCTTTGCAGCTACCCCTATAATCCCCCTTACTATGCTAACTTTAAATCAGATATTAACTTATGCACAACTTTTTAATTTCCTCTCCATCTGAAAGTGTTATAACTACTGTAATAGAGCCCCCTTTTTAGTGTGGTAATGTCATAGTTTTTGTGTTATGATCACTGGTTCCCTTCTTTTACTAATGTAGTTTTGATTGATTGTACTGACTTCTGTAAGTGAGTTGGATTCTGGATACTGTGTCTTGCATTGGACCCTTAAGTATATACTTACTGTTTTTGTTTTTCTAAGCAAAGAACTTCTTTCAGTATTTCTTGTAGTTTTGGTTTGGTTTTCACAAAGCCTCTAAGCTTCTGTTTATCTGTGAATGTCTTAATTTCACCACGACTTTTGAAAGACAGTTTTCAGGATATACAGTTCTTGGTTGGAAGTTTTTCTCCTTTGGGGCCTTGAATGTGTCATCTCACCTTTTTTCTTACCAACATTGTCTCTGTGGAGGGAAGTTAGATGAAAGCTTACAGAGCTTGCCTCTGAATGTTAGCTTTGCTTTGAGACTCACTGCCTTTCAGAGCCTCTATTTATATTTCATTTTATTATATGTCTTGGTGTCTTTATTTTGGTGGTCTAGTTTTTGTGGTGTTCAATATATGTCTCGAATATCTATTTTCTCTTGTTTTATAATTTCAGGGAAGTTTTCTGTCAGCAATTCTACAGCAATGCTCTCTATATTTTCATCTATCCATCCCTGTTCAGGAACTCCAATTATTTGTAGATTATTCCTCTTAATGGAGTGCCATATGTTTCATAACACTTCTTCATTTTTCTTACTTCCTTTCTCTGATTTCTACTCATAAATGCTAGTGTCAGTTGCTGTATCCTTAAGGTCTCTAAGTCTGACTTCTGTCTCCTCAATTCTGCTCATTTGGCTTTGGACTGAATTGTCTAATTCTTTAATTTTGTTATTGGTCTGCTGGACTTCAGATCGTTGATGTTCCATCAGTTCAAACAGCTTACTTAACTTTTAATTTTGTTTAATCTCTAGGAGGGCTCTGTGTACAATTCTTTTGTACTCAACCTCTGATAGCCTCAGAAATACTTCTTTATCTGGGAAGCTTTTTGATTCTTCATCTTGGGAATTTTACAGAGCCATGGTGGACTGCTTTTGTGATTGTTAGCAATTGACTGTTGTCTGTGCACCATCTAGAAACTGTTTGGTTTCTCTGGTGTTACCTCAACAGGAGTTTAGACATAGTGCTAAGAGGGGAGTTTGTCACAAGCCCTGTTGGCTTACTGTAGTGACTGGCCTCTGGTCAACTCTCTGGGGTGGCAGGCTCTGTCTCCTGGCTGGCAAAGGCAGCACTCTACTTACGGAGTTGTTGGGGGGCCATCAGTCAACCCTGTGATATAGGTCCGTGATATAGGTCAGTGTAGGAAATGCTGCTGGGCCTCTCAGCAGTCAGTTCTCCAGGTGGCCTTATTTTAAAAGGGTACTTTACTGCTGAGCAGGAGCTGCCCAGCAGCTGCCCAAAACAGTCAGGTCCTCAGGTATGGTGGGGTGGCTTCTGGCTGACAATGAAAGTACCTCATAGACTGTCCCCATACTCTATGATGTGGTTCAAAGTAGGGAGGGATTAGGTCCTTCCTGCCACCCCCTTCCAGGCCTTACCCATAAACCTAGACATGAATCATCTCAAAAGCTGCTTTTCTGCTGGAGAATCGCTTGCCAGATGGGCTGCTGCTCTACTTGAGAATCAGCCACAGCTAAGTCCCCTGGCTGAGGGACTCTGCCTCCCAGTTGACTAAGATGGTGTCCTAGCCAACCTGCCCTCCCTGCTGTGAAACAGCAAAATCTCTGTTTCCACTCAGAAAACAGAGAACAGAGGGGCAGTGGTGTCCTCAGTTAGCAGCCAGGCTCTCAATGTGTGGATATCCCACACACAGTCTCTCTGCTGTGCTACATGCTGTTTCTTAAGCACTGCAGTTCAGCGTATCTGCTGGCTCCCACCCAGTCTCTGCCACCTGGATAACAAAGAAGGCATCAGCACCTGCAGTCCTCCAAAATGGTAAGCCAGCAGGAGTGTGGCTCAGTGGCCACCGGTTTGTCTTTGTGAGAGGTAGTTTAGTCTGTTACTGGTGCCTAGTCAAACCTGACAACCTTAGGCCAGATCCTAGGGCTCCCCAGATGTCCATGTTGCTCTATTCAGTTATCATTCCAGGCCTTAGGTCTCAGAAGGAATTGAGGAGACATGTGTCTAGTCTACTTTCTTGGCCCTGCCTCCTGAATATATTTTTTAAAAATGGATAATTTCACAAGAAGTAAATTCCTTTAGTCATATTGTATTCTCTACATGTAACAAGCAGCAAGTAAAATGCCTTTCATAAAAACATAGAGAATTAGATTGAGGGCACTCTATTTTTCAAGGCTAGTCAATAGTATTCAGCATCTTCAAAGTGTTAGCTCTAACAGTAGGCTCTGACCGCATAATGTGGACAAGGCAAATTTAAAGTCAGAGAGGAAAAGAAGTACACAAATAAATAACAATAAAATGATGTCATTAATGGGAAGGAAGGCCATGGCATTTTTTGGGGGGGAGGTGAGAATAATTTGAGACATTGTATGATGAACAGGAAACAGCATATGCTGCGTATTTTCCATGTGAAGGGAAAACAAGTGGTTGAGTGCTGCTAGAGTGAAAAGTGTACAGTAGAAGGAAATGAGAGCTGGACATAGAGATGAAGGTAGGGAGTGTATAGGTGCTCTTTTAGCAGGCTTTAGCTTCAATGTGTAGATGTTGCAGAGACAACAGAAACAGTCTTCAGGAATGGCAGCTAGGTCCAATATTTTGTTGTGACCCATGGACTTTAACTTCCTTACTTTGGATGCATCATTAAGAAAGACTAACCACTAAAAAAGAATATCATCTTTGGTAAAGCAGGACAGCCAAAAGCCAAAGCCACTGCCATTGAGGTGATTCCAACTCAGCACCCCAAAAATCAGAGTGGATCTGCACCGTAGAGCTTCCAAGGAGTGCCTGGAGGATCTGAACCACCAATCTTTCAGCTAGCAGAGGTAGCACTTAACCACTATAGCATCAGGGTCTCCAGTAAAGCAGGGATGAGAGAAACCCTCAATGAGATAGATTCATACAACAGTGGTCTCAGTCACACTAGTGGTTACCCAGAAGGCACAGGGTGGGCAACATTCTGTTCTGTTAGATATCAGGTCGTCATGAGTTGGAAGACCCTTAATAAGATGGGCTGACACAGTGGCTGCAACAGTGGGCTGAGACACAACAATGACTGTGAGATGGTGCAGGACTAGGAAGTATTTCCTTTCTGCTGTATGTGGCTTCACTTTGAGTCAGAAATGACTTGACGGCACCTTATAACCGCATGAGTTGAAGTTGGCACTACAGCTACTTACAAGGGGGCGTGGGGTAGGTTTGATTACATAATGTTAGAATCAGGAAAGACAAGAAGAAGTCTGTGGCAGCCAATCAAGAGAAAGTTGATGAGGACTTTCTCAAGGTCCTAACTTTGTGGGAAGAAGGGTGAGAAGACAAGAGTATTTGAGACCAGCGCACTTTTGTGACACGAGAGCAGCCTCATAAAAAGCTTTCCTTTCCCTGCCTTTCCTCTCTTTTCCTCCTTTCTTCAGTGCTTACAACTTGCTTTCCTTTCTCCGTCTCTCCCTTTCCCTTTGACTTTTTTTGTTGAATCTTGCTTAGATTTAAAATACATTTTTTGAGTATTTAGTATACGTTTATTGCACATAACTCAAAATACAAAAGGTATATAATAAAAGATGTCTCTTGTCCCCATCCTTTGCTCCTCAGCAACCCGGTTCTCCTCCCTCAGTAGGGACGGGCATTGTTCTAAGGTTCTCATGTATTGCTTCAGAGACATCCCATGCCTTTATAATTGTAAGTACACATTTGCAAAGACTTCTGAAAATAACTTGTGTGGCAACTTTGTGTATATACTTGACAAGTTAATTAGCATGCTAGCTGCATTAGATTAAAATTCTATTAATTAGTTTGATGGGTCACTTGATTATACTGCTCTAAAAGAAAACGGAGGTCTTCTTTTTCAGAGAGCAATGAGCTCACCAAGGATGTGTACCTGAATATTCTTGGGGAAATGACAAGTGTTCACTTGAACCATCTGAGCCTTTCTCACCCTAGTGGCTATAGAGACTCTTAATCTAATATCTATTCAAATTCCTGATTAATCTGCTAAAAACCCTTTATCATCTCTGCCTATGTAACAGCATATTACCTGGCTAAAAGTCCTCCATCTTAACTAAAAAAATAAATGAGATTACAATAATCTGGTTTTCATTTGTTTTAAAACCACAGAAAAATTCTTCACAGTTCCCAGCTGCTGTTTTCACCTTATGTACACTGCAGTGAAACTCTTCCTATAATAATTCCTGGAAGAGCAGAATATATGATGCTTTCATAAATAAATATTAGTGCATTAGTCTTCCTCCAGCCCAAGCCAGATTTTTCTGGCTGCTTATTTTCTCAGGTGGCCAGAAGAATACAATCCCTGATAATAATAATAATAAAAAAAAAACCTGGCTGCACCAGACACAAACCTGATCAAAAGCAATGTTCTCTCTTAGATAATATATGTGCATTTCTATGGATGAAATATAGTGTACTGATTATATAATAGGCATAACAAAATAACCTCTTCTGTGATTAAAACCACTCTGTCTTAATTTTGGTAGTGTTTTACTTACAAGAAAGTCTTCATTAACAATCACTTGCTCAAGGAATACATTCTTTAGAAACATAAAATTTTAGGCTACAAATAATGTTTACACTATGCTTGAATTCCAGCTTTTTCTTAATATGACTTGTGGTCCAAACATGTAGAAGCAATTGAGAGAATTAAAATGAATACAAACCTCTAAAAATATTAACCACAATATTACCATATTACACTTTCTTTCTCAATAGGTAGCTGCATGGCATTCTCCAGAGTGCCGTAATTCTCATGTAGTTAAAGCAGAAACAGTCCAGTTTACTGAATATCCAAGTAATGTTAATATTATTTTACACAGATTGTTTTTCATATGTTGAGCCTGACATTGTACCATTAAAGTATACATATTATGTTGAATTATTTAATAATATCCTCTGTTTCAACCCTTCAAAATATAAGTCTGTCTATTTTATCCGTGGCTGTATCCTTAGAGCTTAGAGCATAGTAGGTGTTCAATAAATATTTCATAAATATATTATCTGTGACTCCTGTTTCCATGAGGATATTTGCTTGATCATAATTGTAAATCTTTTTTGCCAATATTGATTTTTGTCTTTTGTCACTATAAAATTAAAACTCTACTGCTAGGATAAAAAATTAGATTAAAATGTTGCATGATTAGTTCATTATATTTCAGTTGCATGGAGTCTAGTATAGAACCATATTAGCAATTTAATAGTTTTATTATTTTTCCTGCCTCATCCCTGTGTCGTGGATTGAATTGTGTCCCTCTATCCCCACCAAAAAGCATATCAATTTGGCTGGCCAGGATTTTCAGAATTGTGTGATTTTATTTACATATATAATAAATTCTGCCTCTATGGTATTAATGAGGGAGGATAAGCGGCAGCTGTGTTAGGGAGGCAGGACTCAGTCTACAAACTTGTACTGTGTCTTGATGCAATCTCTTGGGAGATAAAAGGAAAGTAAGCTGAAAGTTGGAAAACTAAAAAAGCAGTGCTGGAAGCAGAGCTTGTCCTTCGGATTTGGGGCCCCTGTGCCTGAGAAGCTCCCAATCTAGGGGAAGGCTGGCAATGAAGACCTTCCTCAAGAGCCAACAGAGAAAGCCTTTCCCTGGAGCTGACACTGTGAATTTGGACTTTTATCCTACTTTTCTATGAGAAAATAAGTTTCTCTTTGTTCAAACCATCCACTTGTGGTATTTCTATTACAGCAACACTAAATATCTAAGACAACCCTGTTCAAGGTGACTTCAAATTTGAAGAATCTACGAGTTATACCACTTTCCATCCTCATGTGACGATGGATTCTGAAATAAAAAAAAAAAAAAATGGAAAAAGAGGAGAGACAGAGAGAGGTAAATGGATGCCGGGAGAGAGCGAGTCTTGATTATGATAATGAGAGTCCCATTGATGGGCCTTTTAATATGAGGTGTCCCCACAGTACTCTGCAGAGTCCATCATAAGCTAATGAAAGAGGTGCTTTAATTAGGAAGATAGTAAGTGATTCAGAGGATGAAAGAAAAGGGAAGGATTCCAAATAGTCATAGCTATATACTCACAGAGGGACAGCTGCCAAGGGACAAGAAGGCTTATGGAACAGGGTAGAGATCAAGGAAGCTGCATGACATCGCAGTGACTAAGAACAAAGAAAGATGGCACTGGCCTTTGACACTGAATAAAATGTTAAAGTATCACAGAGCCTTCCTGGGCATCTACCATAATGTATACTATTAAACTAATTTAGGCTCTTTTAATTGGCAAAAAAAAAAAAAAAAAAAAAAGACTATATCAAATTTTGGAATGAGTCACTGAACTGATGTTATGTTTATTATTAACATTTAGTCTTAAAATCTGTAACAGTTTTTGATGTCTCTTAAAGAATCGATATGAGGACTTGATGCTTCAGTGCTAGAATTCCTGCCTTCCCTGTGGCAGACTCAGGTTTGATTCCTGGTCACATGTACCTCATGGTGTATGGTCACCCATCTGTCACCAGAGGCCTGGGTGTTGCTACAGTGTTGAACACGTTTCAACAGAACTTCTAGACTTAAGAGGAACTAGGAAGACAGGCCTGGGGATCTGCATCTGAAAATCAGCCAGTGAAAACCTTCCAGAGCACAATGGTCCCATCCAAAACCCATCACGGGAATGTTGCAGGACTGGGCCAGATTTTATCCCATAGGGTGTGGGGTCACCATGAATCTGGGTAGTGTCCACGGTGGCTAACCACAGATAGTCAGTGGTGTTGATTATCGAGTCGGAATTGTCTCGATGGCAATAGGTTTGGTTTTTATCATCTGAACAGGTAAAAAAAAGAACGCTGATAATGCAGGAATGTCACAGACTACCAGAATGCCAACTACTAGTAAGACCTGTGCTTGCTTACAACAAACAGATGAAAAATGGGATGTCAATGTCATATACGACTACAAATCTATGACACAGCGTAGCTCTTAGGGCTCCTTTCTTTTTTATTCTTTAGTTACTTTCCCTGGAAACCCAGAAAATGTGTAATATGAAAAGATAAAGCAATACAAAGACATATGCATATAAACAAGATTTCTATTTATAAAAGGAAGGTACTGAGTTTCACATGCATCTTAGTTTTATTTATTTATTTATTTTTTGGTCTAGGAAACAAAGATTTCTACAACAGTTAGCACTCAAATTCTACAAATATATGGGATAAAGACCACTAAGCCTACGCGTTTTGAAGTGTGGTCCATGGCCTAGTTCAAACTATTACTGTCTCTTAAGACGAGTACAGAAATTGAGAATAAACATTAAAAATTTGGATAGCAATATCATACAGTACTTTTTTTGTCTATTGAACTTAATACTAAAAACTTTAGACATTTTTGTATATATTTCATTTATTGCTTTGTAAAGGACTTAAAATACATTCTAGTCTTAAAACCTTATACCTCTGATAATTTGATAGCTATTGGGCAAACCACTTTAAAAAAAGGGCTTCTATCATACCTTCAAACCTTCTTTGGCATACTTCTAAATACCAAGGATTTTGAGAACTATACATTTCTGTTTCTCTGTGTTTTCTCTGCTCGTCTTAAAAATAAATGGATCTGAAGCCTCAAATGTCTTCATACATTTTGGAAGAGTTTTTAAAAACTTCATCTTATGATTTCAGAATTAAAACCAAGCCTGCAGGGAATGCACTGCTTTTGTAATAATAAAAATTTACAGGTGATTGATGATGGAGATCATACTAGAAGCATGGAGACCATCTGTTACTACTCTTAGTAAATTTCTTGGTTATAGATGAGGCCATTGACAAATGACCAACTGAGGAAGTCAGGGAAAAGCTGTGCATGCTGAACCAGTAGAGTGAATGTCACAGTATGAGAAGAAAATAAAACTCCAAATGATTATCAGACAGTTTGAACCACTGTTACTTGATGAGGTTGAAGTTCAGTTTACAGGCACCTCCCATTTATATGACAGGGATTAGGAGAATGGATGCATTTCTTCAACAATTCTGGATCCCTCTCAGTATGTAGAGATCACTACCCCAAACCAACACCTCTACCCAGCTAATCTCATTCTCTGAAGGCTAGACAGAAGACCACTAAGAACCGCTAGGCTAGGATATGATTAATAAAAACTTGCATCCAGTTAAATCTTCACCAACCTGCCATGCTTATTGGCCTTTATCGCTCCCCTTTGAGTCAAATGACTCCTGTTTTACATTTTTTTCTTCTTTTTGCCTTGGCCCACATGACCCAAATTTCTCACTTTCACAGTCTCTGGCAACTGTCTGTTCTATGGCTAGCAGCAACTCTGCCTTTAATACGTAGAAACACCCCCTTAATCCTCAAACTTCACTGAACCCCTTTCCCATGTATTGACAGAAACCTGGTCCTTCTTTAACATCAAGGATTTGCAGGGGCTATTTTTTCCGTCTTCCATGTACCTCACCCCTCTCCCTGTCTCTCTAATATTACTTTCAGAGCATTTCAGCACTCAGACATATATACTCAGACGTATATAAAAATCCTTGCTATTCTGATGTTATTCAATCAGGCTTTCACTGTTACCACCACCTATTGACCTACTGGACAGTCTTCCTGATGCCTTAAACAACTCAGTTTCTAAATTGTTTTTTATACAGGCAGTCCTCAGGTTGCAAATAAGATCTACTCCTCTCTTTAAGTCAGATTTCTAGGTAAGTCAGAACAGGTGCATATGGTGCTTACTAAGCTTTATTTTAGTGCAAGAAAAGGCTCAAAGCATTCTCAGATTTTAAAGGACAAGGCAATTGCAAAGAATAATTTGAGCAGGGATCGGTTCATTTGTTTTAAAGTGAGGGGAAATTTATACAACATTAAAGGGCAAGTGTGAGTTGTCTGTAAATTGGATGTTGGAAACTAGAAGACTTACTCTGCTCTCTACCTCACATTTTCCAGGATCTTTAGCTGCTCTGTTCCTTGAGTATTTCATTTACAGCCCTCTTTAGGAAACTCTGGTGGTGTAGTGTTGAAGTGCTGTGGCTGCTAACCAAAAGGTTGGCAGTTCAAATCCACCAGGCACTCCTTGGAAACTCTATGGAGCAGTTCTATTCTCACCTACAGAGTCACTGTGAGTCAGAATCAACTCAATGGCATGGGTTTTGTTTTTGTTTTTGTTTTTAAGAAACCCTTGTGGTGTAGTGGTTTAGTGCTATAGCTGCCAAACAAGAGGTACATAGTTTGAATCTGCCAGGTGCTCTCTGGAAACTCTATGGGGCGGTTCTACTCTGTCTATAGGGTCTCTATGAGTTGGAATTGATTTGACAGCAGTGAGTTTATTTTTGGGAGGGAGGAGGGTTAGTAACTCAGGATAGCATAGTGGCCTGGTAGTTAAGTGCTACGGCTGCTATCCAGAAAGGCTGGCAGTTCAAATCTGCCAGGCACTCCTTGGAAACTCTATGGGGTAGTTCTACTGTATCCTATAGGGTCGCTGTGAGTCAGAATCGACTTGAGGGCAGCAGGTTTGGGTTTTTAGTAACTCACGCTGATGACCACACCTGTCTCACCTCTGGAACAGTAAAACTGAACACTCAACTGTTCCAGTTCTCTCAGTTGTCCACTTCCTGCATCTCTCCTACTCCATGAGACTGGCAGTCGGATCCTCCTGTCTTTCTCTGTCAGCTCCATCTTGTTTTCGTTGCCTTTTCTGTCTTGCTTAAATGTCATGGGCCCTCGTTTCGAACACTCTCTGTCCGGTATTTTTACACCCAGTCCTTTACCTTTCTACTCACATTCGTGACAAATTCCCAGTACACGTCCCCTGTTTCTCTGCCTCTACCCAGGTTGCTGAGTGTTATTGAAGATGATCACACAATGGTGTATGTTGATGACACTGTAAATATCGAGTGTCCCAAGTCAATTAGGACTTCAGTAATTTTTTTGATTCCCTAGTGAGTATTCTCCACTCTCTCCTCAAATCCTTCCTTCTCTTATTCTCACTCTAGGCCAATAAACTTGCCTATTTTTTCACACAGAAATTATAGTTCCAGCTTCTTACTACCGAATCTATAAACAGACCTCCCAGGAAAGAGGATTTCTTTCTCTGGCCAGATATTAATTCTTGCGTCTGTGATCATGGTCTTATTTCCTGTCTTCCCAGGATATTTTTTCCTTTGTCTTCAATATTTGTTTTCCTTCTTTCTCCACTTAATCAGGCAATAAAAATACTCAGTCTTCATATACTAAACCTTTTTCCCTTAATATCACACCTTTCACAAGCTACTGCCCTTCTCGACTTCTCTTTCACAACTAAAACCTTTTGAAAGAGTTGTTGTCTATAGCTACTCTCTCTAGTTCTCAGCTTTGTTCACTTTCAATCCTTTATAATTTTGCTTTTTCCCTTCCCATCCATAGAAAATAATCTTTTCAAGGCCATCGAGAATCTTTTTGCTCCTAAATGAATGAAATCTTCTCTATTGTCTCATTCCTCCTCTTGCCACTTTTGATCACCCCTTTGTGTCCACGACACAACGCTATCTTTCCACCTGCCGTGAAATGAGTTTCTTTTGTACGATTTAATCTGTGAAACCCAGAACTCAACAGGAGGTTTTCCAAGACTCACAATTTTCTAACTTTGACACATTCAGTCTTACCACTTTTCTGTCATTCTCTATTAGTAGAAAGCATTGAAATTTTCCTTCTCTGACAGGTTTGTGCCTTAGACAAATTCCAGCTTTTGCAGATTTTGCTGTATATAAACTGTCTAGCCTTTGGTTTATAACTCTGCTACAGATTATTGGCTGGGCCACTGTCTTGTGTGGGATTAATTAGTCTACTCTGCAAATAGGGTGCATAAAACCACCCAATGACACTGAATGACCTTGGAGAAATTGGTCAATTGCTATGAAAATTAAGTTCCTGTGGCTTACCGAGGGTACTAGTTAACTGGTGGTCCTGGTGAGAGGACTGTGACCTGAATTTAACAAGAAGAAGGCTTATACAAGAGTCCATTGCACGGAGGGTAAAAGACATATCATTGCCATCAAGAAGAGTTTGGAGTAGAGCTTGTCCTTTGGACCTGCGATCAGTGTGCTGAGAGCCTCCTAGACTCAGAAGAGACAGTACTGCAAAGTTGAAATTGTGTGAGATGGTGTGAAATGGCAGCACCCATCGCAGAGCCCAGTGGCAGAGAGACAGTGGCAGCAGTACCAGCAGAAGAGACCAGGAGATTGGTGTGAGAAGGCGGCAGTGAGTGTGCATACTCACAAAGCAAAAGAGGCTTGCAGGAGGAGTGCAGTGTCCCAAGCACTTGTCAGTGGCACTAAGGAGCTTTAAAACAGACTGAGCAGGGCAGAAGCTGAGAGAAAGCCAGTGTGTGGGCACAGCTGACAGAAGGGGCGTCTGCGTATGGGCACAGCCAAGACGAAGGTGATAGCTATTTTGGTTGGAAGCTATCTCGATTAAAGAGTGGTGAATCTTGTCTCCTGAGTTCTCTCTTGTTACTTTCAAGCTGATCCTGATCCTGAGTTGTAGTCTGTTCCGTCTGTGATGCCACTGGATTACGCCATTCTATCTCCCTGACAGAAACCCTGGTGGCATAGCGGTGAAGTGCTACTGCTGCTACCCGAAAGGCTGACAGTTCAAATCCACCAGGAGCTTCTTGGAAACTATGGGGTAGTTTTACTCTGACCTATAGGGTTGCTGTGAGTTGGAACGAACTTGACAGAACCGTGTTTTTGTTTTTTGTTTTTTTTTTTCATGTGTGTGTGTTCTTAGAGTGCAATGAGCTTATTTGAGATGTAAAGAAAACATCAGTAGGAGAATTGGGAAGTGAGACAAGGAGACAGAGACAGTCAATCAAAAATGTACATTATCTGGCTAATTACCACTGTGGTGAAAAAAAACAAAAGATCAGTTAATAAAGGGTTGAATCCAACTCATGCCATCCCACTGTGTGAGAGTAGAACTGGTGGCTGGAGGTTTTTTTCTTCTTTTCTTTCTTTCTTTGGTGCATTTTATTACACTTTTAGATGAAAGTTTACATAGTAACTTAGTTTCCCATTCACCAAAATTAATAAATGTCTGCTATCTACTTAGTCATTCCTCCTCTCTGTCCCATGTCTGGTAACTACCAAAAGAATGTTTCTTTCTCCATGGAAAACTTTTCTTCGTTTTTTAAATAAGAGTAATGTTATACAATATATTTCCTTTGCAATTAGTTCGTTCTGTTGAGCATAATTTCTTCCCGATTCATCCATGTTGTAAGATATTTTGCAGATATTTCATCACTATTTATTGTTGTGTAGTATTCTATTTTGTCTATGAATTGCAATCTGTTTACCATTTTTCTCTTGCTGGGCCCTTATGCTCTTACGGTCTCTTTGCTACTATGGATAATGCTGCAGTGAACTTGGTGTGTATATGTCTGTTCATGTCACAGATCTTATTTTGGGGGCTATATATCTAGGAGTGAGATTGCTGGGTTATATGATAGTTCTATTTACAGCTTTTTAAGAAAGCCCCATACTGTTTTCCATACTGGTTATACATTTTACACTCTTATTAGCAGTGTGTAAGAGTTTCAGTCTCCTGACAATCTCACAGGCATTTGCTGTTTTTGTTTGTTTTTAAATCACTGCCATTGTTGCTAGTGGTGAGACTGCATCTCATCGCAGTTTTGATTTGCATCACTCTAATGGCTAATGACCATGAACATCAGTTCACATGTTTGTTAGGTGCCTGAATGTCTTCTTTGGTGAAATATCTGTTCATGCCATTTGGTCATTTTTTAATTGGCTTTTTTTTGTTGTGGTGGTGGTGGGACTGTTGAAATTCTCTATAGATTTTAGAGCTCAGACCCTTGTCAGATATGGCTGTGCCAAAATTTTTCCTAGCCTGTAGATTCTCTTTTTACTCTTTCAGAGAAGTCTTTTAATGAGCATAAGGGTTTAATTTTTATAAGGCTTCCATTACCTAGTTTACGTTCCACTTTTTTTTTCCAGTTTTTGTGAATTTTAGTTATCTTCTGGCATTCTATTTATGCCATATGTTAAGCCCCATAACTTTGGTCCTATCTCTTCTTCCATGAATTTTATAACTTGAGGCTTTACATTTAAGTCTTCAATCCACTGTGAGTTAGTTTTTTCTATGTGGTGTGGGGTACGGATTCTGTTTCGTTTTTCTACAAATGGATAGCCAGTCTCATCAGCATTATTTGTTAAAGCGACTTTCTCTTCCATATTTATTGGACTTGGGCCCTTTGTGAAGATCAGCTGTCCATAGATGGATGGATTTACTGCTGGGTTCTCAATTGGTTTTCATTGGTCTATCTGTGTGTCTGTTGGAAACCCTAGTGGAAAAGAGGTTAAGTGCTACATCTGCTAACCAAAAGGTCAGCAGTTCAAGTCTGCCAGGCTCTCCTCGAAAACTCTGTGGAGCAGTTCTACCTTGACCCTTAGGATTGTTATGAGTTGAAATCGACTAGATGACAGTTGGTTTGGATTAGTATGTGTCTCTTGCAAACCCTGGTGGTATAGTGTATAAGTGCTATGGTTGCTAATCAAGAGGTTGGCAGGTCAAATCCACTAGGTGCTTCTTGCAAACCCCATGGGGTAGTTCTACTCTGTCCTGTAAGGCTGCGGTGAGTGGGAATTTGACTCGACAGCAGTGGGTTTGGTTTGGTTTATGTGTCTGTCATTATACCAGTACCAGACTGTTTTGACTAACTATGAGATCTGACAATTAAATCTACAAACTTAATTGTTCTCAGTGCTACATACCTCACTGCTGAATAAAAACATTACAGTCACCTTCAAAGTACTCCCCTTGGGAAGCTGCACACCCATGCCAGTGCCTAGTCCACGCCTCAAAGCAATTTTGGGGTTCTTTCTGGAATGGCCGTTACACAGGTTGGCAGGGTGGTAAATTTGAGAACTTAACCGCGTGTTGGCTGTGAGGGAGTTTTTACCCAGTAAACAAATAACTGTATTGGAACATCTTCCCTACTCACCTGATCTGGCCTCCAGTGATGTTTTTCTTTACCTAAGATAAAGGAGATATTGAAAGGAAGATATCCGGATGACATTCAGGACATCAAGTGTAATACGATGACAGCTCTGATGGACATTCCAGAAAAAGAGTTAGATCCTTAGCTCCTGTGCCAGCCCTCATAATTCAATCTCATTTATCACTTTCTATATACTTAATGGAAACCTTGGTGGGGTAGTGGTTAAGTGCTCCTGCTGCTAACCAAAACATTGTCGGTTTAAACCTACCAGATGGTCTTTGGAAACCTTATGGGACAGTTCTACCCTGACTTATAGGGTAACTGTGAGTCAGAATCAACTTGATGATGATGGGTTGGGGCTTATGAATTAAATAATTGATTTATTATTTATTATCTCTTTTTGGCTCCCTCTACTGTGCTGTAATACCCCATGAGAAAAGGGATATTCATCTGATTTGCTGTGTTGTATCTTAAACACCTAGACCTGCACTAGGTGCACAGGCACTCAATAAGGATCCATTGAACTCAGCTATGCACTGACTTGAATTGATCTGCCCTTTAGCTCTGGAAATGTGAAAAGTAGTAGCAAAGTATTAATGATACGTAAGCAAGTAGAAATGCTTATGTTAGTAACTACCCAGGAAGGGAATGTGTCTAGCAACGGAGTCCTTGGTTTTTTTCAAACAAGTAACCTGATGGAGCATATTAATAAATAGGAACATGATTTATTCATTACCATTTGAAAGATCTTCACTGAGAAAATTAAATTGTTTTGTAGATGCTTGATACACTCTGGGACCTTTTCAATTTTTTCACTGTTCTTCCCTTGTTAATTTTTCTTGTTTGCTTTAAAGGACTGTAGGCAAGTAAGCAATATTCTGTTTCTTTGGCAAAAATTGATCACTTGGCCTCTTGAACTCCTTCATGGACACTGTGTCTCTACAGGTTTACTTACATCCTGAGCAGGGTGATGGAATTAGAGAATGATTTCTTACTGGAAACCATGCAAAAAGAGATTAAATGCTTCTTTCTTTGGCCACAGTACAAGATGAAACAGATGACCAGCAAAAGGCATTTTCCAACATCATTTTTTAAAAATATGTTTCACTGATCTTCATTGTCTCAGGGAAGAAAAAGCTTTTCCACTCACCCTTCCTTTGGCTGTTGATACCAGCATTGGCATCAAATTACTGATTAGAAGTAGTAAAAGAAGGAACAGTCCAGGTAATATCCCTAATACCTAAAAATATTGTCCTCTAATTTTGAATGATAAAGCAGATAATGAACATTAAAACCAAATTCATCAGCACTTAATATTAAGGGGTAATGTTATGAAAAATCATATATCAAATCCTCTATAACATACAGTAGAATGAAGATTTGTGTATAGTAAATATATTTCCAAAACTGAGCTTAGAATCTAATAAGTATAAGCAACAAAATATGACACAACATTTATTCCAGGGGTTAGCAAATTGGCTGCCTATTTTTGTAAATAAAGTTTTCCTGGAACACAGCCATATGCATTCTTTTGCATATTGGCCATGGCTGCTTTTGTGCTACAAGAGCAGAGTTAAATAGTTGTGACAAAGATTGCATAGTCTGCAAAATCTGAAATATTTATTATCTGGCCCTTTATAGAAAAAAATTTGCTGACCCCGGTTCTAGACAAATAAAGAATTAGGACAGTTCTTTTGTATTTTATTATACTGCAGTTAACTACCATGTTCACGGCTATCATTTAAGAGAGAGGCAGAACTTGGAAAGATTTCAGAGTTCTCTGGGTCTGGGTAGTTAACAGGAACTGACCAGGAAAAGACAGAAAGAACTAAGGGAACACATTACCTCTCAGGCTGGCCACATCTGTGTGCCTGTGGTATGCGTCGATGTGTTCTAGGACAGGCCAGATGTTAGAAACGAACAGTTTGCCTGAGGGCCTTATTTGTGGCAGAACTATTTGACTTTCCTGACGTGAACTTCCAGCTTTACCCTCCTCCTGAAATTGAGCTTCTTTCTTCAGACTGCAGTTGTGTGTACTCACGCACTCACTCTGGTCTTGATGTCTCTGATCACGGTTAGCTACTTTGCCCTCTGTTGCTAGGTGCCTGGAGTGTGGCTCCTGGTCTTGATTCTCAAGACTTCAACTTCATTAACTGTCTGTAACAGGAAGGGTCAATCCCTGGACACAGACGTCGTGCTTGGTAAAGTAGAAGGTCAGTAAAAAAGAGAAAGACCCTCAAGAAGATGGATTGGCACAGTGGCTGCAACAATGGGCTGAAGCATGAAAATGATTGTGGGCATGGCACACCACAAAGTAGTGTTTCCCTCTGTTGTGCATGGGGTCGCTATGAGTTAGAACTAACTCAACGGCACCTAACAACAACAACAACTTCTGATAATTAGAGTCCCATCTACGGATGCCTTTTCCTATTCTACTCCTTGATTAATCAGGAGATAGCAGCAGCAGTAGACTTAGATAGTATTTTGATATATTTAATAGGTCACTGGAGGACAGATGACAGAAACCCTGGTGGTGTGGTGGTTAAGTGCTATGGGTGCTAAACCAAAGTTCAGCAGATCCAACCCATCGAGCACTCTTTGGAAACTCTATGGGATAGTTCTCCTCTGCCCTATTTAGAGTAGCTATGAGCTGCAGTTGAATGAATAGCAGTGGGGTGTTTGTTTTTAGAGAAAAGATAACAGAAATTAGAATTATTTTATCTTAAGGAGAGAAGAGGAACAGAAATTGATACAGTTTTCTGGTGCTATTAAGTTGGTTCCAACTCACAGTAACCTGATGTACAACAGAATGAAATGCTACTAAGCCCCTGCACTGTCCTCCCAATCATTTTTGCTCAGCAAATAAAACCCAACCCATCTCCGTCAAGTCACGTCTGACTCATAGCGACCCTAGAGATCAGAGGAGAACTGCCCCATAGAGTTTCCAAGTATCACCTGGTGGATTTGAACTATCAATCGTTCAGTTACCAGACATAGCACTTAACTCACTACCCCACCAGTGTTTCTTGCTCAATATATAGACTGAATAAATAGTGTGAAAGAATACAACCTGGACTCACACCTTTCCCGATTTTAAACCACACTGACAGTGTCCCCCTTGGTGTGTTCAAATGATGGCCTCTTGGTCTAGGTACAATTTCTGCATGAACACAATGAACTGTTCTGCCATTCCCAGTCTTCACAATGTTATCTGTAATGTTTTATGATCCACATAGATGAATACCTTTGCATAGTCTGTAAAACACAAGGAAACATCTTTCTGGAATAAATTCTCTGCTTTCAGCCAAGAGTCATGTGACATCAGCAACGATATCTTTCATTCCACATCCTCTTCTGAATCTGTTTTAAATTTCTGGCAGTTCTTTATCAATGTCCTACTGCAACATTTTTCAATTATCTTCAACAAAAATTTACTTATGTGTGACAGTAATGATATTGTTCAATAATTCCTGCATTTTGTGGCATCACCTTTCCTTGAAATTGGTCATAAATATAGATCTCTTTCTTTCAGTTGGCCAGGTAGCTGTCTTCCAAATTTCCTGGCAGAGTAACTGAACACTGCCCAATGCTGATCCCTTTGTTGAAATATCTCAGTTGTGTTCTGTCACCTCCTGGAGTCTTTTTTTTTGTTGTTAGTGTCTTCAGTGCAGCTTGGATTTCTTCCTTTAATACCGTCATTCCTTGATCATATCCTGCCTCCTGAAAGGACTAAACACCATCCATTTCTTTTTGGCATAGCAACTCTGTGTGTTCCTTCCATCTGCTTTTTGATGCCTCCTGTGTCATTCAACTTTTTTGCCTCTTGAATCCTTCAATATTGCAACTTAAGCCTTGAATTTTTTCCTCAGATCTTTCAGCTTGAGAAATACCAAATGTGCTCTTCTCTTTTGGTTTCCTGTCTCCAAGTCTTTGCACATTCCCCTATTATACTTTACTTCGTCTTCTCAAGCTGCCCTCTGGAATCTTCTGTTCAGCTCTTTTATTTCATCATTTCTTCCATTGGCTTTACATACTAGAAATTCAAGAACTAGTTTCAGAGTCTCTTGTGACAATCATTTTGGTCTTTACCTTCTTGTCTTTTTAATGACCTTTTGTTATCTACATGTGTGATATCCTTGATATCATCCCACATCTTGCCTGATCTTCAGTCATTTATTTTCAGTGTGTTAAATCCATTCTTGAGGTGGTCTCAAAATTCAAGCGAGACGTATGTAAGGTTGTACTTTTGCTCTCATTGAGTTGTTTTAATTTTCTTCAGCTTCAACTTGAACTTTCATAGGAACAATTGATAGTAGTCTGTTTCACAGTCAGCCCCTGGTCTTATTCTGAGTGATAATACTGGGTTTCTCCATCATCTCCTTCTGCAGATGTAGCTGGACTGATTCTTGTGATTTCCATCTGATGAGATACATGAGGTATTTATTACCATTTATACCACCAAGCCAAGCCAAGTGCCATCGAGTCGGATCTGACTCATGGCGACCCTAGTCATGAGATATTGAGCATAATTTCTTTGGTGAAGGCTGTGTTTTCCAACTACTGAAGCTTCTTTGGAGCCCTGGTGGTGAAGTGGTTGAGTTATAGCTGCTAATGATAAAGGTCAGCAGTTCGAACCTCTCAGCCCCTTCTTGGAACCTCTAAGGGGCCATTTCACTCTATGTGAAAGAATGTGTGAGAATGGACTCTAAAACAATGAGTTTAGTTTTTTGGGGGATTTTCCAACTTTCACACTGCAAGCACTAGTAGTGGTCAATGTATCATGATGGCATGTTTGATCAATTTCAGACTGTAGAAGTCAGTAAAAATTTCAATGCCCTCATCTTTGGCCTTAGTGGTTCATGTGTCAATTTGAGTACTAGTGTTATACTTCAAGATAGATCTTGAAATGTTCTTTTTGTCGATAAATATGATGCCATTGCTTTTCAACTTGTAGACCGTATGAGTGTCTGACTCAAAATGGCCTATACCAGTCCATTTCAGCTCATTTATGCGTGGGATATCTATCTTCAAGTGTTCATTTAATTTTTGGCAATTTTCAATTTTTCTAGATTTATATTTCATACATTTCATATTCCAATTATTAATTTCCCAGGATTTAGAAGAAATATCTACAAATAAAAGTAATTTTTTAAAAGTATGACATTTTGCTCTTTACGATAGTGTTTTCTGTGTGTATATATAGACTTTCTATTTATATATCTACTTTCTGTCTATATATGAATATTTATGTGTATGTGTATATGTATACATATATATATATAAACATGAGTGTGTGTATAACTAGTCATTCTATTCAGTCTTTTCCATTAAGAAACTCAGTCTTTAGGGTGTACTAAGAAGGAATTACTTAACTTCAAAATATTAAAAAATAATTTCCTTTTCTTGAGTTCATCAATGGTTTAATTTTTACATTCCCATGTTAAATCTATTTGGAATTTATTTTTGTATTTGTTATAAGGTGAAATCCTAAGTTTTCTTTTTCAATATTTAGCTAGTTTTTCTAACCTAATCATCTTTACTCACTCATTTAAATCAGGACTTCAAACCAGTTCTTCCCAGTTCAATCATGGCTGGGGAAGACACAGATTTTTAAAAATAGGGGTGAATCAGAACCATAACAAGAATGGGAAAAATTATGGGTCAAAGACCTGTCAGAATCTTAAAACTCTCTCTTAGATGTCAAGGGTAGCATATGTAATGCGTACAACCAAATCTCTAGCCTGCTGGATTTTTCAGAGTCAAAAACAGCAATGCCCTGAGTAAAAATGCAGCCAGTACCACACCACTTTGAATGTGTATCACCCTCCTCAATTCTGGCAATAACCCAGTCTCATATGCCAAGATCTTGAAAGGGTTCACTCCTGAGTCTCCCACTTCAGGACTTTAACCTGTAATTTTTTGACTCACCCACATTTTTAAAAAATCTGAGTCTGTTTTACTTTGTTGGCCATGATTGAACTAGTTCAAACTGGTTCAAAGCTCAGTTTTAAATAAAGTGTTAGGGTATTCCATGGATCATTCATGAAATCTAAAGGGACCCATGGGTCTTGTGGGGGTCAGGATTATGTCAACTTGGCTACTCCATATTTGGCTGCTGTATCCAGTGGCAGGGTGGGGCCTGTGGTGGCTTCCTGCCCCTCAGCTCTCATCTCTCGCCTTCCACCACCTACTGCCAGTCTGCGCATGTGGCCAGCAGCTCCTGCTTGCTTCTGGTGTCTGGTTCCTGGACTTGAACTAGCAGCTGTTGCATTCATCAACCCTTACAGCTGGCACTTGAGAGTCCTGTTCTGCAACCTGATCATCCTGGGTACGCCAGCCTCTGCAGCTCCGTCTGGCTGCCAGCTTGGGATCTGCTGACCTGCCTGGTGATCTAGAACTCTGGTCTCTGACCTGCTGACCTTGAGTTCTCCAGCTCCTGTGACCATGTTAGGCTTGTGCCAGGACTGGGGAAGTTCAGCCTCTGCAATTGAGTGAGCTGTTTCCTATATATATGTGTGTGTATATATATGTATATATATATACATATGTATATATATATACATATATATATAAATCTTTCTTTGTACATACACGTGTTTCTGGTTTTGCTTCACCAGAAAACCCAGCCTAAGACAGATTTGTATGAGACTTCACATGCCCACAACACACAGTTTGCTTTATGAGATAGTGTATTTTACTCTATTGCAAATAAAGTATGGCAGTTCTTTTCTCCTTCACCTTTTTGCTATTGTACTACGTATATTCTTACTGATCAACCTTGTAATAAATACAACTGATTTTGTAAAATATACATACACGGTATGTATACCATTTTATGCAATGTGTATAAATGCCCTGGAAAATATGTTCTAGGCAAACAGCAACCTAGTAGTACTAGCTATCTTGAGGAGAAAGAGATGGTCAGAACATGGAGTGGACGTGGTATGATTATTGAGAGGATGGAACAATTATCTCCGATTTGGATGGGAACACTTTTAAAACAGTTATGTCTACCAAAATTTGATGTAATGAGTGAAGTGAAGAAAGAAAGGATAGCATTTATGGGAAGAAAAAAAGAGCCTATCCAGGCTTTTGCATGAGATCCATTTCATTCTTTAGTTAGTCTTTAAGTTGGATTTGTAGGTAAATTAGAACAGATACATATGATTCTCATTTACCATGAGTTAGTCGAATGTTTGTCTTCGTATAGAGTACATATTTTACTTTTCTACACATGTAAGACATTTATGAAACACTACCAAACATGTAATGGTTTCATGAACAGCACAAAGTGGTGTGTGTGTTCATTATTACAAGTCATTTTTTTTTTAACTCAAATTCTGATATAATAAGCTTGGCATCAGTCTGTTCTTAAGTATATATTTAAGTCAGACATTCATAACCTGGTACTGCCTGTCCAAGGTGACGTGCTCTCAGGGTGGCTTTAGCTCTGGGAAATCTCTCAAGTTTTGTTTAAATTTTTGAGCAAGAGACATATTAAGGGCCACTATGTCTAAATGAGGAGCTTGAACTATTTGTGAAGACCTGGATCAATCACTGAAAAACTTTAAATAAAGAACCGTTACAATCCGGTTTTCATCTCCAAAATGTCATTCTGACATTTGTATGCCATTTTAAGGTGAATGAGGCTAGAGTCCAAGACATCAGACAGGTAACTGAATCAGGGAACAGGGTGCAGAGGCCTAAGGACACAATGCTAGGTAACACGACTATTCACACAAATCGAGGACAGTCTAAAGAATCTGCAGAAGACAGAACAGAAAAGTAGGTGACGGACAAGCATCCAGTGAAGGAATGTGGTTTATGCAACAAGGGTCAGATATTCTGAAGACATTTAGAAATATGTGAGCTGAGAAGCAGAAGTAGCCAGAAGAGGACTCAAGAAGTGTCCATTGCATTGGTCCATGTTAAAAGAGAATCTGGCAGGGATGCGAACCAGAGACTGACTAGGGACAGGAGTGTAGGCTGTTCTTTTGGCTATGAAGGAAAGAGGCTGCATTAACAAGGGTTGCGCAGAACTAGATTGACCTTGACCTTGGTTTCCAGGTAAGAACACATGATGTTGAAAAGTCTCTTTTCAGAGACAGTGAGAAACAAAAGAGGAAATCCTGTCATACAGGAGAACCAGGTTTCAGACAGAGTATGTAGATACAGGATGAGTTAAGTGAAGTACTTGGATTTGTAGGGCGATTTAATTACAGTGGAATAACATCTTCAGTTGATACTGTAGAAAGAATATGATCAAACCGTTCATATAAGTTTCTATGCACTAGTAACTCTAGGGCCAAGGAAAGGACATACTGTTCTTGACCCCAAGAAGCAAATGGTCCAGTAGAGGGATACTCAGTTGTTTAGAAAATATTTTGTAAGAGCTTACTGTGGACTAGAAGATGCTGTTCGAGGCACCGAGACTACAATAGTATGCATAAAACAAAGACTAGGTCCTAAGAGAGACTGCATTCCACTGAAGATAGGCCACCAAACAAAGAATCTGTTTTACCATCTTAATAGGTACAATTGCTGTCTTATTCCATAGAATCAACAATCCTTTCCACTTTGTTTTTATTAAGTCCCCCCAAAAGAAACACGGAGAAAATTAGCAGTTTTATGGGGCAGAGCAGCTGGGAGGAGGTGATTGTCCTTGCAGAGAAGGGGATGATGATTGGGATGAGTCTGGAGAGGTGAGTGGGTGTTAGGCAGGTAGAGCATATAGGAAAAGGGAGGACAGACAGAAGGAGTCATGTGGACAAAGGCCAGGGGTTTGGCAGGAGAAGTAAACAGGATGGAAATCATGAGTCACAGGACAGGAAACAGAATGGTGTGAGGATGAGGACGTGAGAGGGCAGCAGATCGTAGGAGTGTGCACTTTGGGGAGACGCCAAGGATGGCAGGAATGAAAAGCTCTGTGGGATTAAGTGGCCCCAAGGTTCTAAAAGACTCTGGCTTGGAGTCCTATCCACCCTGGCACAAAGACAGGCATTGTCAGGGACAGCAGTCTGTGACCCAGCCCAGTCAGCAGGTTCCATAATGGATGTCTGGGAAAAGTGTCTGGTGCCTCTGTTCAGCTTGGCCCAGCCTGGCTGAAAGAGAATAGTTAGGCCTCAGGCATGATGGATGTGTATGGGAAATGAAAGATGGTGTTGGCCTCATGGATTCACAGCCAGGTAGTAGATGCTGGGCAGACACACCCAGCCACAGCATCCAGTCATGGGAGTCCCATTTCCCTGTGATGTCCCAGATAATGTCCAAAATGAAGGCAGTTGAAATCAATAAGCCTCTGGGGCTCTTTTTAGAACTGAAATTCTAAGAATCCACAACTCTTGAGATCAAGAAACAGCTTTCCTTGTTTTGCTTTTACAGTTTTCCTTTGAAAAAAGCCTCCTGATTGCAAAAGTAAGATCGAAACCAAATCAAACCAGGCCAGTTGTCGTCAATTCCATTCTAACTCACACTGATCCTGTAGAACAGATAGAACTACTCCATCGGGTTTCCAAGGAGCAGCTGGTGGATTTGAACTGCTGACCTTTTTGGTTAGCAGCCCAGTTCTTAATCACTGCTCCACCCAAAGCAAAAATACCCAACCTGTAGCTGTCAAGTCAATTCTGACTCATTCAGACAGTAGAGAACAGGAGGAGAACCATCCCACAGAGTTTCCAAGGAGCACCCGGTGGACTCAAACTGCTGATGTTTTGGTTAGCAGCTGTAGCACTTAACCATTGTACCACCAGGGTTTACAAAACACTTTTATGAAAGTGCTCAACAAATATCAGACACAACTCTTGCTGCAGAGCTGGTTCTCACTCACGCTGACTCTACGTGTTTCAGAGTCAACCTGTGATCCTTAGGATGTTCAATGGCCATGACCTTTCGGAAACAGATCTCCAGATCTTCCTTCCCAGACACTTCTGGATGGATTGGTGCTGCCAACCTTTCAGTTCGTAGCTGAGTTTTTAGCTGTTTTCTCTACCTAGGGATTCCACAATCAATACGTATGTCATTGATTCGTGTCATATTTGCGGGAAATTTCCCACCTTCACACTAAAGCAAACTAACAACAAAAAGCCAGTCTTTATGAGCACTGTGTACAAATGATGTGAATCGTATTTGCATTATTTTCTCTTCTTTATTGTTTAACCTAACCTACTCATTGTCGTCAAATAAATTCCGACTCGTAGCATACCCTAGGGGACAGAGCAGACCTGCCCCATCATGTTTCCAAGGAGCACCTGGTAGATTTGAACTGCTGACCGTTTCGTTAGTGTCTGCAGCGTGTAAGCATTGTGTCACCAGGATTCCCTGCTCTGGAAACCAGAATGCTCCTTGGAAGTAAAGATGGTGAGGCTGCATCTTATGTACTTTGAACATGTTCTCAGAAGGATCAGTTCCCGAAGAAGGACATCACACTTGGTAGGGTGGAGGGTCAGCTGAAAAGAGCGAGACCCTCAATAAAATGGATTGACACACTGGGCTGCAACAATGGGCTTAAGCGTAGAACTGATTGTGGGCATGGCGCAGGACTGGACAGTGTTTCATTCTGTTTTGTGTAGGGTCGCTATGAATCGGAACCAACTCGATGGCACCTAGTGACAACATGTTTAACTTTGGTTGCCTGACTAATAAAACCTCCAAGTTTGACTTTTCATTTTCAGCTAATTAATCAGCCTACCCTGGTGGCACAGTTCTTAACTACTTGGTTGCTAACTGAAAGGTTAGTAGTTCGAATCCATCAGTCACCCTGTGGGGGAGAAGATGTGTCAACGTGCTCTGACAAAGAATATAGCCTAGGAAATGCTACAAGGGGCGGTTGTACTCTATGCTATAGTGTCACTATGAGTCGGAGTGGACTCAATGGAAGCTTTTGTTTTTCACTTTTAACCAGCATGCAAATTAACGTACACCCTCCCCGTCCCACAAATCTGGATCTTGACAGGAGGGGGACTGGGAATAAATCATTATCACTTTTCCCGTATTTTAAACTTTAACAGAATTCATTGCTCGGAAATATATCTTTTTTTTTTTTGCAAATAGATACTGGAGCATTAACAGAAAAGGTGGAAGACGGTAAAACACTAGGTAAACAAAAAGACCACTCCAAATAACCTATATGAGCGCCCTAAGGAGACCCTGGTGGCGTAGTGGTTAAGGACTGTGTCTGCTAACCAAAAGGTCAGCAGTTCTAATCTGCTTTGAAATCTCTGACTTTCAGGAAGAATGCCCTCCTGTCATTTTCTTATGTTTATGTCATTATTTAGTTTGTCCCCCTCTTCTGTATTTTGAGCACTCTTTTGACCCAGTCTGATTTTCCTTTTATTAATGTTTACCCTTCTTTCTGTTGAGTGTCCACTGTGATTCCAACCACATGCCCTTTAGCTCTTTGAAGACAGTACGTGTCCCGACTGAAAACAACTTCAAACCCCAACTCAAGAGCTCCTGGACACTCCACTCCTATGGAAAACATGACTCTTGCTCTCCTTGATTCCACGACCATTTGTCACTATTCTTTTACAGTCCCTGAGCCAGTTTCCCAGCCATGCAACAGCACTTCCATCCAAATCAGTTTGTATTAATTTTTCAAGAAAGATTTCATAAGACACCACATCAAATGCAATGTGGAGGGCCAGGCCAGTCGTACCTGTGTGTTCCCTCTGTCCAGCAATTTGGTAAGGAGTGATTAGAACCCAGAGGTGGGCGTGTGGGGTGTGTGTTGACAGGAGGAGAGAGAGGGCCCTGCACTGGTGTCCCCGTTGTCCCACTGCTCAGTGAAAACTCACACGTGGATAGATGGCCACGGGTGCAAGGTTCATACGCACGAGAAACCGGAAGATTGTTTAAGGAAACTGAAAACTGACTGCTTCTAGTACTCCTCACCGCCACGCAGTCCAGTAGAATCCCTGGTGACATAGAGGGTAAGTTCTACACCTGCTAACCAAAAGGTATGCAGTTCTAATCTGCCAGGTGCTCCTTGGAAACTCTAGGGGGCAGTTCTACTCTGTTCTACAAGGTGTCTATGAGTTGGAACAGGCTTGAGGGCAGTGGGTATATAGTCTACAGAAGCAGCCCCACTTTCAGTGACTGGGGCCAGGAATCTGAGTCCTTTTTGATCCTCTTTTATCCTTTAATCAATCTTTGACCTATGCAATGATGCCAGATGCTAAGATCCCAACAGACTCTCCCCTTGCACTCTTTTCCTCTCTCTCCTCCTTCATCCCCTCAGTTATGAGCACACTCAGAGCTGTGAGCACATTTCTGACCAGCCGAACCTTTGCAAGTCTTTTTTTCTGTGGTATCAGGTTGTCACTTGGCTGTTTCAGATTGCTCCCAAACTGACTGGTCAAGTTGACCTTGGTGCTGTGGACACAGGCGTGTTACTCAGGCACTTCAAGTTCTTCAGCCAAAGCTGCTCAGAAGCATTGGCGTGTGTTGTCTCTCAGTACAAGGCAGAGGGGTGACAGCAAACAGCCCAGCTACCTGGATTTCACTGCCACTTTTTAAAGTCTTACAGACACTAAGTGTCAATACAAATTAAGATGATATTTTTAGTGGTTGAAGTAAAATCTGCACGTGTACAGGCAGGGGGATTCTAAAACTCTTTCCTATGCCATGTAGAAGCACTTTTGTGGTTCTAGTGTCCCCTGCTATTTTAAAATGACAATTCTAGCCTATGGCTGCTGTTACTGGCTGCTGCTGAGAAAGCCCAGACTCAGGGTGAGTCCATGCACACTAGAACCAAACACTGCTTAGTCTCCCATCATTCCCCTGATAGGTCGTGGCTGGGACAGCTGTGGTCCACAGGTTTTCCAGGGGCTGATTTTGAAAGTAAATCACCAAACCTGTCTTCCTAGTTCATCTTAGTCTGGAAACTCTGCCAAAATCTGTTCAGCATCAGAGCAACACCCAAGTCTCACTGACAGACAGGTAACAGCTGTGCCTGAGGTAGACAGACCAGGAATCAAACCTAGGTCCTGCTTGGAAGGTAAGAATTTGACCACTGAACTGCCGGTACCTCAATCTTAGTCTAGCTCCATAAAATATCCTATTTTTGTTTGCAAGCCATCCTGTAACAGGACTCTCAAATAGCTAAAAAAAGAGTACTGTTATTGTTAATTGTTGTTAAGTGTTATGCTCAGTCCCTTTATACATTTGAATGTGTCCCTCTCCTTCCCCAGTGAGAAGAACCCTTGGGTTTAGTTTTGCCTCATTCCTACTGTGTGTTCCTCTGGTCTGACTGCAGGAACCCTGCACTCTAGCTCTCTCAAATCTCTGTCCCCAAAATGAATTTTATAATACTTGACCTTTTAATCTATCAAATCAGACCCTTCTGTAATTAAATTAAACTTTTCATGGGGTGAACCCAAGTATCAAATGTCATCTTCAGCAGCAGAAGCTGAAGCCGAAACATCAGACACTGAGACAAGAAAGAGTCAAAACAAATCATTAACAGCAGGCTAAATGCCTTGAGACTGTTTCACAATGTCTTCTTGCATAGCTGTTGGAAATAAGTTGTCAAAAAGTACATTGCTGTCTGTTCAAAGAATACAAAGTAATGTACCAAATACATCACTTGAGGAATGTTTGGGGCAGCTCTGAAAGGATGGACAATTCAGCGTGGACATATGGATGCTGCGGTGATCAAAAATCTGTTTTTTGACAGGGAGCATTCAATGTGGGCATAGTCTCTATTATAAAGCTTTTTTTTTTTTTTTTTTTTAAATTTTACTGATGAGAACTAATGATGAATGAGAAAGACCCAATAAAAATATACCTAGTGAAAATACATATCGGGAGATATCTCTCAAATTTTCACTAAATGCTAAAGTATGTTTAAAATCTGTCTTAAACATTTTAAATGTATTTACACTTAACATGAAAAGTCTTTTTGAACTTGTGTTTCATAAATAAATGAAGCTTAGTCCTAATTCTCAGGCTTTTACACTAAGTGCTGTCTCATTCGAGGCTCCAGGAGGATTTCACGTAGATGTAATGAGATCCAGCAAGAAATCTGAATGAAACTGGTTATGTTGTATCATCTTTCTAGCTCTTTTCTTTTGGGAGGATCTATTTTTGTGAGTAATAAGGCTCCTGGACCTGTCTGTCGCAGGATGACATCTGTGTTCTTTTGTGAGATCAGGAGAGAGGTGATGATGCATTGATACGAGCTAGAAAGGAAAAGGGATGTTGTATACTAAGCATCTAACACTGCCTGGGCACAACCGGTGTTCAAAAGGTGCCCCTCTCGTTAAATAAACCTGTCCAGCCAGCATGCAATCAAGTACTGGTTTTCACATACAGTCGTAAGTCAGATCTCTGCAGATGACATTTGTGTAGCAGTCTCAGGGCTTTCCTCTTTGGAATCCAAGAGCATAGATTTTTTTCCAGGTGGGGCCATGCCAACTGTGGTTACTATTTATCTGCCAAGACAATAAGGTGGTATATTGGAGCAGCCCTTACGGTCAAGTGTACCTGTGTTCTCATCCAGTCTACAACAGATACAGGATTTCTTATCTTTCTGCTTTAATTCTATCACCTGAGAAACAGGAATACTACCTAACAACCCTATGTCACAGGGTTGTCATGAGAGTCAATGGAAGTTTTGTCTTTAAAATGTCAGTCAGCTTTGGTTCATTCATAGCAGGTGGTCGATCAGTGCCATGATCCTTTCAGGCAGCGTTAGCAAGAACCAGGTGGAGTGTCAGGGTACCAGTACATGGGCTGAAACAATGCAGCTGGGGGACGTGAAGCTTGTGGTTGGGTGGGGACATCCAGGGGCCCCAATCTACTCTGCACCTCTCATGAGTTCTGGTTAATAGCACAAAACTGTCAGTCAGTTCCTGCTGAGGCTTACTTGTCACAGAGAGTCCCTATAAGCACTGTAAGTGGTATTTAAACATTAAAGTCAATATCAGTATCACCCAGAGAAATAGTTAAAAATACAAAGGCATAGATGCTATCCTTCTCCAATAAGCCTACAACAGCCATAACAATCCACTGCCATCAGGTCGATTCTGATTCATAGTGACCATTTAGGACAGAGTAGAATTGCTCCCTAGAGCTTCCAAGGAACAACTGCGTGGATTTGAACTGCCAGCCTTTTGGATTAGCAGCCATTGTGCTTAGCCAGCATGCCACCAAGGTTTTTCAAACAAGTCTGGGTCTCTATATTCTTTATTAGTTGCCCAGGTGACTGACACTGTTCAGTGTTTGTGCACCACTGTTATGGGTAACAAGTCCTGGTGCTGCAGTAGTTAAGATCTTGGCTGCTGACCAGAAGGCCAGCAGTTTGAATCCACCAGTGACTCCCTGGAAGCCCTATGAAGGAATTCTATTGTGTCTTATAGAGTCACTATGAGTAGGAACCAACTTGGCAGCAATGAGTCTGGTACAGGTAACACAGTTGTAGTACACACAGTGGGTGTCTCTCCTCTAGCTCCACCCATGTCTGCTATAGCCAGTTCTAGGGTACATGCCAACTCACTAAAGGCCATATGTCTTTGATTTCTGCCCCAGACCCCCTGCTATGCCAAAGACTGCACCCTGTGTGAGTTCTAGCTGGATAATGCTTCATCAGTGGGGGCACAGTACAACAGGTCAGTGCTCTCCCATCCAGGCTTAGGGGTCCGGTTCTGGGAGGCTTTCTGTGGACTGCTCTGGAGAGCCCAGGGGAATAACACACCACTCCCCACAGCACTAATCGCAAAAACATTTCTCATGTTGGATCTTCCCTTCCTTATACCACTCTACCTGCTCCCTTTCTTCTGTTTTCTGGAATCATCTTCCAAGTAAACTCTCTCACACAAGCACACAGGACACTACTTTGGGGTCAACTCAAGTTAAAATAACCACACAGAGCCTACAAGCATGCCCGGGAGAGAGCAAGACATCCAACTACCACGTGGCAACCTTCATAGTGCCGTCAATAAGACCAAAAACAGGCCAAAACTATTGCCATCACTTTATTCTGACTCATAGTGACATTATAGGTCAGAGCAGAACTGTCCATAGAGTTTCCAAGGAGCACCAGGCAGATTTGAACAGCTGACCCTTATGGTTAGCAGACGTAGCACTTAACCACTATGCCACCAAGGTTTCCACAAAGACACTGAACTGTAAATGGGTGATAGCCAGAAGATCAAAGGATTTTTGGTGAAGGAACTCAGTGCCTGCCAATTTCATTGACACTGGTTCAGGAGTTGTGTGGAAGTCTACTCGTATGTGGCTGCTATTGACAGGGTTGGTGGCAGCAGAGACTTCCACAAGACACTGGGTCCCTTCACCAGTGTTAGCATCTGATGTGACTATCAATGAACTGTGACATTATCTGGATAATTCATTTGCAGAAACTTGAAGAAAGAAAGAGAGAGAGATGGAGGATGGTACAACCAAGTACTCAGCTCCTTATCTAGAACCAAAAATGTTGAAAGCGTAATTGTAAAAACTGGCAGATGTGATAAATACTTAAGGTATTTAAAAAAACAAAACAACAAAAAACAACTCATAGCTATCGTGTCGACTGTGACTTGTAGTGACCCTACAGGGCAGAGTAGAAGCTAACTGCTCCTTAGGATATAAAAAATATGTTAAAAAAAAATAAAACTTCTTGTCACTGAGTCACTTTTGACCCATAGCAACCCTAGAGGACAGAGTAAATAATTGCCTCATAAGATTTCCAAGGAGTGAATGGTGGATTTGAACTGGCAACCTTTTAGTTAGCAGCTGTAGCACTCAACTGCTATGCCACCAGGGCACCCCTTCGGGTATAGACAGCCCATTTTGAAGAAGTGTGAGGTCAATATTGGTGCTAGTTAGAAAATGCAGCAAAAGGAACTCTGTGCTCTCTGCAGTTGTTAGTTTAGCACTACGGACTACTGGGGCATCCCAGGGTTGTCGACTAGGTTTGATGTTTATTGATCACAAGAGCAAACAAAATAAATGTATTCATCAAAGCATCATCTTCCTCTAACATGCTGACTCAAATATGAGTTATGTAAAATTAGTATCTTTAATTACTATTCAGTATGTATTATCTCAGGTCTGTGGCATTTTGTATGTCAAGCTATAAGATTTATAAGCTAAATAAACACTTTCCTTTTCAAATTCTTTTTCTGGCCACATCTCTTGTCATCATGCATTATCCTGCAGAGTCTTAAAAAAGAGCTAAGTCATACACCGGAGAGAAGACCAGACGGCCAAGAGTAAGGAGACACTCAGACGAGGGTCCCTTGAACATAATTTAATTTGGGGTTTCTGGAGTTGCAGAAACCTCTTTGCTAGGATGGGAAGGCATTTTAGGAGACGTGATGGACTGGCAGCCTTTGCCTGAATAATCTGTATTCTCTTTGTGGCCAACAGCAATAACATCAACGTGAAATGATAAGGATACTGCTAAATGTGCTTTAATTAATTTCGTCTCCCTGAGTAATAAATCACCATTAATTCTTAAGTTAGTTTTTTGGAAATGGCCTAGTTTTTTTGGCTGTTACTGAAATCTGGCTTGGAGAGTCTCCTACTTGTGGAGGCTGGTCTGCTTAATCATGTTCTTTCTTGTTCTTAGTTTTTCAAAGTGAGATCTCTACTGTGTTGACAGTATAAAGCTATTGTTATTTTCCTTACCTCAATCCCAACAAAACCGTCTTAACATTACCAGGATCACTGACGTGAAAGGTGACAATTATCCTATGGAACCACAACTCTACCCATTCCCTAAAGAGTGGAATTTCATGAAATCACATGGATTTTGAAAAAGCAAATACATATGTAATAGAAAGGAACTGGACTCCTCAACTTTGATGCTTGAACATTTTCCAGAGGAGATGGTGGTGCCTATTGTTAGAGGCTCTATGAATAGATTCCAATTCATACCAACCCCAAGTGACAGAGCAGAACTGCACCATGGAGATTTCTGGGCTGTGATCTTTACAGGAGAAGATCACCGGGCCTGTTTCCTATACAGCTGCCAGGTGACAACCAAAAGCTTAACTATTGGGATGCCAGGACTCCTTAGAGATGCGGGTAGCATCAGGGCTGTCAATTAAGTTCACGAACTCATTCTAGAAACAGTACTACATAGCTTGCTGCTGAATATCAGTATAGTCACCTTCAAAGTACTCCCACTGGGAAGCTATGCACTGCTGTCAGTGCCTAGTCTACCCTTTAAAGCCATTTGGGAATTATTTTTTGGGAATGGCCTTCAGAGCTGTCATTGTATTACCTTTGATGTCCTGAATGTCATCTCAAAATAGCTTCCTTGCAACATTTCCTTTATCTTCAGGTAAGAAAAATAGTCACGGGGGGCTGGATCAGGTGAGTAGGGAGGATGTTCCAATACAGTTAATTTTTTACTGGCTAAAAACTCCCCCACAGACAACCACACATTAAGTTTGCAAACTTTCCACCGTGCCAGTGTGTGCAACGGTCATTCCAGAAAGAGTTCCAAAATTGCTTTGAAGGGTGGACGAGGCACTGGTGTTGGTGCATAGCTTTCCAAGGGGAGGACTTGGAAGGTGACCACAGTGAGGTATATAGCCAAAAGCCAAATAGTGAGGTATGTAGCACTTTGAAAAATTAAGTTTGCAGACTTAACTGTCAGACCTCACATGCTAACTTACCACATTAGGAATCTGATCAAACTGTGGAGTCAACTTTCGTTTAATTTTTTTCAAGGGGTGTGGTTGGAGTTGAAATTTATGTCACAGCTACGGCGTTTTGAGAGGCAGCTGATGCGATGGCAGAAGTGGGCTGAGAGTTAGAGGGGCTGACACGACCATCCGACCCCCCAGGCGGTTTACCGAACGTCATTACCACCTCTGTTAATTCAGTGGGAGGAGGAGGTTACACTAGGAAGTTTCCCAGGTCCTTTCTACAGCTAACATTTATGAATCACCCTTGATATCCATCTATTATCCAATGCAGTGTTTTTCAATTTCATTATTTCAGAGGGTGTAGAAACAAGGCAAAACCTCCTAAACTAGTCATCGTCCAGTTGATTCCAATTCACAGTGACCCTATAGGACAGAGTAGAACTGCTTCATAGAGTTACCAAGAAGTACCTGGTGGATTTGAACTGCTGAACTTTCTGTTAGCAGCTGTAGCACTTAACAGCTATACGAACAGGGTTTCCAGGAACAAGGTATGGATCTAAAAGTACAGTTGGGTTTTTGTTTGTTTGCTTTTGTTTTTTTGGCTGTTACCACTTCTGGAGTAAGGTTGAAAGGAGAATTAAGCCATTATGAAAACAGAGAAGAGAATTATCTGTTGGTTTGTGGATTTACATAGTTTTTTCCAATTTACCATGAAAAAATTCAACTTAGATGATCTTTTCCAGAGGATCTTTGCTAAAGCAAATGCACTCTTTCCTTTCAACTCCTCTTTGGCCACAATCTTTGAATACTCTTCATCCAGTCATCTCTCAGTCTAATTTGCATGAGATTTCTTAAAGTTTTTTGAGTTTATCTATCCTTTGACTATGATTAGAGAGGCTCATTGGTAACCAATCAAAGGAGAATGCCTATTTCATTGCCTTGTTAAACTTGAGGAAACAAACCTTGGTGGTATAGCGATTAAGAGCTTGTCTACTAACCAAAAGCTCAGCAGCTGCTCCTTGGAAACCCTGAGAGACAGATCTGTTCTGTCCTTTAGGGTTGTTATGAGTTGTAACTGACTTGATAACAACAGGTTTGCTTTTGGTTTATTATATTTGAGTCATTTTCTGGCCTTCACTCAAGCATGCTTTTGTAGAATAAAGATGGAAACCACTGTAAGAAAGACCGGGAAGAATATTGCAGTGTTGTATGAAGTACCACAAATGTAGATAGATAAATTGTTGTTTTTTTCCCCATTTGCAGAATTATGAGAAAAAATAAACAGTCACTGAGTCAATTCTGACTCATAGTGACCCTATAGGGCAAAGTAGAACTGCCCCATAGAGTTTCCAGGGAGCACCTGGTGGATTCATACTGCCGATCTTTTGGTTAGCAGCCATAGTACTTAGCCACTATGCCACCAAGGTTTCCAAAATGATACATGGATCATATTTAAATTAAATACAGAGAACTTTTAGCAGTAAGTATTGTAGACTGACTATTTAAAATAAAACAGCCAGCCAAGCCAAGTGCCGTCTAGACGGATCCGAACAGCAGAAGATCTATTTTTGTTTTAATAAAGACATAAGAATCCAGAAGAGACAATTTTTTGTTTGTCAGGTAGAACAAGCTATACGAACTATAGATCCTTCAGTTCTAGCTTCTATAATGCTTTCTTTTTTTTAAAATCTTGTGACTAGTGGAATTTATCTTTCTCATAAATTCTATTAATAAACATCTTTTTCTGATTTTAATTTTCCTTTTTTCTGAAACTTTTATCATTTATAACTTAAGCTCTTCTTTGCAGCTTACAAGTCTGAACTGAACTTTTTCAGTGTTTATTTTCCTTTGTATTCACAGTATAAATTTATATTTATATTCTCGGTTTCTCAGCTTCTTTTGTATCTAAGAAAATGCTTTGCAAACGGCAATTCAACACATTGATTCACACATATTATGTGCATGAATTAAACCAGCTTTTAACTGGAAGAAAGTGTTCAGAATAGCAGCATGCAGAATAATGCTATTGAGAGGTTATCTTTCAATGAAGTTATAATCTTCCACTGTAGGATATATATTTAGATTCAGATATGTACTTAGAAATTATAGTCTTCCATTGTAGGATATATATTTAGGTTTGTCTGGGACTTGTTTTAGCACTGAAAGTCCCCACATCCCAGGAAACACTTCAGTTCTAGGCACACAAGGATAGATTGTCAGCCTAATCATGTTCTTATCAGTACACCTACTTCAGCAGGCCAGAGATAAAGACAAGGTTTTTGGTATATAACTCCATAAAAATAGTTTCATGAAAGTATTTTATTCATTGCCACATCCCCAGCACTTTAAATACTTTCAGCTATAGGAGGTTTACAACAAATATTTGATGCCAGATAAACTGGTAATATAGGTTACTAATCAGTGTTTAATTAATGCTGAAGGAGAAGTTTCATCTCATTGGAAGATCATGATAAATGGCTAGGACCATCTCTTCTAAGAGACATTAACTCAAATAGTTCTGCAACTTGGGGACACTCCAGCAAAGGGTATTGAACTAATGGGAAGGAATGGATGTGTTCTACAATGTAACTGTCAGTCAGTTTCTAATGAGTATTGTTGAAACTCACTCCCAATTTTAAAATCAGAAGCTTGTTTCTCATTTTACTCAGTGCACTTTTTGTGATACACTGGAACCACAAGAATTATCAATTTCACCAGACCCCTGGTAAAGCTTGTACTCCACTACTCAGGTCTAACGCTGCAGAAGAGTAACAGTTCATGACACCCACACCTGAGAAGGGACTCTGACGCTACCTGCCGTAGTCTGTCCAGCAGAGGACGCTAGCACATTTATGCAAGGACTGGGTTCACACGCAGTGTGATGGTCAGCTATATGTATACAGCGTGGCTATAAATGCTGAAAACTAAGAACAATGGGGAAATATTTCGTGCAGGAAAGCATTGTGATCACCTGATACACATACGTGACTACCTGGGAAACAATCTAAGTTTCTTGCACATGTATGAAATCTGAAAATTCTACTTCAACAGAAGAAAAAAAAAATTCTGAGGGCCCATGCACCACAAAGCTCATTTTAGAAATACACTAAGTACTCAAAACCAATAAAAAACAGAATGTTTAATGTCTAGAGATGTACCTAAAGGTGTTTTTCTAGTTCCTAGTGATGATGATGATACTAATAATCATATCTAATAATGCTCAATACCTTAAAGTTTCCCAAAACATACACTCACATTATTTGAAACACATCAGTCTGTGAAGTCAAAAACACCAAACCCACTGCTGTTGAGCCGATTCCAACTCTTAGCAACCCAACTGCTCCAAAGAGTTCCCAAGGAGCACCTGGGGGATTTGAACTGCCGACCTCTGGGTTAGCTGGCGTAGCACTTAGCTACTGTGCCGCAAAGGTTTCCAAAATGCATTGCAATGGAATCGATTCTGCCTTACAGTGCTACCCTATAGGACAGAGTAGAACTACTCCATAGAGTTTTCAAGGAGCGCCGGGCAGATTCAAACTGTTAACGTTTTGGTTAGCAGAGGTGGCACTGACCCACTGTGTCACCATGGTTTCCATCTGTTAAGCTGAATAGAATCTTGGCTACTGTGTCTGCTTTGCAGGTAAGACTCTTAGGACAGAGAGCGATTAACTCACTGATCTCAGCACACATAGCCAGCTATCGTAGAGCGTCATTCTGGACACAAGTCTATTTTTGCCTGTGATTAGCTACTTTGCTCTTCATACATACCACCTACTAAATGACACCTTATATTTATTATTATTTATTACCATGCTGTTAAACAAAGACATATTTCTTACAAGTATTAAGATAATTTCACTAAGAGTCAAGTTGCTAGGGAATATGATTTGTGTGAAAAAAATGTCAAAGTGCCCTGAAAACATTAATTTGGAAAGGAAAAAAAATGAGTGTAGTGCTATTTTCTAAAGTGCAGAAATATTCTTTATGTAACAGAGAAGTACTATTTATAGATGCAGGTAGGCATATTTTTCAGCACTTTAAGAAAGGACACAAAGAAACTGGAAACGCAAAGATAATGGTGAACTCTTGGAGGTTCTGTGCTCACCGCCCAGTTGAGTTTGCTTTCAAGAGGATGCAGAGAAAATGAGATGTTTGGGGCAGCAGGATATTGGTGGTTGCTTTCTCTGACTCCCATTTCTCAGAGTTGTGACAGCTGTTTGGCCTCTCCCACTGGTCCCCTCATCATTTGTTAGCTTACAGCAAAATCTGGTTGATCGTAGTGAAGAATTTAAAAAAATGGGTTCTGTGACTTAACATTTATCTCTACCTTAGTGCTACAGGAAACCCTGGTGGCATAGTAGTTAAGTGCTGTGTCTGCTAACCACAGGGTCAGCAGTTCAAATCCACCAAATTTCCAAATCCTTGGAAATTCTATGGGGCAGTTCTACTCTGACCTACAGACTTGCCATGAGTTGGAATTGACTCAGCAGGAGGAGGTGGATTTAGTACTATAGCTGCTAACTAAAAAACTGGCAGTTCAAATCCACCCTGCTCTATTCACTCCCTAGGAGTCAGAAAGAACTTGACAACAGTGGGCATAGTTTGTTTTCTGTCTGGTGTTACTGAGTTCCATCATCAAAGAGAATGCCCACTTTCCTTCACACCTTCAGTACTGTTCCCCCTCCCCACCACATGTCCTGGCTCTGAAATTTACATGGCAAAGCCATAGCAAAGCTACATGAGTGTGTATTTATTTACTCCATGAAGAACAGATCTTGCTCAAGTACATGAACCTAACAGGTGGACTGCCGAGTTTGGCTCACAGAAGCTCAACAGCAAATGCTGTTTGGAGTAGTTTGTATCCAAATGTATGCTGAACATGTTGTTATTGTTGTTATTTTATTTATTTTTAAATGAGCCTTTGTAAAGACAACCAAAGACTGCTTCAGAATGATGGAGCTCATAATATAAACTCAAACCCACTGCTGCTGAGTGGATGCCAACTCATAGCAACCCTATAGGACACCATAGAACTATCCCATAGAGTTTCCAAGGAGCACCTGTGGATTTGAACTGTCGACCTTTGCTCAGCAGATGTAGCACTTAACCACTATGCCACCAGAGTTTCCAACTCATAATATAGAATTAACACATTTAGATTTTTACATATATAAAGCATATGTATCCATAGATACATGAAATGCCTAGAAACAGTGGTCAGCTACAACTAAAATGAGATCCTAGGATTTCCTGCCAACTTTCTCCAGTTATGAATAATTAAAAGGTAAGGTATCTATACCTATAACTATCTAGCTATCTGTCTGCCTATTTATCTTTCTATCTGAGAAACAATGTCCAAACCAGCATATATATGTATATGACATACACACACACACACATATATATACACACATACACATATGTGTGTGTATATATATACAAATATATATACATATAAAATGAATATATATGCATAAAATGACAGAATGCCATTCTCTCATTATATGCACTTTCGTTACTGGCTGACTTACCTGTATGCTCTTTTTTGCATGTGTTAATCAAGCCTCCATGTAGTCACTCAGGGAGTCAAGACAGATGTGCCGGTTGAAGAATTCTAAGTCTCTCTTTTGGTCATCATATAGTCTGCAGGCTTTAAAAGATAGTCTTTTCAGCTGAATTTCTACAGCTTGTATTTCTGTTTTTGCTTACTGCTATACATAATCTGCAAGGGCTGAAAATGGAAGACTGCTCCAGCCCCAGTGTGGAGTACAGATTGGATGAGATCAGAGTGAGTGAGAGATTTATTAAATTAGCTGCTGCAGTAGCCCAGGAAAAGCTGACATACAGGTAATCTCCGAGTTATGATGTGTTGGAGTTACAAAGAACCGAACTTATGACCATTCCTTATTTATTCCTTTATTTTTGGGGCACACCTTATTAGCAATAGGCACTACATATAGTGTTGTAGTGCATAATTTGCTGATATTCTCTTCCTCAGAAGTTTACTCACAGATGTTCCATTGTACAATTTCCTGTTCAAACATTTCTGTATAGATTTTGTTTTCTAAACTAAAATAATGGGCTTCAGTAGATTGAAAACATGAATTTAAATGCTAAGTGCTTTTTGAAAGTCAATAAGCAGATTACAGAAGCAATAAGATGATACTGTGAAATACATAAAAGAAAAAAGAAAATGACCATGAAGACAATTCTCACTAATTTTCTGATGGAAATGCCATCCCTATTCCCAGGGATAACCTAGAAGATCCAGCATCTTCTGCCAGCAGAGTTATCTCCACTACTAACAAATTGATAATGCCATCCAACTCTTCTTCACCATCAGAACACATTTTTATGATGTGTGTCTTGTACATACATATGCCTATACCAAATATACATGTATTTGTATATTTGATATATATGTACATATGTATTACAATATGTCTGTAAGTGGTACCCGGCTACCACCGTTGACCATTCTGATTGGGTCACAGCTGCTGCATCCTGACAGACTGACAGAAACAAGAAACAGAGCTTAAATTCTTAAAAATTCGAGACTTACAAAATCTGTATCTATCTATACATGTGTAAGTTTATATGTAATGTTTCCCACCCCCAAAGACAAACAAAAGACTGGATTTACAAAGACACTGATAATAAAAGGTGACAACAGTGGAAAAAAACAATGAGATATCTGATTTATGTCAGAACTGACTTCTGTTGGAGTCATTGGAACGACACCACACTAAATTGGGGACTGTCTGTAGTTTGGGCTGGAATGATGGCAGTAGAGAATGACTAGGAATTTCTAGCAGGGTGAGAGGAAACTATGTCCATCCAGTTTTCGGCTAAATAAAGAGAATCTTTCCAGAAGTTCATGGCCACGAGTGCTGAAAATTGCTTAGGATTTCACCATTGCATCTTGGTTACCATTGCATCTCTGGCACCTTGACTAATGGCACGTCACATGGTAAGTGCTGAATACATATCTGTTTCAGAAAGAAGGAAGTGAGGAAAGAAGAAGATTAATAATTTTACCAGCCTTTATCGAAAAAAGGAAATCTGTGGCGTTATTCTCCTCTACGATTCAAAATTTAGAAACGTGTTGCTAGAAAATAGCATTCAAACTGAATACAAAGTTTGACCATGTGCGCATGTAGACACGTATTTTTTTGTGTGTGTGCCCACTACTTTTGGTACTAGGCTGAAAAGGATGAGAAAGCTGGTCTGAGCTCTGCAGGAAGAAGAGATGTACTCCTTCAGTAATAACCACCTTTGATATGTAAAATGTCTCTTACTATGCAAGATAGGCAGAATGAGGAAGAGGCTGAAACGAGCTCCATATAGCGCCTCTCTCACAAAACTGCGCTATGGCTACTTCTTATCAGTTTCCCACAGTGCACCTCACGCACGGTCATCACCTGTCAGTAGAGGTTGGCTTGTTGCTAGGATACTGAATGCTAGGATTCTGAGCAGGTTTCAGTGGAGCTTCTAGACCAGGATACACTAGGAAGAAAGCCTGGCAATCTGCTTAAAAATTTGCTAAGAAAAACCCTGTGGATCACCATAGCCCAATCCCATTTTGCATGGGGTCACTACCAGTCGGGGATAGACTTGTTAGCAGGGAGCTAACAACTTCCTGTGTTACTTCCTACCTACCCTCTGTGAAGGTTTTCTCTGCGTGTCTGCTTTATGGCTACTTATATTTAGGTCACGTGTGCTCATTGCACAGGCACACACAACACGTATTTTGTTGTTGTTATTTTTCTTTTCTTAACTGGAACTATCACTGTTAAGATCATGATCATTTAATCCACATTAATGGAACTTTCTTTGGACTGCATTATCTGTTGCATTTATTCTGTTTGATGGACTCAAAGGAAAGTTGGTTTGTTCATTCCCCTCTCTCACATGGGAAAAGGAGAAGTTGGGATACATTCAAGGATGCCTGAGATTTCTGCTTTCTGGAAGTGTTATTTTAAGACTGAGGTCAGTATTGGTTTGCTCCACAAGCCTGCCCCAGCACTGACTGATCCCCTGTCCCTTATCCAGCGTTTTTGTCACTATCTCCGTGTCATTTGGTACCTTCCTCTTATGACAGAAACATCCACTTCATCAATTATCTGGCCTTGACTCCTCTCCCTGCAGTGTGTAGATTCTTAGCCACATTCCACGGTGACTAAAAACTCCTCCTGTAAGGGCTGAAAATGTTGTTTTATAAGCTAATTTTATCTTCCTTCACTTCATGTCTTCAGAGATCTACAGAACTAAGTGTGTATTTGGCTCCCAGAAGTTCAGAAGTTCAGACTGCCATCTGAACCTCGGAGTATGTTCCATTAACATAGCTAGCACACGAAGTTAATTTTCTCTGTCATTAAAAGAAGACATTAATTGCTCCCAAATTCCAAATACAAGAAGACAAAGTAAGAGTATTCAAAACTAGTCTTTATCAGCCCCTAGAAACCAAAACTCAACAGGGAAGCCCAGGAGAAAACCCTAAGCCCTTGGCCGGCTTCATTTGCCCCAACGCTACCATGTCCACAATCAAATGATGAAACGCAGGGCAAGAGTGTGCCACTGTATTGCTTCTGCCTAGTAATACCTGCTATTTTGCAGTCCAGATGAGTAACAGTAGCTGAGTATTTATTTGAATAAGAGGCAGAAGGGTGTATATTGTGAACTGAAATAAAATGGGAGCTGTTTTAGAGACTTCTGGCTATTACCCTTATCTGGTTCTGTCTTCTTGCTAGCACAAGGAGGTTGTACTTTTTCACCCTTGCAGGTAGGCTGGGTCAAGTGATCAATTTCGGACAAAGTACGTTGAGGAGCAGAGTGGTGTATGTGTCACCTCCAGGCTAGAGAATTTAAGGGCTGCTGTGAGCATTCTCTTCCTGCTGTACGGATCAAGAGACAGAGCACTACAGGCGAGCCATCTACAGTGTGGTGGAGATTTTCTCACAGACATAACTGCATAATTAACTATGTGAACAAGAGTTGACCTAGAAAATCACCACAAACTCACTACAGAATTTACATAAGCAAGAGATCAGTGCCTGCTGTGTTCCAGTGCTGAGATTTTGCTTCCAAAGCATCAACTGATCCTGCTGAATGTTGGGACCTTAAGGAAACTGTGTGTTTCTTATCAAGTGCAGTTGTGCTATTTAGGATGGTTGTAACCCAAACTAAATAACTGTGGGAAGCCAAGATAAACGATGATAACCCACGCTGAATCTTCTAATTGTGTCTTTGTCCTGCCTGACGAGATTGGTTTTGGAAAGAACTATCACAGGCACGGGTAAGATCAAACACATCATACAGGTTTTAAAACTCAAGTTTATGGAGATACAATTCACATACCATAAAAGTCACTCTTTTTAGGTGGACAGTTTTATAACTTTTGTAGAATGTATACAGTCGTGTAACCACCAATACCACTAGCATATGCAGTATTTCTAACTCTCTGAAAATTTCTTTGGAAACCCTGGTAGCATAGTGGTTAAGTGCTACTACTGCTAACCAAAAGGTCAGTAGTTCAAATCCACCAGGTGCTCCATGGAAACTCCATGGTGCTGTTCCACTCTATGAGTCAGAAATGACTCAACAGCAGTGGCTCTGTGGAAACTTCTTTAGTTCCCTTTTGTAATCAACCTCCTTCCCCCTACTTCCAGGTCCTGGATACCACTACTGTGACTCACATCCATGTAACATTGCTCTTTCTAGATATTCACATAGATGGAATCATACAGCCTTTTATGCCCGGTTTCTTTCAGTTAGCAGAATACTTCTGAGATTGGTACATGCTTTTTTCAGCAATAGTTTGCATCTTTTACTGCTGAGTAGTATGGAGGTATCATGATTTGTTCATTCATTCATTTGTTTAATCCATGGACACTTAGGTGGTTTGCAGTTTGGGGCAATTGTGAATCAATTTGCCATAAACATTCTTGTACAGGTCTTTGTGTAGACAAGTGTTTTAATTTCTCTTAGATGAACACTCAGAAGAGGTATTGCTTGGTCATATGGCAAATGCATATTTAAGTATTTTTCAAAACTATGTTTCAAAGTGGCTGTCTCATTTTGCATCTGGATTAAGCAATGCAGTGAGAATTCCAGGTGTTCTACGTCCTCATCAGCTCTCATTTTAGAAACACTGTCCACTCTTGTCTGTGCATAGCGATACCTCACTTTGGTTTCTACATGGCATTTCTCTCATGCTCGCATGGTACTGAGCGTCATTGTGTGGCTGATTTCCATCATCTAAATTTCTCACTTGAAGATGAGTTGTCTGTTCAGACCCTTTGCTCATGTTTTACTTAGTTGTTTGCTTGTCTTTTTATTATTCAGTTATGATATTCTAGATTACATATTCTAGACTTCAGTGCTTTACCAGGTGTTTATTGCATTTTTGTTTTTTAATTGGGTAAAATCAGTTGAAAGGTTGTCCTAAGGAATGAGAACATTTTTAACGAGTACCTGTCTGAGAAAAAAGTACAGAATGTTTTCTCTCTCTGCCTTTTCAGAACATTGGGAAGGAGAGCAATGCAGTATATACATATATTTATTTATGTATTTATATGCACATATGTATGTTTATATTTATGCTTGCATTTATATATATACATATATATGTGTATATATGTGTGTAGATGTATACAGTTAAGTTGGCGAACTCATCCTAGAAAAAGTGCTATGTATCTCATTGCTGAATATCACTACAGTCACCTTCCACGTACTCCTCTTGGGAAGTTATTCACTAACACCAGCACCTAGTCCACCATTCGAAGTAATTTTGGAACTTTCTTTCTGGAATGGTCATCAGGGCTATTGTCATACTACCCTTGATGTTCTGAATGTCATCTGAATGTTTTTCTTTCAGCATTCTCTTTATCTTCAGGTAAAGAAAAAGAGTCATTGGGAGCCACATCAGGTGAGTAGGGAAGATATTCTGATATAGTTATTTGTTTACTGACTAAGAACTCCCTTGCCACCATGCCACCATGCCACCATGCACAATGGTCACTCCATAAGAGTTTCAAAATTGCTTTGAAGGATGAACTAGGCATGGGGGTTGGTGCCTGGCTTCCCAAGGGAGTACTTTGGAGGTGACTGTAATGATTTTCAGCAATGAGGTACATAGCACTTAAAACAATTAAGTTCACAAACTTAATTGTCAGAACTTGTATTTGGCTTGATTCATATCACACAAAATATTACTTTTCCTTTTCTATTGTGTATATAATGATAAATTTAAACTCTTCATTCTGGGCCAGCAAAAGATATTTCCCTGTATTGTCAATATGATTTCATGAATTGTGAAAGTAGATAGTAACTGGGGCTGACAGAGAACTTCTGGCATTCAAGTTTTGTATTTCATTACAGAGTGAAAGAAATGAAAAGAAACTTCTTGGTTCAGAGTATTTCAGTTTTTAGGAGGATGGATTAAATCAAATGAAAAAGAGGTAAAAGAAAAAAAGCAGTAAGAGTAATAGTCAACATTTATTGAGTACTTACTATGCTGGGTCCCACTCTTTTTTATTTTATTTAATTTTTTTTTAATTTTTTACTTATTGTGATTGAGTAAAGTATGATCAAGTATAAATTTACATGCCTGCCTATGTGCAGCTTCCACTGCTTTCCCTGTCCAGTGATAGCACACTCCTCCTATTCTTGCTATACATGTCATATCCTCCTAACAATCTCCTGTCCCCTCCTCTCCACCCTCTTCACCCCCTCCAATAAGAGGCTAGCAAGATGACACCCTATAGATGCACAGAACCAGAAAGTGCCCACACGATATGGTCACTCTGTGTTGCCGAGTCCAATCCATTCCTGTCCAAAGAGTTGATTCTTCATGTATATTAACTTGTTGAAGTCCTTAGAGTAACCCAATGAAGTTGATACTATTATCATGTCTACTGCACAGATGACGAAATTAAGGTCACACAGGATTTCATCTGGCAGTTGGGCATATGATTTTATCCAGTATGCTATGTTGCCTCTCAGTAAATTAGTAGCTCATAATCATTTACTATTATTATCATCAGTATTATCTGTATTTAGTAACATTAGCTAAAACTTTAGAAAGAAACAACTTTCAGTTTTCAGAGAAATTTTAGCTAATGAGTCATCTGCAGGTTAGAGCTCTAAAATATTCAAGTGATTCTGATTAAATGAACATAATAAAATTTATGAATCCAAATGCATGTTGTCCTTTCAGAAGAGTCACCTTGGAGAATCTCACATGTATTTCAATGATGAAAACTATGCATTTTTTGGTTCTTATTATGAATTGTCTTGGAAAACTAGGCATTTTTTAATAGCCTCAAGGGTAGTATGATTAAAAATTTTAAATATGAATTTGAATGCTAGAAACCAGTTAATAAAACAAGATATAAGTCTAAACAAGAATCATTTCTTATTGTAAATCAAGCTGATAGTTATCTCAGGTCTAAAAAGCGTGGGAAGCAGGAACCATGCCAGCCTCGTGGCTTACTAACACATAATGCACAACCTGGAAGAGCAACCTGTGGTAATGTACGCTCTGATATGTTTTATTAAAATAGATAATACTAACAGCTTTTGACTGTAGGGATCATAACAAACTATAGATAACACTGTGGAGAATGGGAATTCTAGAATACTTAACTGTGCTCATGAGGAATCTGTATGTGGATCAAGAGGCAGTCATGCAAACAGAACAAGGGCATTCTGCATGGTTTAAAGTCAGGAAAGGCGTGCATCGGGGTTGTATCCAGATTTTCACCATACCTTTCCAACTGGCGTGCCAAACAAATAATCTGAGAAGCTGGATTATATGAAGAAGAATGAGGTATCGGGATTGGTAGATGACTTATTAACAACCTACATTATGCAAATGACACAACCCTACTTGCTGGAAGTGAAAAGGATTTGAAACACTTACTGATAAAGATCAAAGACCATGACCTTCAGTATGGATTGCACCTCAACATCAAGAAAACAAAAATCGTCACTACTGGGTCAGTAAGCAACATCAAGATAAATGGAGGAAGGTTTGAGGTTGTCAAGGATCTTGTTTTACTGTGTTCCATAATCAACACTCATGGAAGCAGTAGGCAAGATAGCAAAACATACATGACATTGGGAAAATCTGCTGCAAAGGACCTCTTTAAAGTGTTGAAAAGTAAGCGTGACACCTTGAAGACTAAGGTGTGCCTGATTCAAGCCACGGTATTTTCAATAGCATCATATGCATGTGAAAACCAGACAATGAATAAGGAAGACAGAAGAAGAATTGATGCCTTCGAATTGTTGTGTTGGAGAAGAATATTGAATGTACCATGGATTGCCAAAAGAACAAACCTATCTGTTCCAGAAGAATTATAGCCAGAGTGCTCCTTTTAACAAAGATAACGAGACTGTGTCTCACATACTTTGGACATGTTGTCAGGAAGAATCAATCCCTGGAGAAGTACATCATACTTGGTAGAGTCGAGAGTCAGTTGAAACAAGGAAGACCTTCAACAAGATGGACTGATACAGTGGGTGCAATGATGGGCTTAAGCATAAAAACGATTGTTAATGTGGTACAGGACCAGATAGTGTTTTGTTCTGTTGTGCGTAGGGTCTCTACGAGTTTGGAACAATTCGATGGCACCTAACAACCACAACAGCTCAGATATCTTTGCCTACTGTCTCACTTTAGCTCATAAATGGCTTGGATATTTCTGAATTCATAGTAGAATCACTGAGTATTCCAAATTTAACTTAACAATAGTAAGAATTAATTGTAAGTGTTTATATCCTTCTGTATTATACAGTTTTCTGTAACTGAACTTCATTATGTATTTCATATATATTTCTCTGTCAAATCCTATTACAAAAGAATTCAATATCTCTTTTGTGGTTGAAGTATGTGTATTTCTGCCCATTCTCCAACAACAGTTAAATACATTGAAAATCGCCTTACCTTGATTTGTTTCACTTGGTATGGTTGTGTAGCCTGGGTTGTTGAAAACTGTATATACCGGGAAAATGTTTTGTTCTGTTTATCAGTGGGGCTGAAATGAAATAAAACTTTTTTATAATACTTTCAGGACACCAGCATCAGCAAGAGATCAGAAGCATTATTTTGATGAATTTTTGATTTCCTACATAATTTTCATTCATTCCATCTAGCAGTGCTTGTTGTAAATCAGTGGTAGTCAACCCAAGGTAATCCCATTCTACCCTCCCCTGCCCAGGGGTCATTTGACAATGTCTGGAGACATATTTTATTGTCATAACTTGGGAGGGTGGGATCAAAAGGGGGAGATGTTGCTAAACATTCTGCAATGTATAGGACAGTCCCCACTGCAAAATGTATCCAGCCCAGCGTGTCAGTGGTGCTGAGGCTGAAAAGTGTGTGTAAATGAACTATTAATAAAGACAATAACAATAAGATAAAATAACCACCATCTTAAAATAGGTAGATTAATTTTTCAGTAAAATTTCAGAGTTTGATGTGTGGTATCACAAATCTTTCCATTTGGGATTTTGAGATTTACTTGAGGTGCAGTGAAATGTGTATTTCTAAATCACCTGCTAATTCTTTCAGATCCAAAGAACTCTTCAGAGACCCAGAAGGTCTGGGGAAGGTCAGAGGCGGTCTGTCTGAACTCTTTCATTTTGCCAATAGATTTGGGCCAAAAGGACTCCTGAGCCAAATCAGTCTCTCAGGGAGTCCTCTGTTGGGTGTTGTGTTCAGCTAGAAAGAAGTGGACATGATAGATGAGCTCTATACAGACAGTTATCCAAAAGCCAAGATGAGAATCAAAATACCAAGGTGAAGGCCAGAGACATAAAGTTTGTCAAGACTTTATTCCATGGCATTTACACAATCATGAAAATGAAGGAAACAATATAGTACATAGAATATTCAGACAAAAGTGAACCCTGTTAACAGAGAATTATTAGATGATCATTCTCTACCTACTTCTTTCCATTCAAAATATCAGAATTGGGACTCTAATATAGACTCCCTACTTAATCTAGATGTAACATACTCAGGAAGTATTCATGTATCTATTATTCTAGATATCTGTGCATGGATCCTTGATGGTAAATTCTTTAGCTCAGGACTTTGAAGAGACCAACTGTTATTTGTTAATAGCAATAGACTGAAAGATCAGTGATAAGGTCTCTATAGAGTTTGCCATACTTTCTTGGGTATGATAAGCTCTATACAAATATGGGAAGTAGGGTGTGACTCTACTGCCTCTGGGTAAAAAGCTGTTGATCATCTTTCAACATCATGGCTGAAGAAATAAATTTTTTGTTATTTTTTTTGGCTTTTTTCTACTAACCTTTGAAACTTACTAAGTTGGCCTTGGGATGAATACTTCTTTCTTAGAGACTTAATTACTAATCAAACATACACTTCTTAGGTAACTTATTTCAAATACAGTCTTTGTGTATTTATGGTTTTATTGTTGCTGTTAGAGGCCGTTGAGTCAGTTCGGACTCATAATGGCCCTGTGTAGAGCAGAATCAACAGGACTTCCAGGTCCCGTGTATTTTCACAATCACTGCTAGGCTTGCTTGAGCCCATTGTTGCAGCCATTGTGTCAGTTAATTTCATCAAGAGTCTTCCTTTTTATTGCTGACCCTCTACCTAGCTCGGTGTCCTCCTCCAGGGACTGGTCCCTTCTGATAACATGTCCAAACTACATGAGATGAACTCTCGCCATTCTCACTTCCAAGGAGCATTCTTGCTGTATTTTCTCCAAGACAGATTTGTTCATTCTTCTGGCATTTCCTGGCATATTCAGTATTCTTTGCCAAGATCATAATTTAGAGGCATCAATTCTTCATTAGTATATAGTGTTCTTGATTATTGTATATTATTATAATCATAAATATATGAACCTGTTTATGATTTTCAGGGAGGACTTTCTTTCCTTCAATATTTCTTAGAGAGTTCTGGGTGAGACTGTGAGATGCCCATTTGGTAGATCTAGGATCAACAGTCTCATCTCTAGAATGGTAGGAAGGGAAATCCTGGTGGTAAAGTGGTTGTTACAGCTGCTAACCGAAGGGTTGGTAGTTCAAGTCCACTAGGCACTCCTGGGAAGCTCTGTGGGGCAGTTCTACCCTGTCTTGCAGGGTTGCTGTGGGTCAGAACTGATACAACAGCAATGGTTTTTTTTTTTGCAGTTGGTCAGAAAGTTAGGCTATACTACCCAGTTGTTTAGTCACACACAATTATTTGACCTTAAGTACTTGGTAATGTGGGTGGGCCTTATCCAATCAGTTGAAGGTATTAAGAGCAAAAAATGAGGTTTCCAGGAGACAGAATTCTGCCTCAAGAGTGTAGCACAGAACTTAGGCCTGAGTTTCCAGTTTGTTTGATGAACCTTGCAGATATCAGCCTTGCACATTTGATCAGCCCTTGACAGCTCCCATAGTATAACTGCCGAAGCCAATTCCCTAAAAAAAAATTGCCTCTTTGTGGTTTGTGTGTGTGTGTGTGCATGTATCCTACCATTAGTGTATTCCTTGGCTGATACAGATTCAAAAGCCTTGTTATACTTTAAGACTGACACAAATAGTTATGTCTTCACTGTCTTCCTCAGTATCTTCCTTGAAATTACTAGGAATATATTCCATGTGTTCCATTATAAAAGGCATATTAGTCAATATCCTTTAAAAATCAGTACAGTGTTCCAAACTTCTCCTAAGGTTATTATGCTTGCAACCTGACAAGCTCTTAAGAGCTGAGTACCTTAAGAATGCTGCCTATGGAGTGGATTCCTTTTATTAGCTAAAACTAGCTCCAACTTAATTCTGACTTACAACGACTGTATGGAAGCAAAGTAAATATGCTCTATGGCTTTTCAAGGATATGACCTTTTGGAAGCCGACTGCCAGGACTGTTTTTGGCGGCACTGCTGGGTGGGTTTGAAGCACCAACTTTTGGCTAATAGTTGAATAGTTAGCTGAAGGCCCCACCAAAGATCAATCATTTGTGTATCACCTTTCCTTCTTCCCCTTCATTATTTTTCCAGCACTACCTTCAAAGAGATGAAAGAGAAAAAGAGGTAAGAGACAAACCAGGTAACTGCTCCATGAGGAAAATTGTCATAGCTAAAACAGACCATCACCTGTGGTTTGATTTTCCCATACAAGCCTTATTACTCAGAAGCATTGATATTTGAATTCGTTATAGTGAAAGTGTTTGAATGTGCAGTTTAATGTGGGGTTAAGGGCTGGCAAGTCCTTGTACATGTGGAGGCAAACTGGGACACCAGCCTCCCAGGAAGGTGACGGTGGTAAAGCAAGCCAGTGACCAATGTCAAGAGACCGTTCCAAACTCCTGAGAGTACTTTGAAGTTATTTACAAAGTAAGAAATAATAGATGCTAAATCAAGCTGTTCTTGTCAGATATCCCTGCCACAATATCCTCTGCACTGGAACTCATCATTAAAGGTGTTTTGGTATGCATTCTCCTGAATTTTCATAAGATTTGTTTTGTAGAGTGGTGGTTTCTGGTTTCCCTCTAGGACATCTGCCATGCAGCTGACTACTGGTCTACCTAGCAGCCCTGCTAGCCTCTCAGTTTCCTACTTTTTATTTCTAGTACTTGGGAAATTAGACAAGCAAACTTGTTCAAATGGTGTCTAACAGAGCAGTGAAATACACTGAGTGTGAGGCTGAAGGCCTTGCAGAGAAAAGAGCTTAAGCTTTAATTTAGCACATGGCTTCTATTTCGGATCTCAGATTTTTTTTTTTTTTTTTTCGATTTTCCTCCCTTCCTGGGTTTCAGCTGTGTTTCTGGTACTTCAGGTTAGTGGATAGATGACCTCCCCACAAGCAAGCTGCTTTTTTCTAAATGTAATTCCTAACTTTAACGAACTAATGAGAATTTGGCAATGCCTAGCTATCAATAGCTTGTCACTATTAGGCAGTGAACAAAAGTGGCCTCAATTTTAAACCCCTACTTCTAGCCCAGGAGGAGACTGTCAACCTGTGCAAGAAAGATTCGTGGCAACTGGAATCCAACAAATAGTTATATTAACCTAGGTTTGCCAGATAAAATAGAGCACACCTAGATACATTTGAATTTTAGATAAACAGTGGGTAATTTTTAAGTTAAATAAGTCCCATACAGTATTTGGACCATACTTACACTAATAGATAGACAGATAGAGGTAGTGAGATAGATACATTCATTCATTACCTGAAATTCAAATTTAACTGGGCATTCTGTATTTGTATTTGCTAAATCAGCTATTCTACCTTCATCTCTTTTGATAACCAGTTACCATAATTAATTCTTTGCTCCCCTTCTTGCTCATTTCTCCTTACCTACAAGATTGGCCTGAGGGTTCTGTTGAGTTGAACTGTATCACACTTAACTATGGTACAAACAGTCTAAACATAAAGCATTCCTGATAAGGGAGCAATATCTTTGAATAAAGGAAATCACTTAACCTAAGTACAACGCTTCATCCTGAAAAAAGTAGAAGTCAAAGAAAATACATATTTTGTTTAATAATCTTGTATCCAATGATTAAGATTTTAAAAGAGACATTCCTTTCCACTTCAGACTCATAATTTAAGTCATAAAGGTTTGAGCAGAATCCTTATAGATTATTCATAACATTTTAGCAAAAGTTAGATTTCAAAAAACTGGGGAAAATATCTAAAATGTAAACTTACTTTTTTCAGTGTCTTTTGAGTGTTTCTAAAACCAGAGTCCAGGGATCTAATGTATTAATTCTTTTAAAGTCACTCCCAGCTCTAAGCCAAGTGCTTCAAGATATTGGTCTTCCTTTTTTCTGATGAAGACAATGATGATGATGATTTTTAGAATTCTTCTTATTTTTTTTTTTAAGATTTGGAGAATTGGAATTTTTCTTCCCCCTCTTATGCATTTAAAATTCTTCCCCCCCCTTTTTTTATTATGACTGAGTGAAAATGTACATTCCCATATAAATTTACATGCTCACCTGTATGCAGCTTCCACTGCTCTCCCTGCCCAGTGACAGCACACTATTCCTCTCTGCTCCATACATGTCTCATCCTCCCAACAGTCTCCTTTCCATTCCTCTCCACCCACTCTCCTTCCTTCAGCCAGAGGTCAAAAGGATGATATCCTATAGATGCATAGAACCATAAAGTGCATCCAATATATGGTCACTCTCTTGCATTAAGGACAAAAGATCATGGATTCTAAAATCTGTCCTCAATTTAAACTCTACTTCTGATCTTAGGTTACAGGAACTGTGGAGAAATAAATCATTTACATGCTCAGAGCCTGAATTTCAGTATCTGAACAAGAGGTAGAGAGATAAATGGTTTGGGGTGTAGTTTGTTACCTATACAGAGAACTGGCCAAATCAACCTAATTCACATAATGGAAAGAGCCATCAAACTACACAGGATAACACTTTGAAACTCGGGCATTACTGTTTGGGACTCCTGGCTGATTATGCTACAGAAGAAACATTATCATCTCTTTTACGTTGGTTGGCAGTGAGAATTTGGCCCTTAAACCATACATTGGATATGGCAGATACTACAGGCAGACTGAAGAAACAAATATCTCTATATTTTAGGCAGTGCCAATTCTGTTTTTGATGACAATGAGAAAACAAGATTCCCACTGTGGTGCTGTGGGGAGATGGTGACGAAAAGAGTCACAGCCTAGAAATGTCTGTTATAGAATTGTTAAGGTCTGAACCTTCAGGATTCTGGATCTGTTGCTTTATTGGGGTGAATGAAAGAGCCGGGAGCCTCATTCTCTAACCTAGGAGCTCAAGCAATATTGCCAATGGACTGCTGAGCCTAGAGGAAGCATCTTTTTTATTGCCTATGGAAACCGTGATGGCATAGTGGTTAAGTAATATAGCTGCTAACCAAAAGGTCAGCAGTTCAAACCCACCAGGCATTCCTTGGAAACTCTCTAGGGCAGCTCTTCTCTGTCCTATGGGGTCACTACGAGTCATAATCAACTCTATGGCACTAGGTCTGTTTTTTTTTTTTATGGGGGCAGGGCATTGTATGGAAATGGTGGTGGTGTTGTAGCTAAGTACTGCGTGTTCTATGCAAAAGGTCAACAGTGTGAATCCACCAGAAGCTCATTGGAAGCTATATGGGGCAGTTCTACTCTGTCCTATAGGGTCTCTGTGAGTCAGAATCCATGGCAGCAGGCTTTTGGTTTTATAGACCCTCCATCTATAGGAATAGAAAGACAGGTCTAGATTTTTGGCCATGCGTCAAGGGAGATTTTTATGGTGATCATGCCAAGAGTGACCATGGTAATGTAATTACAACCTCAGAGCTTTGCTCTCATGGAACCAGGGACCAGAGCCTTCAGCATCCTCACCTGATAGCCTGGCAGCAAGCATTGAGGACTAACAAGTGCCCCTGTCATGGGAAAGAAAATTTAACAAAATACTTGACTTCCTACAGTTAAACAAAGGGTGGTTCAAAAAAATAAATGTAGAATATGAGCATCAATAGGAATACCTCTGTGCTCACTGGTGGGTGGAGTCTATGACACTTACATTGCATTTAAATTTATATCCTCACATATTTATTCACTGATGTAGCTAAGAGACATTTATTGTGCATCTATTAGGTATGTACTGTGCTATTCTCTGAAAATGTAGCGAGAATATTTGTCTCCAACTTCCGTTGATGAAACTGGCAATCTACCTCTTGCATATCCAAAGAAACTTTACTAATTTAAAATTATCTTTTTCATTAATTTAAGACATTGAGGTCCAAGAACTAAAACAAATCTTGCAAGTAGCTAGGCATAGACACGTTTAGTCTGCCTGTCTTAGTCAACTAATGCTGCTATGACAGTAAAACCACATGTGGATAACTTTAATAAACAAATTTACTCTCTCACAGTCCAAAAGGCTTGCAGTCTGAATTCAGGGTGTCAGCTCCACAGAAAGTCTTTCTCCCATCAGCTCCAGGGAAGAGTCCTTGTGACAAATTTTTTCCTAGTCTATATGCTTCCCAGCACAGGAACCCAAGGATGTGCAGTGCTCCTGCTCTTCTTGCTTGGTGTTAATGAGGTCTCTATCCTCTTTGCTTGATTCTCTCTGTTCTATCTCAGAAGAGACTGACTCAAGATAAAACTTAATCCTGTAGGTTAAGCCGTGCTTCATTAACCTGAGTGCCTCTAATCCTGCCTCATTTACTACAGAGTTTAGGATTTATGACACAAAGGATAATCATATCAGATCACAAAATGGCAGACAACCACACAATACTGGTACACAATACCAGCAATCAAGGCCTAGCTCTCAAAAAAAAACCCCTCAAACTCATGGTGATCGAGTGAATTCTACCTCATAGTAACCCTTGAAAAGCTATGGGGCAGTTCTACTCTGTCTTTGTTAGACGTAGACGGAGTAGAATAGTTTAACAAACTAGAAAGTCTAACAAAGACATAGACATAAAGTCTTTGTCAGACAAAGTAGAACTGCCTTGTAGAGTTTCCATGGGTTACGTGGTCACTTTGAATTGCTGACCTTCTGGATAGCAGCTACAGCACTTAGCTACTATGCCACCAGGGGCACACATTTCAAGGGGACACAATTCAATCCATATCACTGCCTAAATACTGATGTTGCCATTAGCTACTAAAACATGGTAGGAAGGAAATGCATCTCCTTTTAAACTCTTAACTACAGAGTGATCCTCCTCTTCAAAACAGTATACTCACACTCTTGATTCTACCCCACAACTTCTACATCTTCTCACCAGAGAGCTAAATGAACTAAATCCATCCTAGTAATCAAACACATAGCAAGCATTGCAGCCAAGTCATTCCTCACGTCCAAAAGGTTGATGTTACACATTTCCAATAGGGAAAAGATAGATCGAATAACTTTCTAGCTTCAGACTCACGTAAACAAAAATCATTATTCCAGTTCTACTCTGGCCTCTAGGGTCACCATGAGTCAGATCCAACTTGATGGCACTGTTTTTATTTTTTTTATTCCAGCTTATGATATATATGTTTGCTTAGAGTACCACCCACAGTCTGAAATATAGCTTGGTCACTTAGATCCTCTTTAGTGGCAGGATGTGCATGTCAACGCTTGCTGTGATAGGTATTAATAATGAGTCAAATAAAATAAATGGTTATTAGCACTTATGTTACATTCTACTAGGCAGTAAGAATTTATTTATCCCTTCAAAGAGAAAAATAGAATTAATATATGGCTTGGGCCTAACTTACAAAAAAGGTGTCATCTAGTTAGGAAGGCAAAATTGAAGTACATGAAACTACAGTAAATAAAACAAAATACAAGAAGTCATAAAATAAAATGCTCAAGTATACAGACCAGACAAGACCCGCTACTGCTGAGTCAATTCCAACCCACAGTGACCCTACAGGTCAGAGTAGAACTGCCCCATAGGGTTTCCAGGGAGCACCTTATAGAAGCTGAACTGCCAACCTACACCACCAAGGTTTCCAGAAGATGTGTTAAATGTCAAGGGGAATCAGGGAAAACCACTAAGGGTTGCAGTGATTAAAGAATGTCACACAGCCTAGATTGCATTTGAGGTGAGCCTTGAGAAAATGGCAAGTACCTCATTACTGGTGACCAAGTTGGCTTCCACTCACTCACTTAAAAAAAATGCTGCCAAATCCTGCACTCTATTCATGATCTTTGATCCCACTTTTTGACTACTATGCCAGTCCATCTCATTGAAGGTTTCCCTTGATTTTGCTGACCCTTTGCCAAACATAAACCCTGATGGTGTAGTGGGCTAAGTGCTATGTCTGTTAACCAAGAGGTCAGCAGTTCACATCCACCAGGAGCTTCTTGAAAACTCTATGGGACAATTCTACTCAGACCTCTAGGGTCGCTATGAGTCGGACCCAACTCAACGGCAGTGGATTTTTTTTTTTTTTTTACCAAACATGGAAATACTGGTGGTGTAGTGGTTAAGCACTATGGCCGCCAACCAAAAGGTCAGTCATTTGAACCCATCAGGTGTGCCTTGGAAACTCTTCAGGCCAGTTCTGTTCCTACAGGGTCACTAAGAGTCAGCATTGTCTTGACAGCAAAGGGTTTCTGTTTGCTTGCTCTTACCAAACATGATGTCCTTTTCTAGTTACTGCTCTTTCTTGATGGTGTATCCAAGGTAAGCAAGACACAGTCTCACCACCCTCACATCTAATGGCATTCTGGATGTATTTCTGCTAAGAGTGATTTGGATAGAAGTATATGTAGGAATTTATAGGTAGGGTACACAAAGTTTAGGTATTGGTATAATAACTGCTATTTTTCTAGAGCAATGAATGGACTGAAATGAAAGACGAAATCAGATTGCTAGACTGAAGGGATAGTTTAGAAAGGACTTGTAAGCTAACCACAGATGTTGCAATGTGGGCAGTGATTAATAAGCCCCAGCACATTCCAGTGCAGTGGAAGGGTGTGCCATAATCAGTGGCTGTGGAAGAATTAATCTGATATCTTGGTAAGGGCTTGCTAGAAGAAGGACAAATCAGGGAGACTAGTTTAGATATCCTGTCACTGATTAAAAATGTGTTATAGCTTCATATTTAAAACTATAGGATTATTTGTAAGTGACTTGTTGACACTGATGGATAAGAATGCAAGGTAGACCACAGAAATTCAATGAGAAATCCTGGATTTGAGAATGACTCAGGGAAGTTTTCAGTTTGGAAACAATGAGTTAGAAGAAGATGAAGGATCAAATGTCTGCTATGTGGAAGGTCCCGGGTTAACACATGCTTCATGTTGAAAAAAGTGATCTTGGAAATCTGTTAATAAGCAGTAATTTGAGGGCCTTAAAAGAAATTATTAGCAAGGCCCTGACTCTGTATGACCTGTCCAACCCTGGTAAAATATACACATTATGAAGCAATGTTTATAGAAAAGAGGCATACTGAGGTCAATGTAAACCTCTGTATCCACAAACAGGTCATTATCTGAGATCATCTCTAGATCAAAATGTGAAAAATGTACCACATTCAGATTAGTATGCAAGACAAAGCATCAGTGTGAAGTGAATTCATGTGCTTATACCATGAATAATTCATTAGCACAGCAATACAATTAGCTTTCTAGAATGACACAACTATAGCATTCATGTACAGTAAGCCTGCCCCAAAGTGTAGTAATACCAAGACTTTGAAAGCCAAAGAAAGCCCCAAATATTTAAAATCCAAATGTATACAATGACGTTTGCTACTAATGGGAGAAAAATAACAGTAAGTAGACAGGAGAAGTCAACATCTAAAACTGGTAAAAAATGGTATGATTATCAACAATGTAGAGTCTCTGACACAGCACGAGAAAAAGTGGCATGCAGATCTAGAACTCTTTTAAAAGACCAGACTTGATAGCCAAACAACCTTGAGGGTCCCCTGAGAACATGGCCCTGGCCTTGCTGCCAGCTCAGAGCTGAAACCAGTACTGAAGCCAACTCTTCAGACAGAGAATGGACCGAACCTGGGGACACAGAGTGATGGAGGTGGTGTGTACTTCATGATTTAATATATGTGAGGCTGTCCTACTGTTTTCTTTATAGAGGAGAGAGGAGAAGGTAGAAAGGAGGGGACAAGTTTTGGTTGAGTGGATACTGGAAGTAAAGAGTGAAAAAAGAAGAGTGTGCTGTCACAGGATGAGGAGAGCAGAAAGAGTTGCAGAGAAATGGCTACTCAGTGTTTTACGTGGAAAATTGACTTGGATTGTGAACTTTTACTTACTCCCCCCAAAACCCCACTGCCATCAAGTCGGATCTGACTCACAGCAACTCTAAAAGTCGGAGTAGAACTGCCCCATAGAGTGTCCAAGGAGCGCCTAGCAGATTTGAACTGCTCACCTATTGGTTAGCAGATGTAGCCCTTAACACACTATGCCACCAGGGTTTCCAACTTTTATTAATCACAATAAAGAAATTTTTAAAAAAGTTGTGAAAAAAATCATGGTGTGATTATCAGATACTGAATAAAAATTATTAGCTTTAAGATTTCATTTATATGTTTGATAAATCTGACTCATTTGACAAGACTTTAGAACTACTGTATATAATGTGGAAGCCTTGGTGGTGAAGTGGTTAGTTGCTATGGCTGCTAAGCAACAGGTCAGCTGTTCGAATCCACCAGGTGCTCCTTGGGAACATGCTGGGGCAATTCTACTCTGCCTTGTAGGGTCACTATGAGTCAAAATTGACTCAAAAGCAAAGGGTTGATATACAATGTGTATGGATAATCAGTTAAATAGCTATTCTGGATGAAAAGCTTTTTAACTATAGGAAGACCTTGTTCAAACTTCTGGTACATAGAAACCAGGGGGTTGAACAGACACAGATCAATGAATGTTTGGACTGGCTCAATATGTAGCTAGTATCTACAGCTGCTTTAATAGAACTTTCACTCTAGAAGAGAGGTTCAATTCGTATCAAGTCCTACTTTAGCAGTTTTCACCATGAAATTATATCCCGCTCCTAGCCTTTCATTGTGTTGATTCAGATAGGCATTCTGGTGGCTTCCTCAGAACTTAATTCTCTGGTACTTCTTTAACGAATAGCCATACTTCCACATCTAGGAATCTAACAGGGTAACATATTTGAAAATGGCTTCAGGAGACTGATAGTTTTGCTTTGACAGTAATTGTGGGAGAGTTGTAAAATATGGTTGCTGAAAGAGAAAGGACTTGAAGTCCTTATTGATGAAGATCAAACACCACAGCCTTCAGTATAGATTACACCTTGATGTAAAGAAAACAAAAATCTTCACAAGTGAACCAATAAGCAACATAATAATAAAGAGAAAAGACATTGAAGTTGTCATGGATTCCATTTTACTGGATCCACAGTCATACCCATGGAGTAGTTGTCAAGAAACGAAACAACACAATGTATTAGGCATAACTGTGGCAAACGACCTCTTTTAAATGTTAAAAAAAAAAAAAAAAAGATGCCACCAAGGACTAAGATTCTCCTGACTCAAGTCATGGTATCTTAAATTGCCTCATATGCATGCAAAAAATTGGACAATGAATAAAAAAGACCAATGAAGAACTGATTAATTTTAATTATGGTGCTAGTGAAGAATATTGACTATTCCATGATCTGTCAGAAGAATAAGAAAATCTCTCTTGGAAAAAGTACAATCAGAACACTTTTTAGAAAGGAAGATGGTGATACTTTGTCACATGCTTTTAAACTTTAAAATAGTTAATTTATTTTATATAAATTTCACCACAATTAATAACACACTTAACAATCAGAAAACAAAATCCTGACTATTCATAAACATAAGCCAGACCTAATGAGAGATTATGTTCTGCATTTATATCACCCAAGATTGGTAGCACCAGTTGAAGGATGGTATAAGGAAAAGAAAATACTTTTGTTGGAATATACTCTGAATTTGAAACTTTGAATAGTTTCACAGAAAAAGTTTCAAACTTAGAACAACAACAACAGCAAATAACATCACACAGCAGAAAATAAAGCACTAAACCCGAGAATCAGTATAAACAACAAACAGCAGAATCAAATCCATACAGACTTCAGATAGTAAAATTATTAAATGTAGAATAAAACATTAAGAATGTTAAATATGCTTAAACTAAAAAAAAAAGGAAGATATCAGATACATATATTAGAATAAGACTATGGATACTGATGAGGCACATTCAATTTACCTAGAAGCCAAAAATATGTAATATTAAAATTTAAGAAAAGTCCTTCAAATATTAGACACTGCTGAAGAGAGAATTTACAATTGGACAAAAAGTGCAGAAAATGATTCAGAATACAAGAGAAGCAAAGACTTAGGCCCAGTGTAGAAAATACAAAATGGAAGCTGAGCCTCAGAGTAGAAGGAGAAGATCTAGTTTATTTTTGTCAGGATTTCACAATAAAATACAGAGAAATGAGAAAAGAAAGTGTGAAAGGAAACAGTGGTTGAGAATTTTATGGTATTGATGACAGACTAGTACACTTGTTCAGGAAATGACTGAAACCAAAATAGATAGCAATAACAAACCCCACATGTAAACACACCATGGTGAAATTACACCTCAACCCCCTCAAAGAGAGAGAGGGAGAGAGCAGAAAAAATACCTATAAAAGAATGAAAACAGTTAAAATGGAAGCCAGAAGATGATGTAAAAGATCTTCAAAGTGCTAGGAGAAAATAACTATCACAGAATTAAATAGTGAAACAAAGTCATTATCAACTTACAAAAAAAAGAGGAGGGTAGCAGCAAACCTTCACTAAAAGATATTCTAAGGGATAAACTCCAGGAAAAATAAAAATGCTCCAAAAGGAATGAAAGACATGCAAGAAGAAATGTAAGTTTTTAAATGTCTTATGATACAAGAATTATTAAACCCATTGCTGAAACCAGAAAACTCAAGTTTAGATTAAAACCCAAACCAAACTGACTGCCGTCAAGTCGATTCTGACACATTGTGACCCTTTAGGACAGAGTAGAACTGCTCCATAGAGTTTCCAAGGAGTGCCTGGCAGACTCGAACAGCCAACGTTTAGGTTAGTAGACATTGCATTTGGCATCTAAGTCACCAGAATTTCCAAAGTTCAGATTACTTCCTAAAATTTCCACCTAGTAGGTCTTCACATTCTGATCTATATGACTTGAAGGCTGTGTTCTACTATATATACCCCAATATACCCATCTCTTCCCTCCTGTGTACCTCAGGAGGCCAATCTCTGGAGTAGCTCTGTCATGGACTGAACTGTGTTTCCCCAAAAATCTGTGTAGCAATTTAGATAGGCCTTGAATCCTGAGTAGAATCTGAGTCAACAGCACTTGGCTTGGCTTGAATCCTGGTGTTGTGTGACATCCTCCAAGTAGTAAATCTTGCCTTTATGATGTTAATGAGGGAGGAGGGGCAGCAATTGTGTTAGTGGGGCAGGGCTCGGTGTGTAAGACTATTTTGTGCCTTGAGGCAGCCCTTGAGACATAAAGAAACTAACAGAGATTTGGGGACCTCGTACCAAAAAGAAGCAGTGCCAGAAGTTGAGCACCTTTGGAAAAGTCCAGGGTCCCTGCGCTTCAGAAGCTTCCTGTCCAGGGGAACATTAGTGACAAGGACCTTCCCTCAGATGCAGCAAAGAAACCCTTCCCATGCAGTTTTCACCGTGAATTTGGACTTTTGGTCTACTGAACTGTGACAAAATGAAATTTCTCTCTTTAAAGTCATCCACTTGTGGTATTTGGCTGGCTTAGCTGACTAAAACAACCTCTTATGCTGATAGATTATTGTGTTTGGCCAATGAGATGCACTTATCTATAGGAAAGGAGAAATGCCAATATATGTCTTCTACTGTCTCCACGCTGTATCTTTGGCAGTTGTTGTACTCCTCTACCACAACAGCTCTTGGTCTGAGAATCTTCCTCCGTGAGCTCAGTTCTCACTGAGTTCTGCTATCAGCATTTCTTCTTTTCCTTTCAGTCGGATCCCTAGACACCTCACTAGCCCTTAGTGAGTTGTTCTTGAGCCCTCACCAATGCCTCTATTAGGAGTCCTCTCATTAAAATCACTTCATTGGAATCACCCAGGACAGGTGAGCTACCTTAATTCTGCAATTCAGGAAATGGCCTGCTCTACTCAAAGATTCTTCCCCACCATAATTCAAATGAATTCTTCTTCAGTCCTCCTTATTCACTGTCTAGCTTTCTCTTGCACAGGAAATAACTGAAGAAACAAGGCTTGAAGAAGGCATACCTTAGTCCTCAAAGTGACATCTTTGCTTTTGAACCCTTGAAAGAAGTCTGTTGAGGCAGATTTACCCCATGCAATCCGTGGTAGGTATTGGTGAAAAGTACTGAATAGTGTCATGGAATGCCAGAAGAACAAACAAATCTCTTCAAGAAGGACAGCCAGAATGCTCTTCAGAAGTGAGGATGGCGAGATTCTGTCACATCCAGTCTGGACACGTTATCAGGAGGGACCAGTCGTGGAGAAAGACATCATGCTAGGTAGAGGGTCAGCAAAGAAGAGGAAGACCCTCAACAAATCACACTGATGCAGCAGCTGCAACAATGGGCACCTAGCAATGACTGGGAGGATGATGCATGACTGGGCAACACTTAGTTATGTTGACCTCAGGTTTGTTATAAATCAGAAGTCACCTTAATGGGACCTAACAACAACAGCTTAAAGATTGTGTTCAGCTTCAAGCTCAAGTGATATGAGCTGTTGTCCTGGATTGAACTGTGTCCCCGCCACCCAAAAAAAATGTGTGTAGCTATTTGGCTAGGCCGTGATTCCTGATACTGTGTGATGTTCCTATATTTTGCAAATCTTGCCTCTATGACATTAGGGACAGAGGCTAGTGGCAGTCGAGATGGTGAGGCAGAATTTCTATTGTGCCTTGAGGCAATTGTTTGAGATAGAAAGGAAAAGGAGGCAAGCAGAGAGTGGGGACCTCAGCTCATCGGACGTTTCGTTTGTTCTACTGTCCAGGCAGCAGTGCTACAAGGCCAGACTGTCTTTTGGAAAGGACCCAGAGTCCCTGCACCCCAGAAGATCATGGTCCAGGGGAAGACTGGTGACAATGAGATCCAGAGTCAACAGAAAAAGTCTTCTCCTGGAACTGATGCCCTGAATTGGGACTTATAGCCTACAGTGCTGTGACAGAATAAAATTTCTCTTTTTAAAGCCATACACTTGTGGTATTTCTGTTATAGCAACACTAGATGACGAAGACAGCTGTCCGTCCAAGTTTGGTTTTGAAATTTGTATACAGATATATCTGTATCTATCTATCTATCTGTATATGTATACACACACATAAACATAAACATCTCTCTAATTTAGGAGGGAAAAATAGAAAGGACAGGGTAAGAGATACTAAAAGGAATGAAAGTTCCCATTCAGACCTGCATAAAGAAATTATCCCCTATATTTTTAGAAAACCCTCACTTTGCCAAAGGGCCCTTCACAATGGAGACATATAGAAAAGTGCCCTTTTGTCTTCTTATGAATAAATGGAACATCACTCCCCATGTACTGTCCACTCATTTAATAGAAGAGTTGCAAGAGGAGATCATTTATTTTCTTATGACCCAATTTTTTTCACTCTTTCCCCCTTGGAAGAGAATAAGTAGGGACTTTCAATACTTTAGTTTAAAAGAGGTCGTTTTCTTCTTTCTTCGTCTGAGAAGTCTTACTTCCTTAAGTTGGGTCACTAGATAGTTATATTGAGGCAGTTTCTGTAAGCAGTGTAGCTGAGTTCCAATATCCATGTCACTGTCAGTGTTAGAATGTGTGATGGAGATCTGTTGGAATTGTTTTATAAATGCAGAGCTTGGTCATAAAAGTCTAAAGACAGTCGGTTGGTGATGGGGCTAAAAGTAGCTTCCAACATGGACTCAATCTAAGTGGACAATGGTGAGGTGAGGCAAGTTCACTTGCTTATGATTAAAAGGTAAAGAAATAGAATCTAAAGAGGCGCTGTAAGAGGACAGGGCGGAGGTTCTTAGCGGTGGCAGGTCTCTTGCTGCTGAGACCGAGCACAGGCTACAGAATACTCTTTTTCATGTACTAGAACAATTCCCTAAGATTAAAGTGAAATGTCTGAGATAGGACATCTCTTCCTCAGACATCTGGGGAAAGTTATTCACTAAAAAATAACTGAAAATAAATGTATGCTAGGCATAAAAGGCACCGGTGGCACAGTGGTTAAGAGCTCCGGTTGCTAACTGAAAGACTGGCAGTTCAAATCTACCAGCTGCCCCTTCGAAACTCCAGGGGGGCAGTTCTACTCTGCGCTACAGCCACTATAGCGTTGCTAAGAGTTGGAACCACCTGGTGGCAGTGAGTTGGTTTATTTGTTTGGTTTTTGGTATGCATATAACATACTCTGTCCTGCAGGATTTCTATGAGTCAGTATCAACTCTATGGCAATGGGTTAGCAGGTTATAACAAGCAGGGATTGTATCCTTAAATCCTCTGATACTATGCTCGATTTTGACCCTGCCCATCAATGAATGCTGTTTTGTGAGGCTAAGGCAGGAGAGAGCAGTAAGTCCGCAAGTCACCAAACGCTGGAACAGGAAACTTTTTTTCACCGACATAAGATTTTCCCCCTCTTGGTCCTCGATGACCTAAGAGAAAAGCGAGGGCAAACAGCTTGCAGCACTACTGGACCTTCGAGGTAAGATGCTCAGTCCTGGATTATTCTCCAGTGAATACTTGAAAGATGGAAGAAGCCTGACTTTCTGTCTACGTATTCCGAGTGCCCAGAACTCATTTTACCTTCTCTTAGATAAACCATGAGCATTTGTTGACTGAGTGCAAAAACACTCCAAGCCTGGTCCCGTCTGTCTCTCACCTGTAGCCTTACCTTCAAAGGATGACACAGGAGGAGTCTGTGTCTTGCTGGGACCTCCCGTCTCGCCTGTCCCATGCCACTACTTTGATGCTACGTGTGGCTGGTAAAGGTTAGCTAAAAGGCTGGATTAAGAGTCATTCCAGGAGAATGGGGTGAACTTTTCAGCTAGAGTTTGGCCTGAGGAGAGACTTCAAAACTTGCCCCTGCAATGCTTAACAGTATTCAAGTTAAATGGAAGCTTTTCATAAAGTGAACTCCAGAGCAGCTCTCTGTGGTACATGGGGCTGCCAGCCAGATATATACCTGAAAGCCAGAGCATGCCTTGCTCTCTCTCAGCCACAAAGTGATGATACAGGAATAACAAAGAGAAAGACCCGGGAATGAATGTCAAGTCAAACAAATCGTAGCTCTTCTCTGCTGGGTTCTCTGACCTTGTTCTGAGGGAAGTCACACCGGCAGGAGGGACGTTTGGAATAAGCGTGTTTGTCATTTGAGGCTTCTATCTGCTCCAAAAGGAACTTTAAATCTTTCTTATGGAAGCAATGACATTTAATCTGGCTTATTTTCAGAAACTAGGAAAAGAACCATGACTTGACAAAAAGAAAAAAGTCAAGTTCATATAAAGCAGAAGAGGCAATTATTTCAAGCCATTTGGGGAATAACTTGCATATAAATATAAATACATAAACAGACAAATTGCAAGGTACTAAGATACCTACTCTTTCTGTCAGGGAGTACTATGGACATCACAGTACTTTTCCACTGGAGCTTTTCCAAATCTTCTAAAATCAATCAAAAGGAGCTATATTTCTTTCTTTTGGAGTATTCACGGTTTTCTTTTCTTGCCAAATGTCATTTCTGTTTTCTAAGTTCATAAGCATCATATCAAGCCAAACTCGATCACATTCTGAAGAGGAAGGGGGAGTTATTCAGAGAAGCTACAGCATCTCTTTCAGAGCAGATATAAATCTTCAATTTGGCACATGTTTATCTGAAGAACATCACTCTGTGTGTTCCAAGTTTCAATTAAATCCCTGATGGGGCAGCAAACCCATTTGTTGATTTGATCAGGATGTTATTCTAATTTTATGTGACATTAAGTCTCACAACTTAAAACATGGGATACAGAAAGACAGAGGGAATATAAAAACATTTTCCAAAATAGCTATACAATTTGTACTTGTCAGTAAACTTGCTGAATAATCTATTTCTTGCTTTTCTTTTTAAAGACTCATTTAATTCCACATTCCTGCCTTTTTGGTTGCTCTTCTCCAGCTTCTGCATTCTGACTTCCATTGTGCTAACATGTCAAGGATCCCTGATCCTTCCAAGTCTTTGATCATTATGTCTCGAGACTAACTCTCCATCCTGCTGACTTGAAAGATAAAAGGCTGGTCCACGGCAGAAATTAGAAGGGGAAAGTTCATTTTTGTAATTCCAGGATGGAATTCCTTCCACATTTATAACTGCCCAAGTATCAGTTATGTGATGGAAAAAATTTTTTTAAAACATTAATTAATGTCATATCCAAATCATAAGGAGTCTCTTGAACTCTATGGGGGGAAAAAAGAAAAACTGCTTTTAGCCCTTCAGCTTTTCTTATTCACTTTGACCTTAGCCATTTCTCAATCAACTGCTTACATATCCATTTCATACACCAGAGGTGTAGAAAATTTCATAAGAAGAGCAACCAGCATAAAAATGACTTTTTAAAGAAAGTTCAGCAACCTCTGTATAGATCCGATGTGACACGTTCAAGTCATTGACTTCGTTTATTAAATGCACTTCCCTGATGTGTTAAATAACTCTTTCCCTGAAGTACAGAGGGTTTTTGTGGCTCTTCCTGCCTCCTCCCAGCTCATCTTCACGATTTATGATGTTCTCCTGACTGGCTTCATATGTCCAGGGCCCATTAGGGAAGAAGGTAGTTTTACCTCTGGGTGGGTCCTAAAGTCCTCCGAGGGTAAGCATTATTTTTTGTCAGTCTCCTTAGGAATTAATGAAGGAACCAATAAGAAGAGAATGACCGGGAATAAAGATTTTAGGGAGAGTTTTGCTCTTGCTTTTGAAACAGACTTTTGGGTTTACTTTTCCTATATGGAACTTGAAAGAAAGAAAATGTATACACGCACAGGGTTCTTCAGTAAGAGCATGTAGAATTGGAACAATGGTCACATTAAGAAGACGGTTCAACAGTTTTAAGAAGAGTTGATCAAAAAAAGAGAGCTTGACAAGACATAAACTGGGGCTACTAGAGACATCTCAGGATGGAAAAGCACATCTTGCAACAAAGTGTGGGCTTATGCTGGTGAATCAGTAATGAATGTTGTCAGACATGCAACGTCCTAACGTTGTCTGGAGACGGCTGTCAACGCTCAGTCAGTATCCGGGGTGTGTGTGTGTGCATGTGTGTGTACGTGCCTGTGCGTAAACTAGACCCACAAGAAACTGAAGCTGACGACAGCCATCAACCACAAGACAAATAAATACCTGAATAACTGAAGGTACCCATTTATTTATTTGTTTTTCCTTAACTGGTTTCCGGTAGAATTTGATATCTGAGAGTACGTGAGAGCAATACTGCCACCTCTCTGAGCATTATTATTACTCTAAGGACTGGTATTTAACATGCAAATTATTAGCTTGAATAAAAGAATTCAAGCTTGATAAATAAAGGATGTATTAATGAGCAAGTTTTTTTTTGTTTGTGCCAGTTTCTTTAAATGGCGTTGCAGATTTATTTGTCCTTTTTTTTCCCCTCCTGTGAACGGATTTTATTACCAGGTCAACAACTGCCAGCCCCAGTAGAACGTGAAATCACTTGTATCTTCCTGCCTTACAACAACGGGTAGAGACTTCTGATTAAAGTCAGTGCCTTTTGGTTAAAGGCATAATAACAGTTTTTAAAAAGATGAAAATGCTGGTTACGATTGCTACCTGTCCTCCCATCTGGTTGCTCATATGTTGTCGAGATGAAAGAGCTCGGGATGAAATCTAAATTTGGCGTTAGAAGTCCACAGCCATATTAATCATTTGAAATAAAAATGTCACTTATGACTCTTTGGAAATGGCTGTATTTCACTTCTGAACTGTTGCTTTTAAAAAAGGCTAATTCGGTGTTGGGTACATTAATGTCAATGTCCTATAAAACTGCCAGCTAAAAACAAATGTCAGCAGAGACATTTTTTCTAGCCGATGTCAGCACCAAAGGGTGCCTCAGTTGTTTCATCTCTAAACAGCTGCGTGCTTTCCCTGACATTTAGTGACCTTTCTTTGTGCACCCGGCCTGACCTCTTAGGTTATATCCTGGCCTCCCTTCAGTGACCTTTGACCGAAGCTGACCTTTTGCTGGAGAATGTGACATTTTGTCCTCCTCTAGCTGACATGTGATGCTCTCATTATTCAAAGGTATGTGAAAATAATGACCCCAAGTGACCTTTGAGTTTCCTTTCATTTATTGGTTGTTTTGTTCCTTGTTCAGCATGTTCTGGTCGAGGTGAAGGGGGGTGAGGGTAAGGGTTGGGGTAGGAAAAGATGGCAAATATCTCTGTTTATTCCATTTCTGATCCCTTTCTTACCAGACAAGCCACTTAACAATTGATGACTAAACATTAGTATTTTCTGTTTATTGATTTGGGGACTATTAATATTTTGGCCATTTTTTTTTTTTTTGGACAATAGGTGTTAACAAAATTCAAAAGAATTGGTATATTGAGGGAAGCTACTTGTTTATTTCTTTCTTCTTCCTACTAATGACATTGTGCCATTTCTGAAGATAATTTTCCATTTAACAATGCCAAATTTTTATATTTAGAAGATGAATAACACATAATGAAAGTTAATGTGTGTTTAAATGAATCACTGAAATTTTGTTATTTGTGACTTATGAATGATCCATTTGGATTGTGGAAGATGTTCTCTTTCTAAAAAAGTTTTATAAATTTTATCATATATTTTAATAAAATTTGATTATTCAAATTTAATGTATATAAATGTGTATAATGGATACCAAGTATGAGGAAGAAAAATTTATTTGAGAACTGGAGAAACACAGGTCATACACTGTTTTATTAGAGTTGGAATTTCAAAACCAACTTGAAAAGCATTTAACCACAAGAATTTAGACATGTGACAATACTATTTACCTCAAAATGGTAAAATGATATGACATCTGATATCTAATTCTTCAAAAGGCAATTATATTTTCCTTTTTGTTTTATTTCCACTTTTAAAATATTAATATAAGGAATTATCACTCCCTTTAAAAACATTAATCCACTTTCATTTTGCTCATAGTCAATTTTCATATCTAGAACAGATCCAGCCACGATAGAAGATTGAGGACAAGAGTTTGGGTTACCAGGCTACAATTTAAACTCGGTAATTAACTCTGAAAGTTCATAACTGTGCAAGCCAAGCTGCTGAGATATTTATGATGAGTGACTTGAGGGTTATTATAAGCAGCACCTACATAGTCTTCAGCAAAAACACAGGGAACTCTGACTAGGCTCTCTAACTAGAAAGACTTATCATTCTGTAACTATGATATACCCTCTAATTTCATCTCCAAACACATGTTAAAGAAAAAAAATACATAGCTTTTAAAATTTACTTTACAAAATCACTGCTGCTGAGTTAATTCTTACAAAGTAAAACTGGCCCATAGGGTTTCCAAGGCTGTAGTCTTTATGAGGATACCCTGATGGTGTAGTGGGTTAGGTGCTACGTCTGCCAACCAAAAGGTTGGCAGTTCAAATCTGCCAGGCGCTTCCTGGAAAGTCTAGGGGGCAGTTGTGCTCTGATCTCTAGGATCACTATGAGTCTGACCTGACTCAATGGCAGTGACTTTTGTAATCTGTATGAAGCAGACAGCCACTTTCTTTTCCTAAAGACTTGCTGGCTTCCAATAGTGGGTCTTTCAGTTTAACAGCTGAGTACTTAACCACTGCATCACCAAGGCTCCTGATTATTTACTTTAGAGTACATTAAAAACTGTGAGTCAGAATCAACTTGATGCCAGTGGAACAATCTTGTGGAACTTGTTTACTTCTGGCTCAGTCCATTGTTTAATACTGAATTTAAGAAGCATTTACGATATTACACCTGGAAAAAGACCTGTCATAAAACCATCCTTCCTCCTTTCTGATTTCCAATAACACAGGTTTTCAAAAAAGACTCCACAGCTGTAGATGCTTCAATGAACCTGGTTCTCCTGAGACCAAAACCTACTTGCCAATCAAATATCATGATGCACTGTGACATCTTCCTAGAGAAAGTTGTGCTCTTTGTTTTGTTTTGTCATTCTTTTTTACAAATGATAATTTGCAGAGGGACACCATAAGAGCTCTGTAATCAGGAAAGGGAAAGCCTGGTGGCATTGTGGTTAAGTACTCTGGCTCCTAATCAAAAGGCCGGCAGTTTGAATCTATTAGGCGCTCCTTGGAAACTCTATGGGGCAGTTCAACTCTGCCCTGTAGGGTTGCTGTGAGTCTGAACTGACTCGACGGCAGTGGGTTAGTCAACAAATGACCATGCTTTACATTATGGACTCCACTAGATGTGTCGAGATAAAACATGAATCAGGCACGGATCTGGCCTTCAAGGAACACACAATCTGGCAGAAAAGGAGCTTCATCAGAACATACTGAAACTTATGTGTGCCGTAGAAATATATATTGTACTCCATTAAAAGGAAAGAACTTCAACTTAAAGTCAGTATATCTGACAGTTTTAACAGCTCCATTCAAAGAATTCTACAAATTCTATTCACAGGTAAGTCTGGTTTATCTGCAATATTCGTATCTCATGCCACTGTCCCAGTGTCAAATGTATATATTTTGTTTTATCATCCACCAAACATCAGAACAAGCCTAAGAAATAATTAGATTTAGGTCCATTAACTTCTCTGGGATAGAAGTTGGAACTAATGCCAAAGCTGAACCTTGAACTTCAACAAGAACACACGTGTAAAAACTCCCACATCAGAATTTCCATGCCATAACACAAACTACAGAGGTAACAATCAAAGCTGGAGACTAAGTCCACCTCATGTGACCAAAACCCACAAAGAGCTGTGTCACCCAAATGGCAACACGCTCACAGTTTTAACCGTGTCTAAGTTCAACATGAGTTTTTGCTTCATGATCTTTTTCCTTGATTATCTCAGCCTAACAATGAGAAGTGCTGGTGGTGTAGTAGTTAAGTGCTATGGCTGCAAACCAAAAGATTGGCGGTTCAAATCCACCAGGCTCTCCTTGGAAACCCTGTGAGACAGTTCTGCTGTGTCTGTAGGGTCACTATGAGGCAGAATCAACTCCATGACAGTGGGTTTGGTTTTTCTAAACAATGGTGGGCATAGTGGTTAAGTGCTCCAGCTGTTAATGAAGAGTTCAGATCTGCCAGGCACTCCTTGAAAACTCTGTGGGGCTGTTCTACTCTGTCCATTGAGTTATGAAGAGTCAGAATCGACTCTAGGCTAGCGTGTTTGGTTTGGCTTGAACAATGACAATTTATCCAATTCTTAACTTTTTGTTGTTGTTGTTGTTTCCCCAGCCAGTGACACACCACATAGATTCAGAACACAATCCCCCAAATTACAACAAAGTCTGTTTCTGGTGATCCATACTGTGCAAATTTGAAAATACTCAGTGCATTAATTTTCTTGGTTCATTTGCTATTTCTTTGTTTTTAGAAACAGCATTAGAAGCCTGTTTTTGCACTTAACTCATTTTTTTCTCTGTAAAAATTCACATTTGTCAGGCATTTAATCACCATTTAAGATAAATGTTTTCACTTGTTCAAAAAAACTTTTCACCTAATAATAAAATATGACTTGTCACATGAGTGTCACTCTTTATGAACCAAGTGCTTTAAAGCGATAACCAGTAACTGAGTTGTAAATGTTAAAAAATCATGTTTGGCAAGGAGACAGAAGTTTCCCTATCCAAACCCCAATAACCCAAAACTGAGGAGAGCCAAAGTCTGTTTCCTGCTTTGTGATAACTGCCTCACTGTCATTTAGATATCTTGAACCACAGAGGGCCCCAGGTTCCATGTGGTAGATTCCTAAACAGCCATAAATCTACCTCTTTGGCCAAGCATGGTTTTTCAGTGTGCATTTTGTTAAGCATCAGAAGTGTGCACACAAGTACAGTGAAAAGGAACGACATTAACTGAATTTCCAGGTCTTTGGTTCCTGAGGCCTCAAAGTTGGACATGGTTTTCAGATTATCAGCAGAGTTAGCCTAAATTCCAACAATAACAGCCCAGGTGGTGAAACAGAGATTCTAATAGCAAAAGGTAAAATGAATGTTCCAGAGATAGTATGGTTACATAGGATACAATAATTTTCCATCTGGCTCTTTATGTAATCACAACCTTGTCTCTTTTTCACCTTCAAAGTGAGATATATTGTAATTCTTGCTAATTTCGCTGAGATTCCCTGCAGTTTCCTGAGAAGCAGTCTAGATGTCATGAAAATTTCAGCATCATTAACATCTTAAAGGTGCGTATTTCCTCATTCCCTCTGATTTAAGTTTTTTAACCATAAAAATGCTCAGTAATAACAAATCCTTTATTTCAGATCCGTTATTGCCAAGGTAGATATATCTTTAACTTTGGGACAAGAGAAATGATTTAGAATGAAAGCCCGAGAGGAAAAAACACACCGAAATTCTAAATAAGGTTCAGTGACGTCAGTCATCTAGGTAACTCCACTACTCAGAACATTTTAACCAAGGGAGCTGTTTACTTTTAAAATGACGAATAATAGATTTTTAGCCTGTCAGATTGACTAAGGAAATAATATTGGAAATAATAATAATATTTCCTATCCTTGAGCATAGAGAATGTGACCCAGCTGGACTGGACTTATGACGACCCATCATCTGGGCCTGGAAGCCCAAGGGCTAGGACAATCTTGGAAAACATCATTTAGGGAAACTTAGATCAACCAAGCAGAACACAAAAGAATTTCCACCATTAATGTTTTCTATTAGCATTTAATAAACAAACAAAAAAATTCTATTGCCAAGTTGAGCCTATTCCAACTCTGGTGACCATATTAGCATTCAGTGAATGGAAAATTTGTTGGACCAATAAAGACCATACTGAGCATCATTTCTGAAATCTGTGCCAGTGACTGTTAAGAAAAGCAACTCAAAATGTAGGATCAAAGTTTCTAACCAATGTGGGAAAAACTGAAACTTTCAATGGTTTTGCTCATTAGTAATGCGAGTATAGACCATCGACTCTGTAAAGTTCCTTGGACTCCAGCAACATTCTGGACTCAGGCAGACAGGGCTCCAGGAGCACACTTGTTCGTTCTCCCATTCTGGTCTATTCCGTAACATTTTGAAATGTTCTTTGGACTTGGGCAGACCTGGCCGTGGCAGCACGCTTGTCCCTTTCTTAATTTTGCCTCTTTGAAAATATGGAGACCAAAACTTTCTGCTTACTAAACTCTGTGATGTTTTTCACCCACCAAGAAGAACCAACTGACTCCTTATTTTGCTGTCATAAGTGAGCACATGTCCAAGTAAGACAAGTACTTTCAAATACTATTTTTAAAGTTAATAATGGAATTCTTTTGAGACTATACTTGAGGTTATTGTTCCCAAAGATTAATACGTTACTCTACAGACCACAATAGCTCAATATTTACTTTTGAATGAAACTGAAATATCCTGCATGTACATAAAATCTGCAAAGCGATTTGCTTTGGCAGGATAATAGTTAATTTACAGTGTGAAGTTCAAAAGGGCAGTAAAAGATAACAACCCAATTTAGGTAAAGATGTAGCGCGTATATACCGGGGGAAAATAATATCAAAGAGAAAACCGTATCTGAAATTCAGATCACATTTAGATGCACTAAAAAAATGTTAAGAGCAGTAGGGGGGCGATTGTATTCCAATTAGATTTCCTTCACTCATATCAACCAGTCTGAGTTTGAAAGTTAATCATATGATTTACAAGGCTCTGGAAGGAATAAAAAAAGGGAAGTAAAGGAGAGGGAGAAGGAACTGATAACATAACATTTCTAAGAAGGCCATCAATTACAAAGCTGGAGCTGGGGTAGGATTTAGGTAGGTTAAAAGAAAGTCATTTAAAAAATTACATTTTGTTCTTTTTTGCATGTGATATCATTCACTGGAGATTAGTTTTGAAAAATAGGAAAAGTGGGATAATGAATTCTAAGTACTACATAATCTTTAAAAAGATTGTAACTTGAAACCAGAGATTTCCTAAGATTTAGAGTTCCCTTTAGACAGAACGCGGGTGGCACAGAGCAGGACATACTTTCGTGATAGCTCTGGATAAATAATGAAATACATGTTTTTAATTGTGGGAAACTCAAAGAGGTTGGCTGTATTAAATTCCTCTTGGGACTACTTTTAGAGAAACATTACTAATTGGATGAAAAACTCAGGGAAGTAAAAAGGCATCTTGAAGATAGACCTGGAAAAGAGAATTTTGATATTTGCTTCTTTCAAAACCCAGTGGGCAACAATATTCTGAAATGGACTGTAAACTGGAGATTTGGAAACAAGTGTAAAGAGTCTTTTGTTGTCCCCAAAGACTTCAGTGTGTGCAGTACTGAACTGGTGCCATTTTTACAGAACTGTGATAAACCCTGGTGGCGTAGTGGGTTAAGTGCTGTGGCTGCTAACCAAAAGGTTAGCGGTTCGATTCCACCAGGTGCTACTTGGAAACCCTATGCGGCAGGTCAGCTCTGCCTATAGGGTCACTGTGAATCAAAATCGACTCCCCAGCAGTTGGTTCTTGGTTTCGGTGATAAACCAAACCAAACCCATTAGCCTCCAGTCAGTTCCGACATACAGCGAGCCTATAGACAGAGTTAGAACTGCCCCCCACCTCCTTGGTGGATTCAAACTACCAATCTTTTGGTTAGCAATTGTAGGACTTAACCACTACACCACCAGGGTTTCCAACTGATTCATGGTACTCATAATTAAGAAAGTCACAAGAAAGAGACTTAACTGAATATCTTTATTTCAGTGGCACTGTCAAAGCCTTAGGTGAACGTCTAGCAGACTTGTTTATGCAATAATAACTTGTGATCCCATAGTCGCTGTATTGGTCTTAAAAAATATTTCTATCTTAATGGTTCATAAGATGATACTGGAGAGAGAAATAATTACAAAGGAATCACTAGGAGTTATGATGCAAATATGTATATAAGATCTTTTCATAATGCAGATTACATAAATTTGAATTAAGTGACTTTTAAGAATATTGGATATTGATCTGATAAACTATCACAGCCATTAGGGCCTTTGATATAAATAATAATTTTAAAAATGCATGCTGCTTGAAGAATAAAAATTCTTATGAAAAATACTTATGGTCTCTGGCATGCTGAATAGCCACTTTTCAACATTCAATGCCTTGGCCAAAAATACATTTTAAAATTAAGAGCCATTTAAATTATACAGCCACCCAAAAATAAAAAATAAAGAAATGAAGCTTTTCTGGAATTACTCAGCATGTGCGGAAGCCCTTATATTACTTTAAAATGGCCAAGGCATTTTGTTTTAATTCTCTGAAAATATGACTTAGATATTTTTCAAAGGAAAAGTCACACTATGCTCTGATGATAGACTGTATTTTGCGAAGACATATACTTTTTATAGTGGTCTTGATCCCTATTTGGGAGCAGTTGCAGGAATCAAGGAAACCTATGTAATACTAAGCTATATTCATAAAAACATATGGAAATATGTCATCACACTGAAAAGAAGTAAACTTAGCCTGTGGAGAAAGTCTGAGCTGATTCTTTGTAGTTCCTTTTATCCTCACACTTGATCTTCGTGTGAGGATAAAAACAAGAGAATGTACTTCCATTTATTAAACTTTCAATAAGTCATACTGATAGATTGATTAATGCCTCATCCATCTTTACACCGTATGTTTCTTGAGTACAGAAACTACAATTTATTTATTTTCAAGTGCCAGCAATGTCTTGTTTGATAAATGTCTGATGATGAATGATAAATGTTGATAATAAATGTCTGGTGAAGAATGCATGTGTCTTAAGGAAAGAAAACTTCTTTTACTCCAAGGAAAGGATGTTGGGAATCAGAAAGAATACATATTCTACCAATAAAGATATTATACAGAATCTGTCTTAGAGTCATAAAATTGAGGAGATAACTCTGAAAGTTAAAGTGATTATGTTTATACATTCAATGAGAGATCCTTTCAATTGCTGTAAATTTCAGAAAGTTTGGATTTTTTTTTTTTTTTGGCTTGATTTCCTCCTCTCCCATTTTGAGACTTTTCATCTTTGAGACGTAAGAAGAGAGCTCTCTATTTTTACTGACTTTGTTCGCCACAAAGTCCCATAGATAATTTTCATAGATCCACCTTTCCTTGAGAGTTGAAAAAGGGACTGTGTTTCTGAACTTAAGAGTCACTTGGACTGAGCACTGTGCTAATGAGGCCAGAAAAGGCAGACTCTCTTTTAGCCACTCTCCAGGTCTCTTGACTTTGTTCACTGATCTCAGAGAAAGGTCAGGAGGAGGCAGAAGAATCCAGCCCTTCTGGAAAAGCAAGTGACTGCATGAGTCCTATTCATGGCACCTCATTCGAATCATTTTTCAAAATCGTGGTAAAACATATTTTACACACATTTGCCATGTTTAAATGCAAAAGTCAGTGGCATTAGTTATATTCATAATGTGGTGTAACGATTACTACTGCCAACTGGCAAACCTTTCAACACTCCAAACAGAAACTCTGAACATATTAAGCAATAAGGCCCCATTACTTCCCTCTAACTCCAGTAATATCTTAGTCTACTTTTGTTCTCTATGAGTTTGCCTATTCCAAAATCATGTAAACAGAGTCATGTGATATATTTTTTTCATTTGTAGTTGACTTATTTCAATTATGATAATGTTTTCAAGGGTCCTCCAAGGGTTATTCCTCTGTACGACTGGAAAATATTCCCTTATATGCTGTTTTAGGCAACTAGTGCTGTTCTAACAGAAGTACCATGAGTGGATGGCTTTCACAAAGGAAAGTTAATTCTTACACAGTCCAGTAGGCTACATGTCAAATTTCAGTTTGTCCACTCCAGGGGCGGGCTTTCCCTCTTGTCGACTCTGGAGGAAAGTCACATATGGCATCGGTCTTTGTCCAGGGAGCATCTTGGCACAGGAATGTCAGATCTGAAGGATACACTCTTTTCCTGGTGCTGCCTTCTTGATGGTGTGAGGTTCCCAATTCTCTGCTTGCTTCCCTTTCCTTTTATCTCTTGTAGGGTGAAACGATTAAGCACGATGCAAGCCATAATTGAGGGAAACTCCCTTTACAGTGGAGGACAGAGATAATCTTGTGCAGTAACTTATCCAGCCAAGCCAAGTGCCGTCGAGTTGGATCCCTAGGGTCGCCATGAAGTAATTTATAGTCCCACCCTAATCCTTTAGCATACAGTATAGGAAAATCACAACATGGAGGACAGTCCCAAAATACTGGGAATCATGGCCCAGCCACATGGCTACACATATTTTTGGGGGGACACAATTCAATCCATGACATATGTATACACCACATTTTGTTTATCCATTCTTCTACCGATGGACACCTGCAGTGCTTGCAGTATTCGGCTAATCTGCATAATGTTGTTATAAAGATTGATACACACGTATCCGCTTAAGCTACTGTTTCCAATTCTTTTGATGAACTGTAACCTCTAGCAAGTACACTGAGAGTCCCAACCTATGGTAGCTCTGAGCATGATCTTGTTTGAAAAGAATCTTTGAAGATGTTTTTAGTTAACATAGGATCACACCAGAGCAGGTAGGCTCTTAAGCCAATATGAGAGGTATCCTTATAAAAGTGAAGTGATCCAGAAGGAACACAGCCATGTGAAGACGGAAGCAGAGATTTGGAGTGACACACACCGACCAGATGAGTAATGCCACGGATTACTAGTCATCAGCAGAAGCTAGAAGAGAGACACAGATTCTGGCTTGGAGTCTTCAGAAGGAAACGACATAGCCAGCAGTCTAATTTTAGTCCCCTATCCTCCAGAACTGTGAGACAATAAATTCATGTTCTTATAATCCACTTAGTTTGTGGTACTTTATCATGGCTCCTCTGGAAAACCAGCACAGAGTCGACTTTCTCGGGGTGTAGAGTAGTCCTGTGTTTAGTTGTTTGGGAAGCATCCCTTTTCTGCACAGAACACAGCCCAGGATGACAATTCACGGCAGGCTACCACTACAGTGCTATGACTAAGTGATGCATAAACGCAGACTTGGCCTTGGCTTTGTCCCTCCTCCTCACCCTACTTCCTCTTTGATAAATGCAGTAGAAGGAACAAGATGTTGAGGATGTGGAATCATGATTACCAAATAAAAGTCCTGAATCACCACAAATGCATCAAGATTCATAACTTTGAATGAAAAGTTTCAACAGAACAATACTCCCAAGTGTTAACATGTTTGTAATGTCAGATGAACTCTGAAATAGGCTTACATTTTTGGAGCCAAGATAAACCCCACCTTGTATTGTGTAAATATTTGCATAGGTATGAGTTTCTTGGTAGAATTTAAACCAGCCCAAGGCCTCCAGCTGCTGTGAGCACAGGGCTGGAAAACATGACTGAAGCAAGCTCGCTCACTTCCTTCTCAGGTCACTGAGCTCTGTAATTAATGAAGAATCGACAACTAGCACCAATGGTCAAAGCTTCCCTTGAGATTCCTGGAGGAGAGATTGTTTTAATGACAATTCTCTTTGCCACCTGCTTTACCTCTAACCTGTTGCTCTTGCTGCTGTTGTTGCTATTGCTGTTGTGGCTTTATTAGATCATCTTTTGTGTTCCAAATGTTTATTTGACATAAGTAATTTTAAACCTATTGGTATGTAAAGCATATAAGATGCTCATGAGACAACGGGGTCGACAGCTCTGGAGGGAACATTATTTATTAAGAGCCCAACAGACAGAAATGGACCTTAATAAAATAAATTCCATAGGAAAACACAAAATATTGCTGCAAAATAATTCAAAGTAGTTTCTAAGCCCTGTGTCTTAGTCATCTAGTGTTGCTGTAACAGAAATACCACAAGTGAACAAAGAGAAATTTATTTCTTCACAGTAAAGTAGAGCAAAGAGTGCAAATTCGGGGCATCAGCTCCAGGGGAAGGCTTTCTCTGCTGGCTATGGGGGAAAGTCTTTGTCATCAATCTTCCCCTGGACTGCAAGCTTCTGAGATTCAAGGGCCCTGGGTTCACAGGACGCACTCTGCTCCCAGCACTGCTTTCTTGGTGGTAATCCTCCCTCTCCCCTCAAAAGCCCACTGCTGTAGAGTCAATTCTGACTCACAGCGACCCTATAGGACAGAGTATAACTGCTCCACAGAGTTTCCAAACAGTACCTGGCGGATTCGAAGTGCCAGCTTTTTGGTTAGCAGATGTAGCACTTAGTAAGTCCACTGGCCACCAGGGTTTAGGCCCCCAACTCTCTGCTCACTTCCCTATCCTTTATATCCCAAGAAATTGCCTTAGGGCCCAATATGGTCTTGCAGATTGAGTCCTCCCTCACCAATACAACCACTCCCGGTCCTTCCTCACTATCACCACTGAGGCAAGATTTACAACACACAGGAACATCACGCAATACTGGGAATCATGGCCTAACCAAATTGCTATGCACATTTTTGGGAGGACACGATTCAATCCATGACATTCTGGAAACTTCAATAAGGCAAGCACATTCCAGCGATGTCATACTAATGAGGGAGCACGTGTTGGAGATTCAGGAAGTAATCTTAAAGCTAATGGTAAGGCTAGTTTTCACCTCATAGTCATTGACGGAGTGGCTGCACCTCCTTTAGATTGCTCCCAAAACAGAAAGTTTGAGTTCTTAATATTTTGACTCTTGCTGGGGTCTAAAGAAGTTTCTAAAATAAGTGCCAATCTGTTGTGAAATAATAACATGCCATACACCTGCTCACCTTCTCCCTTTAAGATTTCATAGTCACACCGGGAAATAAGCAGGCAGGATTCATTATCCCCACCTGAGCGATGAAGAGAGAAGATTTACGGAGGCTGGAGCGTTCTTGTTTTTGTGTTTTTCCCTCACCAGTAAACCATTATTCCTCCCCGTCTACGCATGCATAGTGATGAGTTCACTCCCCTGGCACCGCGGCTCCATTCTGCTTTTCAGCGAGGCCCAAGGCAATGATTCTTTCAGGGCGCAGGTAACATTTTGCACATTAAAGAGAAATCCTCTGTCTCTCTTGGCAAAGTTGCTACAGTTCTCAGTAGGTCTGGAAGAGAGGCTGGAACAAGCAAAGTGCTATGGGGAAAAGGCTGGGACCTGACCTCCCGAGTGGCCAAGGCTAGATCACTTCTGTGGGTGTTGGTCTCCTTTTGTGTAAAATAAGGGGGTGACCCTACACATCATCGTGACAGTGGGTTATGTTGTGTGTCCCCCAGCACAACACAGTGTCCTGTTTGATTCCTATGTCTAATGCATTCCAGATGCTTTTTAAACCTTCTCTTAGGAAACGACAGAAGCTGTTTTTCCAAGAAATCAATAGCAAGTACTGGATTCAAGGGTTATATTTGCATTAATATTAATGTCTGGAAAGTGAAATTTCAGCAGACATCAATTTGTGAGTAGTAAGGAGGAGTATTGCTAACAGGCAGTAAAGAAAACCAACACTTCTTGTGTGTCCAGTATGTTATAATGCATAGCATATACGATCTAATGTAAACTTTGTAATAACTCTGCAAGGTCAGGGTTAGCCATCTGACAGATGAAGAAGCTGTGGATTAGAGAGGGCATACAAGAGGCTCTACATTCAGAGAGAATTCGGTGGCAAAGTAGCATTCAAACTTAGCATGGGAGTGGTGGCAGTCCTCCTCAAGGAAGGGCGTGCTGCCTGGTTGTGGGCTAGGTGGTCAACAGTAAGTGTCTAGCACTTCCACGGTGGCAGTCAGCTGCAGAACAGGACCTCCTTTACCCAAAGCTCCACACTTCGCAGGTCACCTGGATCTAGTGATGAGCAATGATGTGTGGGCGCATATCAAGACCCACGCACTTGAGTCACGTACAAGGGGCCAAAGCAGGTAATAGCATCTCCAGAGCTCCCTCCCAGGACAGCCAAGGCTTTGGTTCACCTGCATGATCCCAGGTCAATTTCTCTCTTATCTACAAGTAAATTCTCAACCGACCCAGAAGGCTAGAGGTGAGACAAAGTTTGGGGACTCAGGAGAGTAAGAAAAAACTGAGAAATAAAACAAGGTACCAGAAAAAAACCTGAAGTAGCAGATAATCTTTGCTTTCAAAAATCTCATTTAGTGCAATAGTTTGAGGAAATACATAAAAAAGAGGGTTGCACCAAGCAGACAAAGCAAGGAAACAAGAACATATTGGTGTTTTCTGAGGAAAGTACCTAAAGGAGGAGCTCCTACAACGCAGTCAAAAGAGCTGCGATTCATCTGGAAGGCCTTTAGGAAACGTGGAGCTCAGAAGAGTCTCTGACTTGTCTTCTGCCATCCCAAGGTTCTTTACAGGACTTTTCCAAGGAAGGCGCTCAGTTCCCACCAAGTGATACAGTATGTTTATGGCCACAAATTACTACCAGCTTTCATTTTTTCTACAGATCCTTATCAGAAACTTTGCAGGCTATGTCTGGCATTTTTGTCATCACACACCCAAACATGTAGTCTTTTAGGAGAAGATTAATAAGAGGATGACTTCATTTGTCAGGCTTCTACAAAAGGCATCATGGTACCTATACTTGGGCAAGAACTGCAGGATATGTAGCAGAGCAGGAAAAAGAATGTTTGATACGGAGGACAGCTTAGGGCCTGGGATTGGAGGCCATATGAAATTTTACATGACTTCTTAATGAATACAGGGTAGAGTATTATCCCCCCAAAATATTGGCAATCAAATCAGGTGGGCTTCTCTATCTTGACAATTATTTTGTTAATGGGAAGACCCATTTTTTGGTGTTTATAATAACATCAACCAAAAAAAACAAAGCTTTTGAGTTTATTCCAGTTCTTGATAAATCGAGTCTTTACTGAAGAGGACTAAAACTGGCATGGCAGCATTCAGCACCTTAATTTTATCTTCTTATCTACAGGCAGCTTGAACAAGTGTCTTACGTGAAAGGCTACACCAAATGAACAAACAAAAAATGAAACCCATCATTGTCAAGTGAGTTCCAACTCATGGCAACCACGTGAAGAGTTAAACGTACTGCTACCAATTCTGGCTCGTACTTGGACCCTATAGAACGAAGTAGAAATGCCCCCATAGGGTTTAGCAGCCATAGACTTTCAACCACAAAACCAAAACCAAACCACTGCTGTCAAATGGATCCTGACACACAGCAACACTATAGGACAAGTAGAACTGCCCCATAGAGTTTCCAAGGATCATCTGGCAGATGGGCACTATGAACCTTTCAATTAGTAGACATAGTGCTTAACCACTATGCCACCAGGGTTTCCACTGAGTCACCTAGAACAATCTAAAGTGTATGAAGGATGGGCCTTGACAAAGCAAGAAAACCAGAACATATTGGTGTCTTCTGAAGAAAGTACCTAAAGGAGGAGGTCCTAAAAGACAATAGTGTCAAAAGAGCTTCAATTCATCTGGAAGGCCTTTAGTGGCCTTGAATGCCACTTTGCCACTTAATCCCCTCTGAATGTGGACCTATTTATGTAGCCTCTCTGAGACATGGTTTCTTTATCTGTCAGAGGAATAATAACACTATCTTTGCATAGTTTTTGTGAATTTTGCGTTAGATCATGTCCTCAGTGCACTGTAACACACCAAACATACTGGTTTTCTTTACTGACTGTTGGTAGCTGTAGCAACAAGCTTCGAGAGTTAATTTTTTTGACTCTGATACTGCTCCTGAGAAATCCATAATTAAATGGTTGTGGCTTTTTGTCAGTATCATGAAATATTAGAAAAATTCTAATTAAGGTAACATGGCTGTAGTGGTCAGGATTATGTCAACTTGGCTACTACATATTTGGCTGCTGTATTAAGTGGCAGGGCGGGGTTTGTGGTGGCTCCCTGCCCCTCGGCTCTCATTTCGTGATCTTTTACTAGGGCGGCTGGTCATTCTTGTGGCCAGGAGCTCCTGCTCTCTACTTCCAGCGTCTGGTTCCGGGACTTGAACTAGCAGCTGTTGGACTCATCAGTCCTTACAGTCGGCACCTGAGAGTCCTGCTCCCTGACCTGCGAATCCTGGGTTCACCAGCCTCTGCCGCTCCTGCTCCCTAACCTGCCGATCCTGGTTTTGCCAGCCTCTGTCACTTCGTCTTGCCACCAGCTTGTGATCCACTGACCTACACAAAGGGTGATCTAGAACTCTGGTCTCTGACTTGCTGACCTTGGGTTCCTCAGCTTCCGTGGCCACGTGAGGCTTGTGCCAGAGCTTGGGACATTCAGCTTCTGTGATTACGTGAGCTGTTTCCTATATCTGTATCTATCTATCTATCTAACTATATATATTATAAATCTGTCCTTGTACCTACACGTGTTACTGGTTTTGCTTCCCTAGAAAACCCAGCCTAAGACAATGGCATTGATCATCATTTTTCTTTTTTTGAGTGTGCATAGCATGTTTTCTTGCTTATGGCACTGATACAGTCAGATCTGTATTTTGTCAAGATCATAGCTATGTTTTATGTGTTTATTTGTTATGTCTTATCTATTAGATTTTCAAACATAAACACGGTTAATATAAAATCTTCTTTTACCTTTCATTTCCAGTTCCTCAGATACATTTCTCATTTCCAATATTGGACCCTTACTTGTAATAAAAGTTACAAGACTCTTAAGGATGCATGGTGTCACTGTGCAGTCTCTGGTACATTTAATTCTCAGGTAGCGATCTGATGGAAAGAATTGGTGAAACCCACAGCAAAACCATCTAATTTGTCACACTCATCAAGAATACATATATAATAGCAGACAGACCCCATTTCACTTTAGTTAGAATTTCCCACTGAATCTCCTGAAAAGCTTTAATACTGGCATCAATTACTCATAGACTGTAATAGTAATTTGAACAATCATAAGGCATTTCTCCAAAGAAAACATGTAGATGGCTAATAAATGCATAAAAAGATGCTCTGCATTGTTAGCCATGACCCCTCACCATTGAGTCAATTCTGACTCATAGTGACCTCTAGGACAGAGAGGAACTGCCCCATAAAGTTTCCAAAGAGAACCTGGTGAATTCAAATTGCTGACCTTTTGGTGAGTAGCCAAACTTTTTTTTTTTTTTTTTAACATTTCATTGTGCTTTAAGTAAAATTTTACAGTCCAAGTAAATTTGCCATATAAAACCCTGGTATATTTAATTCTCAGACACTAATCTGGTGAAAAGAATTGGTGAAAAGCACAGCAAAGCTCTCTCATTTGGGGCATTCATTAAGAATACACATATAACAAGAGACAGGCCTACGTTCTGTGCAACTCTGCTTTGCAACTCTAGCTGTTCTCCCCAGCCTGTGACAGCACCCTTCTCCTTTCCATCCTGTATTTCCCTGTATCCATTCAACCAACTCCTGTCCCCCTGCACCTTCTCATTTAGCCTCTGGACTGGAGCTGCTCAGAGAGTCTCATGTATGTATTAACTCAAGAAACACTCTTCACCAGCATTGCTCTGTGTCTTATAGCCTGGTCCAATCTTGGTTGAAAGAGTTGGGTTTGGTATTGATTTCAGCTTTGTGCTAATAGAGAGTATGGTAGCTGTGTCCTCAGGGACCCCCAGTCTGTCAAATCAAGTCTGGTCTTTTAACAGAGTTCTAGTTCTGCACACCCATTTTTTTCCTGCTATTTCAGGGAGTCTACATTCTGTTCCCTGTCACGGCAGGAGTCTACATTCTCTTCCCCGTCAGGGCAGTCACTGGTGATGACCAGGTTCTATCCAGTTCTTCTACTTCATCATGCTGATGAAGTAACCGGATGATACAGCTCCTCTGTTTTCCTAGACTCATATTTTCATCATGTCTTTGATGTTCTTCATTCTCCTCACAGCAGCCAAACCCTTAGTCACTATGTCACAAGTGTTTCCCATTAGCCTTTGTTGCTAAGTGCCATTGAGTTGGTCCTGAATCCTAACAACTCTATTCACAACAGAACAAAACACTGCCATCCTGTGCCAGGTCCACAATCATTTTTATGCTCAAGCCCCTGGTTGTAGCCACTGTGTCAATCCATCTTGTTGAGGGTCTTCCTCTGTTTTGTTGACCCTCGACAGCTGGCTTGGCCACTCTACCAAGCATAATGTCCTTATCCAGAGACTGATCCCTCCTGACTGCATGTACAAAGCATGTAAGATGTAGTCTTGCTATCTTTGCTTCCTGGGAGCACTCTGATTACACTTCTTCCAGAACAGATCTGTTTGTTCTTTGGCAGTCAGTGGTGTATTCAGTATTCTTCTTCAATGCTGCAATTCAAAGACATCAACTCTTCTTCTGTCTTCCTTATTCACTGTTCAGCTTTCACATGCATATAATGTAATTAGCCCATGCCCACTGCTTTTGAGTCAATTCTGACTCATAGTGACCCTATAAGAGCTCCTATAACTGCTCCCTATAACTGCTCCCCAGTTTCCAAGAAGTGCCTGGTGAATTTGAACTGCCAACCTTTTGGTGAGCAGATACAGCACTTAATCACTATGCCACCAGAATTTTCAATGAGCCATTAGGGAAATGCAAATCAAAATCACAGTGAGAAGCCACTTCATACCTACTAAATCCATTGCTGCTGAATCAACTCCAACCCATGGTGATCTCATGTGTGTCACAGAAGAAACGACTTTTATAAAGTTTTCAATGGGTTATTTTTCAGAAGCAGATAGCCAGGCCTTTCTTCTGAGGCACCTCTGTGTACACTCAAACCCCCAACCTTTTGGTTAGCATCCAAGGTAGTTAATCATTATCACCACCCAGGAATTTCACATCTACTAGAATTTTTATAATAATAAACATGACAATAACAAGTACTGGAGAAGATAAACTGGGACCCTCAAGCACTGCTGGTGGATATGTGCACTGGTGCAGCCACTTTGGAAAACACTTTGGAAGTTTCTCATAAAGCCAATGTTAGAGCAGCCCTAGCTGATCTTTCCTAGCTTTTTCCTTTTATATCTCTTGCTGTATGTTAAAAGACTAGGGTGGGAATGTAAATTCCTTTATAAGATCACCTCCCTGCTCCACTGTAAAGGGAGTTTCCCTAGAGTATGTCTTGCCCCACCCTTAATCCTTTCATCCTGTGAGAGATAAAAGGAAAGGGAAGCAGGCTAAGAATTGGGAACCTCATACCATCAAGAAAGCAGCACCGGGAGAAGAGCTCGTCTTTCAGATCTGAGGTTCCTGCGCCAAGATGCTCCCTGGACAAAGACTGATGCAATACCGGACTTTTCTGCAGAGCCGACAAGAGGGAAAGCCTTCCTCCAAAGCAGACATCCCGAATATAGACTTGCAGCTTACCAGACTATGTAAGAATAAACCTTCCTTTGTTAAAGCCATCCACTCTGTGGTATTTCTGTTAGAGCAGCCCTAGCTGACTAAAACAGCCAACTGTACAGCTACTCTCTGCAGTGTGACTGTTTACATTGTGTGGCCTTTCTAGTGGAGTGCCTTTGGGGAGAGGCCTAGGGCCAGGAAGAGGCGAGCCTCTGTGCACAGCTGGAAGAGGCTCTCCTGATGGAAGAACTGTATCTGGAGTGTTCCTGAGCCTGAACTGTATCTGTTACTTCCCTGATAAACTCTATCATCATTAGTAATGACTGTGATTTCCATGTGACCATTGCAATGAATTACTGAACCCAGCAGAAAAGCAGCGAGTGCTGTGGGAGGGACAGTTGGTGTCAGAACTAGTAAAGATGACAGAGAGACGAGACAAGTCTGACCCTCAACTCATAGGAGTCAGCCTTGGGCTGTTAGTCTTGGCTCTCCTTTCCCCTGTAAAGTCAGAGGAGGGCCGACACCACCCTCGTGTCATGTTTACACCATGCGATCTGGCAAATCTACCTCTAGGTGTGCGGCCAAGAAAAATGAAAGCATACTTACATGCAAAAAACTTGCACACGAATGTTCATAGCAATATTATGGAAGAGCTGAAAGCTGGAAACAACCAAAATGCCCATCAACTGGTAAAAAAGTGGGATATTCATAGAGTGGAATGTTTCTCTACAATTAAAAGGAATGAAATATTGATACAAGCTACAACATGGATGAGCCTTGAAAATGCCATGTTAAGTTAAAAAAGCTAGTCACAAAATACCACATGTTGTATAACTCCATTTATATGAAAGTTTAAATTAAAAAAAAAATTCAAACCTACTGCTGTCAACTCGATTCCAACTCAGAGTGACCCTATAGGTCAGAGTAGAATTGTCCCCACAGAATTTCCGAGGAGCACCTGGAGGACTTGAAATGCTGACCTTTTGGTTAGCAGCTGTAGCACTCAACCACTATATGACCCAGGTTTCCATATGCAAGTCTAGAGCAGGCAATATACAGAAACAAGAAACAGACCAGGGTTTGCCTAGGGCTGGTGGGTAATGGGAAGAGACAAGGTGTAACGGTTAATTGGCAGGGATTTCTTTTGGAGATGATGAAAATGTTCTAAACTTAGCCTAGGGTGATGGTTCCACATGCAAAAATGTACTCAGTTAGGTAATATTTAAGATACACGAATTATATCTCAATAAAAATGCTAAAACAACCATATTTTGCTCAAGCATCTTTGTGGAGATGTGATGGGAACTCCAAAGTTCACTATACCCCTGAGGTCTTTCAGAAAATTTATCAATATTGTTTAAAATTTGTGTGTCTACACATTCAAAGCATCCTGATATGTAAACCAAACTCTTCATTCAATTTAAGAGAAAGTAAATTGTGTATACTCAAAATGAAGTAAGACTATCAAAATGATATGATACCATTGCAAAGTTGCTTGACTTTCTCTATCACGTTAAATTTTTATAGCCTCTTCTGAATTAGTTTTCAGGTATGTAGGACTGTGTCACCATTACCCTGGGCAATATTAACAGCATCATGGCAAGGCATCCTGCATTTATGGTAATAGAAAGATATGCCATTCATATATTGTTCTTTTAGCTAATGGTAATAGACATGCTTCCATTAACATAATAAGATCATTTTATAACAAATTTAATACACCAACTGGACATGGAAAACAACTTTATTTTCCCCTCCAGTGTCCTTGTAAATCTCATCTTCAAATTTGTTTTGTTTCATCACTTGGATAAAATCTTGAGTATTCACATAATTCATGCAGTCACTTTTAGTTACAAAGAAAGCCTCATTTTATCAGTTAAATTACCCGGCCAGTGAAATAATCAAAACTCCATAGTCATAGTTAGTTTTGTACTTGTCTCCTCTCACAGCTCAACAGTGTATCATGCCTGGAAGCTAGTAGCAGGTGGGCCAACATATTTCATCACTCAGTCTTTGTTGTTGCTGTTAGCTGGTGTCGACTTGACCCCAGATCAAGGTGAGCCCATGCACAGTGGAGTGGAATGCTGCCCATCTGTGCCGTCCTCATGGCTGGTTGTAGAGCTCTGTGATTCATACAGTTTCCACTGACTGATTTTGGGAAGTAGATCACCAGGTCTTTTTGCCGAGTCTGTTTTAGTCTAGAAGTTCTGTTCAATGCTGCCCAACATCACAGCAGGAGACAAGACTCCAGTGACCAACGAGGAGCACTGGCCAGGAATTGAACTCAGGTCTCCTGCATGGTCGAGGGGTGAAGGAGCGTATGACAATTCTACTACTGAAATACCACTGCTCTTCAGTCTACTTACTAGCTATTGCTTGCAATCCTTCCAAGTTCAGGGTCAGGGCTACAGAGGATGAGGGACACGGAGTGGTGAGTTCAGAAATCACTCAGCCAATGGTGCAAAGTGGAAGCTGAAATTTCCCTTACACTTTGCTCACCAAGCCATGTACTTTGCATGAGGTAGGGTCTGCCACGAGGAAGAGACACCTTTCACATCTGCAGATGGTTGTCATGAGTTTATAAGCCATGTGACCAAGGGCTGGAGCTCTATGTGCTCCAAGAGAGCACCACTGATAAATTTTTTAAAAGCTGGGAAATGTTCAACACTCTAAAGATAGTCTTTTCTAAGCCAATCACTCAGCTTGAACAATATTACCAAATCTTGAAGGATGTCTTTCCATTTCACACGAAGCCATCCTTCTGTGGGCTATCAGAAGCCTTAGCACGTTATGCATACAGTTGTTTCAAAGACTGCCTCACACTGTGCTCCTCACCACATAAAGCCTCTCCTCTACTGTTCTCAACTCTTGTCCACATCATACCTGTCAGTTTACCTTCACTTCCTTGATGAGATGTAGCCTTCAGTGCCATGGTGCAGTCATCCTTCTCTCCTGTGGAAGCCCAGCACTCAGTAGCAGTTTATTGGGAACTTCCCTAAGGATATGCTATGTTCCTTTGCACTCATCCTCCTTTATTTCATTTTTTTCTCTCTACTCTTTGTTTTTTCCCCTTCTCTTTCTTTCTTCCTAATTTAACTGTTGTTTGCATCTAATACATGCACATGGTTTAAAAAGTCAAATGATGTAACGCTTTAACTAAAAAGCAATCCCTTTACCCCACACTCCCCATCTGCTTGTTCTATGCCCCTGCGGTTTTCAACTCTCTCTTCTGTCATTTCTAGCTTGTTTGGTACTGTTATTTCCAGATACTTTTTAATTTTATAAATTATCTAGTGCCTTGGCCATTTCCTTTCAAAGAAGACTCTGTTTAAGAAGTCTTACTCAAAACTAATGATCCATGACAGTTCCACAACAATTTTTAAAATCAACACTTGGTGTTTACATTGTTACATTTAGATAAATTTTTGTTCCCAAGTTTTAAAGAGATCATGTTTCCTGCTTTTTACAAGGGTCAGTTTTCCCTAGGTTTAATAACTGACTCCTTTATTTGCTTGTATCTGTCACAGAGTTTTCCCCATACTCTTTGACCAAACTCTAAACCTCTATTAATGCCCTCAGACACACTGATTTGCTGGGTGATACCCCTCCTGGAAGTCTTTTCCCATTCTGATCTGAACTGATTGCTCTGTCAGACTCATGACAGTTATTTTCCTGAGACTTTCCTTTGTTTTCATCCCAGGAATTGCAACTCTTCTCTCCCACACTGGATCCCAGTTCCTGAGTCATTTGTCTTTCTTGCTCTGTGCCCTTGGTTTGAAATTTTGAAGCTTTGAAGGAAATACACCAGTCCCAAGAGAGGGCATGTGTGGGTAGGGGTATAGAGGGAGGAAGAGATAATTATTTTGAGATTTTGCTGTATGTCTGAGGACATCACTTTCTAACCCACATACCTGATTGATAATTTAACTTGGTATAGAATTCTATGCTGAAAATTATTAGCTATTTGATAATTTGAAGTTTTTTTGTTTCTTTGAATAGTAGCTTCCAAGGCAATTATTGGAAAATCCCAAACAATTCTGATCCCGATCCTTCTTTGCAAGCTTTTAAGATACTCTCTTTTTCTCAGGTCTTTTGAAAGTTCTGACACTGGATCTTAGAGAAGTTCTTTTTAGTTTATTGCGCTACACGCAAATCGTTTTTTAGAATTCATGTTGGGAACATTTATCAAGTCCTTATTATATACAAGAAAATAGACAGAATTGGAATTCTATGGAATTTTACTAGGTTCTAACAATTTCCTACCCTTCATTTTCTAAGTTTCTGGACCTCCTATTATCACCTGTTTATTGGATATGTGGACTTGATCTTCTAATTTTCTTGCCTTTTTATTCTATTATAAATCTTTTCTATTTCTTCTACTGTTCAAGAGATGTGCTAATAAGCCTACAAAGTTTCTGATCAGCATTTCTGCTTTCATCTTGAACTGCTTGGAGGTGTTTCTTCTCTTACTTTTCTATTGCATTCTATTCTTGTTTAAGAAAATCTTGTTTCTTCAAGATTTTTTTTCAAATTTCTCTATTTCCTCTACATTCACATTTTTCTGTTTTTTTTTTTTTTTTATTCTACATTTAATACAAAAAGCTTCTCTCAAATGATTGGATACTACTCTACTTAACAGTGACTTTCTAAAGAGTTGAATGTAAGAAATGGAAGATGGGGCTCATTGACTGGAAGTACTTTTTTTTCCACCTAGTAAGTTCTGCTACAGCTGGTTCTCCATTCTCCTGCCAGTTGAGATAGAAACGTGGAAGCCAGCAATGTCAGAGGAAATCAGGAGGAGAGACAGGCTAGCTCTCTCATTATTTAGGATGCAGATTACATATCAATCTAATGTCTTCATTTTCCGTGCAGCCTCCTTTCCACAGTCAGTGTGACTGGTGTCCACTAGTCCACGGCTTTACTTTGATGGTAATCTTGCAGGTGAACGTCTTGTTCCTTTTAGATTCAGGCAAAATAGCAGATCATCAGTGTGGAATATGAGGAGGCACATGGAGATACAACTATTCCCTACAGAGTTCCAGCCTATCTGGGATCAGCTTGCTTCTCAATTTCTTCTTCGAAGCAGCCTGCTGCCTTCAGTCCCTGAATCTTTATGAAGTTCCATGTCTTGCTCTTGACCTTCCTCCAGCAGGAGTGTTAGTTTCCAGAAAGCTAAAATCTATGTGAGTTACCAACCATCCATAACTTGTCTGCTTTTCTATCTGTTCTTCTTCTCTTTGTTCTTGTCCTTCTGGGGCTTTGGGAAGATAAACATGTGTGTTCAATCTGCCACATTTAATTTAAATGTGTTTCATTATTTCTAGCCATTTGTCCTTGGTAAAAATATTTTCCCTCTCTCTCACTTCTTTCTTCTCAGTCTCCCATTATCAGACAGCAAAGACCACAGCCTGTGACTGGTCCATGAACTGGACAACAAGGCCTTAATGGGATTCACTTTCAGGATGACTGGGAGTAAGGGAGAACTGGAGAGAAGGGGATGATCCCGAGGACATCAGTGCTCAGACTCTTCCATTAGGAAGACACTTGACTGGCTGACCACAGAAAACAACTGGGCAGCAGAAATTGGTCCAGGCTTGGGGTTGTTTCAGGCTGCCTAGAAGTGAAAAGGCAAGTCATGTAGGGATCGTCTGAGCCTGTACAGCGTAGAGACTCAGATGCTGTCAGACATTCAAAGTAGATCTAGCTTTGGTAGTGGACACCAGCCCCTGATCTCAACACTAGTATATGAGCAGATAAGACATTTGGAAAAACCAGACAGGCATGGACTCTGAAGTCAGGCAGATTCATTTATGTTACAGCAGTATTCTTTGTGAGCAACTGGGCAATCCCTGGAAAACCATTTAACCCTCTGAGCTTCGGTTTCTTCAAATGTAACGGGATCATGAATAGTCCTTTCCTCTTAGAGTTGTTGTGAAGACTGACTGTTAACATATTAGTGGGCTTAAAACAGATTTGGATACTTAGTTATGACTTTATTTTTTTTAAATGAGGGGGGATTAGTTTAATCATATTTTATGTCTGATATATATTAGATGCTCAATAAATATTTGTTGAGAAGACGAGTGAAGTACATCCAGAGAGAAATAAACTGGACTATCTTTATCTCTGGTTTTTATAGTCAGTTTTCTGTGCTTGGCAACAGAACTTGCATAAAACTGTTTTAACCATTGCTTTTAGTTGGATTAGCCACACAGCACTGCAATTGAAAAGACATACTCTTCGAAGTCTCTTCCAATAACACCACCAGATAGACAAATCATGACTGATTAACCAAGAGCTATGCTTTGTTTGGTCCAGTAACAACCCTGCCCCAGGCATGTCGGCACAGTCTTCCAGGGACTCGGACTGATCAGCAAAGAACAAATGGCTGGTAATTTCTAATTTATAAACACTGCTTGACGTAGGCAATTGGGCACCCTGCCACACTGCTATGGCCTGAAATGGCCTGACCACTCTTCAGTACACTAAAAGCAATTTCAAGTGGCTTAATAACTTCTTATCCATCTCTCTGCAGGGTCCACCAACACCATTAGATGGAGAATGCCTTTGAGTGGCCTCAGGACAAGAGGTTCAGGTTACAGTATCACAGAGTTTTCAGCTAAATAATGAATATATTGTGAAGAGCCCATATGTCAACATAATCAAAATACAACAAGAGAAATAATAAAATTAGACCTCTAAGACATATACATTTATCTTTGGTTTTTCAAAGCTGATCTCAATTTGGCAGGACTTTCTTTGGCAAAGAAGGCACAAATTAGCATTCTTTGCTACAAACTGAAATCTTGCTTAAAGTGAGTCTCTGCATACAAAGATGAAGATAAGGAGTTACTACTAGTACTACAGGGGAAAAAAGAATCTGGACTATTCTGTAAGTGTTCCAGTAAGACAGATAACTAGATTAGGTTTATTACATATATAAACAATGAGACATTTCCTCCTAATGTTAACATTGTATGGGAAAAGAAAAGAAATGAAATAATCCCTGTTTTTTTTTTTTTTTTTTTTTAAAAAAAACAACAACAACAACAAAAAAAAACCAACCAATCAAACAACAAAACCAGCCCTCTCTGGTTTCTGTAACCCACTACCCATGTCACTGTCAGCACCTCAGTTCCCTCAGCAGTTCCTATCTCTTCTCAGGGGCCAAGACAAGACCATGACTCTTACTTAGAGTCCCTTGGTGTTACAGATTGAATTGTAGTGGGCCAAAATTAGGACAAATTTGCATAGGCCATGAATCCCAGTACTGTGTGGTGGTTCTTCATTTTGTGATCTGATATAATTTTTCTATGTGTTGTAAATTATACCTCTATGATTTTAATGAGGCAGGATTAGAAGTAGTTATGTTAAGAAGGGAGGATATGATCTACAGTATCAGGTTATATCTTGAACCAATCTCTTATGATATATATAGATAAATGAACAAAGATAAGAGGGACCTCATACCTCCAAGAAAGAAGAGCCAGAAGAACATGCTCTTTGGACCCAGGGTCTCTGCAATGAGAAACCACTAGACTCAAGGGAAGATGACTAGGACTCTCCCCCAGAGCGGATAGAGAGACAAAGCTTCTCCTAGAACTGGCAGCCTCAATTTGGACATCTAGCCCCCTAAATTGTGAGAATAAATTTCTCTTTGCTAAAGGCATCCAATCCTGGTATTTCTATTTCGGCTGTACTAGGTAACTAAGGGAAACCCTGGCAGTCTAGTGGTTAAGGGCTATGGCTGCTAAGCAAAAAGTCAATAGTTCAAATCCACTACTTAGCATTACTTGGAAACTCTATGAGGCAGTTCTACTCTCTTCTATAGGATCACCATGAGTCAAAATCAACTCAGTGTCCGTGGGTTTGGTTTTTGGCTTATAGATACCTAAGATACTTAGACCTCATCTGTCTGAGTATGTAAGAATGTTGCTCCACTTCTCAGTGCTTTCTGTCTGGTCACCTCAGGCCATTTCTCACCTCCTGTCATGAGCAATCTCAGAAGATACTACCCATAAGTCCTCCTATTTCGAGCCAGTCCTCCTACCTCAGTAACTCAAGTCCAGGTTGCGACACTCAGGTGAGCTAACCGTGGACCTTCCCTGAGTCTTAGGCTGGGCCTTATGATACTGGCTGTGATTTCTCCACACCTAGTTTTCCATTCCTTGACAGAAATTGTTACTTCTCCTGAAGAACTTTGCCTCCTCTTCTCCCTTCCCCATTCCCAGAGACTAAGCCCAAGAAGGCACATCGCCCAGGTGATACAGCATCTTCTGCTTCTTTGGTGAAGGAATTATTGGATATTTGAAGCATCTACAACCTCGTCTGGGTCTTGAAGGGCAATGGATAAAAGGCAGACACCCAAACATCCCTCAGCAACTTTAAATGCCATGAAGCATGTGTCCTTCCCCAAGCAAGGTGCCTTAGATCAAGGACATATCATCTTTTGTCTAGACAATATCCTGATCTGCTTAATGAATGCAGTTTTACAAGAACCTCAGGTCCAACAAAGAGCAACACTTGAAGATTAACTCTGAGAAATACATGCTCAAGAATTCTAAACTGAAGGTTCTGAGCCATGTTTTGTCCAATCAACATTATGGTATGATGTCAGACTAAATAGTGGTGGGATGTTTTTGAAGGTTATCATGGACAGCAGTGATTTCTGGGGTCCACTGATGATTACCATTGTTTTGTCTTTCCATTTTTCGACTATATAGCTAAAAACAAACTTCTAGGGAGACGGAAGTTTTGTTGAGTTCTAGTGACATCTATGATTTTCAGACATTAAAAAAAAGTTAACATCTACCATAGTTACAAATTTTACCAACATGACTGAGACATCAAGGTTTCTAGCCTTGAATGAGTCAAGAAACTCCTTCCTTGCCCTGATATCTAGAGAAAGACCATTGGCCAAGGTCAATCATCAAATACAGGAGTGTAATTTTTTTTTATTGTGATTAAGTGGCAGTATACAATCCAAATTAAATTTGCATACCCACCTATCTGCAGCTTCTTCTAATCTTCTTGCCCAGTGGCAGCACACTCTTCCTTTTTGTTCTCTATATGTTGTACCTTCTTAAGTCCCCTCCTCTCCACCCTCTCATCTCCCATCTAGAGAGAGACCAGTAGGACAGCATCCTATAAATGCATAGAGCCCAAAAGTACACATACCTCATGGTTACATTGTGCCCCCTAGTCCAGTCTATTTTTGCCCAAAGAGTTGACCTCAGTAGCATTTTCTGGTCAGGAGCAGCAGCAGGTGGTAGGGGAACCCCAAGGTCACTGGACCGTCAGTTGTGGTCTCTTAGTAGAGTTCTTGAGCTGCACCCCTCTTTTTCTTGTTTTGCCACAGGGACTCAACATTGTGTGCCCCATCACAGCTGTCTTGGGTGGTGGCTGGGCACCATCTGGTTCTCTGGTCACATGTTGATACAGCCTCCCATGCACATGGGTCCTTCTGTCTCCTGGGTTCTCTTTTCCTCCAGTCTTTGTTGCTCTTGGTGATCCTCCTTCAGATGAGTTGGGACCATTTGGCTTTTAAGACCCCAGAAGCCATTCACCAATATGAGGTGCAGAAGACTTTTTTTAGCAATAGGCTAGTTATGCCAATTGGCTTCAGTGTCCCCTGAGAGCATGGTCCCCAGTGTCTGCTGCTATTCTATCCTTGCAAGACTGGGTTAAGATTTGGAGTGTCATTTTTAATGATGAAGACCACCTGTGGTAGCCAGAATGACAAATGGGCATAAGGTACTTGGAGTGGAAAGGAAAGCATCACATTATGATGACTGCAACCAGTGTCACAAAACAATACATGTATAAACTTTGGAATGAGAAATTAACTGTGAACTTTCACCTAAAGCACAATAAAAACATAAATAGAAGAGTTAAGGTGGGCTGAGAAAATCAGAGTCCATGGGATGCCATTTATCTACCAGGTAAATTGATAATTACAAACCAGGAAAATGCCTTATCTATAAATATCCAACTCTACATATTTTGAATTGCTACAATTACAGAAATATTCTTCCCCCATAACTTTAGTCTACAGTTGAATGAAATGACTCAGTGAAGGCAGCTGGAAGAATCTGAGCAAAACCTACAGCCACCTGGAGGGGACCAGTGACTTAAGAGATGACAGACTGTCAAACTGGGCCAGGGAAGAGATTACACCCAGGCTTTATGATGATACCACTTCAGCAGATGATTACAGTACATTCAGAACCTTAGCACAATTCCAAGAGACATTTTGTGCTCTAACTCCCTAGCCAGAGATGACAACTTCCATACCCCAGATACCTGTGGCATTTGCCCCAGAAAAACTAACCTAAAAAATGTAAAGAAATATTATATCTTTGTTAACCATCGGAATAATCCCAGAAAGCTCTAATGTGAATCACCTCACATCTACATACACGTTTATAGACATGATGCCATCCCACAAGGTAATGCTTGAACTTGCCAAAACGTCACACTTCATCCTATGCACTGGTCCTTGCCTTCCCTTGTCAATCTACATAAAGCCCCCATTTTCATAAAGAAAACTTTGTGTCTCCACAAAACATACAGAAACTTAACCTTTGTCCAAGGTTCCCATTTTCATCCTTGCCTTTGTTTTGTTTTTTCAATGCCTTCCAAGGTGACCTGCCTGTCTGTTTCCACCAAGGGCAGCTTACAGACCTAATAAACAGATCCACTGAGTCCTGAGGAATGTCTTCCTAACTTATTTCCCAGAATGTAACTAGTCCACTATTCAACCACAGTGTAATTAAAATGTAACACTGCACTTCATTTCTTCACCCAGAACATCATCATTCATAGCATTTATGTCTTCTATCCTCAACAATTATCCTTTCAATAACAAGAATGCATCGAGAAGCAATACTAAAAATCATTGTGCGTCCAAGTACTATACAGTGTAGGCCAGTCAGTACAGGGAGAACATAACACCAAATACCATTTTCTGTACTACAGTCTGTGTCTAACATTGGTCCCCAGTTGAAGGGATGCCTACCTGTGTTTTCTTCAAAGTGATGATGACCATTAAACACCTAGCCTTCATGCTCTGTAAGTCTCTTGCTCTGCAGGGACTTTTCACAGATTCTTAAATTACTAAGAATATGTTCTTTAATTCACATCTGAATTCTCGGCTCCAATGATACAAGAGAAAGCATTCTAATACATAATTTCTTGCTAACATTGCGATCAGTATCAGTACCTGGATAACTGTGAAGAGTATTGGCTAGAAGAATTGTCATTAAAACCCTCTTATCCACCCAAGGGTTATCTCAAGATAAAGCTGAAGTCCTTCACCTTAATAATGCACACACAGGCTAGCCTTACTATGCCCAAGTGAGGGTGTTTGCTCTACTCTAGTTCTTGAAATGTAGATAGTCCACTCACACATCAGAGAAACAAGTCAGAGACATCACACTCATCTCAGATATTTGCATATCACCCTCAGATTTTCCCCTCAACCTTCCCAGCTCTTCAGTCTTCTGGTTCCACCTTCCAGCTCCAAAATCTGGCCCTCTGTTACAGTTGAGAGCTGACTTTTATCACTCTGCTGTTGATGCTTTAATGGTTATGAACCTCAGGCCCCTGCTGGACTTGAGATCTCAGGACAGACGATTTCTCTGTGAGCTTTGTCTTCACAGAACATCAACGTTCAGCTCTTGCTGTTACCCCATCATCATGGACAGGTCAGCTCCTCTAAGCTAAAGGAAGATGATTAATGTACTAACTGCTTAAAGAAATGTCACAATACAAAAAATATTTTAACTTATTATTATTATTATTAGCTCTATCTGCTACTCCCAAACCCCTTCTACCCAAACACACCATGTTGCAAAGATAGCCACACTTCATTTTTGGAGATTTCACTTTGATTTGCTATTATTGCCTGTTATCTATATTTTCAAAGTCATGTTCTAATGCCATTGGTCCATGATTAAGCAAGCCCTCAACAGACAGAAACTAACCACAAAAGATATCATTTTGCCTTTCATCTTTGATTGTTCCTGGAACCTACTCTGCCTTTGCCACATCCGTGTTTGGACTTGATTCTGGCGGTGGGCCACCATTTTGACTTAGTTTTAGTTAGTTTTCTGTGAAATCACTCTTCCCACCATTTTTTCCCAGCTTACCATTCAACTACACTTAAATACATCAGTTGTTGTCCAGTAGATTTCAACTCACGGAGACCCCATGTGTGGCAGAGTAGAAGTGTGTTCCAAAGAGGTGTCAGTGGCTGAGTTTTTGGAGTAGCTCTTCAGGACCTCCCTCCAAGTTTCCCCTGGGTAGACTCCAACTTCCAACCTGTTGGTTAGCTGCTGAGTGCATTAACTATTTATGCCACTCCAGGACTCCTCAGATATCTAGGCACAGATTGTATTTTGAACTACTCCTAAGAGCTAAAACTAAATTCAGTATTTGCTCTATGGGAAAGAACTAGGATGGATAAAAACTGGAGAGAAATGGAATCATAATATAAGGAAAAAGCCATCCATAGGAAGTATCAAGCAATAAAACTGGCTGCCTTGGAAGTGATGAACTCAACGTTAATGAATATATGTAAGTAGACGTTCAATGACTAATGTAGCAATGAATTTTGAGTTCTTACCTTGGAAAGAGATGTATTAGAGAACAGCAAGGAATCTTTCTAACATTATTTTAAAAAAGAACCTTAAAATATTTAAACACAGTTTTGGACATCAAACTCCATTTTGACTGAGGAACTAAAGACTGAGAGTAAATAATAACTCCTATATTATCAGGAGAAATAAGGAGACAGCCTTCACACTGGATGAGTGTGAGTGAGTGAAATTGGTTCTGCCAGCATAGATAATCACTATAACTGCCAGCCAAGCCAAGTGTCATCAAGTTGGATCCGACTCATGGTGACCTAGAGTACCAGAATAAAATGCCTCTGCTGTTGAGTCAATTACAACTCATGGTGAAGCTATAGGACAGAGAAGCCCCATAGAGTTTCCAGGGACTGCCTGATGGATTTGAACTGTCAACCTTTTGGTTTACAGCCATGGTACTTGACCACTACACCACCATGGTTTTCAGAGTAGAAAAGAGGGATTGGTAATGATGGAAGAGTGAGCAAGGAGTATGGCTCCTACCTGCTCATGTTAAGTCTGGGCTTTGACTAGAAAGCATGATCTGTGTTCCTAGGGTGAGAGTAGGGGCATAGGAATAAGGAAGACAATCAGACACAAGCTTGAGAAATGTAAAAGTAACAGGAGTGACTAAACTGCCTGTTTAGTGGTAGAACCAGACCAGAGAGGAGAGCGCCGGGAGAGGGCTGTGCTTGCAACAACAAGTGGTCTCCCCACAGGGCAAACGGTGCTGTCCAGAAGAATCCTGAAAGCCTCCTCCTAAGAGGTCAGTCTAACAGAAGATTCTCTCCAGGAACAGAATCTATGTTTGATGCAGTGCTAGCGAGTTCCAGGGACCGAAAGAAGGAGCAGGTAGCAGACAACGGGAAGAACCATGCAAGTATCAACTGATACTCAGTTAAGTGATACTCACCGCCACACATGGACTAACGGAAGGTTAGGTAACGGAGGCCATTTGTGGGCTTTAAGAACAAATAGAGCAGGTTTCTTGGAATGACAGAGTTTGGGGAAAAATTAGCATCTGATGAGGACCAACTGTGAGCGTACTAGATGCCAAGCCAAAATCTACAGTACAAACTAGTAGGTGGAATTCAACAGAGATACTGGAAGGAGAAAGGTCATAAAGTCAGATAATTGGGGGAATTATTGAGTTCATCACTTCAGGTCATTTACTTCCTTATTAAGGACTGGATTTTCCCAAAATTTAACTGAACCTGTATCTATTGATGCTGCCTCTTTCACATTGTCTCCTTGAACTCAGCTTTCTCTCTTCCGATTTGTTCTGTTGTGTTTTACAGTTCACAGGGAGTCCATATTTCTCGTTTTCGGAGTGTTAGGCTAGCATTTCTTTGCCTGCTAACATCGTGCCTACTTTCTGCTACTGTTGCAAACTTTATCAGTGGCTCTGTATTCCACCTTTCATCCACCAAGCCCAAACTTTCAGTCTGATCTTATTCTCATTTTCTTAGAACTGCAGTGGTATAGTGGGTTAAGTGCTACGTCTGCTACCCAAAAGGTCAGCAGTTCAAATCCGCAAGGCATTCCTTGAAAACTCTACTGGGCAGTTCTAATCTGAACTCTAGGGTTGCTATGAGTCGGACCTGACTTGTCAGCAGTAGGTTTTAGACTTTTTTTCCTAGAACGTCATCTCATTTTCATACTATCAAATCATTTCACTTGAGCCTTTCGAATTTACCTCAAGTCTTCCATGATGTATGTAAAACTTCTACAGAATCATGGACATTCCAAAATGTCCAAAATTCCAAAGCAAAGTTATTGAAAACTATTATTCATGTCATTGCCTCACTCCCAAATTCTGTATTATCCTTATCTCTGCCTGGTTTCTTCCTGGAGCTAGAACTGTTTAGGGGATAATGTACAGTATGTCCTAGCATGTGTCTTACCATTTGTCTTAGTCATCTATTGCTTCTGTAACAGAAAATACCACAAGTGGATGGCTTTAATAAAGAGAAGTTTATTCTCTCACAGTCCAGTGGGCTAGAGGTCTGGATTCAGGGCACCAGCTCCAGGGGAAAGTTTTCTTTTTCTGTCAGCTCTGAGCAAGGTCCTTATCATCAGTCTTCCCTTGATCTGGAGGCATCTCAAAGCAAGAATCTCAGGTCCAAAGGATACACTCTGCTCCTAGCCCTGCTTTCTTGGTGGCATGAGGTCCCCAATTTTCTGCTTGGTTCCTTTTATCTCTTGTAAAATAAAAGGTGGTAAAGGGGAACCCCCTTTATACTGATCAGGGATGTGATCTTAGTAAAGGTATTAGGGTCCCAGCCTTATCCTCTTTAATGTAATCCAATCTTGCCCCACTAACCACAGGCAGAGATTAGGATGATGATGTGTATGTAAACTGTAATTATAAAGTAGAGGATAACCACACAATACCAGGAATCAGGTCCAGCCAAACTGATGTACACATTTTGGGGGGAACATAATTCAATCCATGACATTCCACCCTGTGTACCCCCAATCATAGCCTTTCACTATGTAAAAACATAGCAACAGTCTTAACTCCAAGTCCCATAACCAAAAATCCTTCTTCATCTGTGAAATCTAGAATACAAGCTACCTGCTTCCAAAGGTGCAATGACAGAATAGGTACAAACTAGATATTTCTATTACAAATGAGAGAAACTATAGGAAAAGTAGGAATTATAGGTACCAAGAGTCACAAAACACATTACATTAGGCCTCAAGGCTGGAAAATAATCCTCCATTCTCTGAGTCCATTTACACAAATAGCCTTGCACCACAAACTCTAGGCATTGACCACACTCTCCAGATTCTGAGTGGTGACCCCTTGGCCCTGGGCTTCAGCTTCACCTTCCAGGCCAACTGGGACAGCAGTTCTGCTCCCTAAGCTTTAGGTGCACCATTCTTCTAGTGAGTAGTAACGCTCCGACCTTAAACATATCAGAGGCCATAGGTCCCCAAAGTCCTGGTCATCCATACCTTTTGAGACTGAGGCATCTTGGTTTACCGTGCTCTTCAACCACTCAGCTTCTTCTTCCCATGGCCTCAGCCCATGCTTCTTGGCTGCATGTGCACTGCTGGGGCAAGTGCTCCAAGCTCTGTAGCTTCACCAGCAAGTGCGCAGAGGCACCTCATCCCATCAGGAAGCCTCCTGCACACAAGCACTCAGTTCTCTTGTTCCATGGGTCGTCTCTGGTGCCATATTGTGCTGGTCTCCTGGTTCTGTTGCTGCTGGTTCTCTGTTGTTGCCAGTCCTGTATCTATTCACTTCCAAAACTGCTTCCACATTTTAGGTATCTATTGAAGTAGCACCTCACTCTCTTGGTACCAAATTTTGTCTATGTTACCATTTATAAAGGTGAATGATGACAGCAATTAGTGAAATAAATGGTTTTTGTTGCTATAGCTTGGAAAGTGATTTTTACCAGAGGTGTAATGCGTTAACTGCTACATCTCCTAATCAAATTGCCGGCAGTTCAAATCCACCAGGCACTCCTTGGAAACTCTATGAGGTAGTTCTGTGATGACCTCTAGGGTCGCTATGAGTCGAAATCAACTCTACGGTAGTGGGTATTGATGATATTTACAGATAATCATGGGAAGAATCAGCAGCTTCTATATCTGTGAAAGTATATTTTTCAATACATATTACTGGTGTCTCTAGAGAACACTTTGCATATTTTCAGTTGTTTACTTAATGCTAAAATCCTGGAACTGCTCTAGCGGGAGCCATTCAGGCAAAGTGTCTTTGGACTCTGAAATCTTCCCTGATTCATCAGAATTTATTAGGGTATAAAAGTGATTGTTCTGGAAAATCACTATCTTTTTGTTGCATTTGTTTGCTTTTTATTAGAATAACACATTTGAAACATAAACTCATATTTTTATTTTTTTCCATATCATTTATTTCCTTTATTTTCCATAATAGAACTACTAAAACACATTTTTCAAATATGGATCTGGGAAGGGGGAAACCCTGTTGGTGCAGCGGTTAAGTGCTGTAGCTGCTAATCAAAAGGTCAGCAGTTCAAATCCACCAGGCGCTCCTTGGAAACTAGATGGGACAGTTCTACTCTGTCCTACAAGGTCTCTGAGTTGGCACCAACTCAGCAGCAGTGGGGTTGGTTTTGTTTTGGTTTGGAGAAGGATTTTCTTTTTGCTGTTTAGTTTTGTTGAATAGTTGAGTGTGTGTTTGCATGTGTGTGCTTAAAGAAAATTCCTTCATGTTTTTTTGGCTTGTCTCCTTTTATTTGTTTGTATAACTTAAAATCAATAATCATGTTCTTGTTTCACATTAAAATAGCCCAGATAAGATGCAAAAGCAAGAAATTGCACCTGATACTTGAAAGTTGCTATTCCTGACAGCACATCATCTTTCTTCTTGCCCATATTGGCTTTTCTCCCAGCCCATCCATTCCTTAATGTAAGTGTTATAAATTGCTTTAAAGTGCCATAAAGCATAATAAACATAAATCAATATTTCTTGGTTAAAAACTTAGAAATGCTGATCAAGCCCTGGTTGGTTATAGGTGTCCAAAGCCCATCACATCTCTTGGTTACTTTTTCTTACCCAAAGCCTTTTCTGGGCTGAGAGTGCCTGTTTTTGATTTTTCTCTCTGACCCTACTCACCCAGACACTTGCAGTGACACATTAGGATGGATTGTGGGGAAGACATGATCCAGCAGACTCAGAAAAGCCCCATTCTTTTTTCTTTTGGCCTCTGATCTTGGCAGAAGTTGTGACTGACATTCTCAGACAAAGTTAGACCATAGCCAGCAATATGTCAAGCCCATTTGAGGCAAATTCCAGTTTGTCACAGAAAAAAGAGTTCATCTTCTGGGACTGAAAGAACTAAGCACTAGCCCACTCCTTTTTCCTGATTTGTGAATGTGGCATCGGAGGTAAATAGAACACCTGCAGGCAGTGTAATAACAAAACAGACCCATCTGAATTTCTGCTATCTTTGGAATTTTTTATTATGATCATCTGCTGCACCCTTGGATATAAAACCACATCCCTCTTCTGGAAATGACAGCTTGTCCCCACAGCCAACTGATGCTATTTGTGTGGCACTGTTGTTATTTATTCACATCTCAAAGGCAATGATTGAATGGCTTTGTGGTTTCTCCCAAGAAACTGCGGAGCTATAGTGTGTGAAATCTGCAAGCTCAGGTGATCATCTTTCTTGAGGAGATTTTCACAGGCAGCTCTTTGGAAATAGTGTGAAAAAGTTGTAGGACATTAGACAAAGTGGTTTTAGGAAACTTACTGACTCGTAGCCCACTATTCATACCAGTGTGCAGAGGGCAAACTGCTTTCTCTTCAATTTCCTCCCCCTCATCCAGCCCAAAGCAGACTCTCCCCCTCCTTCCAGCCCATATAACAGAAAGCTGATTTTGCCCTAGGAAGAGGCAACTACCTATAAGGTCTATCATGAGGACAGGAGCAGAGAGCATCGGACTGCTGTCTTCCAGTCCCCAAATTAGTATTGTCTCACTTTTCCCTGGTGGTGTAGTAGTTAAGATCTATGGCTGCTGATCTAAAGGTCAGCAGTTTGAATCTATTAGGTGCTCTTTGGAAACTCTGTGGAAGTTCTACTCTGCCCTCTAGGGTCGCTATGCGTCGGGATCAGCTAGATTGCAAGGAGCTTGGAGCTTGGAGCTCACCTTCCACAATCTGAACATTGCCATGAACTATTCACTCCTTTGACTTGTAGAAACTTGTAGATCAATTAAAAAAACAAAGAAATATAAATAACATCTAAAATGTCCTCATAACAAAGATGTCATGCATTGAATTTTGTTCTCCCAAAATATGCATATCAATTTGGTAAGGCCATTATTCCCAGTACTGTGTGATTTTCTACCATTCTGTCATCTGATGTGATTTTCCAATGTGTTGTAAATTCTACCTCTGTGATGTTAATGAGGTGGGACAGGTGGCAGTTGTGTGAATGAGACAGGACACAGTCTATACGGCTCCACTGTGTCTTGAGCCAATCACTTTTGAGATATAAAAGAGACAAGCAAGCAGGGAGATGGAGGAATCTCATACTACCAAGAAAGCAGTGCTAAGAGCAAAGTACCTCCTTTGGACCTGGGATTCCTGCCTGGAGAAGCTCCTAGTACAGGGTAAGATTGATGAGAAGAACAGATAAAGAAGAACACTGATGAGATCAACAGAGCCAGAAGAAGGAGAAGGCTTTCTTCTTCTTTTAGAGCTGACACCATGGAATTGGACATCCAGCCTACTTTACTGTGAGGAAATGAATTTCTCTTTGTTAAAACCATCCACTTTGGTGTTTCTGTCACAGCAGCACTAGATGACTAAAGCGAAGTGTAATAAACATCAAAAGTACACTGATACCATTTTCACTTATGAGGTTGATAAAAACCCAGAAAATTTAAAAAATTATCTTTAGTGAATTTTTGGGCAATCAGGCACCCTCACCTGTCACATTTACAAATGCAATTGTACCCTTTGATTTACAAATCTCAATCTTGGGAATCTGTTCCATGGGATAAAACCCAAAACATCAAACCTGTTGCCATCTAATGGATTCTGACTCATAGTGATCCTATGGAACAGAACAGATCTGCCCCACAGGGTTTTCAAGAAGCAGCTGGCGGATCTGAACTGCTGACCTTTTGGTTAACATTGAAGCTCTTGACCACTGTGCCATCAGGGTTCCAAAAACAAACCACATGAATGACAGAGTTATTCACTGAAGAACTCTTCATAATATAGTAAGTTCAAAACAACTCAAGTTCCCTCATTAAGGCACTGGTTAAATTAACTGTGTTGCAGCAGTACAAAAGAATGGGGCGACTCCTTATGTACTGATGCGGAAATATCCCTAGGCTCTATCTTTAAATGTAAACATAAAGGCACAGAACTGTGCAAACATTAACTTATCTAAGAAAAAAGAGGGAAATAAAAATTTATATCCATTCTTGCTTGCTATTTGCAAAAAGATATACTAGAAAGCTATACATAAGAAATTAGCAGGGATGTTTATCTGGTGATGGGTGTGGTAAAAGCTATAAAAACTCTCAATGTAAATGTATACTGCATTCATTAATGAAATGTGTATCTATAACCTACTTGGAAGTGTTTATGAATAAGAAAACAGTTCGTTTTAGTCAGCCAGGGCTGCTCTGACAGAAATACCACACAGTGGATGGCTTTAGCAAAGGAAAGTTTATTCTTACACAATCCAATAGGCTACAAGTCCAAATTCAGGATGTCCTCTCTAGGGGAAAGCTTTCTCCCTTGTTGGTTCTGGAGGAAAGTCTAGTATTGCATCAGTGTTTGTCCAGGGAGCATCTTGGAGCAGGAACTTCAGGTCTGAAGGACATGTTTTTCTCCTGGTTCTGTTTGCTTGATGGCGTGAGGTACCCATCTCTCTGCTGCTTTTTCTTTCCTTTTATCTCTTGTAGGATGAAAGGATTAAAGGTCAGGCAAGCCCTACTCCAGGGAAACTCCCTTCACAGTGGAGCCCGGAGGTGATCTTATAAAGGGATTTGCAGTCCCACACTAATCCTTTAACATACAGCACAGGACAATCACAGAATGCAGGACAATCATAGAATACAGGGAATCATGGCCCAGACACATGGCTACACATATTTTTGGGGGGACACAATTCAACCCATGACACAGTTTACAAAAAGTTTTATATTAAACTGTACTACCTGTGAAAAATAACACCTGAAACCTGAGCTAAAATAAACAAGTTGGCTGCCACTTACCAGAGATCAAGTTGCTAAGGGGCTTGGATTGGGCAGCCTTTATCCTTTGGGTCTATATATAGGGTAATATTTACACATTATTATTGAATATCTCATTATTCTTCTCCACAGTACTGTGAGGTAGATATTTTTCATCCTCATCTTGTATACAAGGCATCTGGAGACCTTCTAGGATAAAGAGCACTGCCAAAGACAAACAGGTAGGCAGGGACAAGGACAGGTTTCAAACCAATGCCAGCTTGGCCACAAACCTGTACCCTTTCCACTATGGTAAAGCTTTAGAGGGATGGAGACCACTTTAAGGGAACGAAACTCACTGCCGTCAAGTTGTGTCCAACTCATGGAGACTCTGGAGGGCAATTTTTTGTAATTCCAATTTTGTACTAGTTCTTACTAAAACTTTTTTTTATATTCCAGAATTTGTTCCTTTAAGCTCAAGTCCTCTCTGCTCTTTTTGATATGATACTATGGCATCAAATGTGCTTGACTTTGCCAGCAAATACAAGCTTTCCACTTAGATTGGTACCTTGGCTCTCTCTCTTCTCTGGAACCTGTGACTGTCACAGATCTCTAGTGGAATGATGGGTTCCTCTGCAGAAATGAATGAGATACAGTGCAGAGCAGATAGGCTGAGCTCCTCAGAACTTCTGTGGTCTGGAAGAAGGAGGCAGGCGGGCACACCCGATGGGCAAAGCATTCCATCCATTATCTGACATCCATTATTTGATTGGTCAACCCTGCCTGTGGGCATCAGACCCCTGTTCTGTGAACAACTCTCAAACAACTGCTGCAAAATGCTGCTTGGGGTGTGGCTTAACTCACTCAAGAAAAGTCCACTACAGAGCTAACCAATCACCTCATTACCAGGTCCATGCGTAGAGCCATTAGGAAGACCTGGACAACCATCAGGACACAGAGAAATGTCTAACCGTGGGAAATTCATGAACTCACCAACTCTGCTAGGCTCTTCTCTCCTAGTAACTGTGGTGGTCAGGATTATGTCAACTTGGCTACTCCATGTTTGGCTGCTGTATTAAGTGGCAGGGCGGGGTTTGTGGTGGCTCCCCACCCCTCAGCTCCCATCTCTCCACCTTCCACTACTACTGCTGGTCTGCTCGCTGTAGCCAGGAGCTCCTGCTCTCTTCTTCTGGAGTCTGGTTCCTGGACTTGAACTAGCAGCTGTTGGATTCATTAATCCTTACAGCCAGCGCTTGAAAGTCCTGCTCCCTGACCTGCTGATCCTGGGTTCTCCAGCCCCTGCAGCTCTGTCTCACTGCCTGCTTGGGATCCACTGACCTACACAACCAGTGATCTAGAACTCTGGTCTCTGACCTGCTGACCTCAGGTTCATCAGCTCCCCTGGCCATGTGAAGCTTGTGCCAGGACTTGGGACATTCAGCTTCTACGACTGCATGCCAAGTGACGATTGCATGAGCTGTTTCTTATATCTGTATGTATGTATGTACGTATGTACCTATCTATGTATGTATGTACCTATCTATTTATCATTCATCTATCTATCATCTATCTATCTATCTATCTATCTATCTGTCTATCTGTCTGTCTGTCTGTCTGTCTGTCTGTCTGTCTGTCTGTCTGTCTGTCTATCTATCTATTTCCTTGTACTTTATATATATTATAAATCCTTCCTTGTACCTACATGTGTTACCAGTTTTGCTTCCCCTGAAACCCAGCCTAAGACAGTAACACAAGACTTTGCCTCCGAATAAAAAAGCTTTTAATGTAATGTATTGTTGTGGAAGCATTTTACCTGGAGAGGAGGGTGTCAAAACCTAAGATATTACTGTAAGATGGATTTGTGTCCCTCGAATGGTGATGTGAAAATAATCTTTTTTTACTTTGGTCCAATTTTCAAGAAAATCTTTCTTTATATATGCATGAAAACTACTGGTTCAGAAAAAAACAATTCCAACAGCTTTTAGTATGCTTTGGATTTGGACTCAAAGGGCTGGTCAAAACAAAGAGTGATGATCTGGGATGCATACGCTAGCCTGCCCCTCCGTTTGTACCACTTGTAGCAGAGTGACCAGTGCAGCAAACTCAGGACTAGTCAAGATTTTGGTCTTCTTTTTTTTATGTCTAATTTTGTTTAAAATGTTAAAAGTAAAAATTGGATTTATTTTCAGTGTAAACTTAGGGGAAGAAAAGTGAAATTCTCTTAACTGTCCTCCAACCTCATTCCACTTGGGCATTTGCCAATATTAAGGTAACATGCAGACTTTGGGGCCTTTTATAAACATGTACATTCATATTATTACACCATGACGCAGCTCTCTACTCAGTAAACATCTATTCATTCATTCATTCAACGAACAGATATTTTTGAGCACTTATTCTTTAGAAGGCGTGTTTTAGACACAGAGGATGCAGAATGATTAAGTCATAATACGCTGAACACTAATTTATGCCAGGCCTAGTGCATAGTATTCAATCCCCACAATAAGCTTGGTAAGAAGTGCCATTATTCTCATTTTATAAATGAGAAAACTGAAGCTCTGAGAAACTAAGTAATTTACTCAAGGGCAAGTAAACAATATGTGATATGTAGCCTTGAGTAAATGACTTAGTGGAACTTGGAATCAAACTGTAGGCTGTGTTTCTAGGGCTCCTAATCTTACAGAAATAACACTACAATGGACTGTAATAACCGTTAGCACTTCTCCAGTGTGCAAGACACTCTTCTAGGGGCTTTATCCATATTGGTCCGTTTAATTTTTACAACACGCCATTATCACCTTTTGTTTCACAGATGAAGAAACCAAGCCAGAATGACGTTCATTAGTTTACTGAGATAACGCCAGTAGTAGAAGCCGGGCTGCCACAGTGATTTCAGCACTCTGCTGCTAAACCAGAGGTTGGAAGTTCAATCCCATGAGCCAATTCAAGGGATAAAGATGTGGCAGTCTGCGCTCATAAAGATTACAGACTTGGAAACTCCATGGGGCAGTCCTACTCTGTACTACAGGGTCATTATTAGTTGAAATTGACTCAATGGCAATGACTTTGATTCTTTTAGGTATGTAACAACAAGTGGCAGAGTGTGACTGGAATCTAGGTAATCTGGATCCAAATTCCCTCATAAGCCCTACATCACACTGCTTACCCCAGCGTTGTGCACAGAGATGCATATCCGTGCTTAGATAATATGCAGGTCTTAACTACATTTACTTACCTTCTTTAACAACACTGAAAAATTCTTGTGCCTTAATGTAAAAAAATAATAGAATTGAATATTGCATATATGAGATGATCTTCATTGTATCAAGTATATATGACAGGAAAATTTATTGAGAAGTTTATTTTAGTTCTTCCTGCTTATAGGTGATTTCTTCTCCCAGCTCCCCCTCTCCCCACTTTTTCAAAATGGTCACTGAGTCTGCATGTTCTCGGATCTCAGTGGATGTTTTGCAAAATGACTAAAGGTAGAAGTTGCTGGAAAATCAGCAATTGCCACACCCACCTAACATCCCAGCTTCCTAGAGCTTCTGTCAGCTTGGGGTCATGGAGAAAGGTCATAGCTGTGAGGCAAGTGTTTTGGGATGAGGGAAGGTGGAGAAAGGAGAAATGGTTGGGTTTAGGGAACTTCTCTCATCACTGGGAATCGGGTGGGATTTTTTTATTTTTACCTTTTGAGGCTTCTTAGTTAACAGAATCCAGTCCCCACTCCCATGGAGGCACACAGCCTTCTAGCAGTAAGACTTCTGAAAGGGTAGTCTAAGTGTAGGGTAAAGGGTTAGATGAAGAAATGGGTTGGTAGTAGTCGAATATGAAAAACTATGAACTGGGAGTCCATATTAAAGATCACTATGGCAAACTTTGGAAACTCTGGTGGCATAGTGGGTTAAGTGTTACGTCTGCTAACCAAAAGGTCAGTAGTTCAAATCTTCCAGAAGCTCCTTGGAAACTCTATGGGGCACTTCTACTCTGACCTCTAGGGTCGCTATGAATAAGACCTGACTCGACAGCAGCAGGTTGGATGGCAAGCCTTAAGGATTTTGAATGCTAGTAGTGATCATTACAGAATGAATAAAGTCATTTTCCAGAATGTTCTGTACTCCATATAAAACTTTTTGTTTTAAACATGTCCTCTGTCCAACTTCTGCCTGGTATAGGAATTAATTATGATTGACATTTTCCTCTTATTTTGGAAGTGGAGTCTTAGATTAAATCTGATTTGAAAATAAAAAGTAACGTGGCAGTTTTTGCATCTGAGTGTTGCAACTAAAACTCAAATTTCTTACATCCATACAGAAAAAACTCACAGTAAAACTTCAACATCTGTTGCCTTCACATCAAAAAATCTGTGACTGTTGAGTCGATTCTGACATAGCCACCCTACAGGACAGAGTAGAACTGTCCCATAGAGTTTCCAAGGATCACTTTGTAGGTTTGAACTGTCAGCCTCTTGCTTAGCAGCTGTAGCATTTGACCACTACACCACCAGAATTTCCCCTTTTGCTTTAGGGTAGTGGAATTGGGGTGAATTTCTTCTTTATAATTTTTTATATTTTTAAGTTTTCTATGATTCTCACTTGCTACTGTCAAAATTATAAAGCCAATTCCTTTATTTAAACTCTTATTAGTTATATCACTCCACTGTCCATCTGGCTGTGCCATGCTTTATTTTCATCTCGGCATTTTTAAACTGCAAATGTTTGTTGCAAGTAGGACAGCTACAATTTTTCTCTAGAATCTAGTCCTAGCATTTGCATTTAGATATATGTAAATCAAAACAATTTAGGCCAACACTGTGATGTATTCTACTTTAAAAGAATACTTAGAGCCTTAAGGAAAACTAAACACGTTGCCAAAATGCCGAGTTGATTCTGACTTACAGCAATCCTGTAGCATGGAGTAAAACTGCCCCATAGGGTTTCCAAGGAGCAGCTGGTAGATTTGAACTACTGACTTTTTGGTTAGCAGTCAAACTCTTAAAAACTGCATCACCAGGGCTGCTAAGGAAAACCACAGGAGTTTAATCACTTTGTTCCATGTCAAACTTTAAAAAACATAAATGGCGAAAGGGGCCAGTCTGGAATCGAAGGAGTGAAGTAATGCCCCTGAGTGATACTTTTTGGCTACTAATTTTTTGAAAATGGAATGTAGCCCAAGTATACAGGCCTAACAGAAAACAGCTACAAGCTACTTGCAGAATAAAAGCAGTCAGTAAGCAACTTCTGCTTGAGTCATTCACTGGCTTACAGTTCTAAGTTATTCACTCAAAGTAAATGTGATCTTATATGGACTGTGTTGAATTACTTTACCCTAGACTTTGGCAAGTCTGTTATCATCCTCCATGGACACTGGTAATCTTTAAGGAACCATCTCAAGACATGTTTAGTCTTAGCCAGACCCCTAAGGCTTCAGATCAGCACCAGGGTGTCTCCTGGCAGGCTTCCCAAGATACTGCTGTGTTTGTGCTATACACTTACGACTAAGGAACTGGTACCAGTAGCTTGGTACCAATCCTTTCCTCAGTGTTCCAAAGATGGGGTTGTAATTAGTCACCTAAGTTTTGCAAGGAGTTTTACTTCCAGAGTCTACTTTTCTCTTATACTGTGCCTCTGTGTTTCTGAGGTTACTGTGGAAACCCTGTTGGCATAGTGGTTAAGTGCTACAGCTGCTAACCAAAATGTCAGCAGTTCAAATCCACCAGGTGCTCCTTGGAAACTTTATGGGAGCAGCTGTACTTGGTCCTATAGGGTCACTATGAGTTGGAATCAACTCGGTGGCAGTAGGTTTGGTTTTGGTTTGGGTCCATTATAAACTAGATGAATTAAATGCAAGCTGGGTCATAATACTCACTGAGCACTGTGTAACCATTCTGAGCTGCATGTCAGCCCCTCTGACACTTTGGGTATCCCTTAGATATATGCTTGTCACCTGTTGGTCATTTACGGTTTTAGATTAGAACTACCTTTCTCAGCACATTCCTGCTAAAATATCTCCTTGTTACGGTTTATTTCTGTCCTCCAGAAAAGATATGTTCAAGTCCTCAATCCTTAGTGGTTGGAAAGTGCTATTTCCAAACCTTATTTGGAAATAGCACAATTGCAGATGTACTTTACGCTCACATGCAGCCACAGTAGAACAGAGTAAGTCCTAATCCGATGTGATTGGTATCCTCTTAAAAAGAGAAGAAACACACAGACTGAGAGGGGAGACAGCCATATGAAAAGAGAGGCCATGATTGGAATTCTACTGCCACAAGCCAAGGAGTACCTACCCGGAGCTGCCAGACGATGGAGCAGATAAAGCATCTTCCCTTAGAGCCTTTTGGAGAGAGCACGGCTCTGCTGACACCTTGAATTTAGAATGATGACCTCTGGAATTGTTAGGCTGTAAGTTACCACTGTTTTAAGTCATGTAGCATGTTGTAGTTTGTTTTCATCTGTCCCAGAAAATAAGTGGAAACCCTGGTGATATAGTGGTTAAGTGCTACAGCGGCTAACCAACAGGGGGGCAGTTGGAATCCACCAGGTGCTCCTTGGTAACTCTGTTTAATATGGTAGGTATGAGTTAGAATAGCTTTGATGGCTGTGGGTTTGGTTTTTTGGTTTAGGAAACTAATACACTTGACTATCATCACCTCCCATCCCACCTCTCCCAGTAACGGAAGAGTCCATCCTTTTACCATCTCCAACAACCTAGTTTCTTATCTTGTGGTTTTACACCATTTGTTAATTAACTTCAACAAACACTGATTCAATAACTCCCTCAGGTTGGCGTTATTTCAGGCAATACAAAAATGAATAAAATTAGACTCCTTAAGGAGTCTATCCTTTAGTGGACAAAGTGTATACAGGTGGAATTAACTGCAATAAAATATGAGAAGTGGAATACCAATGACAGGAGCTAAGTGCTAGCAAGCCACAAAGGAGCGTTACGTTGTGACGGGGGCAGTCTCGCAGAGATGGCTCAGGACAAAATGAAGTCATTTGAACAGTGCCATAAAGAATTCTCCTGGTGGTGCTGCTACAGGGCACAGAATAAAGTCCTGATGATAAGAAAGCTTCCCCACTCTGTGGGCAGCAGGCCAAAGTGACTGGGCTGCTCAGGGAACTCCTTTGACCCCTCTCTGAGTCCAGCGCAGAGGAAATGGTCTTGCCAGAGGAAAAGAAGTACATCTAACACCGGGGTATCAAGACTCTACGTGCTTACCAGATTTATCGGATCAAATTGCCTGAGGGCGGAAGGACCAAAAAGTACGAGTAATTAAAACACTGAGCAGCAATATTATTAAAGGTATATTAAAATCAATGACATCCATTTGAAAAGATATATTTCACACTGTGTCCTCCACGGTGGGAGATGCGGCGGAGCAGAAGCAGGTCAAACAGGGAGTATTGTTAATGAAGGTCCTCAGCGAGAACGGCTGCCTGAGACAAAACGAGTTAAAAATCTTTATTGTGTCTTTGACAGTCCCCATGAATCTATGATGATGATAAATGTTCTCATTTAGAACTTTTTCTTTTCCTGAGACACTTTACACGCTATCTCCAATTTGCTTTGAATTTATCAAAAGACATGTTCTCAGAAGAAAGTCTTGGCTTGGTTTTTGTTAAGTAAGATCTTATCAGGCTGTTTGGATATGCTGTCATGTCTACATTATTAATCTTATGACATGATATTAAAAATGGGGGAGGGGGTTCCTTCAGAGATTGAGGGCCATTACACTTGAGAGACAGCCCTTAGGACCCAGTAACAAAAAACCAACCCAGGAGCTATAGCCACAATGATTAATAAGCACTTGGCCAGAAGCTAACACTCAAGGCAAGAACATTGCTCCTTAGAAAGGTACGCAGTGAAGAGTGGACGCTAAAATGATTTGTGCATCACTGGGCTGGAACCTGGGGTTTCTGTATTGTTGACCTGCAAGATCATGGCTAGTAACCAGGGTGATGGTTGTTAATTCTCATTGACATTAACGCTGCCCTGGGTATTGAGGCTCGAACCAATCGAGCAGTAACCCAGAGGGGCAAAAGAAGAAGATAGTTGTTCCTTATCCGCACCGCACATAAACACATATGTACATACCCGTGCACACATGCATAGACACACGCACAAGCCCTTTAACAGACTGACAGGAAACTGACTTAAGGTCTGAGGGGTAACTGGGGTCTAGATTTACCAGGTGATAAAACTACAACAAAGGCTTTGATATTTGTTCGAGAAAAAATGGGAAGTCTTTGATGGATTTTAAGCAGGAAAATACGTGATCATGTTTGCATGTTTTAGAGGCTATTTAATCACTGTGTGCACGAACAGACTGAAAACATAACAAGAGACAGAAGCCCTTAAGAAAATCCTCAGAATCACCTTAGCCTAAGGTAGATGTACTAGTTCCCTAGTGCTGCCATAACAAACATATTCCAAAGTGGGTGGCTTTAACAAACAGATAATTATTTTTTTCACAGTTCGGAAGCCTAAAAGTCCAGATCAGGGTCTTAGCCATGTCTTCTCCGGTGATCAGATTTCCCAACTTCTAGTGAATGCCATCAATCTACGCCATTCCTTTGTTGCTTGTAGATGCACTTGTCGCCATCAACAGATGGCCTTTAGCCCCGTGTCTGTTTATCTGTTTTCTCTTTTTGTAGGAGTTCCTGTGTGTCGTAGTGATTCAGCATTCAACTACTAGGTGAAAGTTCAGCACTCACACCCACATAGAGGCACCTTGGAATTCAACCTTGGTGATCTGCAGCCAAAGATCACAACCTTGAAAGCTTCATGGAGTACTTCTACTTTGCACAAGTTGGATTAACAGGATTTGGAACTGACACCATGGCTGCCAACAACAACATAAGGGACCATTCTGAAGGCACTGAGGCTTCAGTGTTCTCTTCTCTGGTATGGCTTCATTAATACAACCAAAGAAAGATTTATTCCCAAGCAAGGTCACAGTCACAGTTAAAGGGGTTAAAACTTGAACATTTTTTGGGGGGGGGACACTATTCAATCCATAATAGCATGTCTAAGGAGATGAGAAAAGTGTATAAATCCCAGTGATATTTAGCAGGTCAAACCAAAGGACTTGATAGTAGCTAGCACACAGGGGAACAGAAAAAAGATGGTGTCAAGGCAGATTCTCAGCTTTCTTGGTGGTACAATCAGACGTGTGGTAAGAAATTCACCAACACAGGAGGACATGGTTATAGTCCAAACTTTGTGGGGCAAGTCATGAACCAGATTTTGGACATGCTGGGTTGCAATGCTTATAACCAAAAGTCCAACCAAAAGTAATGCCATTGAGTCAATTCTGACTCAAAGCAACCTACAAGATAGAGTAGAATGGTCCTACAGGATTTCAGGACTGTAATCTTTACAGAAGAAACTGTCCCATCTTTCTCCTGCAGGGCCACTGGTGGGCTCAAACCACCAACCTTACGGTTAGAAGTAAAGCACTTTAACCATTGTGCTACCAGGGCTCCTGCAATACCTCTAAAACACCTAAACAGCTTGGTTGACTTGGGTACATCCAAGGCTTAATGCAATCTGGCATGTAATCTACTTATTACTATATGGATACCTTACATTCCTTTTTGTGTCTTCAAGTTTTTAAAAGATTTATATATTTGAAAAGAATAAGAAATGTTAAATTGTGATATCAGATTTGTAACTAAAATATACTCAGAGTGTTCCAAGTATTGTTTTCTGTCTTTTCTATTCAGAAAAAGTATTGCCATTGAGAGCAGAAATCATATATCAAAAAGAAAACCTAACCTACTGTCATAGAGTCAACTCAGACTCATAATGACCATATATGACAGAATAGACCTTCTCCATAGAGTTTCCAAGGAGTCCCTGGTGGGTTTGAATTGCCAGTCATTTGACTAGCAGCCATGGCTCTTCATCACTTTGCCACCAGCATTTCCAAAAATCACAGAGGGTGTATGAAACCACCAAAAAAATTCTAAGTTGGTGAAAATATAAGATAAATGAAATTTATTGTTGGTAGTAGGCAGTGTATGTGCTCTCCCTACATGTTAACCAACTTTTTCCATTCTGCTCTAACGATATCCATTTGGAGTCTGCTTTGGGGAACACAGACAGAGGACAGCCACACAACAATGTGGTGCTAAGATATGAGCAAAGTCTTGATCCAGACCTCTTCCTAGGAGAGAATTACGTCTATCCACATTCTCACCAACTCATTTGAAGAAAATGCATCAGAAGTTTCCTCAGTATTATTTCAAATTGCTCTGTGAAGTAAAGTATTTTGTCCCATTTCCCTAAAAGACAGAATGGGTTGCTAGGGGAAAAGCCCAAGTCAGTCATAAAGCATTGCTAAAGGGAGAGCATATTCAATGAAAATGCTAATTCTAGTCTTGCTTAACAAGCTCTTGCGGCAACTCCTGGGGATGGTAAAATTTATACTCCTACCAGGACATCCCCAGAACATGGCATCAGAGTGGGATGGAAGGCAGGCCTGGGAAACTAAAAGATCCTTGAGAATAGAGCCACTGCTTAGCTGTTCTTTACTTGGATGAATGGTCTGTCTCTGACGGGCTTGGGAGATTTGCACATCAGGAGGGAGGGGAGTGCCATCAGGTAAGAAAAATTCACCTAATTCCACCTCAGAAGATGACTGTTAGTGTGCGCTGGAACCCTAGTGGGGTGCTAGTTAAGTGCTATAGCTTTAACCAAAAAAAAAAAAAAAAAAAGTCAGCAGTTCAAATCTACCAGGTACTCCTTGGAAACTCTATGGGGGCAATTCTACTCTCTCCTATAGGGTCATTGTGAGTCAGAATCGACTCCAAGGAAATGGCTTTGTTTTTTTGTTTTGTTTTGTTCTGTTTGTTTTTTTAGTGTGGGCTCCAGTGGAGCTGAAAACTTGCAGTAACCTAAACGTGAAGACTGGATACTGATAATGGATTTACATTCTTTGAGCTGCCAAGGGGCCAGGGGGACAACTGGACAGCCAGAGCGGTTCAAGAGGGATTAGTAGAATAGGATGGTTTGAGACACTGTTTCAAAGATCACTGAGACCTGTAAGAACATATAGGGTTGCAATGACATTTGGCTTATCCAAGACAGACATCTACGGGGTCACACAGGGCTTCAGTAAACCAAACTGATTACCACAGAACCAACTTCTACTCACAGTGACCAGTGTATGTAGAACAGCTTCTAGTCACAGTGACCAGTGTATGGAGAAGAGAACTGTTTCATCACATTCTCAGCGACTGTTTTTGGGGGAAGTACATTGCCATGACTTTCTTTCAAGGCACCACTGTGTGGACAAAAACCAGCCTTTCGATTGGTAGCCATGTGCGTTAACCACTTGAAGCGCCGAGGGACTCCAGGACTGCAGTAACAGTCAGTCTATCCCAGTACTTTCTTTTCTGGTTCTGTTTTTTCATCAGTAAAAAAAATAAAAATCAACTGTTGACCTTTTCGGTAGCAGCTGTAGCACTGCCAGGGTTTCCACTCATGTTAGCAGAAGAATAAAATCCAATGCTTTCTCTTAGATATGGCAGTTTGTGTCTATAAAGAGTACGGTCTTCGAAACTCTATGCCGCAGTTTTACTGTGTCCTTCTATAGGGCCACTATAGCAACTCTAGTGTCATAGTGGTTAAGAACTCTGACTGCTAACCAAATGGTCACAGTTCAAATCCACCAGGCACTCCTTAGAAACTCTATGGGGCAGTTTTCCTCTGTTCTATAGGATGGCTATGCGTCAAAATCGACTCAGTGGCAATGAGAATGGGGTAGCATGCACTCTGTGGCAATGAGTTTACCAAAGAGACTAAGCCACAAGCCATGTCTGAAAATTTGTGATCATATTTAAGGAAATAGAATTTCAAGATCTGGAATATTGCTTTTGGTTAACAAAAGTTTTGCTGGGCCTTTATGACTACATCAAGAGAAGTTCCTAAAGAAGTTTCCGAAGGGTGAAAAGCAAGGACAAGAGAACTGGCCTGTTCTACAAAATAAAGCAAAGCAACTTTTTGTTTTTGTGAGGGTAGCCACAAAGAGGGCAGAGGAGTAAAGGAAGGCTGCCCGAACGAGGAGGAGAAATAGAGGAGAGACGGAGAGAGAAAGACAGTAAGTTTGAGGAACACAGAGGGAAACTGGGGGGGGACTAAGAAGATGAGACAGCTAATGAGTGAGGCATTCTCCACGGTGAGAATATCTGAGGGGCTTTTTAAGAGTAAAATACATGATAAGCAATTTTGAGTTGTTTGTTTGACAGGATGAAAACTGCTTCCATTCTCCCCCAAAACCTTCAGGAAAATTATTCTACTAAACAGTCTTGTGTTTGTGGTTAACATTGAAAATCAAGGAGAAAGAGAATGTCCTTCACATTTGGGGTATATGAGATAGAGATACGCAGGGTTTCTGTAAATCCTCAAAATACAGGCAGAGAATGATGACTCTGCCGAATTATGTGGGATCAGGGGAGAGATGCTGATGTAGGTGGGTTAGGTAGGGTGGATAAGTAGGTTAGGCAGTTTAGGTAGGTTAGACAGACAGACAGAAAGGAGGGATGGTGAAGGGAGGGAGGGAGGAGAGAGGGAGGAAGGGAGGGAGGGGGGAGGGAGCAGGGAGGGAAAGAAAGAAGGTAGGAAATAAAGAAGCCTTACCCTCAGGGCCATATGAGAAGACTGGAGGAAAGGAGGTTTAATCCCACAAGGCTGAAGGACTCTCAGTGGGTCACATTTGGGTCACATTTTATCTACATCCCGCAGTCATTGTTAGCTTGGGTTTGTACATCTAGTACATCTGCTTTGAGGAACACTCAGGTGCTCAGAGCTGAGATCTATGACTCAGTGTGTAAACATTTCTCAGCTATATGCATTAGAATCAGGCAGGAATAATCCTGGAGCAACTGATGAGACTCACTCTGAAGTAGTCTATAAATGTTTCCCTTAGAAACATAAGAATGTAATCTAAGACAAATTTTTGACACGGCTAACTCCTTATTAGAACAAGGCAAAATACTGTGAAGGGGCAGACGGGTGGATGACCATCTGTGATGGCCTTGGCTGTACAGCGTTCTTCACTGAGGTCAAACAATACACAAAAAGCACTTTGCAGACTACTCATTCTCACTGTCCATGTGGGGAGCTCCAAGCTCTGGTCTGGCTTAAGTGAACATCTAATCAGTTTACAGCCTATTCATGCCCACCTTCTCACACTGCAAATTAGGAATTGGAACTAGTCCTACCACTCTTGGAAGTAGAAATGTTGCTGATTATTCTAGAAACTTAGTACGACATGCTGATAGGTCACGTTGACAGCGGCCCTGATTAGACTTTTTCCTTACTGTGACATCTTCATTAAACTTCATTTTTTAAAATTTCCCTTTTTGGTGAGACTAAAGCCTAATTTCTCCTTTATAGGAGAAATTTCCATTTTGTTTCCTATAATCATTTACACTTTTCAACAATCCTGATTTTTATAGCTGGGCACAGTGCCAGCCACCAAAGAAAACAAAACAAAAACACATTTCCCTTGAGCGAAGTAAGGCCAAGTAACTAAGCTCTTGCTGATGAGATCTAAGCTGAAGTGTGATACAGCACTTTCGAAAAGCCTCTTTTAAAAGGCAGGTATGTGTTTTTTCTTCTTCCTGCTACTTGAAATATTCATATAATAGTAGGCATATCTAGAGCCATTTTGGACCAAGAGGTATTGTTAAAGGAAACGAACAGAGTACATATCACAGATTTATTACACTAGCCTTGGGCTGTAGTTTTGCTTATGGTAAAACTCAAATTTCTATAATGAAGAGCTGATCTCATTCTGAGTTAAGTGCTACATCTGCTAACCAAAAGGTCAGCAGTTCAAATTCCAAGGCACTCTCTGGAAACTCAGTGGGGAAGTTCTACTCTGATCTCTAGGGTTACTGTGAGTCAGACCTGACTTGATGGTAGTGGGTTTGGTTTTTCGTTTTGGACACAAGGATTTAAATTAGAGATTTGTTTCTCTTTCATAGGACAAGACACAAGTTATGCTTTCCAAAATTACTCAGGGATTCAGAAGCTCAGGGTACGTTGCTAACTTTAACATAAGGCTTACAGATCACTTCAGTCTTTACACCTTTAAGCCGTAGAAAAGAGAGCATAGGGAGCACATATGGAATAACCAAAGGGCCAGCCCCACAAGTGGCCCCTATGACTTCTGTTCTCATCGTTTTGGTGAGATGATAGAAATGTGACCACAGGTAAACGCTGTGAGGATGGAAAATGTAGTCCAGCTAGACAAGCAGCCCCTGCATCTAGTAACAACTTTACTACAAAAGAAGAAGGGTAGGACACTTTTACAGTGAGCAATGAATTGTCACTACCAAAACTGCTGATCTCCATATTTCATCCACGTGACAGAGAAATATATGTGCTTAAGCAACTACACTCGGAGCCTTTATTCACATAGTCTTAATTTAGAAAACATTCCTTTCATGGTTTATTCAAAGAGCCTCTTATCTGTAAATCAGAAATCTGGATTATCAGGTAAATGTTAATTTAACTTCCAGCTGTAAAATTCTAAGAATTATCAAACCTTCTTAAGAAAATTAAGTTCTTAAGAGTACGAAAAGTTCTCAAGAAGCTGTTCAGGTTGTAGTTAAAACACAATAAAAGTCTTCCCTGTGCAGAACTATGTGCTGTTGCAGCAATCACTTCCAGAGGGTCCCATCATGGGTTGTCCTCTAGGGAAGGTGATGAGAAGGTGCTTTAGGTTGCAGTCTTTAAAGAAACAAAACCAGTGAAGTATATACACATACAAACAGAGAGAGGGAAGGAGGGAAGGCAAGAGGGAAGGGGAGAGAGAGAGAGACAGAAATACAGACAGATAGACAGAGAGACAGATTTATATCAAAGAAATGGCCCACATGATTGTAGAAGCTGGAAGTTCCAAGTCTGTGTATAAGGCTATAGGCTTCTCTTGACTCGTAGTTGCAGGGCCTGGCAAACCCAAGATAAACAGGTCAGACAGCAGATCTCTGGGTCACAACCTACAAAGGTCAATGAATCCCAAGACTGGCAGGTAAAGAAGTTGGTCACAGACTGCAGAGGTTGACAAATCCCAAGATCAGCAAGTAGACTACTAGCTTAAGTCCCAGGAACCAGAGGTCAGATGAGGATCCAAAACAAGCAAAAAGCAGTGAGCTTTGTGATAAAGTCCAGATATACTGGATATACACTCCCTTTGGTTGCTCATAGCAGGTCTTATCATGGAATTCATTACAGCACATCGGATCTCATTACAGAAATGATTACATCATTACACAGATGCCAAACAACAACATAATTGCCAACCCACTGAGCATCACGGTCATGGTCTAGCCAAGTTGACACACAGTTGAGAGTAGCTGGGGTTGACTTTATCATGAGCTGGAAAAGGCAAAGTCCTTCATCAACAAGAGACATTAGGAGAAGCAGCCACTACATATTCCAGATCACTGAGAAGAGTAGAACTTACGATATCAGATTGTAGAATCTCTTTTGTTCCATGATATTGTTTCTCTCCACCATCACAGCAAAAAAATCACATCTACGAGATGAAGAGTTTGTATTAAAACATTTTTTGTTGCAGAATGACTGAAACCTTGAGCTAAACAGACTTATACCATGTATAACTGATGCTTCTAGAAATATATTTGACTGAGGAAATGGAGTTGTTTACAACAGGGCTTGATTTCTGGCTCAAATTATATCATCAGATTCATTTCTTGGTTCTGAGTTTCCAGAGTTGGCTCCATTTTCACATTCTACGGGTGACCCAGAAGATTCAAGTTCAATGCAGCACAAAAGAGACAGTCTGCTTCTCCATGTAACAGTCTCAGAATTTAGTTTCTTTGTCCTCACTGGCCAGATTTGGTTTATCATCCTGACCTAAACACTCTAACCAGGGCAGTGGAAAGAGCAGATTGACTTAACTGTGGTCACACATTGTACTCCTGTGAATCTAGGTGAAGTTTCATGCCAAGCACAGGAGTGGAGTGTTACACAGTAAGAACAATGTAGACATAAGAAGAGGAAATAGATGATGAGTGACAAAAACAGCAGAATAAATCTTCATGTATTATCTTTGTTTCATCCCAAATGTCAAACCCCAAAGGAAGACAGCTTAACATCTTCTCTAGGTAGCATCTCCAGCTTCAAGTACAAACTCTCAGAGTGATGTGTAATCTTCTCAGTGCACTTAGGATGCAGACATTCATGCCTTATTGACCCATGACTAGTAAGTAAGCACAACCATCTCAGTGTACTCTGTGTGCCATGCTGGTCCACTGACTCATGGCTATCTGGTAAGATTAACCATCTCATTATACCTAATGTGTACTGGCAGAGGAAGGACCTGGTAATGTACCAAGGCATTTCTCTAGAAGGGGAGCAGGGAGGATGGATAGAAAACAATGTCAACCAAATCTATTTTACATATCTTATTCTACAGACGGGAAGAATGATGACTCATTGTCCTAGTAAGGCAATCTTCTTTGGTCCATTAATTTACCTAATCTTGACTCTATTCTTTGAGATCATTTTCCCATCATCATTTAGAATGAGAAGTTTTGCATAACTTCTTATTCTAGGTTATAGAAGGATCTTCCCTGTGCGTTGTTCTGTTTAATAGATTGGTATTAGACAAGATACTCTTTGAGGGGGGCCACATCTTTTCAGGAGGCCATTTAATTTTCGTGTATGTTCAAAGGCCTGGGGATTATTTTGGGTGCTGACTAGAAATCTTTGTTATATATCCCGACTCTGCAAATTTCACATTCTATGTTCAAAGATGTCATTTTCAATTTTGGTTGAAAATGATAGAAAGCTCAAATCAAACTATTTTAAGCAAAGAAGAATTTATTAATTTAGAAAACTGAGCTGTCCAAGGATGCCACTGGCTTCAGGTATAGCTTTATTTTAGATGGGCATCAGGGTCCATCCGCTGGTCTCGAAGTTCATTCTGGTCTCATGTTCCATACAACAGTGTCTAGCAGCTTCAGACACACACTAGTATACTACCTTGGAGGTCAGCTTCCCCCAGGACAAATAAATAATTGTACACAGGAAAAGGTACAGATTCTGGGCAGCACTATAGTACAATCTATCTTATAGGTAGATGGAAAACCAGAGATTGCTTCTCACATGGGAAGAAACCTTTTGGCTCAGATTCTCTGTAGTGGATACTGACTAAGAGACAGAAAATGTGACATTTAATCTAGATCTTGGTAACTTGGCAAAGGGTGAATTTTAGAAGGAAAGTACTACTTACATGATTTTTATTTATGAGGTTGTCCCCATGAGTAGTTTCTGTCCCTGGAAATGCTTAAAAATAAAAATTTACATCAAGGTAGCAACAGAGAATGACCAGGATGACTAAGCATGCAGGCCCTCGTTCTGACATGCTAATGTGGGCTGAGCCAGTTTAGCTCTTGTATTAGATTCCTATTGCTGCTATAACAAATTTTGGCACAAATTCAGTAGCTTAAAATAAACATCAATTTATTTGGCTACAGTTTTAGAGGCAAGAATTCTGGAATTGATTTTCCTGGGCTGAGAATCAAGAAGTTGGCAGAATTAAGCTGTTTCTTGTTGAGTTTCAACTTTGTAGAAGACACCTGTATTCCTTGGCTCATTGGCCCCTTCTTCTATCATCAAAGCCAACAATTATGGGACTCTAAATCTCCTGTCTCCCACTTTTCCTTGTGATTAAATTGGGCCCACTCACATAATTGAGGATATTTTTCCCCCACATCTTTAATTTAATTATACTTGTAAAGTCTTTTTTGCCATGCAGGGTGACAGTCACAGGTTCTGAGGATTAGGGACTAGATGTCTTTGGGAAGCCTTCATTTGGCTAATACAACTGTTTTATTTTTTTTTAAAAAATAAAAACAACTATCATTTTGCATGAGTGTGCAGAAATAGAACTTTACTAAAAGACCTGACTTGTACCAAAGTCAACTCTTCAGACAAAGACAGGACTGGAATATAAGACAGAGAGTGATGCTGCCAAAGAATGTGATTCTTGGCTTAAATATTCACAGGAGGCTGTCTGAGCAGCTCTAGTCCAGAGATGCGATGACAGGGTGGAGCGGGACAGAAGTTGGCTTGTGAGAAGTAGAGGGTGGAAAGGAGTGTGATGTCATGGGGTGGGGTGGATGCAGTTAGATTTACATAACATATATGCAGGGTTTTATATAGCAAATCAATCTGGATTGTAAACTTTCACTTAAAGCATAATAATTTTTTTTAAAGCTGGCATTTTGTGACTTATTCAGTCATTTAGTCATACACTTATTAAGTCACTAACACGATAGGAAAGAAAAGACCAAAATGCATATCAGAAGAGACTCTGAAATTTGCTTTTGAAAGTCAAGCAGCTAAAGCAAACTGAATGGGTGACAAAATGTGAGTTAACAGACGATTTCAAAGTGCAACTACAGAAAACGAAGTAAAGTTATTAAAGTCACACATGCAATGACCTGGAGTTAGAAAGCAAAAAGCTTGGCATTTCTCAAGCTGAAAGAAATGAAGAGAAATCTAAGGTTTGAGTTGCTAATAGTGAGAAATTCTGCAGAGAAAATATTAGAAGCACTATCAAAATATCAGAAGAAGATAGAGGGAACCCACAGTCACTATACCAAAAGAACTGTTGCTGTTCAACATTTCAGCAGGTAGCGTGTGATTAGGAACTGATAGTACCGAAGGAAGAAAGCCAAGCTGCATTAAAGGCACCGGCAAAATAAAAAAGCCTTCAGGAATTGATGGGATACTGATCGAGGTGTTTCAACAAATAGACACAGTGCTAGGTGTACTCAGTAGTCTATGTCAAAAAATTTGGAAGACAGCTACCTGGACAACTGACCAGAAGACAGTCGTGTTTATGCCTCTTCCAAAAAAGATGATCCAAAAGAATGTGGAAATTATCAATAATATCCATACTACCACATACAAGCGAAATTTTGTTAAAGATCATTCAAAGGTGGTTGCAGGAGTACATCAACAGGGAACTGCCAGAAACTCAAGCTGGATTCAGAAGGGAATGTGAAATGAAGAATATCAACACTGATGTCAAATGGATCCTGGCTAACGGCAGAGACTGTCAGAAGGATCTTTACCTGTGTTTTTTGACTTCAAAGGCTTTCAGTGGTGTGGATTATAACAAATTATGGGCAACACTGTGAAGAATGGGAATTCCAGAGCACTTCACTGTGTTCCTTAGGAAACTTTATCTGAACTGAGAGGCAGTCATTTGAATCTGTGTCAGGGTTGTACCCTTTCACCACACTTATTCAATCTGTGTGCTGACCAAATAATCTGAGAAACTGGACTACAGGATGCAACCGGCATCAAGACGGGAGGAAGACGCATTAATAACCTTAGATAAGCAGATGACACAGCTTTGCCTGCTGAAGTTAAAGAGGACTTGGAGCTCTCACTGATGAAGATCAAAGACTACAGCCTTCAGCTCTGATTATACCCTAACATAAGGAAAAAAAAAAAGACATCTTCAAACATGGTCCAATAAGCAACATCACAATAAACAGAGAAAAGACTGAAGTTGTCAAGGATTTCACTTTACTTAGACCCATAATCAACACCCACAGAAGCTGCAGTCAAGAAAACAAATGATGTATCACATTGTACAAATCTGCTACAAAAGACCTCTTTAAAGTGTAGGGAAAAAAGTAACGACGTCACATTGAAGCCTAAAGTGAGGCTGACCCATGCCATAGTCTTTTCAGTTGCCTGATGTGCATGTGAAAGCTAGACAATGAATAAGGAAGACTGAAGAATTGACATCTCTGAGTTACAGTGTTGGTGAAGAATACTGAACGTACCATGGAATGTCAACAGAATGAACAAATCTGTCTTGGAAGTTCAACCAGATGCTCCTTAGAAAAAATATAGCAAGACTTCCACTCATGCACTTTGGAAATTCTACCAGGAGGGAACAGTCCCTGGAGAAGGACATCATGCTTGGTAAATGAGAGGATCTGTGAAAAAGAGACAGACTTTAAACAAGATGGATTGACACAGTGGTTGCAACAATGGCCTCAATATAACAATGGCCGTGAAGGGGCGTAGGACCAGGTAGCGTTCTGTTATCAGCTGGAACCAACTTGACAGCACCTAGCAACAAGAACATCATGTTGTCTATTTCTAAATTTTTGTGTCGGCTTTAACGGAAGCTCAGTGTCCTCTAAGCAATGAGTCCGTTTTCCCCTACTTTCTACTTGCCCTGAGAGTCACTAATAAAAGTGTGTCTCTGTTCTCAGGTTTAGACTGCTCAGCTGTGACTTGAATGAGAAGCTGCTAGCCAGGCACAGAAGTGCGAGAACAGTTGCAGAACAACTATTGCACAGGACTAAGGTAGGGGTTAGTCTAATGTGCTTCAGAAAAAGGTCAGTGGGCAGAGGGATGTGGGGTACAAGATGTCATTAGATATTCATGATGAGGATCATGCAGGGATTAGTGAACAGCTATAAGAAGAAGTTTTGGAGAGCTGGTGACACAGTTTTTAAGAGCTTGTCTGCTAAACCAAAACGTTGGCGGTTCAAATTCACCAGTTCCTCTTTGGAAACCCTGTGGAGTAATTCTGGTCTGTCCTATAGGGTTGCTGTTAGTTGAAATAAACTCGATAGCAATAGGTTTGTTTTTTGTTCAGCTGGTAAGAAGTTTGAGATTTTTTTAAGGGATTGAGAAACCCACCTGTCCTCTCCCTTTCCTCTATGACAAGTCCCATGATAGAGAGGGATATAATTAGCACTAAGGTATCGCTCACCAGGTAAGTTGCTGCTAACCCTTTTTAGGCTGAGAAAATTTGTCAAGAATCTTCCATTCAGGCTCTGTCCCTGACAGAAACTTGCGCTGTTCCCATAGAATACCTCCTCCATACTAGTAGTTTGCCACAGTCTGTACACCTCCGCAGAATTTAAGCAGTTAGCAAAAATTCTTTCAGCTTACATACCAACGTCTGGATTTGCTGATCATTTTTCAAATGCCTTTTGCCTATATGGAAATATCCACAGAATATTCATAAGAAAAGATGAAACTAAGTATGTTGTCTCCTAGCTCAAGGATTTACCTGGTAGTTCTTATCACTACCAGATAAACAATACGGATGTTCCCTGACTCTCTGTCACCTTAGCTTATCCAGATTTAAAGAGGATCTATTTTCAGTCTCCTCACAACAGGAGAAAGTCTGTGTGTTAGCCAACACTTATCAACCTACAGGAAACAGAGCTGAAAGTAATGAGGAAAATTGCTTTTGTAATCTTACAACGCAATTCGGCATGAAAAAAAAGTCACAATCTTATTTTTAAATCCAAACAAAAGGAAACATATCCTTTACTGACTGGCCGGTTGGACCAGGAATCAGGAACCTAGTTAAGTTAGCAGTTTAAGAATCATAGTCAGAAAATACTAAATTAAGCAAAGAGAATTACAGAAAAAAAATTACTGGGGCTGATGAGTTTTGGTAAACAGTAGTCTAGTTCTACTTCTATCTCCATCATTATCTCTACCTTTTTTAAAAAAAATAAAAAACAAAGCCACTGCTAATGAGGTGATTCTGACTCATAGCAACTCTCTAGACAGAGTAGAACTATCCCATAGAGTTTCCAGGGAGCAGCTAGTGGATGTAAACTGCAGACCTTTCTGTTAACAACCATAGCATTTAACCACCATGTCACCATGGTTTCTGATCTCTACCTATAGGTCTATGCATATGTGAATTCTCCCTTTTACCAGAACCTGTCTCCTACAGGTAAACATTTTCATTAATTTATTGGTTATCCCTCCTATATTTCCTTTTGCAAAAAAGGGGGGAAATACATATATTTACAGCCATTGACTCTATCCTACACTTTGATTTTTTTTTTGTCCCCATAATATGTCTTCCTTTTTTGACAGTTCTAAGACAGCCCTAAGATATCCTTCTAAAGTGGACCGGAATCCATTCCCAGAGACCATCTGTCAGCCAAACCATGGACACACCCACAAAATAACAATAACATCCAAGACGAATGTGCTAACAATCAATTAAGGAAGATCAGAAGGGTAGCATTTGCCCAAAAGCAAAGATGAGAAGGCAGGAAGGGGCAGAAAATCAGTTGAAGGAAATGGCAAAGCTAGGACAGAAATGAGGACGGTGCTGACACATCATGGGAAGTGAAACCAATGTTATGAACAATTCATTCACTAATTATCAAATGGGAAACGAATTTGCTCTCTAACTTTCACCTAATGCACAGAACATTTTCTTAAAGTCAGTAAATTTCACTAAATAAAGATACTAAATTGCATGACAAAAACCATAAGGAAAATCAGACATAACTGACATACTGAAAAAAAAAAAAAAAACCTGAAACGTCACAATAAAGAAAGGTTCATTTCCTTAATACATAAAGAATGCTTTCCAGTCAGAGGAGGGGGATAAAAATCTAGTAGAAAAAATGTGCAAAACCATAAATAGATAATTCTATTAAAAATGTACATACAATATATTTTCTTAAAAACTGCTCAATTTGACTCACAAGAATCAAAAAAGAAACAAAACAAAGCCCAAACCTACTCAGTTGTTTCAGTTGTGACTCACAGCAACGCTACAGGATAGAATAGAACTGCCCTATAGCATTTCCAAGGAGTGACTAGTGGATTTGAATTTTGGACCTTCTGATTCGCAGCTGAGCTGTTAACCACTCTCATAGTAAGAATCAAAAAAAAACCCAAACCCACCACCATTGAGTCAATTCTGACTCATAGCAGCCCTATAGGACAGAGTAAAGCCACCTCATGGGGTTTCTGAGCAGCAACTGGTAGATTTGAACTGCCAGCCTTTTGGTTAGCAGCCATCACACTAACCACTATGCCAAAAATTACTATGTGATAAAATCGATTCAGGTAGCAAAACTTCAAAAGTTTAACAACCCATTTTGTTGCGGGGCTTGGAGAAGCAGACACTCTCATAAATTACTGCTAGAAGCACAAAATAGTATTTAGTGCCTTTGGAAGAGAATTTGACAATAAAGGGTCAAGCAATTTCACTTGCAGAAGTTGGCATGAAGGTGCACTTCCACAAATACAAAACCAAAGCTATACACTAGATCATTACTTATAACAATATGTAGAAACTAACTCAAATACTCATGCATAGATTGAACTGTGTCACCCCCAAAATGTGTGTAGCCATTTGGCTGGGCCGTGATTTCTAGTGTTTTATGATTGTCTTCCATTTTGTGATTTTTCTTACGCTGTATGTTAAAGAAGATTGGGGTAGGATTGTAGATTCCTTCCTAGGGTCACTGGAGAGGGAGTTTCCCTGGGGTGTGGCTTGCACTACCTTTTATCCTTTCCCCTATGGGAGATAAAAGGAGAAGGAAGCCAGCAGAGGAGTGGGAACCTCACACCATCAAGAAAGCAGCACTGGGAGAAGAGCACATCCTTCAGACCTGAGGTTCCTGTGCCAAGATGCTCCCTGAACAAACACTGATGCAACACAAAGACTTCCTCTGGAGCCACCTAAGAGGGAAAGCCTTCCCCTAGAGCAAACATCCTGAATTCGGACTTGTAGCTTACTGGACTGTGTTAGAGTAAACTTCTCTTTGCTAAAGCCATCCACTTTGTGGTACTTCTGTTGGAGACACACTAGATGACTGAGACAAGTGATCTATAAACCCACTGCCATCAAGCCAGGTCAGACTCATAGCAAACTCTAGAGGCCAGAGTAGAACTGCCCCATAGAGTTTCCAAGGAGCACCTGGCCGATTTGAACTGCCGACCTTTTGATTAGCAGATGTAGCACTTAACCCCCTACACCACCAGGGTTTCTGGTTAATTTGTCTATAGGAGACTGAATAAACTGTAACTCATTACCACTTGAGTCCATTTCAACTCAAAAACTCAACAGTTTGAACCCACCAGCCACTCTAGAGAGAAAATATGTGGCAGTCTGTTTCCATGAAGATTACAGCCTTGGAAACCCTATAGTGCAGCTCTGCTCTGTCCTACGGAGTTGCCAGGAGTCAGAATCAACTCCCAGGCACTACTTTTTGGTTTTGATTTGGAACTGACATGACAGCACACAACATTACCCTACTTGCTTTCTTTTTCTGTTTTGGCAAACAAATTTTTAGTGTTTTTAGTTTGAATTGTCTATTTTTAAGTACATCCCTTATAAAGAGGCTCTCATTTTTTGTAGCAGTCTATAATTTTATTCCATACATAGATGTTTTCTAATGTACTCAAACCCACTGCTGTCAAGTCAATGCTGACTCATAGCAACCCTACAGGACAGAGTAGAACTGCCCCACAGAGTTTCCAAGGATCACCTGGCAGGTTTGAATTGCTGACCTTCTGGTTCACGGCTGAAGCACTTGAACCACTATGCTGCCATGATTTCTAATGTACTACTTATCACCAAATTGTTCTCCCCAAATAGATTTATACCAGTGAGATTTCCCATTGCACTATATTTTCACCGAAGTCTATTTTTACCAAGCTAATGGCTGTAAGGAAATCCTAGTGGCATGGTGGTTAGGTGTTATGGCTGCTAACCAGAAGATCTGCAGTGCAAACCCATCAGACGCTCCTTGGAAACTCTATGGGGCGATTCTACTTTGCACTATAGGGTCATTATCAATTGCAATCAGCTCAACAGCAATGGTTTGGTTTGGTTTTTCTTTCTTGGATTGCTGTAAAATGGACTCTCTTTATGGCTTTTTTTTTTTTTTTTTAAGGAAACTATGTTTTGTATTTTCTTGCAAAACATGTTTTCCACTTCTGCAAATTCTTTTTTCCTATATTTGCCTGTATTTGCCTTATTGGTTTGTAGGAATTCTTAATATTCAGCATAGTGGTTCTCTGTTGATTGTATGCATGGGGAATATTTTCTTCTATCCTGTGCTTTCCATTTTAGTTCTGAAATGCTATCTTTTAATGAACAAAAGTACACTTTAATGTAAATCAGGTATCAATCTTGTGCCTTTTGTGTCTTGTTTAGAAATTCTTCCCTGATGTCCTTAAAAATATTATCCAATATTTTCTCCCAAGATAAAACTGAGACAGGGTTTCTCATTTTAGTTTTTTGAATCATCTGGAATTGATCTAGGCATGGAGTAAGACATATAAGAAACTTATTTTTTTCTGTAAGAATAACCTATTTTCCCAGCACTTTCTTAGTTCATTCTTTCCCTGCTGTTACAAAAAGATACCTCGGCTTTACATTAGGTTTCCTTTTATTTATGAGTCTGTTTCTGGATTTTCTATTTTGTTACATTGGTCTCTTTGGCCTGTCTTAAAATTATGTATTGCTAAATTTTATTGCTTTATATATCGTAAGTTTTGATGCCTGGTTGGGTAAATTATGCCAGTTTTCTTGGCTACTCCTGTCCTTTGCCTTTCATGTAAATTTTATAATTAGCTTGTCAAGACTTATTTAAATGCTTGTTGGATTTTGCATTTGAAAGACTTTAGGTTTATGCACTAATTTGTGTAGAACTAGCTTCTTTACTATGCTGAGTCATCCCTCTATGGCCTTGTCACTCCATTGTTTTAGGTGGTCTTTAATGCCCTACTGTATCCCTATACCCCAAACCAAACCCACTGCCATCAAGTTGATTTTGACTCATATGGACCCTACAGGACAAGTAGAACTGTTCCATAGACCTTCTGGGGGGCAGCTGGAAGATTTGAACTGCCAGCCTTTTGGTTAGCAGACATAGCACTTAACCACTACACCAGGGTTTCTATATTACTGTAAGTCTCATGTAATAATTTTTCTTTATGCTATTTGTTCTTATTTGGGTTCAAATAGTCATTTGCCTTTTTTAAAAAAAAGCTTAAAAACCATGCAAAATGTCTTTTATATTTATAAACACTTCTAGCATTCGTTCAGATACAGCTGGTTTTTCAACTATTGTCATTTTCCTTCTGCCTGTTTTTTTTTAAATGATTCTTGTAATGTGGTCAGCTGTCAATGAAAAAGTTCATAATATTATTATCTTTTCATAGGTGTGGAATGTCTCTTCATTACTACCCTTGGTAGCTTGAGTCTTATTTTCATGATCAGTCTAGCTAAAGATGTGTCAGTTCATTGATGGATGCATTGTTACATCTTTTTATTGACTTTCTCCATCATTTCATTATTTTTTGTCTTTAGTTTCTGCTATTACTGTTATTTCCCTCCATCTACTTCACTAGTGTTTCCCTTACTTTCTTTTTTTTAGCTTAAGATGGGAGTTTAGATTCTTTAGACATTTACATCTTTATTAGTACAAGCATTGTAGCTTACAAATTTACATTTAAGCCGTAGTTTTGCTGTTATTGGTAGTTGCCATCTAACTGATTCCAGCTAGTGGGAATGCTACTTGTGAAGAGTAGAACTAGCCCATTGAGTTTTCAAGGCTATGACCTTTCCTAAGCAGATCACCAGGTGTATCTCCTAAGGTATATCTAGGTAGATTCAAAGCATCACTATTTCAGTGAGTAGTTGAGCATTTAATCATTTGCACCATCCAGGGATTCTACTTCTCATATTTTGAGAATTATTGTCAATTTCAGAATATTTTATAATTATACTTTCTCTCTGTCTATGTGTTTTTTAGCTATTTCTTTCTGAAAATGTCTTTTTAAAAAGTTTACATTTTTCACAACTATCTTTACCAGATATAATATTGTATTGTGACTTTTTCCTTTCCACACTTTAAAAATTGCCATCCCATTTATTTTGATTTACATCACTCTGATGAGAAATCTGTTTTTGTCTTTTCCCCACTATTTGTAGCACATCTCTTTTTTTCTGGTTGCTTTTAAGGTTTTCTCTTTATCACCAATTTTCATCAATTTATGTATTACATACCTTGTGATTCTTCTTTTGGTTGGGTTTCATGGAGCTTCTTGGGTCTTTATGTTGGTAGCTTTCATTAAATATGGAATGCTTTTAGTCATTAGTTTCTCAAATGTGCTTTCTGTCCTCTGCCTTTTTCGTAGGATTCCAATTAATTTTTTGTTAGATGCCTTCAATTGTCCCGTGAGGCAGTAAAACTATGCTATGTATGTTTAAGCCTATTTTTCCAACTTGTTGAGATTAGATAGCTTCTACTCCTGTACCGAAAATCCTGGTGGTGTAGTAGTTAAATGCTGTGTCTGCTAACCAAAATGGCAGCAGTTCAAATCCTCCATGGGCTCCCTGGAAACTCTATGGAGTAGTTCCACTCTGTCCTACAGGGTTGCTAAGAGTCAGAAGTGACTCAACGACAAAGAGTTTGGTTTGGTTTAATTGCTTTATTATACTGATTACTGATTTTTTTCTTTTGTAATGCTTGTTACTAAGTCCATCTAGGAATGTTTTCATCTAAGATATTGTGTTTCTCAGCTTTAAATATTCTACTTCTTTAATGCACAATTTCCATTTCTTTTAATTCTTTGATTGTCTTTTTTAAGATCTGTTTGAATCTAGCAGACAATTTATGGAAGATCAGGTTGATCTTTTCCAGATTTTTGAACATGTTTTCCTATGGTAGGTCTGGAAAAAGTAAACCACTGCTGTCATGTCAGTTCTGACTCACAGTACCCCCACAGAGAAACTTTTATTAAAGGGCTAGTTCAGCTCTCCCCCTGAGGTGTAGGTTTTTTTTGGAATTTCTACTGGACTGGACAACCAAAATACTCCGTAAGATCACTATACCCTACTTGTTGGAACTTGAATGTTTCCCAGTACTGAGTTTTAAAAGCTGTGCACTTGTTATGGCTAAGTACTTCTTTCTCCAAAAGCTGTTCTTTTCTCTGCTCTGTAGATTCTTATCTTGCACGTGTGCAGCTTACTATTTACCAAAGGCTCAAAGGAATGTCTACAGCGGTTTCTGGTGATCTTTCCCTAATTAGTTCCTCTGTTTCTAGCATCATGAATTCTAGCCACACTGTCTTCCACAAAATCTCATCTATTTTTCTTCAGTTCAGAGAGACCACTGTGTTCTGCAGTGGGGTCCCCTTTCATGCACCACAATCTGGAAAATGTGACCACACAGAACCCTGGGAAATCTTAGGGTCTACTTCATTCATTTCCCTTTTTTTCAGAGATCCTAGTCTTACAAGGTCTTTTGTATCCACCTGAAGACAGTTATTTCACATATTTTGTCCACTTTTAAATGACATACAGCAAAAGAGCTTGTCCGGTGCTAATTGCTCCATTACAGCCAAAAATGGAAGCTTTACTGCATAGTATTTTAATTTTCAAAGAAATCTAAAGTATCTAGGTTAGGGTAAAAAAAGAAAAGAAAAAGAAAAACACTCAAGTATCATCATACAAACCATTCCCATATGATAAAATTTCCTTTTCAAAATATCCAATAAATTACTGTTCACAATATACGATTGCCTCTGAGGCCACCGTCACCAAGGTAAGCACACATCTCAGGCTGGCTGAAAATTTGTCTTTATTATGAGCAGAACTCTTTCTGTAATTGCCACATCATCCTTGCTTTATCTCTTTAATCTACACTTAGGGTTTGCATCCTCTTTCAATAAACAAGGTCAAAAACAATAATATCATGTCTCTCACCCTCTACCCATGACCAGTCTTCTCTAGCCTAAGCATTCCCAGTTTCTTCAACTTAAGTCTACAAGATGTAGCAAGTAAGGCAGGAGACCACATATTCTGTTTTCCTCCCTGCCCTTAGTGCACTTCATATGCATCAAGACTTCTGAAACCTCAGGAGAAAATCCCCTTTCAACCTTTCCTGCTCTCTTCGTTGGTATCACACAAGCCCAATTTGATCAAAGAATCACCCAGCTGTTGCAAACAGTCTATGCAGTTAGCACCTGTCAGAATCTCTTAGGATTATAATGTGTGACCCAGAAAACATCATTCCTGACCATTCCTTCAAATGGAGCCATGAAACGAATAGACAACTGCTTCGTTAATTGGGGAATAGGAACCAGGAGAGAGAGAAAGGCAGAATTCTACTGAGATGTATTCCCTAACTGATAACCTTCAGAATAAAACTGGATGTAAAATTTAAGCCTCTGCAAACCACATAATGTGTATGAAGATCAGGCTTCTTTATGGTCCTAGAACCATTGGTGGTTTGACTTTGCCCTAAAATTGAGACCTCAGCATATGTTTTCATTCTAAAATTAGGATTAATCTCACTCAATAAGTGTCTCATAAACCCATTGCTACTGAGTTGATTCTGATTCACAGTGACCCTATAGGACAGAACAGAACTGCCACATAGAGTTTCTAAGGAGCACTGGGGAGATTTGAACTGCTGACCTGTAGTTAGTAGCTATAGCTCTTACCAGCCACACCACCAGGGTTTCCAAACAGACAAGCTTTAAAAAAAAAAAAATTATATTGCTTTGCAAAACGTGTTCATTTGAACCTCTCTGTTCTTAATAAGGATGCATCTGGGCCAGTGGGCCATCAGTAGCCTTAACGTGACAGTTTATTCTAACTGGTTTCTAATTTATTTCTTTAGGCTAGGTTTTATTTCTTTCAGTGTCCAAGTCTGTACTAATCTACATAACAAAATTAACAGAACATTGTGAAACATAATTCTCACTCATTAAAAAAATGCAGATGCTAAATGTCACACATTTACATTTCGAAAGTGATTTTCCTCAATCTACTTTAGCTTATTTAACTTTCAAAAAGTAATTTCCCAAGGCCTAAAACAAAAGAAACCTTGGTAAAGTAACTTTTCTTCAGGCATTTTTTTAAATTACATAGAGAGACAGCAATTGCACTTAAGTGTCTCCTTGTTAACATGTCATGTCCCATATGATGTAACGGGTTCTGCAGCCGAGAAGCAGCTATAAACATTTTTTGTTGCCTGAAACACAATGGTTGATGGTTAACACTTGCTTTCTCTTCACTGACTCTTTGTTTGCCCAATTAAACTTGTCTCATAAACCCTCTGCTTCTTTATGTAATGATTAGGCTCTAGGGTTAGATCTGATGCTAGCGTCAGGCATTCGGTTGTTTTATTCCAGTACTCACAAAGAGGAGATGTTTTCTAGTAGGGTCATGGTGATAAAGAGGTGGGAGGAACAGGAGGTCTGGCAAGTTCACGAACTTCACTGTTGTGCTACATACCTCCTTGCTGAATATCTTGTGGTCACCTTTGAAGTACTCCCCTGAGGAAGCTATGCACTGATGCCAGCACCTAGCCCACTTCAAAGCAATTTTGGAACTTTCTGGAACGGCCGTTGCACACAGTGGCACACTGGTAAGTTCGGGAATTTAATTATATAGTTTTCTGTGAGGGAGTTTTTAGCTAGTTAACAAACAACTGTATTAGAACACCCTCCCAACTCACTTGAGCTGGCCCCCAATGACTTTTTTCTTTACCCAAAGATAAAGCAAATATTTTTAAAAAAAGGCATTTGGATGACATTCAGGACATCAAGGGTAACAGGACGACAGCTCTGATGGCCTTTCCGGAAAGAGTTCCAAAACCGCTTTGACGGGTGGACTCGGTGCTGGTGTCAATGCATACCTTCCCACGGGGAGCGCTCGGAAGGTGACCAGAGTGATATTCAGCAGTGAGGTATGTGGCACTGTTTTAGGATGAGTTGGCAAACTTAACTGGCAGTTCTCTGTAGATGGTAGTGTCTGGTTTTGTAAAGCCTGTTACTTTCTTGTCTGTTTATTTTTCGCTACTCCAAGATGTAGCTGGAAGAAGAATAGGAGCTCACTGATGCTGTGCCTGGGAGGTGATCCCAGAGGAAATGTTGGCGAGATACTGCAGCTTTTGTCAGCAATGAACAGCAAGGAGGAACAGAAACAACCTGCGGCTACCATTGCTGAATCTTTGCTTTATTTTCTCGTATTTGCTGACTGTAGGTGACTATGGGTCCATGGGCATTTATCTGAACCAAACAGAGGCCAAGAGCCCTTTAACTTAATTTGGTTAACTTCTCCAGTTCCATTCTTCTTCCAACATTTTTTTTTCTTTTTTTTTGCCAAAATGCATTTACTCCCATCATGTGCCAAGCTTCATGCTAGGTACTGGAAATGCAAAAATAAATAAATCATATTCCTCCCTTGAAGGAATTTAGCCAAGCCAGAGCCTAGTGCCATCGAGTTGGATCCAACTCATAGAATTTAGAGACAAAATAATAAAACAGAAATAGAAAACGAATTTAATAAGGCAGACTTTGCCAGGTCAAAATACAACCTCAACCAGAAATCCTGGTGGTGTAGTGATTACATGCTGCAGTGGCTAACCACGATGTCAGCGGTTCAGATCCAGAAGGCACAACCTGGGAACTCCATGCAGTGTGTCTGCCTGGCCTGCAGGGTCACTATGAGTGAGCATTGACTCAATAGCAATGGGTTTGGGTTTTTTTTGTTTGTTTGTTCCGAGTGGGTTAGAAGCCATCTCCTAAATGAGCTTCCGCATGGACTAAATCTCAAAAGATGAGTAGTTACTTAGGCAATGGAAAGCAGAAGAGATGAAAATGTTCAGACTGTGAGAGAGACAGGGCATCAGATACTGTGGTGAGGAAGACTAGCATGATGGGGATAGCAGGCATTTGAACCTGTATTTCCCACCTATTAATAGCATCAGTACTCACCCAAATCAGAGGCCTCTCTTTCCATCACCTTGTCATTAGGACTTTAGAAATGGTTCTCAAATAGACGTAACTTACACGCTCTCTTCTAACTGTGACTACCTTAGGTCTCCTCTAGACTATTATAAAAGCCTTCTATGTGGTCTCCAAGATTTCATACTCTCCCATCTCCATTCCAACCAACATAAGAAAGGTAGATAATATCATCCCTTACCGTTAAAAAAGGAAAAAAAATTTTGTTTTGACTAAAGGTATATTTCAACATTATTGGTCATAGAAGACTTTTTTTCCAGTTGAACTCAACTCAACTCATCTTTCCAAGCCAGTCTCATATCATACAAAGGCTGTGTCCTGACTTGCCGTATCTTTTTACAACTTTATTTTGTATAAGGTGTTACTGGAAACTCGAATGCAAGCCTTCCACTTTTATTAGGTGAACACCTACTTATTCTTCAGGATCCAGCTCAAATACTCTTTTCCCTATGAATTGCTCCCTGGACTTCCTGGTAAAACCATTCTGTCATTTCTAGTCCCTTAGTAAGTGTTAAACACTTATTACATTATGTAGTTATAATGTTTTCTTGTCCACCAATATATTTTGAGCTCCGAGCCATAACTGTTTTGTAATTCTTGGTCCCACAAGTCCTTTCTGTATACGAGAGCCAATGATGGCTGCTACTACTGTTATTATTATTGTCGTTAATATAATGCAAATCCACCAGGCATCTAAAGTCCACACATTACATTTTCAGTTTGTTTTTATCCCAGTTCTACCCTGGCCCCTAGGGTCGCTATGAGTCGGATCCAACTAGGTGGCACTTGGCTTGGCTGGCTATAAAAACAAAGTAACAAGATTCATCTGTATCATTCATTCATTCAGGGGTATTTGTGGATTGAACCCTTACTGTGTGCTAGGTATTATGCTCCAGAGTTTGAGTTATCTAACTGAATACTCACAGTAACCATGTTAGGCAGAAATGATTACCACAGCTTTGGATATGAATTAACAGAGACTTAAAAGTTTTAAATAATATACTCAAGGTTACCAGGAGTGACTGAGGCAATCTTGAAACTTACATCGTCCTGAGCCTAAAGCCTATGACCTTACCCCTGACTATCCACAACATGTGACTTAAAAGCAAGCAGCCAAAACAAGATATTTGGTAACGTAAACAGTACTTTCTCACTCATTCTTCTTGAGCCAAAGTACGGAACTTAGCTATCAATTAAGCAGATATTCTCAGACAATTTCATCTTTGATGAAATAGATCTAATCTTGCTGTTTTCATTACAAAAAATGTGTGACAGATTTCTATAATAAATACTATTTGTCTAAAATTTAATTGCTTGCCATTTGAAAATAATTTAGTAAAAACTTTGCTCTTGTGGTTTCCTATTAACAGCCATCTAACTGCAAGGATCTGCTTGACCCAATATAATGTGCTCACATAGTGGTATTCAACTGAGGTAAAGGGGAGAATGTAAGCTTTTACCCACCTTACAAATGCGACTTCATTCTGTAAGAAAAACATTTTCTCATCAACCACCTTAATCTCTTCCTGGATTATCTCACTTATATTTTGTCATTTTACTACTAGGCTCTTCAAAACCTAAAAGGCACAGATTTGTCATCATTTTCTTTTAAGTGGATCAGGTATGTAGACAAGCTGGCTCTAGAAACATCAACAGGATTATCTCCTCCATCAAATAAGGGAAGATAATCTCAGGTCTTTGAAGTGCCGAAAGTAGTTCTATTACAGGGTAGAGGAAGACGTAGGGAAGGGATGGCAAAAGGCCATTGCTTTCACCAACTTTTTTTCTAAAATTTTAGACCTTGCATAAATATACAAATGCCATTAGCCACAAGTAATTGTTTTATCTATGTCTCGAGCAGTATTTCAACCAAGTTGCTCATTAATTTGCTTGTTTTTAGGTTAGTGTTTCATAAATGAAACTAAGTTTATCTGAAGACAAAGGTTAAGTCTACACCATTACTACAAGTCTGAAAATTTCTATAAATCCACTTTTGCCTTACATTTCAAAAAAATACCAGATTTTCTTTTTTTAAAATGATTTGCATGGCACATAACCTCACTCTTATCAAAGCCCAGTCATATCTTCCTACCATCATGGTTGGGAAAACATAGACACTGATTCTGAGCCTTTCCATACAAACTGTAAGCTCTCGGGTAAGACACACCACCTCCTGGACTTTAATTTCTTTACTGTAAAGTGAATGAATAAGAGCAGATGCTCACTAAAATCTATTCTAACTTCAAAAGATTATTTTTGTAATCCCCCAAAAAGGAGTTTAAATATCATGACTCTACTTGGCTCCACCCAAGATCAGAAGACACCCACTTACAGCAGAACTCCTGGAGATACTACTAGTTTCATGTTGTTTTACAGAACTTTAGGTTTTGCTTATCTAGGCACTTCACAAATGAGCGGGTCTGAGATATATTTTGGGGACAGAATTGACAAGATTTGTTGATGTGATGAATATGGAAATGAGAAAAAATGTAGTGTCAAAGGTTTCATGCTTGTCCTTGGTGTATACTGAAACTGGAAACACTGGAGGAAAACCATACGGGAGAAAAAGATCAGAATTTAATTTTGGACAATTTCAGATTGAACTGCTTCTACAAACCAAGTGTGTATGCAGTTAAACCTGTAAGTCTAAAGTTTAGGAGAGAGGACGGACAGGTAGCTGTAGGTGTGGAGGTCATCAGCATGTAAAACTTGGTTCTGGGCTAAATTTTTAGGATGCTAGATGGACCTGTAAACACTGGTGTGGTGCAGGGTTCAGCCTCCTAGTCTTTTTCACTGCTAAATTCACTCTTTAATGGTGCAGTATGTGTTCACGTCTTGAAATATCATCCACATGCCAAGGATTTCCAAGTTTACATTTACAGCTTAGACCACTTACCTGAATTCCAGATTCTCACATCTCATTGCCTCCCTGATGTCTCTCCTTGGGAACTCCCAATTTCACCCCCAAATCTTATTCTTCTCTTAGATCACAATGAATTCTTGAATTCCCATTGCTGAGACTAAACACACTGGTACAACCCTTAGCTATTTTCTGCCTCCGATCCACTTGCCATCTCTCACCCAATCTTGACAGCTCCACCTTGAAATAAAATACCAAATATGACCATCTTTTATTGCCTCAGCAGTCACACGTCTTTCAAGCTATTATCATCTCTCATCTGAATGACTGCAATGGTTTAATGGCAGCCCAGCGATACGACAGCCATCTTACTGTCTAATCTTAATACAGTCTATGTGAGCTATCATGCCCTGGTCCAAAACATTTTTTAAAAATTCCTATCTCATCCATTAAAAAAAAAAAAATTGCAATGCCCTATAGCAGTTGCTCTGTCTCCAATCTCTTCCTGCCGTGTCTCCTGTCACTCACTCTAGCCCAGCCTTACTAGTCTCTTTTTTGCTTCTTGAAGATAGACACTCAAGCTATTAGTACGTAAGACATAGTTGGCATTTGTATTCCCTCTGACTGGGATATTCTTCTCCTAGAGAGCCTTGGGGCTTGCCCTCATTTCTCTTTAGCCTTTGTCCAAACATACCTTTCAATGAGATCCTACTGGACCATATTTTGGAAATTTAAACCACAGACACTCACTATCTTGTCCTACTTTTATCCATAGCACTTTCCATCATTTATTAATGTTTAGTCACATAGATTTATATATGATTTGTCTCTCCATCATCAGAATATTAACATCAAGAGAGTAAGTTTTTTTGTTACTGATTTTATTTGTTCATCTTTTTTTATTTACCACTATATTCCCAGTGTCTGAGATTCTGCAACTACTGATCAGTTTTCAATAAATATTTGTTGGATGAATGAATGAAATAAGGGTAAAATGAGAGAAGAGAAACAAAACAAAGACAAAAGTTTCAGTCATTGAAAATGACCTTCGAGCCAAAATTTCAATGTACAGGAATAAATGTATTCTTAAGACAGCCATATCAACTGGGATGAATCTCAAAAGATATTGATGGGGGAATAAAAGCAAAATTCTTAATGATGCAGGTATATTATACCCTTTAGAGAAACCTTAAGATATGAATAATGATGCTATATGTTGAGAAACGCAGGTATGTATATGCAGTGAGAGTATAAAAACATACGTAGGAATGATAAATGCTAACTATCATCCAAAGTAAGGGTGAGTTTCTGGTATACAGACCTCCAATTTTCTCAGAAGGTACTTGTAAGAGTGTGAATGTAACAAGGGCCTAGATAATTTCAGCTGAGTAAGCCCAGAAGTAAGGAGACGGGGACTAACGGAGTGGGAGAAACTGGATAGTTCCAGAGTTACGTGAGTCTGACGTGATGGAAGAGTGACTAGTTACTTGCGCTGGGAAGGCTGGAGGTTTGGTGGACTCACTGGAAGTCTACTCTTTTCCAGAAGGTGTCCTCCTCCAAATGGTTTCCCATGGACACTTGTGGCTGCCAGATAAAGTTTAGCCTTTACACTTTCAAATTACAGTACTGGCCATTTCTACCACACTTTATAACCTACCTCTGGGACTGAGGTGAGAGGAATTTCCCAGCAGTCAAGAGTGTAACTGCATTGCCTAGCGCACTACTGGAAACCCTGGTGGTATAACAAAGTGCTACGTCTGCTAACCAAAAGATTAGCAGTTCGAATCTGCCAGGTGCAGATTGGAAACTTGGAAACTCTATGGAGCAGCTCCACTCTGTCCTATGGGGTTGCTATGAGTTGGAATTGACTCATTGGTGCTGGGTTTGACAGCATACTGCCAAGAAAATGTTAGAAACTGCAAAAACTGGATATTTGATTTGCATATTTTCAATAGAGTACCCACAGACTATACACTGAGAGGCTTAGAAAGGAACTTCAAGAGGCCATTTCTCAACTAGAAAAGAAAGACAATAAAGTCTGAGTAGAAAGCTGACCTTGACCTTCAGAGTGTTCAGAGGGTAATGTGTTCTTAAATAATGGACTGTGCTCAAACAATATCTCCAATGTGCTAGTCTCAGCCCTTCAGTCCATGTCACATACCAGACCGCCTTGTTCTCAGTGTCTCATTTCTAGACTTTCTTCTGTAATTAACCTTGGAAAAATCCCACCCTTTATGTTTCACTCCTTTCTTGTCCCCTTCCTAACATTTCATTCAGCCAGTTCAAGGTCTTGGCTTAATTTGATGTCCTCAGTTTTGATTTCACAGACTCAAGGCGTGCTGCCAATATGCCACAATACTCAATATTAGCCCTGCCCATGTCATGGAAACTCTTTTGACCTAACAAAATTGATGCTTCTTTTTTGGTTTGTTTTCTGTCATTTTGTTTGCTGAAGAAAGACTTGGAATTAATGTATTTCTTCTTTTAAAAAACTAGTGTTTTGTTTTAAAAACTTAAATTATAAAGCTTAAAAAAGGGTTTGGAAAAATTTTGAAGTTGCTAAAGGGGGATCGTAGGCTTTGGAGTGGAAGAAGGATTTGAATTCTACTTTTTCCATTTGCTAGCAACATAGCTTAAGGTGTTTTTTTTTTTTTTTTTAACCTGTATCTCCCTTTCTCTGTCTGTTAAATTCAGATAAATAATAATATTTACAACCTAGAAGTAATAATGTTAAATAAAACAATTTATGTAAAATATATAGAAGAATGCCTTGCATGCCATTTGCCCTGGGTGAAAACGTGGATCCCTGACATCACAGAAATTAATTGTTGACTTGCAGAGAGGAATGAACAGTTATGAAACTGGGAAGTGGACTCCTTGGACCTGAGCTAGAGCACCCCTATTCACAAGAAGGGCAAACTAAGGGCTGACCGCTGTGATGAAGACTAAAGGACGGCAGGAGGACAGAGAGAGGGCAAACAGCAGGAGTAGCAAACCTCAGTACTCACAGGACCTCAAAGAGCAGTCACACTTGGGATGCACTATTTGAGGCGTCATCTGAACCCTGAAGTCTGGACACCCAGTGAGACACTGGGTGGGTGGTTGAAGGGATGGTATGAGCTTCTGGGTTATGGCAGTAGGAATACATTGTCATATATAGTGAAACAGAAGGAGATGAACAGCTGACTAGACCTGAGAGCTTGCCCAGAGAGCATCATTTTAAAAAAGATGAGAGACATGCACTATAGCCCTTTCGGGATGACTTATAATTTGCAAACATACTTTTACTTAATTCTGAAAGCAATGCAGTGCTCTCATATGGTAGTGGCGAGATGAGGCCATACCTCTGTGCTATCTGTCTGGCTGCTGTCTATGTACGATGGGGTAAGATGTAGACAGCTGTCAAGCAAAGCAGCATGTTCAGAGATGGTGACAGGAGCTCCAGCAGAAGGGAAAGGAAACTTGGAATAGTAGCAAACGAGCACAGAGAAGAAATGTGAAGTTCTAGATCCATTGTCAAAAAAGATGCTGAAGTGTTTGGTAGGAGCTTCCAAACAGGAAATCAAGAAGAGATATCAGTCAAGGATAACCTAGGTGACCATTTAGATATTATTCTTAAAAGGCTTTCCCGACTCACCAAAGAAGTTTTACAAAACTCTCTTTTGTGGAAACATGTATTAAAATTTGCATGATAAACGAGACGGAACACAATTGTATACTGTTTTTCAAGAGGCTCATTATGTAAGCAAATGAAAACACTAGTGGCACAGTAGTTAAGTGCTATACGTAGTAACCAAAAGATTAGTGGTTCAAAAACACCAGGTGCTCCTTGAGAACTCTGTGGGGCCGTTCTACTCCTACCTATAAGGGTGCTGTGAGGAGGAATCAATTCGAAGGTAGTGAGTTTGTCTTTTTGAGTATGTATACCAAACACCGAGTAAATATCAGTATCAGTCTACTTTGTCTGCCTCCTCATAGGCCGACTGACTTAAAATTTGAAAACACAGGTTCCTTTTATCTTATGCAGAAATCCTGGTAGTGTAGTGGTTGAGTGCTATGGCTGCTAACCAGGAGGTAGACAGTTTGACTCCACCCAGAGCTCCTTGGAAACGCTGTGAGGCAGTTCAACACTGTCCTATAGAGTCGTTATAAGTCAGAACTGACTTGATGGTAGTTGGTTGTTTTTTATTTTTGTTTTTAATCTGATGTGCTTTATCCATCTTTTTATGATAGAGGTGGAGAATCAGAAGGGATTCTAGAAGAATTCCTGCTGACTGCTAAATGTGGAGGTCACTTCTTCTGTAAGAAAGAGCTTGTTACATTGTGTCACTTATTCTGTGACCTCAAACTTCCTGCTGGGCTTGGCTTTCTCTCCCTGTGCTTGTCTAGGAAACTCTGGTGGTGGAGTGGTTAAGTGCTATGGCTGCTAACTAAAAATTTGGCAATACAAATCCGCCAGGTATTCCTTGGAAACTCTATGGAGCAGTTCTCCTCTGTCCTACAGAGTCACTATGAATCGGCATCAACTCGACAGCACTGGGTTCGGTCTAGGTCCACTCTTTTCCTTCCATCAGTGGTAGTTTATGCATCAACTTTTTCTCCACTAAGAGCAGATTCCCACTGAGCGACCTACCCCAAAGAGAAACTGTTAAAATGCCGCAGGTAAAAAGAAAAAAGAAATTGAACTAAATTTAAAATGTACTAAATAAAAAAAAAAAAAAAAAAAAAAAAAAAACTTGTGCACAAGATTATGCGTTTTAGTATAACCCTTTAAAAAGTCACTGTATCAAGAGAGGAAATCCTGGTGGTGTACTGTGTAAATTGTATGTCTGCTAAGTAAAGGGTCCACACTTCAAATCCACCAGGTGCTCCTCGGAAACTCTATAGGGTAATTCTATTCTGCCCTATAGGGTCTATAGGCTTTCTTTGAGTTGGGATCAACTTGATGGCACTGGGTTTGGTTTGGGTTTGGGGTGTCAAGAAAACAGACATTGGATGAGCCATTTAGACTATTTAAACTTCTTCCACAAAAGCGGTTGTTCTTGACTCCGGTTGCAGGTAGGATATGCTAACAAATACGAATTAGTGGGCCTCATCCCCAGAGATTCTGATTTAATGGTATCAGAATCACGGCAGGGCTTCTAATATCAGTATGTTTTGAAATCTTCAGGTGATATAGCATATCACCAGGGTTGAGATTTAATCTGAAACCAGGGCTAGTTGCTCATTAGGTCGAATGACGAACTTTTATAGCTTACTAGTGCCTGTGTTCCCTCCCCAAAGGTAGTCTTGGGTGGAATCTGAGTACCTCCCCAGTTTAAACGATTTTGAGCCTCTCTGTTTGAGCATCAGTAAGATGAGCAATGGCTCTTAAACTTTTGCACACATTGGAATCCCTAAAGTGGTTTTTAACAAATTGCTGGACTCTGTCCCCTGAAACTCTGATTAAATCTGGAGATGAGGGAGGTTAGGTAATTTACATTTCTTACAAGTTCCCAAGGAAGGCTGGGGACCATGTTTTAAGGACAACTGCATTAAAAGCCACTCATTTTAACATATCTGTAACGCAGAAATTAAATATTTAAGTAAGTATGGAGCCCTGGTTGCACAGAGGCTAACAGGCAAAAGATAGGGAGTTCAAATCCACCACCTGCCCCTTGAAAACTCTAAGGGGCAGCTCTACTCTGTCCTACAGGTTTACTTCACTATGAGTTTGAATTAACTTGATGGTAATGAGTTTGGTAATTTTTGTTTCTGTGTTAGTAGGCTCCAATACTTTAGTGTCATCTTAATACATTTCAACTCATTTCCTTAGCAAGGCTATGAGATATTCAAATCCTAATTATTTGAAGTTGGGATAATCATTTCACATTAATCCTACAGTTACCAAGTCATTCCTTCACTTTCTACACCCCCCCCCCCATTTTCCACCACAAATGGTGATTAATTTCTTTGTAATTTCAGTTTGGAAGAAACATAAGCAAATAGATGTTAAGGATTCATAATTTGATTTTCTGTTGCTAAGAGTTAAGGTCCATTACTCCACTGTAGTTCTTTACAAACTGTATAAACACAAAAGAGTAGGAGGAGCTGATAAGAATCCATTGTTGCAATCATTTAATAAACCCAGCTAAGGTCGCGTTGACCCATAGTGTTAGAGAACGCCATCTACTAAGCACAAAAGAAAACAAAACGTCACATTCTCTTCTTTCACTGGTTGTAAATGACAGAAGATATTTTGAGGAACAGAGGTAATAAAACATGAACACAACTAGGAAGAAAGTTGGACAATTAAAGATGTACTATAATTTAAACCAGCCTGTGTGAGGACTCGTCTCTTGATTCTGCCAGGTTTTTTTCTGAAATATTCTTTAGGTAAAAGTATACAGTGCAAATTAGTTTCTTACTCAAAACTTTATACACAAATTGTTCTATGACTTTGATTGTAATCCCTGCTAAGTGTCGGCTCCATCCTCTCGTCCCTTACACCATGAGTTCCCCATTGCTATCCATCCATTTTTCCTGTCTCTTGCTGCCTTCTAGTTTTTGCATTTGAGCAGATATTGCCAGCATCGCCTCCTGTACTCGACTGAAAGAGGAAACACCTTCCTCATGTGCGGTATTGCTTGTTGTATAGGTCTGTCTGATAGTTGGTTGAAAGATGAACTTCAGGAGTGGCTTCGATTTTGAGTTACCAGGGTGTGCAGAAAGGAGAGCCTCTGGGGTTCTTCCAGCATCTGGTGTCACCTCAGAAAGTCTGACCTGTTCTTTGCGTGTGTGAATTTACTTTTTGTTTTACATTTTTGTCTCCCTCTGCTTGGGACTCTCTATCACGATCTCCTGTCACAGCAGACAGTGGTGGTAGCTAGTCACCATCTAGTTCTTCTGGGCTCAGGCCAGTGAAGGTTGTGGTTCACGCGGTTCCTTAGTCCTTTGGACTAGGTCCTACATACCTTGTTTCTTTGGTTCTTTCCTTTGTTCTGGATGGAATAAGACCAATAGATGTGTATTAGATGGCCACTTCAAGCATTTAGGACCCCAGACGCTACTCACCAAGGTAAAATGTAGAACACTTTCTTTATGAACTATGTTATGCCAGCTGACCTAGATGTCCCCTGAGAGCCAGGTTCCCAGCCCTCAGCCCCAACTTGGTCCCCCTTTGGATGGGTCTAGGAAGCTTCTATGACTTTATCTTGGTCAAGTTGTGTTGACTTCCTCTATTTGTGTGCTGTCTTTTCCCTTCATCTAAGTTAAGACTTGTCTATCTTGTGGTTTCCTTTCCCCATCTCTTGTAATGATCAAAGATGTTTTTCTGTGTGTAAACATTTTCTTGGGTTTTTACAATAGTGGCCTCATACAGTACTTGTCCTCTTGTGACTGACTTATTTCACCCTAAGTTAACACCTCTCTATCTTGTGACTTCCCTTCTCTGTCTCTTGTAATGATCAAAGATCATGTTTTTCTGTGTGTAAACCTCTTCTTGGGTTTTTACAATAGTGGCCTCATACAGTACTTGTCCTCTGGTGACTGATTTATTTCATTCAGCACAATACTTGTCAGATTCACCCATGTTGTGGGATTTTTCCCGCAGTCATTGTTTTTTATTGTTGAAAAGTATGTCACTGTGTGTATGTACCACAGTTTGTGTATCCATTCATCTGTTGAGGGGCACTTGGGTTGTTTCCATCCTTTTGCCACTGTGAGTCATGTTGCAGTGGACATGAGTGTGTATATGTCTATTCATGTGACAGTTCTTACTTCCCTAGGACATATTCGTAGGAGTGGGACTTCTGGATCACAAGATGTTTCAATTTCTAGCTTCTGAAGTAGGCTTCATGTCTTTTTCCACAGTGGTGGTAGCATTTTACATTCCCAGCAGCAAGACATACAAGTTCCAGTTTACTACCAACCTCTCCTAACATTTGTTATTTTCTTCTTCTTCTTTTTTTTTTTTATTAGAGCCAGTACTGTTGGGATAAAAAGTCATATCACTGTACTTTTGATTTGCATTTCTATCATGGCTGATAGTCACCAGCATTTCCTCGTGTGTCTGTTAGCCACCTCAGCGTCTTCTTTGTAAAACTGTCTGTTCACACCCTTCGACCCTTTTTTAATTGTTTTTTTTTCTTTATGTTGTTGAGGCATATAGATTTATAGGTATGTTGTAGCCCCAAATTTTTAGCCAAAACACAGACTCAGGTTCTCATTTTACTCTTTTGACGAACTGTTAGGTGAGTGTGTTTAATTTTTAGAAGCTCCCAGTAATCTAGCTTTTCTTACACTTTTTGAGCATTGTTATTTGTGTATTTGATTTACGCCATGTATTAAGGCTCCTAGTGTTGTCTCTTTTTTTCCTTCCATGATGTTTAAAATGTTAAGTGATTGTGCTTCTTTGTTAACTATGGGAATGTCAGTTCTTCCTGGGCCAGCTCTCTCCTGTCTGTCATCTCCAACAGATACAAAACCAGTTTAAACAGGCCAAACATACAAGAGATACATGGTTTTTGACTCCCCTCCCCTTTTTTTAATCTAGTCACTCTAGAAAATGTAAAAGTACAGCCAGACCATCTACTCATACAGTGACTTCTTTATGGCAAGTCTGAGCCACACCGCAGTTGTTACATTATTCTGTGATAGGTTTGTTTTTTTTTTTTATGATTATTATTATTTTTAACTATGGTCAGAGATCTCCAAAACAAGGAGGTCTGAGAGGGACTAGGTGGGTTGCTGCAAAGTAACGGGCAAATGGAAATCTATCCCAAAGGTGTGCACTCTGACTGATTAGTGAGAGTGACTCAAGCCAATACAAGTTTAAACTAGAGAAAATCTTTTGAAAATGTGCAAAGTGTAACCTACTTCAGACTTTATTCAGGAGAGTGATGATACAGACTCAACTGTAAAGATATTTTTCAATCAAGGCAGTAGCATTGACATCTTGCATACTGATGACTGCGGAGACCATGTGGGACAGTGGTTAGAAGCTTGCTTGCTAACCAAAAGGTCAGCAGTTTAAATCCACCAGCTGCTCCTTGGAAACCCCATGGGGCAGTTCTATTCTGTCCTGTGGGATCACTATGAGTAGGAATTGACTTGATAGCAACATTTTGTTTGTTTGTTTTTAATATTGATGGACATATAAAAAAAAAAAACTCAGTGCCGTTGAGTCAATGCCAATTCATAGCAACCCTTTGGGACAGAGAAGAACTGCCCCATAGAGTTTCCATGGAGCATCTGGTGGATTTGAACCTCTGACCTTTTGCTTAACAGTCATAGCACTTAACCAGTATGCCACCAGGGTTTCCTGAAAGACATATAGTAGGAGAAAAAAATTGAAGGCAAATGTTGTCCTGACTAAAAATGCATTCCTACTTATCTGTAAATAAAAGGTAGGTTACTAAATGAAGGAGCTCTTCATTTGTAAATATTCTGTAGCAGCATTCTGATTAATTAAACATGCATATCTTATGCAGGGTTCTTGATGTGGTGAGAGCAATACATTAAAGAAGTAGGACGTAATGAACATCTCAGAAAACAGAGAGTAAAATAAAAGAAGACTTAGAAACAAGTGAGAAAGTTATAGAGATTCTTTAAACATAACAATAATTCTGGCTTCCTACAGTTACAGAGCAATTTGTTTTTGCAAATTTAAATGACATTTGCAAAGACCTGGAGATAGAAAACCAAAAAGGGAGGACATGCTCTGTGGTTTTCAGGCTGAAAGAAACAAAGAAAAAATTCAAGCCTCAAGTTGTAATATTGAGGGATTCTATGAGAAGTATATTAAATAACTCAGGAAGCATTAAGGAAGATGGAAGGAATACACAGTCACTGTACCAAAAAACAAATATTCAATGCTCAATCATTTCATCAGATAGCATGTAAGAAACAACAAATTGTATTAAAGGAAGAAGTCCAAGATTCACTGAAGACTTTAGCAAAAAACAAGTCTCCAGGAACCAACAGAGATATTTCAACAAATGTATGTAACACTGGAAGTGCCCACCTATCTATACTGTAAAATTTGGAAGATAGTTACCTGGATAATTGACTGGAACAGATCCATATTTGTACCAATTTCAAATAAAAATGATCTAACACAACATGGAAATTATTGAACAGTATCATTAACATCCCACACAAGTAAAATTCTGCTGCTGAAGATAATTTAAAAATGGTTGAAGTGGTACATCAAGAGGGAACTGACAGAAATTTAAGCCAGATTCAGAAGAGAACACGGACTAAGGGATGTAATTGCTGATGTCACATGGATCTTGGGTGAAAGCTGAGAATATCAGAAAGATGTTTGCTTATGTGATATACTCTATGCAAAGGCATTCAATTGTGTGGGTTATAACACTGCTCTATCGTGTGCCATCTTTACATTCACCACCAGGTCTGAGCTCACTGTTGCAGCCAGTGTTAATCAATCTCATTGAAGGTCTTCCTCCTTTTTTCTGACCTTCTACTTTACCAAGAATGATATACTCCAGGAACCAATCACTCCTGATAACAGGCCCAAAGTATGTCAGACAAAGTCTTACCATTCTTCCTTCTTAGGAGCATTTCAGTTGTACTTCTTCTAAGACAGATTTATTCATCCTTCTGGCAGTTTATGATATGTTCGACACTCTTCTCCAACATCATAATTCAAAGTCATCAATTCTTTGGTCTTCCTTATTCATTGTCCAGCTTTTACATACACATGAGGTGACTGAAAACACCACGGCTTGGCTCAGGCACACTTTATTCCTCCATCTTTCTTCTCAACACTTTAAAGGAGTCTTTTGCAGCAGACTTGCCCAATCCAATATGTCATTTGATTTCTTAACTGCTGCTTCCATGGGCATTGACTGTTGAGCCAAGTAAAATGAAATCCTTGACAACATCAATCTTTTCTCTATTTATCATGATGTTGCTTATTGGTCCAGCTGTGAGGATTGTTTTTCCTCTTTTGGAAGTGTAATCCGTACTGAAGGCTGCAGTCTTTGATCTTCATCATGAATGCTTCAAGTCCTCTTGGCTTTCAGAAGCAAAGTTGTGTCATCTACATATCATAGGTTTTTAATGAGTCATCATCCAATGCTGAGGCCATATTCTTTTTCATATAGTCCAGCTTCCTGAAGCATTTGCTCAGCATATGGATTGCATAAATATGATGAAAGGCTGTAACCCTGATGCACTCCTTTCCTGATTTTAAGCCACACAGTATTCCCTGTTTGAATGAATGGTCTACATCCAGATTCCCCATGAGCGCAATTCACACATTTGGAATTCACATTCTTTGCAATGTTATCCATAATTTTTTTACGCTCTATACAGTCAAAGGTCTTTGCAGAGTCAAAGAAAAAAAAGAAAGCACAAATAAACATCTTTTTGATATTCTCTGCTTTCAGCCAAGATCCACCTGACATCAGTAATGAAAGCCCTCATTCCGTACCCTCTTTTGAATCCAGTTTGAAATTCTGGCAGCTCCTTGTCAGTGTACTACTACAATTGCTTTTGAACAATCATAAGCAAATTTTGCTTGACACTGTTTGATAAAATCCATTCTCTTGGATCCCCTGTCTTTGGAATGGGCACAAACATACATGTCTTACAGTCTGTTGTCCAGGTAGCTACCTTCCAAAGTTCTTGGTGTAGATGATTGAATGTTTCCAGCATAGCATCCATTTGCTTAAACATCTCACCTGGTATCCTGATAATTTCTGAAGTCTTTTTTTTTTTTTTTTTTGGCCAGGGTCTTCAGTGGAGCTTAGACTTCCTCCTTCAGTACCATCATTTTTTGATCATATGCCACCTCTTGAAATGGCTGAATGTTGTCTGAAAGAACAAAAACTATTAGAACGAATATGTAAGTTCACCCTGGTTGCAGGACATGAGATGAGTATTTTAAAATCAGTTGCATATTCTTTACAATAGAAATGAGAAAACCAAATATAAAATTGAATAAGCAATTTCATTTATAATAGCATCAGAAAGATTAAAATATCTTGAATAAGTTTAACAAAAGAAGTACAAAACTTAATCTCGGAAAACTAAAACAAATCATTGAAAGAAATTAAGGAAGACCAACTAAAGGGAAAGGTATTATATTCTTGAACAGAAAGACTTAATATGGTTAAGACTGTGATGCTCCCCAAACTGATCTAGAGATTCAGCACAATCTTCATCCTTTTTAGAAACTGACAAAATGATCCTCAAATTCTCACGGAAATTAAAGAAAGAAGATGACATTGACAAAGAACAAAGTTGGAGGATTTATGGTCCTCACATTCAAAATGTGTAACAAAACTATGGTAATCAAAATAGTGTGATACTGTAAGGTAAGGGTAGACATACACATCAGTGAAATGGAATTATGAATTCAAATTAAGCCCTCACATTTATAATCAATTGATTTTTCTACAAGAACGGCAAGACCACTCAATAGTCTCTTTAACAAAGAGCGCTGATTCGAATGGTTTTCCAATGTGAAAGAATGAAGTGGAAGCCTACATCACACTATGTGTGAAAATTAACTCCAAACAGATCAAATACCTAAACATAAGAACTAAACCATAAAACACTTGGAAGAAAACATATAAATCTACATGGCTATGGCTTAGACAATGGTTTCTTAGATATAACACCCAAAGCATAAGTAACAACAACAACAAAAAGATAAACTAGAGTACATCCAAATTAAAAGAAAAAAATTGCACTTCAAAGGACACCATCAATACAGTGAAAAGAAAACCCAGATAAAGGGATAAAAATTTTGCCAACTGTATCTGATTAGAAACTAGTAACTAGAATATGTAAAGAGCTCTTCTAACATTTGATAATAAGGCAAACAACCCAAATTAAAAACAGAAAAAAAAATCTGAATTGACATTTCTCTGAAGTTGTTGCTAGGTGCCATCAGGTCGTTTCAACTCACAGCGATTCTATATACTACAGAAGGAAATGCCACCCAGTTCTAGGTTCTTACTTCATACAGTCCATATTCCCATTATTAATGCACATTTACACTTGTTTCTTCTCATTTTGAGTCACACCTCATCAGCAAATGAAGGTCCCCAAAACTTGACTTTGTTCATGTCATTAAACCAAAACAACCAAACCCAATGTCAGTGAGTCAATTACAACTCATAACAACTGTATGTGGTAGAGCAGAACTGTGCCATCAAGTTTCCAAGGAGGACTTGGTAGATCTGAACTGCCAGACTTTGGGTGAGACAGATGTAGCACTTAGCTACCATGTCACCAGGGTCACCCCATATCATTAAAAACCTTATGAACATTGTCTGATCCAGTGCTGGGAGATGAGCTCCTCAGGCTGGAAGGCCCTCAAAACATGGCTGTAGAAGAGCCGCCTTCTCTAAATAGAGTTAACTGTGGTCAGCTAGGTGGCTTGGTCCTTCTTAGTCCATCATAGTCTGGAAGTTCAGCTGAAACCTATCCACCCTGCCAATATCTGAAATAATGGGGGCACACCTCTTATAGTGTAGTGGTTAAGTGATGTCGTTAACTAAAAGGTTGGCAGTTGAAATCCACTGGGAACTCCTTGGAAACCCTATGGGGCAGCTCTACTCTACCCTATAAAGCCACTATGAGTCAGAATTGACTTGATGACAATGGGCAATAGGTGGCTTCCAGTATGACAGCAACAGGCAAGCCACCACAGTATGACAAATGGACAGATGTGTGAGTTCTTCCAAGTATATAAACAAATACGGTGACAAAAAAATTTTAAAAATTGACTATGGTGATGGTTGTACAACTCTCTGAATACAGTAACAGTCACTGAATTACACACTTTAAATACATCCATTGTGTGGTAGGTGAGCTACATCTCAGTAAGCTGTTAAAGAACAAACAAGCATATCCTATTTCCAAATGTGTAGACAACACAGAGAAAATTTCAGTTATTGAGGTGAATAATTTGGAAGGTACAAAAGGGTCTGATCAGCTGTGATTAGCCTGGGATTCTAAAATGAAATGTAATCTATTATTGACACAGAACATTGCAAGTGTTTAGCATCTTACTGACATGAAGATTCTGGAAATAGTCTCTCCATAAAAAGGACACTGGATGCTGTTTAATCTCCTATCCAGTTTTGTTTCTTTCCTCTCAACTAGATCCTTGTGCTTCATTGCCACACTACAGTTTAAGACTTCAACTGTAGGCCATTTGACTGATGCATTAAAAAACAATGTCACCACCGTTTACACGACTTCCCATCTTTCCTTTTTCAGTTTTATCAGAGAAAAGACACTTAGTATCTCTGCAATCCACCTAATCATTAGCTTAATTGGACATGATACAATAAAATTTACATTAGGTCATTTCCAAAATAACTATTTACAGAATCAGATAGAATGGTTCTGTAGTTTTAAATGGATAACTGTTCTCTTTCTGGCAGAATAAGCAAAGGCAGAGCAAAATTTTAAAACTACATTTAGACAAATCTAATCATATTAACCAGCAGTAGGAGGTGAGTTCATTACATGCACGATGCTGACAATATTTTATTCTCACTTAATTAATTACAGATTGTGCACTCCTTGATGTAAAGACCTCATTTTTAATTCATCTTTATATGCCCTTGAAAACTTTGTATATTTTGATTTATATCTAGCACACACTAAGTGTTCATTGTGAATGAAAAAGACAATGACTGAGTGAATCAATGACTGAATTAATCACATACTGATTATAAGCGACTGAATTCAAGGAGCCCTTAGTTGAAGATAGTGACCTTGTGCACAGAGTTCAATATTTCTCAGTTTTTTCACTAGGTACATAGTTTCTGATATTGCATTGAGGGTTAAATAACAAAGCACCGGTGTTTAGCATTTAGCAAAACCAAACCCATTGCCATTGAGTCAATTCCAACTCATAGCAACCCTATAGGACACAGTAAAATGGCCCCATAGAGTTTCCAAGGAGCACCTGGTGGATTTGAACTGCCGCCCTTCTGGTTAGCAGCCATACCATATAACTCCTGTGCCACCAGGGTTTCCTAGGTGGCATTTAAAACCAAGTAGATTATTATCTTATAGGTATTCCTTTCATATAATAATTAGATTGGCTCCATAAAAGAAACGTAAGAATTTATAGGTAGTCCAGCAAAGAAAGACTGAAAGAGTCTGAAATCAAGTACATTTACCAGCTGAATATAATTGTGATCAGTCTGATGATCTTGAAAAGTTATGAGTAAAGAAGCCTGCGTTTATTACCCATCGTCATTACAGAATCATGTCCTCTACTGTGTGAAGCAGAAACATTTTTCTTTCTGCCTGACAACTTTGATGGTGGTTATTTGCAAAGAAATAAATTACGATTTAAAGAAAGGTCACAAATATCTATTCCAGCTGTGGTTTGAGGAAGCTTCTGTGAATTTAAAAGAAAACCGAAGTCTCCTCTCATTTCCCTCTTGCCATATAAGAATTTTAATATTGCTGACTCCTAACAGCGTAGCATCAACAGAGCACTCAAAATTCCCCTGCAAAGAGGCAGCGGAATCCACCATTATTTTGAAGAGGAATCAGAGATGAATTCACTGGAAAAATAAATGACATTGTTGCTGGTCGGGTCCAGACACAGTCTGCCCTCTCCCGATATGGAACCCCTGCTCCATTCTCAAAGGCCTCATCTGATTTTCCGTGATGGTTGTCTTACCCATCTAGTGCTACTGTAACAAATACCAAAGGTGAATGCCTTTAACAAACATAAATTTATTTCCTTATAGTAAAATAGGCTAGAAGTCCAAATTCAGGGTGTCAGCTGCTGGGGAAGTCTTTCTCTGCCGGCTCTGGAGGAAGATCCTTATCATCAGTCTTCCCCTGGACTGGGAGCTTCTGCGACAGAGGGATCCTGGGTCCAAATCCTGAGCTCTGCTCCAGGGCACTGCTTCTTTCCTGATGGTATGAGGTCCCCAACTCTCTGCTTGCTTCCTTTTCCTTTCTATACCAAGAGATTGCCTCAAGGCAAATTGAGCCTGATAGATCAGTGCTGGCTAACTAACACAGCTGTTTCCCACCCTCCTCTATTATCATCATAGAGGCGGGATTTACAACGTATAAGATCACGTAATACCGGGAATCATGGCTTAGCCACACTGTTACATGATTGGGGGGGTGGGGTATACAATTCAGTCCATGACAGTGGTCATTTATACTTTTGATTAGCACATGGTTTCATTGTTCTGTCAGTAACTCCCCTAGAGTTCACTGAGAAATTCCTACGTGTCTGAAAGGACACCTTTAGCTACCGAGTGTTAGAGAAATACAATCTTATTCCTTGTAAGACTTTATAATCTGGTGAAGGAACTTCATCCTTCTACCTACAACTCATCGTTTCCTATAATCTTTTTGTTTGATTTTTACAGTTTTTGAGATAATAGAGTTCTCTCTCAGTCACATGTTTTTGTTATTTTTAGTACCTTTTGGTGAGGTATGGCTTTTCAGTTACATGATAGATGATTTTCTTAAGACCTTTTCTTGACATGAGAAGAAGTGCAGAGCATATGTAATAAAATTATTTGGCCTGCTCATAACTATTCTGGTTACCTTATCTTCCTCTTGAATTCATACTGCTTACATTTTCTGCCAAATGTTCAGATAAGTTCGACAAAGTAATATTACCACTAAGAGATGTGAGAAATTATGTATGATACAGAAAAATATTCAGTAAATTTGAATGTGAGATTAAATCTGGCGAAGCAAATTTTATTGACTTCTTAGAATTATGAGAAGAAAAAATTCCAAATATTTATCATGTATAGTGCTATTTACAGATTTATTTCTTATTCCTAGAAGTTTTACATATGTTCTTGGAGGAATTTTAATTTCATCCTCTGTTACTTTATAATTTGTATTTCTGATTGGTACAAGGATTCCCACTGGAAAGTTAAATAGAGAGAAAGATCAAGATTTCGGTTTGTCCTAGCCTGCTTCTGCTACGACAGATCATATGTAAGGCCATAAAAGGGTCTTCACATTTCAAAATGGTTAAAAACATATCGATTGTATTTTCAACAACAACAAAATTAAGCTAAAAATCAGTATGTGGAAAATCCCCAAATATGTTAAAATCTAAACCTTGAGTAAAAGAAGGTGGTAATGCTTATGGGAGCAGAAAGCCACATCCTTCTCCCACAGAGTGGCTGCTGGGTTCAAACTATCCATCTTTTGGTTAGTAGGGTTCACTTTAACGACCATGTCACCCGGGATCCTTATAACAAAACATCAAAAATTAAGAGATGCAGCTAAAGCAGCACTTAGAAAAAAATATGAACTGTAAACATACACATTTTTTAAAGGTCAAAAATAGTGTTTTCAGTGTTTTAATCTAGAAAAACAGAGCAAATTAACCAGGCTAAGCAAAACAATCTAGTTAGACTGATAAAAACAATAATAAAAAATTTGAAAGATTAAAGACACAAATTACTGATAGGAAAGGAATGAAAGAGGGAATCTCACTACAGATCCCACAGACATTAAATAGTATAATAAAACAGCACACACACACACAAAAAAACCTGTCCGATAAATTTGACAACCTAAATAAAATACAAAAATGCTTGAAATACACAAATTAGAAAAACTGACTCAAGAAGTTGCAAGTCAAATTAGCGCTTTATCAAACAAATACATCAAAATTGTAATTTAAAAAATTTCCGTACGGTAACTCTTTCTGAAAACATTTTCCAACTCATTTCATGAGGCCACAGTTATCCTGATAGTAAAATAAAAGCATTACAAGATTACAGACTGAAATCCTTTGTGAACCTAAACACAAATTTCTTAACAAAATGGTTGCATATCAAATTGAGAACTTTATAAAAATAATAATACACCACAACTAGCTGTGATCCATCTCAGAAACAGAAGGTTCTTTAAACGTTTCAAAACACACAATAAAATTTACTGCATTAATAGAATAAAGAAGAAAATTCCTATGGTTATCTCGATGTAAAAAAACTGACAATTCAACAGTTTTTCATAATAACAAGAAACAGAAGGTAACTTTGGTAACCTGATATACAGCACCTAATATAAAAGTAAGGCTAAAATTATATTTAATCTTAAAAACTTAAATGTGTTTCTCCTGAGACTGGGAACAAGGCAAAGATTTCTGTTCTCACTACTTATTTTAATATGATATTAAAAATCGTAGCTAATGTAGAAAGGCAAGAAGTACTAGGTATTCGTATCTGAAAAGAATACGTAAAACTTTTCAACAGATGACATGATTTCCTGAGTAGAAAATAGTAAGAAACTGTTATAGATTAAACTGTATCCCCCCAAAAAATGTGTGCAGCCATTTGGCTGGGCCATCATTCCCAATGTTTTGTGATTTTCCTATGTTGTATGTTAAAGAGGATTAGGGTGGGACTAAAAATCCCTTCCTGAGGTCACCTCCCTGCTCCACTTAAAGGGAGATTTCCAGGAGTGTGGCTTGCACCACCATTTTTCGTTTGTATCCCACATGGGATAAAATGAAAGGAAAGCAAGAAGAGAGTTGGGAACCTCACACCATCAAGAAAGCAACACTCGGAGTAACGCGTGTCCTTCAGACCTGAGGTCCCTGTGCCAAGACATTTCCTGACCAAGGACTGATGCCACACAAGGACTTTTCCTTCAGAGCCGACAGAGGGAAAGCCTTCCCCTGGCGCAGACATCTTGAATCTGGACATTTAGCTTGCCACACTGTGATGGAATAAAATTTATTGTCTTAAAGGTCATCCACTTGTGGTATTTTTGTGAGAGCAGCACTGGCTGATTAAAACAGAAGCCTACTAAACATTAGATGTAGTAAGTGAGTTTACCATGGTTACAAGATACAAGGTCAGTGCACAAAAATCAACTGTATTTCTATACACCAGTAACAAACAACTGAAAAATAAATCCCTTTATAGTAGCACAGAAACAATGAAATACTTATGCATAGAATTAAATGTGTTCATGACCTACACATTGAAAGTAAACAATACTATTGATAAAAATTAAAGAAGATCTAAACATGATTACCTCATGTTCTTGGATTGCAAGATTCAGTAGCTATAGATGAGGCTCCTTCTCTTCAAACTGATCTACAGAGTCAAGGCAATCACAATCCAATCCTCAGCAAACTTAGCAGACCAATTCTAAAATTTATACAAAACTGCAAAGGCCAAGAAAAGTCAAACCCATTTGAAAAAAAGCAACACATTTGGAGATCTAACACTACCAGATTTTAAGAGTTAATATAAAGTTGTATTAATCAAGACAATGTTACAATGATACAAACAGGGACATGCCAATCAACATAACAGAATATATAATATAAAATCTAATGTACTCGGGAGTCCTGATGGCACAGTGCTTAGGAACTAGAGCTGCTAATCCAAACGTCAGCAGTTCAAATCCACCAACCACTCCTTAGAAACCCTATAGGGCATTTGTACTCTGTCCTATAGGGTTGCTGTGAGTCCAAATTGACTGAACAGCCACAGACACATTGTGCAAAAATAGATCCATGAGTATTTGTTCAATTTCTTTCCAAACAATATGCTATGGTAACTCAAGGGAAAAATAGTAGTCTTTTCCATGTATGGCGCTGGAAAAACATGGTGTCTATAGGGGGAAGAAAAGGACCTTAGCCATTAACATAATTAACTCAAAACAAGTCACAGGCTATAACAAAAAACTGAGTTTATAAGGCTTCTGGAAAACATACAGCATAAAATTTTTTTATCATTAGGACATGCAAACTTTAAGGGTGTAAGAAAGCATGAGTTTTAAAACAAAAAAAAAGCTTCACAAAAGTTATAAATATTTGTTCTTTTAAAGACGTCTGTTTTAGTCAGCTAGTGCTGCTCTAACAGAAATACCACAGAGTGGATGTCTTTAACAAAGGAAAGTTTATTCTTACACAGTCTGGTAGGCTACAAGTGCAAATTTAGGATGTCTGCTCCACGGGAAGGCTTTCCTCCATGTTGGCTCTGGAGGAAAGTCTGATTGCATCAGTCTTTGTCCAGGAAGCATCTTGGAGCAGGAACCTCAGGTCTGAAGGACGTGCTCTTCTCCTGGTGCTGTTTGCTTGATGGTGTGAGGTTCCCAATTTTCTGCTTGCTTCTCTTTTCTTTTACTTCTTGCAGGACAGAAGGATTAAGGGTCATGCAAGCCATACTCCAGGGAAACTCCCTTTACAGTGGAGCAGAGAGGTGGTCCTATGAAGGGATTTACAGGCCCACACTAATCCTTTAACGTATAGCATAGAAAAATCACCAAATGGAGGACAATCATAAAATATTGGAAGTCATCGCCCAGCCACGTGGCTACCCATATTTTGGGGGGCACACAATTCAATCCATGACAACATCAATTAAAAAGTCAGCTACAGACTAGGAGGAAATACTATCAACACAGGATTATTGCAAATTATTTCTGTTCAGCACATATGAATTACTCTTACAACTCAGGAAAATGACACAACTTTAAAAAGTGGGCAAGAGATTTGAACACATCATCCACAAAAGACAATTACAAATGAACAGCAAGAACCTAAACAGATGTTCTATGCCATTAGTAATCAGAACCAAAACCAAACTCAGTGCCGTCGAGTCGATTCTGATTCATAACAACCGTATGGTACAGAATAGAACTGTCCGTAGAGTTCTCAAGGAGCGTAGGCAGATTCAAACTGCCAACCTTTTGGTTAGTTGATACAGCTTTGTCTTCCAGTAACCAGGGTTATGCAAATTAAAAACAATAAAAATGCCACTACACATCTACTAGAATGGCTAAAGTTGATACTGACCAACATTGCCAAGGATATGGAGCAACTGACACCGTTACCATTGCTACGCAAAAAGTAAATTCTCACAATCAACTTGAGACACAATTTAGCAGCCTCAGGTAAAACATTCGTTTATCATATAACTCAATAATTCCACTCCTAGGTATTGACCCATGAGAAGTAAAAACAGAGATCTACAGGAAGACTTGGGTATGAATGTTCATAGTGACAGTATTCATGGCAACAAAAAACTAGAAATCAGATGTCTACCAAAGCGTGAACAGAAAAGCAAAATGTGGCATATCTGTAAAATATTTCACAGAAACAAGAATAAATTTCTAATATATGCAATGATGTAAGTAAATATCAAAAACATGTTGAGTAAAAGCAACGGACATAAAGGAATGTGTAATTCATTTATGCAAAACTTACTCAAGGAAAACCAGTTTACAGTGTCAGGAAACAGATCAGAGATTGACTAAGACCAAGAATGGAAGTACGAATTGAGTTCCAAGAAACATGAAGTAAATTTTTGCCTTAGTGGTAGATAATTAAAAACAACAACAACAACAAAAATAAAATCAGCTGCTGTAGAGTCAATTCCAACTCATGGTGAACCAACATTTTGCAGAATAGAAATGCACTCCATAGGGCTGTCGATGATGGTGATCTTTTCAGAAGTCGAGTGCCATGCCTTTCTCCCTGGGCACCTCTGGTGGACTGGAATTCACATCCTTTTGGTTAGTAACTACACTGCAGTTAACTGTTGCCACTACCCAAAGACTCCCAGTAGTGGACACTTGGACATATGCATTTGATGAAATTCATTAAACTGTACACTTGAAAGAAGGTAGTTTTATCATATATAATTTATGCCTCAATAAAGTTCATTGTTTAAAAAAGAGAAAAAACCAGTAAGGTCAGATTTATGTTGATGGGCTAGGGTATTGGTTTTGGTTTTTTTTGGTTTTTTTTTGTCCTGTGCTTTATGTGTTAACCTCTCATTGCTAATTGAAAGGTAGACATTTCTTCTGTAATGGAAAAGTATCAATCTATTAAAATGACTTTATATCTGGATATGGGTTCAATTTATGCAAATTTCTACATGGATTTGCTCTATTGCATTTTATCTTGCCTTTTTTTTTTTTTTAAAAAAAGGACAGTTCAAAGTGTATCAGAAAGAACATCTAACTTGTTTCCCATCTTCAGGTTAAAGTAAAACACTCACTTACACACAAGGCCTCCTACATGTTTCATTTGCTAGAAAATGGCATGGGCTGAAGAGCGCAGCCGAGCAGTGGCTTGTGCTCACTTCCCTGTCTCATTCTTGACCTCTGTGCAGTCAAAGCTCAGCTTCTTTGGAGCATAAGCGATTGTTTTTCTTTTGGCATTTCCTCAGGGAACTGCTCACCTCTCCTTGTTCTCTCTGTGCCTGCAATCTTAAGGACACCTTAGCAAAGTTAATATTAGAGACTCCCAACTTTCACAGGCCGTGTGATTAAGCAGACTGTTGAAATGGTACAGGGGTAATTTTGTGTACATTAATTAAAGAAATAAAAGAAATACCCAGGCACAAGGCCACGTCGCCCTCCACTACTTAGTAAATTTAATTAAATTGGCCTAGTCCCAAGGCAGGTTTTCTGCTTAAGTTTGAATAGTTAACGCAGGTAAGATTTACAAATCTCTGTTTGGATAGGTGTTCAATTAGATTTTCCAGTTTGGGCTGGGCAGAGCTGATAGACATTTCTGAGGGATTCAGTGCATTGTGATTTTCTAATTTTCTGGGTCAGGTTCTCAAGTACTGCGGAGACTGAAAGAAAACACTTGACAAATGAATAAAATCAAAGGAAAAACAAAGTATGTCTAATGCATTAGGAGAACTGAAAGAAAATATTCACAGGTTTCTTTTTCATTTATCTTGTGGCTTAATTCATTTTTACACCCTTGGTCACTTATCCACTTGTCCTTCCACTTGCTCATTTAGTCTTAAATGTTTATTAACCGCATACTAAGTGTCCAGACCTTTGAGTCGCCACAACAGTAACAGTTACCATTTTCTCAATTTTTTAGGTTGCTAGTACCGTCCATACTTTAGTTCTAATCTTTAAATCATTTCTAGAAAAAAAGGGCCTAACTGTCCTCATTTTATAGCTGGGAAAACTGAGGCTAAACCAGCATTGGCATTCAGCTGTCATTAGAAATCCTGGTAGGATAATGAGTTAAGCACTACAGCTCCTAACCAAAAGGCTGGCCGTTTGACTCCACCAGTTACTCATTGGAAACTCTACAGGGCAGTTCTACTCTGTCTTATAGGGTCACTATGAGTTGGAATTGATTTGATACCAACTTTTTTTTTCTTCTTCTTTTCTTTTGGCATAATTGATTGGGATCCCTGACGGTTGAGTGGTTAGGAATTTGGCCACTAACCAAAAGGTCCTCAGTTCAAATCTACCACCTACTCTTTGGAAACCCTATGGGGCAGTTCTGTTCTCCCCTATGGGTCACTTTGAGTTGAAATCAACTTTACAACAATGAATTTGGTTGTTTTTTGGTATTTATATTTTGGGGGGGGTCATTGATTGAAAATCTCAGGTCCTTTCCATCAAACAGCTCTGCTTCATAAATTTTATTTTTAAGACAAACCAAAAAGATATTTTAATGATCAAGACAGCATAAAAAGCCAGAAACAATAGATGTCTAGGAGAGAGAAATTCTAGGCCTTCACAAACTAGACTCATGGTACTAGGAAAGACACATTTTTATAGGGATTTAGGAATGAATCCCTACAAGATAGAGAACTTATTGAATCATTTTTATGGTTTCTTCCCTTCCAGTTCTAAATATTTCTAATCCTTTCATTTTCATCTTGAAACTTATAAACAGCTTGTCTTGATAGCTCAGTTTCTGGAGATTTTGAAATGGTTTTTTCTTTCTTTCTTTTTTCTTTTTTAATTACTTTGCTTTCTGTTTTCTCTGTTTTGTAACTAGCTCATCAATTCAGTTCCAAAAGGAAAAAGAGGTATTGGGAACCTAATTTACCTTTCGGAGAAGTCAGACATTGAAGTGTCAGTTGACTCTAAGCAGCACCGAGCAATTCACGAGGCTGATGGATTTTGAGCTCTTGCACCTAACTTTCCATTTGGCACTGATTCCTGTACATGACAATATAATGATGTCCTCAACTTAGTGATTTAAAATACTTTAGTTTTAATTAAAGAACAAATAAAGGAAAAGTTGTGTTTTCTGAGCCGGAGAGCTCGCCAAATGTACGACAACTATATCTCAGCTGTATGTTCTATTACACAGTGTTCTTGGAACTTCTCATATGTCATTCTGTCTGTTCATGTGCAATCTGATAAGTAACTACAATTAGCAAATGAAATATTTATATATTCTGCCACATAGTCAGTCCATATGTGCAAACTATTGCAAGTTCCTCAGTAGCATTTAGCATCACCCACTGCTCTGTTGCTTGAAATAGCCCTTATGGTGCCTGATGAAGTATGCCAGGAAATCATGCAATTTCCTCACTTTAATGTTTATACTACAGGCCAGCTGAGTTCCAGTGAGATGACCAGTTTGTTCTCTGAGTAACCAGATTCAAGACCACCAACATGGTGCTAACATTTTTTCCCATGTGTTACTCACATGCTTAATACTAAGTCCCACAGAACAGTGGTCATCCACGTGGGCCAGCCAGTTACACATTTAACCATAAAAATTTCAGTCACTGGTCCAGCACAACTACTCGGGTGTACATACAGAATCTTGGAAATCTTTGTGGCACAGTGATTAAGAGCTATGGCTGCTAACCAGAAGGTCAACAGTTCAAGTCCACCAGGTGCTCTTAAACTTGTTGCCGTTGTTGTGGATTGAATTGTGTCCCCCCCAAAATATGTGTAGCCGAGTGGCTGGGCCATGATTCCCTGTATTCTGTGATTGTTCTCCATTTTGTGATTTTCCTATGCTGTGTATTAAAAGATTAGGCTGGGACTGTAAATTCCTTCATAGGATTGTCTCCCTCATCTACTGTAAAGGAAGTTTCCCTGGAGTATGGCTTGTACCACCCTTGATCCTTTCATCCTACAAGAGATAAAAGGAAAGAGAAGCAAGCAGAGAATTGGGAACTTCACATGATCAAGCAAGGAACACCGGGAGAAGAGCGCATCCTTCATACCCGGGGTTCCTACACCAAGATGCTTCCTGGACAAAGGCTGATGCAATACTGGACTTACCTCCAGAGCAGACAAAGAGGAAAGCCTTCCTCTGGAGCAGACATCCTGAATTTGGACTTGTAGCCTACTGGATTGTGTAAGAATAAACTTTCTTTTGTTAAAGCCATCCACTCTGTGGTATTTCTGCTACAGGAGCACCAGCTGACTAAAACAGCCATCAGGTCCATTTCAACTCATGGCAACCCTACAGAACAGAACTGCCCTGTAGAGTTTCCAAAGAGCATCTGTAGATTTGAACTGCCAATCTTCTTGTTAGCAGTCATAGCTCTTAACCATTATGTTGCCAGGCAGCCTTAGACAGGCACATTTAGACCTTCAAGAGTCATGTGCTCACTAAAATTAGCACATGAACAATAAGAAAAAGCTCACTGATTTCTCGGAGGGAAGAGGAAAGCTGGACCAATGGAAATTGAACTAATGGTGAGAAGGGAAGGGTATTGACAAGTCACGGGGTTGGCAACTAACGTCACAAAACAGTATGTGTACTAATTGTTTAATGAAAAACTACTTTGCTTTGTAAACTTTCAGCTAACAAATAATTTTTAAAAAAGGAAAAAAAAAAAAGATTCCCTGAAATTCAGAATTCATAAATGGAAGGAAAACATGCCTCTGATTCACTTCTGAATTAAATCAAGAGGCACCCAACAGTCAAAGGAATGCAAGACAGCTGTCTTCAATAAAGTACTGGTATTTGTAGACCCTCTCTTGCAGGAGCTGATCCTATTACACTGAGTGAAATGGGAGAGTGAGAGCAAGGGAGGTTCTACCAGTAGGTTTCAGCTTAGTTAAAACCCTTGTAGTGTTGTGGGTAAGTGCTAGAGGCTGCTAATCAAAAGGTTGGCAGTTTGAACACACCGGGAGCTCCTTGGAAACTCTTTGGGGTAGTGTTCTACTCTGTCCTAAAGAGTCATGAAGACGTGGAATCGACACAATGGGACTGGGTTTTTTGGGGGGGGGGGTGCAACCTTGTTTACCAGAAAAGTTCAAGTTTTCTCATTTAAATCACAAAACAAGAGAGAAAGGAGAGGAGACAGAGGTGAGGGGGAGGTGAAGAAGAACGGGAGATGACTGGCGTGCCCTTTGAGCTGGGCTCTGATACTCACGCTCCTGAACTAATCATGTAGCCAATCCGGGTTGCTGAAGGGTGATCAGCAGAGAGACGGCTGTTGTCAGACAAAGATAAATAAGACTGTCTCAAACCAAATGCAGGGAATGTCTACTTCCAGGGGATACTGATGCCATTAATTTATGACCTTTATGTTTTTATACTACAATCCAAAGGGTCTTGAAACATACAATTCCACAGTTCATAGGAACAACCTGGAAGAGAAAGCACTTAATACTACAGTTACGGTGTCTCGTCACTTGAGTTTGGTCGGGACATATTATTCCTGTCTTTTTACATCATTAATAGATTGGTGGGGTGGCGTAAGAGATTCCTGCTGTCCCAAACTGTTCCCTTCAAGCTGGCTATGAACAGGGCTCAAAGATGATTTGGACACTTAATAGACTCAAAGACAGAAACTCCTCCCAAAGTGGGAGAGAGAACTAGATGGGAATAAAAGATTATTTCATCATTCTGCTTTACCATTCACCCAGGCAAACACAGAGACATGAGAAGGGCTATAAAAACAGATATTCCAATACTGAGCTTGCATTGCCTGATTGTGTACTGCATAAATTAATGAACTGAAAGCTGACAGCAGAATAAAAATGTGCAATACAATTGGAGCACTAGTTTAAACAAATAGAGTATACTTCAGTTAAAAGTGCTAACATAGCTGCTCACAGCCAAACCTGTTTGCAAAGCCTGTCGGTGACACTGTTCCCCCCACCCCCACCATGACAGATTGGATTTAATTGAAAAGTTGCTAGTTTAGAGCTGAAAACTTGCATGGTGAAATGAAATCAGCCTGGCAATGGGCCTTCAACCTATTTCTACATAGCCTTTTTATCCTGGTAATCATTTTAAACAAATTAATATGAATATTTCCCAAAGCCATCAAAAAATATTCCACAAAGGCAAGTACTCTCTTCTACTAAAAAAAAAAAGTTGACAGTTTCAGAGATCATTACTGTTCTTGATTCTTGTTTCTCGCCATCAATAAATTTTTCATGCCCTATTTATGAGATAGGATGCTTTTCAAAGGGCCATCTAAAATCTAGCTAGCATACATTCAGAATGAAGCGAGCTGAGCACACCAGAATAAAATCTTCGCTCTGTATTCTCTCAGTCCCAGGTTTAAGAGCTCAGCTACTAAATGGAAGTTTGGACATTCAAATTCACCCAGAGATGCCTCAGAAGAAAGACCTGGTGATCTATTTCCAAAAGGTCACAGCTATTGAAACTACTATTGACTGTAGTTCTGCTTCGAAACACATGGGGTTGCCATCAGTCAGAATCTACAGCAACTGATTTGGTGTCTGTTGTTTTTTGGGAGGAATGGGAGAGTGGGAGAAGTTCTGTCTTCTATAAGAGAGTAAGAAAATGGAAGGAAAGGTGAAACATAATGTCCTGGATTGAATTGTGTTCCCCCAAAAATGTGCACAGTAATTTGGCTGGGCTGCTCATTCCCAGTATTGTGAGACCACCCTCTATTTTGTGATTTTTCCTATGCTATACATCCTGATCTCTGCCTGTAGTTAACAGATCATGTCAGAGAGATTAGAGCAGGACTGTAAAACCCTTCCTGAGATCACCTCCCAACTCCAATGTAAAGAGTTTCCCTGGAGTGTGGCTTGCACCACCTTTTATCCTGCAAGAGATTAAAGGAAAGGGAAGCAAGCAGAGAGTGGGACCCTCCTAACATCAGGAAAGCAGCACCTGGAGTAGAGCATGTTTTTCAGACCCTAGGTTTCTGCACCAACATGCTGCCTGTCCAAAAACGGATGCAACACAAGGACTTTCCTTCAGAGCCGACAAAAGAGGGAAAGCCTTCCCCTGAAGCAGACATCCTGAATTTGGACTTGTAATGTACTGGGTTGTGTAAGATTCAACTTCCCTTTGTTAAAGCCATCCACTCGTGGTATTTCTGTTAAAGCAGTACCAGATAACTGAAGTACACAGGAAATGAAGGAATCAGTGAATCTAATTGTCCCAGTTGGGAACTTTTCACTGCCACATTTATTTCCCTTAGATTTCTATTTTAAAGCATACTACTACATGCAACTATGACTTGAATGGCCATCTAAAGATCAGTCCTTCAAAAAATGTATCAGAAGCACACTATACCCAAGCTTGATGAGGTATTTCAGAGGACACAGAAGGCATGATTGCTATCCAGAAAGTACTAGCTTCCCCGGGATCTCAGTAAATATCTGTGTTGAGTAATTAACACGATGACTACAGCCCTCCAAAACCCTAAAGCCCTGTAATTCAAAGTTTGTTCCATGAACCAGCAACAGCTGCACGCGTCATTTGGGTGTCTGCCAGACATGCAAACTATCAGGCTGTCTTAGTCATCTGGTGCTGCTATAACAAAAATGCCGCAAGTGAATGGCTTTAACAAACAGCAAGTTATTTTCTCACAGCTTAGGAGGCTACAAGTCTGGGTGCCTGCCCCAGGGAAGGATTTTTCTGTCTCTCTTGGCTCTGGAGAAATGTCCTTGTCTCTCTTCTGAGTTTGTACTCCTGGGCAATGCTCCTAAGGCTTGGTGTTCCACTTCCCCTATCTGTACTTGCTTGCTTGTCCTAATCCACTCTGTTTATATCCTGTAAGCGACTGACTTAAAGAAGAGACCTGTGGCCAAACAGTTAAGAGCTTGGGCGCTAACCTAACAGTTGATGGTGTGAGCCCACCCAGCAGCTCCTCGGGAGAAAGGCCTGAGAATACACTCCCATAACGAGTACAGCCTACGAAACACTATGGGGCAGTTCTACCCTGTTACAAAAGGTTTCTATGAGTAGAAATTCACTCAACTGGATGACACCTAACAAGAGGATGACTCAAAACACATCCTACACTAATCCTGCCTCATTAACATAATAAAGACAACCCACTCCGACTCGACGGCACTTGGCTTTGGCTTGGCACTCCCAAATGAGCTTATCATCACACACACAGAGGTTAGGATTTACAACACATAACTTGGGGTGAGACAATTCAATCCATAGTACAGTCCCTGCACCTCAGACTTACAGAATTAAAGTCTGCAATTTAACAAGATTCCCTAGAGATTCACATGCTATAAAAGCTCAAGGAACACCTCCCATGGACATTTTTGGGACACCTGTGTCAATTTTCTTGAAAGACTTTAGAAAGCATCCTCTGATTTGTTTATGCTAACTTTTAAGCACATAGTTTAACCTGAAGAATTTGTGGTTATACTTATATCACCTTAGAACTTGAGAACTATTTGCTGTCTCCCCAACTCCATGTCATGGCGACCCTATGTGTGTTAGAATTGAAACTGTGTCCCGTAGAGTTGTCACTGGCTGATTTTCTTTCTGAAGTGGATCTCAGTTTTTTCCTCCAGGGCACCACTGGGTCAACTCAAACTTTCAGCCTTTCAGTTAGCAGCCAAATGTGTTAACCATCGATTCAATAGAATAAAATTAAAAAAAAAAGTTTAATGGACTTACATGCCAGTGTTGTTTGTAGCACTATGCATGATAGCAAAAAGGTGGAAAAAACCTAAAGATCCGTCAATAGATGACTAGATGAACAAAATGTGGTGTATACATACAGTGGAATACCATTCAGCCCTAAGTAGAAATGAAATCCCGATGCTTGCTACAACATTAACAACCCTTCAAAACACCATGCCGTGTGAAATACGTCAGTTAGAAAAGCATAATACTATATGATCGCACTTACATAAAATAGGCACATGTAGAGAGACCACAGATTATTCGTGGCTGGCAAAGGTTGCAGGGAGGTGAAGAGAGAGAGTCATTGCTCAGGAGGCACTGAGTTTCTGTTAATTGTGGTGGGAGAATTTAGAAAAGGATAGTGGTAACGTTTGTACAACAGAATGCGTGCAATCAATGTCACTGAAGTATACATGTTGCAGTTGTTGCATTGGGAAATGTTTTGCTAGAGTTATTATTAACACAATTGGGGCAAAAAAGAAGCTACAGAAAGGCAATTTTTCTTTCTTTTTTTTTTTTTTTTGGACATTGAAATTCCCAGCATCCAGGCCCAGTTGTTTCTGCCTACAGATAGAAAACAACCCTCCAAGAGTGAGCAGTGAGGACCCATGGAATGATGACAGGCTCAGTCACACACAGGTGCAGGGGACACGCTAAGTAGCTATTGGGCTGACACAGGAGCATCAGCTATGTAAGCATAATTATTGGTCAAGGGCAGATTATTGTACAACAGCTAATAAACAGGAAACATTAACTAGCCGCACACAGGGACTTTGCAAAACCAATATTAGGCCTGTGTGCTCTGTACATGTATTTTCTCTGAAGCCAATTAACCTCTTTATTGGAAAACAAGAGCTTTGTTATTGTTGAACGTGGCAGCTCATCCCTCACAGCAGATAGCTTTCACTGAGCATGAGTGGAATGAGTTGGGTTTACTTCACTGCCATTCCTGTGTAATTAAAAGAAAGATTAATTGTTTAATTTCCTCAACACTGGTGCCATGGAAAGCTAGGAGATCATAAGCTTGAAAACTGGTTTTTCACTCATCCAAGGCAAGGGGAACAGTGGAAATTTATTTTTGGATGGCATACTTCTTTCCTAATGGATCCAACTCGATGGCACTTGGCTGGCTTGGCAACTGTGTAAGGAAGGATGAGGTCTTGGGTATCTTTGTGGGTCAATTTTTATTACAGCTCTTCCATATAACTTTGAAGGTTCAGACTGGGACAAGATACAGGCCTGTCGATTTTGGTAAAATAACTTCGGCATTTCAGACATAGACTTTTTGGCTGATACACAGTACATGGGACATGCCAACAGAAAAGAATAACTGAAAAACGAGCAATGACCACTTTAGTAGATATAAAATGATGGAGATCTATTTAATTGCTTACCATTAAAGGAAGACCACCTAAAGTCAGAGAAAGACATTTCAGCAATAAAAGTGCCAAGTCCTTAACTATGGTGAACTTGCTTAGCAGTGGCTGTTAGCTCTGCAGTCAGCTCCAGTCTGCAGTGCCACGTGTGACAGCAAGAAACACTACCTGGTCCCGCTGCAGCCTACAGTGCCATGTACGACGGCAGGAAACCCTGCCTGGTCCTGCAGTGTCTTCACTATCGTTGGCATGCTCAAATCCACTGCCCCAGTCACCATGTGATCTGAGAAACCTTCCAACGTAAGGGACTCATCTTCTAGTACCATCTGTAGTACCATATTCTGTCATGATCTATAGGGTTTTCCTTGACTAATTTCCAGAAATAGATGGTCAGGTCTTTCTTCCTAATCTGTTTTCATCTAGGAGCTCATCTCAAACTTGTCTGCTATGGGTGACTTTGCTAGTATGTGACACACCAGTGACATAGCTTCTAGCATCACAGCAACACACAAGCCACCATAGTATAACAAATTGACAGGAGGCCACTGCTGTTGAGATCAATTCAACTCATAGTGACTCTATAAATCTGAGCAGAACTGCCCCATAGAGTTTCCAAGGAGTACCTGGTTAGCAGATGTAGCACTTAACCTCTGCAACACTGGGATGTCTGTAAGAATGATTACCAACCAAGAAATTACTAAAAATTTTATCTAGCCTTTTTATTGAATAAATATAATGTTTTAAATATTTTCTTGGTGCAATTAGAAGAAACAATAGCAGCTACTGCCTTGGAAGTCCTATGGGGCAGTTCTACTCTGTCCTGTAGGGTCACTCTAGTCAGAATCAACTCTGCAGCCATGGATTTCTAGTTCTGGCAGCCACGCTGAGAAGGGAAGCAATAATATTTATTTCATCCAGTGTATCTAATTATTATCATTTTAACATTTAATCACCATAAAAGTATTATTAAGATAATTTACCCTATTTTTTTGGATATTAAGGATTGAACTCGACAGTACTTGGCAAGGATTGAAAATCACAAGCATCACACATCACAACTCAGACCAGCCATGTTCCCAGTGTTCACTAGCTACTCGTCACCTGTCATTACTGGGTGCTGTCAAGTTGATTCCAGCTCCTAGTAACCCCACGTGACAGAGTAGAACTTTTCATAGGATTTTCTTGGCTGTCATCTTTACAGAAGCAGATCATCAAGTCTTTCTTCCACAGAGATGCTGGGTGCATTCCAACCATCGCCTTTTTGGTTAGCAGCTGAGCGCTTAAATATTGTGCCACCAGGTCTCCTTCCCACGTGGCTAGTGGCTACCATATCACCAGATAACAAATTTCACACTTATATGCTTGAGTTACCTAGAGCTGCCCTGATGACACAATCCCAGTGACTGACAAGTTCAAGTCAAGATCTGGCCATAGCACTTCCTTCTACCAGCCTGTCTCTCCTACTTTCTGGTCTCTGCTCAGCGATCCTTAGAATCTTTTGATGTTCTTTGTTATCTGTCTTTTCCCTGTGTGTGCACGTTTTCCATGTCTAACCTGTACTGTTTTCCCCCATAGAAACTCAGAAGTAAATATATTTAGAATCAATCCTATTTGGGTATGATTTAATTACAATACCAAGGAAAGTTCTAGTTCCAAACTAGAAACACAGAATTTAGGGCTCAGGATTCCAACACATATTTTGTGGGGACATAATTTAATGAATAACAGTACACAAAGGATTTTATTCCCCCATGAATAAAAATGCTGTTAATAGACACAGCAGTATGTATTTTTGACCAAGGGTAGAACTATTGGACATTATAGAAGTCTTCTTCCTCACTGACTACTGAATATAAGGGGCTTTAGCATACTGTTGAACTGTTTATTTGAAAAATATTACTTCCTTTAGAAGATGGGATGGAAGCTCTTAAACTGAACTCTTGTATTAAACACCTAAAGCCCTTCATCCATGTGGCTACAACAACACGTGTTTCTTCCTCATTCATTTTTGGGTAAGGGAAGAATGGGAGCAAACTCTGAAGCTGCTTTATCTGATTGACTTCTCAAAAACAGTCTCCTGCACACATATATATCTCACTTATATTCTCCCAGAAAAAAAAAAAAAAAAAAACCTTGGATAATTCATGCTGGAAAAAAATACCGCTTTCTCCATTTATGTGGATGCTTTTCATTTTGGTTTAAAATAAAACTTTGGTTCTTTTTAGTACATTATAGTCTTTCTAAAACATTTATGATCTCTGTACCATGGCCTCCTTTTAAAATTTTCTTCTGCACAGTACACCTAATGAGTCAGAAAGGCCTATGGGGCATTCTCTCTTCCAGGTATTTCTAGAATCTCTAATTTTTTCTGCCATTTCTGGCTCCCTTTTTCAAGGGGGCAAACCTCAGTGGCATAGTGGATCAAGTGTTACATCTGCCAACCAAAAGGTCGGCAGTTCAAATCTACCAGGTGCTCCTTGGAAACTCTGTGGGGCAGTTCTACTCTGACCTCTAGGGTCGCCATGAGTCAGACCTGACTCAATGGCACTGGGCTGGTTTGGTTATCAAGGAAGGAAACCCAAGTGGCATGTTGATTAAGAGCTAGATCTGCTAACAAAAAGGTTAGCAGTTCAAATTGACCAGGCACTCCTTGGAAACTCTGTGGGGCAATTCTACTCTGTCCTATAGGGCTATTATGAGTCAGAATTGACTTGATGGCTATGGGTTTTCTGGTTTTATCAAGGGAAAGAACATAATTTCGAATGCTAACATTGTAATTCAGATCACAGAGCAAGTTCCAAAATGGGCTGATCAGAGACATACCGTCTTTTAGGACATGGATTTAAAAAGTGACAAAGAAAGACAGGGAATCCTCAGTTTAAAAGGAGTCTAAGTATGATGACCTAAACCCGTTAAATAGGGCCATTAGAGGGAGTTTCCCCGGCATCTCAAAATGTTTTTTCTTTTCACTGCAGGACTGCTTTAAATCAAAGCCTTTCTGTCTTCCTTGCATTTAAGTATTTGTTTATAAATCAGTAACTACTTGAAAGAGAGCATACAGAAAAGAGACACTGAGAGCTAGAGGGCTGGCAACTAGAGTGCCAAACAGAGAGTCATCAAAAAGTGAAGATAAACCATCATGAAATTTTCTCGGTAACTCAAAGAGCAAGTAAGATTCACAATTTAAACTTTCAGTTTCTGCTCATTTTCAGAAGTACTTTGATGTCTGCCTGCACAGATTATGAAAGGAAGCTCTACAATTACCTACACTTTTTAACAGCTACATTAAAATTAATACCCAGAAGCACACAACTTACACACCACCATTACACACACACACATATGCACAGAGCCATATTTCCAGTTCATTCCCAAGAAAAGCAAAAAATTCCCTACGAGATAATAAGACTGATAAATACATGTCTGAAGAGCACATTTCCGAGTGCTGGAAAGCCAATTCTGACCAAAAACAGCTGCGAAACCAGACTGACTTTTAACCTCCTCTGTTGAATACAGGAAATCTTGGCACAATTACAGTTCAAGAAGCACAGCACCAGTGGGGCTACCATTATAGAAATAGACTCAGCCCGCAGGAAATGTTTACATCCTGTGTGCACCCCTGATGTCTGACATGAAACCAGAGCCGCTCACCATAGTTTCTGAAAACAAAAGCTTCCATTTTTTAACTCAGCTCATAGCCGAAACAAACAAATATTCTCATTTCCTGCCCATCAAGTGCCTCATTCCCAACTACTCCATTCATTGAGCTATTTTTTATAAACTGTAGATGCAGGAAATAAACAGGCCTGCAGTGCTTGGCCTCCAGTGCAGTGTAAGTCACTCTCACAGAGGATGGCAGTTAGTGGTTCTTGCAACTCTTCAGAAGTCTCATAGTAAGGCAATTATCTGTTAATTAAAAAGCACTAGGCTTTCCACTACAAAAGCACCACAGCCAGATTTCATGATGACTTATTGAATCTGAGTCACAGAATTGTACGTGCAGTATCGACACGCTGACTTTAGCTAGATTCTTCGTCATCCAATATAGCAAAGGGAGGAGTCCCCAGAGGCAGTGCAAGAAGTTAATACACTTGGCTGCTAACCAAAACACTGCCTTCAAGACCACCCAGACATGCCCTGGAAGGAAGGTTTGGTCATCTCCTTCTGAAAACCCTAGGGAACAGTGTTCTCTTCTGACACACAAGGGATTGCTGTGAGTTGGGATAGACCTGAACTCAACGGTTTTGTTTCTTTTATTTTCTGAGGGGGAGAAAGAAAAGAAACTTGGGCCAGGACACTGAACTGGCTGGACCTCAGTATTTAGAAGAAAGGAATTAAAGCCCTCCTGTAGCTGCTCTTGGCTAAGCACCTGAAAACTACCTGGTCACCCATCCCTTGCCAGCTACTGGACAAAAGAGGGACAGACAAGCTCCCTAAAGGACTGTTAATTAGTTTAATGGGTACTTATACCTGCTGCCACTGATTATTTCCCCTCCTTCACCAGCCAAAAGAAAAAAATCAAAGGACACTAGCTATCATCCTTCTGCTTGGGCAATAGATCCATCATGTTTTAAAAGCAAATCATTGGATTTGCTCTTCGGTGAAAAGCAGAGACTCCCAGAGGCCTGATGATTGTGTTTGGACTCCAGCAGGCTACAGGCTACTGTGATTAGACTGTATTGGTTTGTTCCTTTCTTGTGTTAAGATGACCCTGCCAATGAACCCACTTCCTAACTACACAAGGCCAGGAGGAAATCAGGCAGTGGAAAGGAAACTGTGTGTAATCATCCTCCTTCCAATTTTGTTTGGACTTCATAAGCATATGCGGACAAGGGAATGTTGGAAAGCCTTGGAAGTGATGTACTGAGGTCCAAAAAGGCTGGGGATCTTAGTGGTCAGCAGTTCATATCCACCAGCTGCCACTTAGAAAACCTGTCTCGCAGTTCTGCTTCATCCTGTAGGGTCGCTTTGAGTCAGAATTGCCTCATGCCAATCCAGTAATTAATGTATTTATTCTCTCTAAGTTTCTGTATTTTGCAGCAAGGGAGTGAACGTTACCTTACTGTACAATAGCGAACTCTTAGTTTTAAAAATAAAATAACAGGAGTAAAAACAAATTTTCAGGAAACAGTGAAAACAGAGCACAAAATGGGATGGTTTAGTGACATCAAGTCACACTGAGGCTAGCAGAGGAAGACCTTGATTTGTTGTGAATGTCTAGGCACTCTGTAAGAAGCCCTTACAGTGACTGACAGGGTCAGACCTGCTCTTTAAAAAGGTAATTCGGATGAACATGTGGAAGGTAGACCGTAGGCAGGGAGATTTTTTCAGGATGCTAATAGTCTACATAAAAAGTAAAATTTTCTAAGAATGGGGAAAAAATGATAGATATGAAAGACACAAAATTAGAGTTGACATGACACAGTAATAGACAGCATTCAGGTGGAGAGAAAGGGAGAATCTGAGTGGACTTAGGAGTTTCTGTCTTAGAGAACTCAATGTGATGGAATTCAAAATATTAAATACAGTAGAAGCATCAAGTTTAAAGATATGACGGTTATAGCTTATGAAACAATGTAGAGAAAATTTTCTAAAACATGTAAGTAGAGAGGTCCAGTAGAAATTCAGAAACACAAACTGGATGCATTGGAGAAGTCAGGACTTGAGGCCAAGATTTGGGAGTGACTGCGTATGCAGAATGTTACATGAGGCTAATCCATACACCTAACGAAATCAACCAGGGAGACCAAGTGAAGAATAGGACCTGAACCCACAGACCAGATATATAGATGTATGAGTAATATGATGTGCTTGCTGTGCAGATTGTACACTGGTAAATCCTAGGGACACCCCTCCACACAGATTGCAAAGTGAACAGTGACTGTCCAATGTCACTGTCCCGAGATTAAGAAAAATCAATGAGGTAGATTATTTCAAGAGGTAACAGAAAGGATTTAAGGATTTTGGTGTAAGGAACACCAAATTTCAAGGCAGAAGAAGAGAAGGAATTCAAAAATAAGTCTGAATAGGAATTATCAGAGAAGAGGAAAACTGTTAAGCGTAATGTTTGTAGATGAGGGGCCACTTTCAAAGGAACCGTGGTCTTCAATGCTGTAGTTGATGAAAACGACACATAAAATTTGGAATTTTAAGGGTTTTTTGTACCTGGAAAAGAGGAGATATTTGCTAGCTTCCCTGACGTCTGGTACCAGAGCCAAGAACAGAACCTGGAATGCAGTAAGGTAAATAATGATCTGCCAAAAAAATAATGATCTAGAAATGAGAAAATGGATATAACACCTGAAGACTGTATCTCTGACTCTTGCTTTGTCTTCTTATTTATTTGTATGTTTGCTATCTCCCCTTATTTTGAGGCTATAGTGAGCAATGGTCAAGTGTTGGCTGCTAACCAAAAGGCAGGCAGTTCAAATCCACCAGCCCACTCCTTGGAAACCCTACAGAGCAGTTCTACCCTGTCATATAGCATAGGTATAAGTTGGAATTGATTCTATAATGATGGGGCTTAGTTTTGGCTTTTAGTCTATTATTCTTGCAATTCCAAGATCATTTTCTTGATGCTCACACAGGATTCAAAAGTGTTCTAGAAAAAAAAAAATTTAAACTAATGAAAAGACAAAATGTTTCTGCTATAATGTATACGTAACTCTAAAACTTACATTTTACTGATCAACTATTCATACATATGTCTGGTTAGCAATAATGGAGATATTTATAGTCTCCAATAGATTGATAAGAGTTGTGTGGAGAGCTGTGTTCAGAAGGATGCTGGGGTTTCACATAAACTCAACTGAAAAGTGCCAGAAGTACATGTCATAGGCAAAGAACTGGGGAGTAAACCCTAATCATTTTGAGAACAGCAACTTCACTCCATTTGTCTTTGTATCTCTAACACTTGGTGCACTCTCTGGCCCAAGGAATGAATGATGGCTGAGTAAGCGTATAAATGAATGAATGTACTCTGCATTACAGTAGACTTGAGTTGAGCCTTGAAGGATAAACAAGACTGTATTCCATTGGGTTAGTACTTTACAACCAAAGTCAGAGCACAGTACTCATGACAAGAGTGACATGTAATTTCCCATTAAAAATAATTTACAAAATCTCGCCAATTACTTCATTTAAAACAATCATTTGGAGTGAGTTCATGGTATATACTAATGACGCTATCACTCATATTCCAATGACTTGGCTGAGTAAAAGATAAATGAGGAGATGTAGAGCTAAATTTCTACGAAGCATGAGAAACCCTGGCTACACAGTTACAGCTACATACAACCATGGGCTTCGTCCACCACAAATAATGGGTACAAGGACATCATGAAAATTGTTGAGCAGTTAGAGACTGGGCAGAAGAAAGTTTTGGGTGGGAAGGACGCATCCTAGTGACAGAAGTCAATGATAGAAGCAAAGAGATTGGAACAAGTCTAGCATAAAAGGCAACATGTATTAGTCTAGTTAACAGAAGAAAATGTTCTGCAGAGACGCAATAGAGACATGACAAGATAAGGTCAGATTATTCTCACTTATGGGATAAAAATATTGGGAAATATGCTTTTCATTCACCTGGAGAAAAGGAATTGGATTTCTGTTGAATGAAAGAGCCAGCATACCTTATTATAAGACAAGAAACAATAGAAATAAAAAGCCACCCATTAAGGATGGAGACTGTAGTGTAAGGAGGGCAGTGTCACAGAAGCGTTCATTGGTCAAGTTTTTCAGACAAGCCTCCTCCAAAAATTAAATAAACCTTATTCTAAAAGCAGAAGAAATGCATACAATCTAAGTAAGTAATATCATTTTGTCATTCAAGGTCATGTTAACCTTCTTGAAGATAGAGTCAAGTACTCCCTCAGTTAATCATCACTTACTTTGGAGTCGGTGGCTATTTGGGCTTAGTGTTTTGTTCACAGCAGACATGTGAAAGGCTGCTGCAATGTTATATTTACTTACATAAGGTCAGACTAACCCAGAGCTCTTCAAGTAGTACTATGAAATAAGAAATGTTTAGATTGGTCCACAGTTATGTGTGTGTGATTGTGCAAAAGATAAGCCATCCTTTGCCACCCGACAAGGTCACTTTAAGTACACTTCTTTGAAATGGTCACCATTCCACTGAATGTCAAACAGACTTGAAGCATAGTCACGCCTTGGAAGTCCTATTTCAGAGCATCTATTCAGTGGATACAATGGGCAATCTTAACCATTGAGAGTAGCCTCAAACCTTGACAATTACTTTAAGACATCACAAAGCTAGCCCTCATTATAAAGTTTAATATTTCATTGACTCATGTCTAAACCATCAGTGAATTTCTTGGTTAAGAGCCGATTACTGGCCTGAAAATTAACAATTAATTTTATATTAAGTTTGGCAGTATGGGAACGGCACAGTCAATAGTGCTAGCAAACAGCATAATTTATATATCACTTTTAATTAAACATGAATTCTTTAAATTTATTATAAAAATGAAAACACTAAATTTAGTTCCTTTATCATAAATATTTTAGTGGAGGTGTATAATGGATGTATTTTTATGTAGATATATTTTTTTAGATACTGTCCATCTGTCCCTACTGTCTAAATGCCAATATATGGATCAAAGCAATGATCCCAAAAGATAAATGATTCAAAGGAGGCTTTCAGAACAACTGATAATGTGGTTGAGACAAATTTGATATTTTAAGTGATCTTTCTCAAAGAACAATGTGTTATTTGGAAGCAGCTATTTTTTTTTTAAGCATTAAATGTTTGTCGGTTATTGTAATTGAAACTTGAGCTAAAAACATATGACTAAGTAAAATTTAGGAAAGAAAAAGTATTTCTATATGTCAAGCTTGGATGAAGAATCTTCAGTAGAAAGCCTGCCTTTCTTTTTTCTTCAGATAAGCACTTTCTTTTTCTTAGTGAAAGGTCAGTTCAGAAGTCTTTAGAAGGATTTTAGCTGATTGACTTTAAATTGAGTCACTTCAATAAAACTAAGATACATGGTCTGAAACATTACTTTCTCTGAAAAGTAAAATTAAGAAATAATTAGCAAAGGGAACAAGAGCAAGAACACAAATGGCAAAAAAACAAACAAACAGATTCTAAAAATCTAGTAGCAAATCACAAGGTTTAACAAGGCACAATACAAAAGATGGAATTATAATATATGTATTTCACTTTAGAAACACATTTCTCATAACAGCCCTTTAAATCTAAGTCATATGTTGTGAATTATTTGATGAGTATTTTATTTCAGAAATAATGATTATTAAGCTCTAGTAACTATGTAAATGGAAACCCTGATGGTGTAATGGTTAAATCCCATGGCTGCTAACCCAAAAGGTTGGCACTTAGAATCTGCCAAGTGCTTCTTGGAAACTCTATGGGGCAGTTTCACTCTGTCCTCTAGGGAGACTATGAGTAGGAATTAACTTGATGGCAATGGGTTTGGTTTGGGTTTAACTGCATGAGTGCTGTGGCTGCTAATCAAAAGGTCAGCAGTTTGAATCTGCCAAGCAGTCCTTGGAAACTCTATGGAGCAGTTCTACTCTGTTTTATAGGGTGGCTATGAGATGGAATTGATTTGATAGTGGTGGATTTGGTTTGGTTAACTATATAAGATGCTATGCATACAACAGGAATGAAAAGCAGGCAGACATGATTCCTAATCTCCTAGTTTACAGGCCCAGTGGGGATGAAAGACAACAATAAAATCACAGTGGAGACTGTACAATTAAAAATATGTCTGAGGACTTTCAAGAGAAAGAATAGGGATTTATGACAAAGAAATCTATTTTGTATGGAGGATTCAGAGAATGTTTAAGCTTGGGTTTTAACAGTGAATAGAGATTAAGAGAAGGTGACATTCTCAAATAATATTTGTTGAATGCATGAGAATTTATTTGGGATAACTGTCCTGTGGCATGAGGCAGCCTGAGTCACCTAAGGAACTGAACAAAAGTCAGTGAAGTTGGAATGAAAAGGATAAAGGGTTAAATTACTACAAAGATGACTCTGGAGATTTGGGTAGGGACAAAGTCACCCAGGAATTTGATCTTCATCTTAAGAACAATGAGAACCACTTGAAAGATTTAAGCGGCGAGGTTAAATAAACAGTTTATGTTTTCAAGAGCTCCCTCCAGCTACAGTGCAGAGCATGGCTAACAAAAGGACCAGAGTGGATATTTGGCAGAAGAGTTAGGAAGCTATTGCTTCGGTGTTGGAAAAAGATAGCGTGATTTGGACTTGGGAGGTGGTGACAAGGCGTAATGAGAGGGGAATGGTTTCAACAGCATTTAGGAAATAAAACTGAAAGTAATTAGTAATTGTTCTGATGAAGATTCTTGGTTGAAAACAGCAGAAACCAAATCTATAAGAGGACAGATTTATTGGGAAGATCTTACTAAGCTAGCAGCAGTGATGAGAGTATTGGACAACTGAGCTTGGAAAACTGACAAGAACAGAAGAGCAGGGAGTCAAGAACACTTCAAGGTTAACCCACAGAAACAGGATGATAAGAACATCATGCTAGACTCCTGCCATCATCATCACTGGACTCCTTGCTCCAACTTGGCCACTGTGGACAATCTCTGGCTACCCCTCAAACTTTGCATCACCCTCTCAAGAATCTGAGTTCCAGGTTATAGCATCCAATTATCCAAGCCTAATGCCTGGGCCAGTGCCCTGATGGCTTGGGAGGAAGGAGAGGGAGTATTTGCCCTCCTTCAACTTTGTTCTGGATGATGAGCCTTGGAGAATAGGTCTTGACTTCTCCAGGGGCCCACGCAGTGGAGGATTCGCCTTATTGAAATGATAACCATGCCATGCAAATTGCGATGACTATACAGCATCAGAGTGGACGTGGATGGCAATGAAGATCAAGGCACGATGCATAACTGTGACATGCCACTCTGTAAGATGCAAATGAAGGAAAAGGGACTGGACTTGTTTGGATTTTTTTTTTTTTTTTGGTGGGGGAATGAGAGAATAAAGAATTTGTTGCTGGAAAAACAGGTATTTGGGGGTCAGATTTTGATCTCAGTTATATAATCTTATACTGTTTCCTCCAAAGCACTAAGCTGTTACTAGTGCCTTTAAGTAGGAAACTCCACTCTTAGTTACAGTGAGTGAAATTGAATCATTACGACTAATGGATTTTTTATCCTCCGACTCGACGGCACTTGGCTTAATCGCTTTGAAACTTTTTTCTTAGAAGAAACAATTTTTCATAATATTTATAATGTAAAATTTGTAAAAAACACAAATTTGTTTCTTAATAAAATAAAAAAGAAATGTCTTATCATTCCATCATTCTAGGGTATTAATTTTTATAACAGTAATAGTACTATTGATAGCAAACATGGCAAAGAAACATGTTGCTGCAACTTAGCATAAGCACCTACCAGTAGTCATTCAAAACTTAAATTCTAAATATCACTTAAATTTCCAAAAGTAGCATAAAAATATACTGGATATGTTAAGATAACTTGAATCTGTATACACTTATTTATTCACAGAACACTATCCACTCTGAATGAAGAATGAGATTCCATAGGAAGTTCTGAATAGTATATTCTAAGCAAAGGTCACAATTTTTTTTAAAAAAAAGATATTAAAAAATACAGAGCACTCAATAGAGTGCTAGTGAAAAATATTGGAAATAGTAACTTCCAACTCAAATAATATTTTTCATCTTTTTTGAGCTATAATTCACACAATATTTAATCTCAATATCATTGGTCAGAACAATGTCTGAGGCTGACTATGGAACAGACTGTCAATTGCCTGTATGCAAGTTCAAGTTAAAGCTGAAGAAAATTAAGAAAAGTCCACAAAGCCAAAGTATGGCCTTGAGTATATCCCACCTGAACTTAAAAACCATCATCTCAACAACAGATTTGAGACATTGCACACTAATGACCAAAGACCAGATGAGTTGCAGAATGACATCATAAAAAGATAGGAAAGAAAGAAAAAACTTAGATAGCTACCAGAAAATACTGAAACTTGAAGACACGATGAAGTAAAAGAGCTGAACAGAAGATCTCAAAAGGCAGGTGGGGAAGACAAAGCCAAGTATTGTAATGAAATGTACAAAGACCTGGAGTTGGAAAACCGAAAGAGAAGAACATACTTGACATTTTTCAAGTGGAAACAATTGAAGAAAAAATTCAAGCCTCAAGTTGTAATAGTGAAGGATTCTATAGGTGAAATATTGAACAATGCAAGAAACATTCAAAGTAGATGGAAGGAAATATGCCAAAATTGTACCAAAAAGGATTGGTTGATGTCCCACCGTTTCAGGAAGCAAGATATGATCAAGAACCAATAGTACTGAAGAAAGAAGTCCAAGCTGCACTTAAGCCACTGGTGAAAACAAGGCTCTGGGAATTCCTAGGGTACCAGACATTTCCACAAATGGATTCCATGCTGGAAATGCTCACTTGTCAATACCTAGAAATTTGGAGGACCACTAACTGGAAGAACTGACAGGAAGAAATCCCTATTGATGCTGATTCTCAAGAAAGGTGATCCATCCAAATGCAGAAATTATCTAACAATATCATTAATATCACACAGGTAAAATTTTGCTGAAGATCATTTGAAAGCAGCTGCAGCAGTGTATTGACAGGGAACTGCCAGAAATTCAAGCTGGACTCAGAAGAGGATATGGAACGATGGCTATTGTTGTTGATGTCAGATGTAACCTAGTTGAAAGCAGAGAATACCGCCCCCCACAAGAAAGTTTGCCTGTGTTTTATTAACTATGCAAAAGCATTTGACTATGTGGATCATAACAAATTTTGGATAACATTATGAAGAATGGGAAATTAGAACACTTAATTATGCTCAAGAGGAATCTGTACATAAATCAAGATGCACTATTTCCAGCACAGCACGGAGATATTGTTTGGTTTGAAGTCAGAAAAGGTGTGCATAAGGCTTGTGTCCTTTCACCAAACTTATTCAGTCCGTACTCTCAGCAAACAACCCAAGAAGCTACTCCTTAGAAATGTGGATGGCAAGACTTCCTCTCACACACCATGGTGTCACAGAGGTTATGAGCTAGGGCTGCTAACCAAGAGGTCAGCAGTATGAATCCACATGGTAAAACACAGAGCCAACAAAGAAAAAAAAAATAGAAAAGAAAGATGGGTTGACACAACAGCTGCAACAATAGACTCAAGCGTAACAGTGATTCTGAGCATGAGACAGGACATGGCAGAGCTTTGCTTGCTATGATCCGGAACAGACGTGAAGACACCTAACAACAACAATCCACACATGCTATGGATTTAATTTTGCCTTCCCCAAATATGCGTTGGAAGCCTAACTTTTGTATTTATGGATGTAATTCTCTTTGGAAATAGGGTGTTCTTTGTTGTGTCAATCAGAAACCCTGGCTGGGTAGTGGGTTAAGTGCTACTTCTGCTAACCGAAAGGTCAGCAGTTCAAATCTGCCAGGCGCTCCTTGGGAACTCTATGGGGCAGTTCTACTCTGACCTCTAGGGTCAGTATGAGTTGGACCTGACTCGGTGGCAGTGGGTTTGTTTTTTTTTGTTATGCTAATTAGATCATACTCTGGTAGGGTGGCTTCTAAATGTAATCACTTCTAAATTATAAAAAGTGCAGGTTAGAAACAGAGATACTCACGCATGAGAAGAAGACAGCCATCATGTGAAGATCACCTGGAAGCCAAAGGTTTACTTGGGGTTTTAGGCTCCAGAATTATGAGAAAGTAAGTTTTTGCTGCTTTAAAATATCCACTTGTCATATTTGTATTGTAGTAGCATTAGGAAATTAAAACTCCTAACAGTAAAACTTGTTTTAAAGAGTGCAATTCAGTGGTTTTTAAAACATTCACTAAGTTGTACAGGCATCACTAGTATCTAATTCCAGAACATATTTTCAATCAAAAAGAAATCTGTGCCTCTATCCTCAACCACTGCCATCAAGTCAATTCCAACTGATAGCAACCCTATAGGATAGAGTAGGACTGACCCTTAGGGTTGCCAAGGAGCGGCTGGTGGATTCAAACTGCCAGTCCTCTGGTTAGCAGCTGTAGCTCTTAAAACACTGTGCCCCTTGGGCTCTGTTCCTACAGGCAATCAGTCCCAATTCCTTCTTCTTCTATGCCTTGGCCATCACTAATTATTTTTCTGTCTCTACAGATTTTTCTATTTTGGACATTTTGTATAAAAAAAATATCATACTTTATATAGTCCTTTTTTTGTCCAGCTTTTTTCACTGAGCATAACGTTGCAGCACGTTGTTAGTACTTGCTGATAATATTTAATTGTAGGGAAACATCTTACATATCCATTCATCAGTTGACAGACATTTAGTTGTTTCCACTTTTCATTTTTTGGCTCTTAAGAATAACGCTGCAATGAACATCAGTGCACAAGTTTTTGTGCAAGTATGTTTTCAATTTACTTGGGTATATACCTAGGAGTGTAATTACTGTACCACGTGGTAACTTTATGTTTCATTTTGTGAGGGACTGCCAAACTGTTTTGCACAGTGGCAACACAACTTTGTATTTCCACAGCAATGTACAAAGATTCTAATTTCTCCAGTTCCTCACTAACACTTATTTCTCTTTTTAAAAAAAATAATAATCCAACTGAGTATGAAGTAAGATTTCATTGTGCCTTTGATTTGCGTGACTGATGATGGTAAGCATTTTTTTTCTACATGTTCATTGGCCATTCATATATCTTCTTATGATACATGTCTATTTGAATGTTATTAGCTTTTTCATTGTTGAACTGTAAAAGCTCTTTATATAATGTGAATACTAGACCCATTTCAGTTATATAGTTTGTAAACATCCAGTTGTCCTAGAATCATTTGTTGAAAAGACTAGTCTTTCTCAACTTAATGATCTGGTACTTTGTAGAAAATCAATTGATCATGGATGTATGGATTTATAGATGGACTCGCAATTCTCTTCCTTTTGTCTATATGTCTCTTATGCCACTGCCACACTGCCTTGCTTACCATAGCTTTGTAGTGAGTTTTGAAAGTTGGATATGAAATTCATGCAGACCTGTTTTTCTTTTTCAAGATTGTTTTGGTTATTCTTGGTCTCAATTTTCAATAAGTTTTGTAATCAGACTATCTACTTCTGGGGGGAAAAAAAGGCAATTGAAATTTTGATAGGGATGACATTAATTCTTTAGACTAGTTTAAAAATTTATTGCTCACTAATAATAATAATTTATTTCAACCCATTTTTGTAAACCTTTACTTTCTTTCAACAGTGTTTTGTAGTCTTCAGTATACAAGTCTTGCACTTCTTTTGTTCAGTTTATTTCTGAGTACTTTATTTTTTATTTTTTTCCTATTGAACATGGAATTATTCTGTCAGTTTTCAGATTGTTCATTTCTAATGTATACAAATACAACTTATTTTGTATATTAGTATTTTTTCTGAAATTCTACTGAACTCATATACACCTCTAATAGTTTTTTTGTGTGTGTCTTCTTTAAGATTTTCTATAGATAGGACCGTGTCGTCTGCAAATAAAGCTAGTTAGATTTCCTCCTTCCAAATTATATACTTTTTATTTCTTTCTCTTACACAATTCTCCTGGTTAGGACCTCAGTACAAAGTTGAATAGAGGTGGAGAGAGCAAATCGCCTTGTCTTGTTCCCCATCTTAGATGGAAAATGTTCAGTCTTAACATACTTTATTTTAAATTACATTTCATTTTTGTATTTTGAGAACTGATACATTTAGGAATTTGTGATAATCTAGTAACATATTTAATCATTACAAACTGAAGTCCTTAAGAGAGTCAAGTAGATCATTTTCCACTCTCCACTCCTGACTTTTCCTTTGCTAATCTAGTTTCACAATTCAAATTTTTCTATATCACTAGTCTAACACAAGCTGTCCTTTTTTTAAGATGTTGCTTCTGTAGCATTTCCCCTTAACTGAAGAAAAAAATAAATAAAAAGGAATATTTTAGCTCCAAAAACATTTCTGGGTAGATTACTAACTGGTAAAGCCAAATATCTAAATAATTCATACTCACAAACAGGTAGAGTCTCCACATAGATTTTTTAAAAAAACATATATGGTAATATGTTATCAACAAGATACAAAAACACTGAAAGTAAAGGACTGGGAAAAATATGCCAAATATAAATCAACAGAATAGGAGAATAACAATTTTTAACAAACATGTATATATAGTTAATTCAAAAAAAAAAAAAATCTCAACTAAGCCACAAAGTAACAGATGCTGGCAAAAGGAAAAGCAGGGTAAGAAGATACAATATTTATCAGCATGCATGTTCTCTTTCTCCTTTCCCACTCTGCATCCATATATACTACTTTTAGTAGGTGACAGAAGTATGATGTCTGCTACCAGATGCTGTCAAGTCAATTCCAACACACAGGGACCCTATAGGACAGAGGAGAACTGCCCCATTAGGTTTCTGAGGCTGCAGTGATAACAGAAGCAGACTGCCACGTCTTCTTCCTATGGAGCTGTTGCCAGATTCAAACCTCTGACCTCTGGGTTAGCAGCCAAGCGCTTAACCACTGCACTACCAGGTCTCCTCAGAAGTCCAGTAACTAGCATATAAATCAGCAACTATAGTTGGAAATGATATCACGTCTGGGAAACCAATAGATCTCAGCCAAGTGCCGTCGAGTCAGATCCGACTAAGTCTCCAATAGATCTATATGTAAAAATTTTATAAAGAATTTAAATTAATTAATCTATCACTATGAACTCGTATAATAGTGTATAAATATCAGCATACTGAAAGTGTACAATTTTTAAATCAGGAAAACAGTCCATGTTCCATTTTCAATGTAACAGGAAATTTTCACTCCATCTAATGAATATCTTAGAGATTCTATTCTCTGATCATAATATAATAAAATTTAAAAATACAGAAGAATATCTTTAAAATCCCGTATCCCTAGAAAATAAAAAAGACATCGACAAATAACTCTTATGTTAAAGGACAACTTAAAAGTGATATTTGTATATGTACAGGAGAAAATATCAATTAAAAATATAGAACAAAGGCAAAGATGTAATTAAAGTGAAATTTAATATTAAGTACATTCATCATAAAACAAAAAAGACAGGAAGCAGATTAGATAAATGATTAGCTGAACAATTTTGAAATAAAGAATAAACTATTTGAGGAAGAATGGGCAGAAAAAAATACGAAATTTAAAACTAAAAGACAGAGGCATTGAGATAAAGAAACAGACACAGAGACAGAGAAGGGGACGGAGAAATAAAGAGACAGGGAGGAAAAAAAACAAAAGTTCATTTCTTTGCATAAATTTATACTATAGACAAAGGTAAGACATAGAGAAGAAATGGAGAGGGTACAAGTCAAAATAAGAATAAAGAAGGAAAAAATAACTACAGATATGACAGGGATTGAAACTATATAAAATGAAGGACTGTAAAGCAATACAGACAAAAATTTACATGATGGAGAAACTTCTGTATCTTATAAGATACAAAAAGCTGATTGAACAAATATCCAATCTTTAGTAGATTAATAACAAAGAAAACAAAACTAATCAAAATCAAACAATTTCTTTCTTTTCCACTAAAATGAAGTACTCCTGGACAAAACAGTCTTGCAGATTAGTTTTATAAAAATTTTGAGACACAGAATCCATATTTTATTGCAAATATATTCAGAAAATAGAGAAGAAAATTTTCCTAAAGTCATTTTTAAAAGACGTGTGTAACCTGGATTTCAAAGCTAGATAATGATAGTACATGTAAAAGGGTGACATGAGCAGTAACTCTTACAAACAAAAATACAAAATCCTAATTATATTAAAATAATACATTAACCAATAACATATTTTATCAGACAACTATAACTCAGAGTTAATGATAATAATAATACATGTATATCGTGATAAATAAGGCTTATTACAGGAAGGTGAGAATTTTAACATCCCAGAGATCTATCAGTGTGATTTAGCACATTAATGGATTAAAAAAGAACCTCATGTGACTATCTTAAATTGATGCAGAAAGATAACTTAATAAATTTTAGTCTATATTTCTCATATAATCCTCAGAAAATCAAGTATAGAGGAAGCATCCTTAACTTAATGAAGGTAACATAACAAAACCAAAAGCAAGCGTCTCGTGATGACAGAAATCTTAGAAACAGTCTCTATAGAACAAAAAATAAGAGAAGATTGATGGCTCACATCTCTGCTCTGCACATTAAGGTATTCATGCACACACACACACACACATCCATGCACGCACACAAAATAGAGCAATAAGTATCGGTTGGAAAACCAAGACAAGTGCCATCGAGTTAGATAGGTTGGAAAAGCAAACATAATATTCTGACCAACTACATGGAAAAACCAGAAGAAGCAACAAACTACAGAAGCTAGTATCACATTTCAGGATGAGGTCATACAAACGGAGAACTTTCAAAATGCAGTGCATTTTTATAAACTAGAAATAAAAAATTGGAAAAAGAAAGAAAGAAAGAAAAGGCATACAATTCACAGGATTACCAAGATCTATCTAGGAATTAAACTGTAAAGAACCCATGCAACATCTAAGAGGAAATGAATTAGACTCTGTAAAAGAACATGAAGAACATGGATAGACTAAGTTAACATTTTAAAGATATGTATTCTCCCCAAATCAATGTACATGTTCAATGCAATTCTGATCAAAATCCCAAGAAAACTTTTTGAGAAATTCAACAAAATCAAAACCCATTACCATTGAGTAGATTCCAACTCATAGAGACTCTATAGGATGCAGTAGAACTGTCGCATAGAGTTTCCAAGGAGCATCTGGTGGATTTGAACTGCTGACCTCTTGGTTACCAGCTGCAGCGATTAACCACTACACCACCAAGTTTCCAGATTCAACAAACTTATTCTAAGTTCATATGAATCTCTAAATGAAAACTAGGAACTAATTCATTGTGAGGAAATCGAGCAAAGTGAAAGGGTCGAGTCCTACCAGATATTAAGGTGCATTTGAAAGATCTAATTACAAAAATATTAGAACATTAACCCCAAACAGACAAATACTAATGGAACAGATTAGAGAGCAGACACAGGTCCAGTGAAGCAGACCTTGTCAATCAGTGGAGAAATGGTGGCACAGTTTATAGTAACAAGTATTTGGGAAACTAGTTCATTGGCTCATTTACGAGGGTAAGATTCAAAGAAGCAAGAGTTGATATGTACTAGTTAAACCAGAATGCAATACCATATTAGGTAAGAGAACGTTGTTGTAATCTTTGGGTGAAAAAAAAAATGTTTTTAAACTTGAGCTAAATAGCATAAAACACCACAACAAACTGATGGATCAGGTTCAATAAGACAAAATCAGAGAAAGCATGTTTAAAAATCTAAACCATGAAGGACTTGATGTCCTAAAATACAGAAAGAGCAGTCACAAATTAACAAGAAAAAGACAGGAATCAACACTATATTGTTTAAAGATACAGTCACCTTGCCTTTGGTGCATTTAGTTTCTTGCTTTGGAACGTTATTATCATGTTATTGAATATGCACAGAAAGAAATCTAAATGTGTAACAAGAAGAAGTTCTCATCCTTGTTAGTCTTCAAGAAAATTAAAATTAAGTAAAAAAGAGAAGAGTAGCTCATGATCAGCACATTTGCAAGAAGTAGATAATAGCAAATATTGATCAGCAGACAGGGAAACTGAAATCCTTATGCACCACTGTTTAAAATGGAAATTGGCATAGATATTCTGGAGGACAAGACAGCGTTACTCCCTGAAACTAAGGAAATGCACTCACTGTACAATTTCACTTCTGTCAACATACCCCAGAGTTCTGTAAGTCCAGGACAACAAACATAACATGTTTGCGGAGTTCCCTGTGTTCATTCCTAGAAGAAAGGTATTGCAAATTTTGTTAATGTTGTGGAGTGATATCCAGCATGCAGAAGCAAGAAACGACATGTACACAAGCAAGATGAATACATCTTTTTAACAATATAGCATTTGTTTTAGTCAGCTAGTGCTGCTCTAACAGAAATACCACAGAGTGGATGGCTTTAACAAAGAAAGCTTTATTCTTACACAGTCCGGTGGGCTATAAGTCCAAGTTCAGAACATGGGCTCCAGGTGAAGGCTTCCCCCACTGTCAGCTCTCGAGGAAAGTCCGGTATTGCATCAGTCTTTGTCCAGGGAGCATCTTGGTGCAGGAATTCAGGTCTGAAGGATGCGCTCTTCTCCCAGTGCTGTTTTCTTGATGGTCGAACCTTCCCAACTTCCTTGCCTCACTTTTCTCCCTTATAACCCACAAGCTTGTAGCTGGAGACCTGCCTCACTAACACAACTGTTGTGCATTCTCCATCATCAGTCTCACAGATGCAGGATTCACAAAACACGGGAGGAAGGGTACCATATTGGGACTCACAGCCAAATCAAAGCAGCACATACATTTTTGGGGGGACAGAATTTAATCCATGACAGCATTGATTTAAAAAGTAAGAAACTCACATCTGCCAACTGTGTAAATTACAAGCACACGCATGCCCATAAATTATACAGTATGCTACATAAACTTACCACATCCTTTTCTGTTTTACAAAAATACATTCTTCTCCAAAAGCATACAGTCTGTCCATTGGAGTGTATGGGTTGTAAAGAAAAAGAAGACAATGGTGATGAAAGTTTTCAATGAGAAAAACATAGATAAAGAGGAGGAACTTGGAAGGAGCAGTAAGGAGAGGGTACATTGCTTGGGATGTGTGACACACTCAACTCCATGCACATGAATTTCAACAAAACAATATTTTAGAAATAAACAAAATTAAGATCATCGCTAAACCCCTCAGAAACCAAACTCATTGATGCTGGGTTAATTCTGACTCACAGCAACTCTTGAGGACAGAGGAGAACCACCTGATAGGGTTACTGCTGCCTGTAATCTACAGGGAAGCCGGCTGTCCCATCTTTCACCTGAAGAGTGGCTGGTGGGTTCCAATCACCACTGTGCCATGCAAACTCCTTAATCATCACGAAGCATAGATAACAGAAGGCTGAACATCTCATGATGGCAATAATATAAATCAATGCAACCCCCTCATTAACAAGCTGTTGGTTTTGAAGTTTAGAAGAAAAGGAATAAAAGCATTCAGATATAAGCTGTTTTCAAGAGTACACCTACAAGAAAATAATAAAACAGTTGAAAGGAATACCCATATGCTCAAAGAAATATTAACTCCCGTTACCATCAAGTTGATTCCAACTCATAATGGCTCTAAAGGACACAGCACAACTGCCCTGTAGAATTTCCAAGGAGCATCTGCTGGGATTTGAACTGCTGACATTTTAGTTAGCAGTGTAGCACTTAACAACTATGCTACCAGGAATTAAATTCATAGCAAGGATACTCAGTTTGAAAACATTTTAAAAAATACATTTCACTTCAATAAAGGCTACAGGCCATAACACCTCCTCTCATGTCTTTCTGAAACAGGTTATTAAAACAAAAATTACACAAAATTAAAAAATAAAAGGTAACCAAAATATATGATATGCAATTATGGACTTAAATGCTTTCAGTAGTAAACAAGCAATATAAGAATTTAACCATGCATTCAATTCAAAATATTAGTGAGTATAAATAATAAAACACTATATGAAGTTAAATATAAAAGCAGTAATAAATGAATCAAAATAGTTACATTAAATAGACATTTTTGAACACTGCAGTGATACTGGTCTTAGTAAACACAACAAGTCTTCAAGATGGGAGATGTTATATTCTTCATATAGATGGCAAAATTTATATTTACTGAATTTAAATAACTTATTGTGTATCATTTAAAAATTGATCAAATGAAGACATAAACTAAATTTCTCTAATTGAGAATCAAGAGCTCTTAGCCACTACTCTATAGAATATAATTGATAAATAAATAATAAGTAAATAAATAAATGATATTTTAAAAGAAGAAATTCCAGTTTGGTCTAGTTAAGGGAAAGAAATATTTAAAAATCAAATTTAATAAATAAAGATTAAACTCTGGGAGAATAAAATACACAAATCTAACCCAATAAAGTCAAATTGAATAAAAGTAGATTTTTCTATGGAAAAGAAACATTATCAAATTTATCCCAAAGGACATTAAGGGGGGGGAATATATTTTCAGTAGGAATATTCAATTTACCTCCACAAAATGTATAAAAATTGACTAAAAAAAATGTTGTTAGGCCCATTTATTTCTGTGGAAATTTTTTTAAACTTTCAAGGGACATATAATTCAAACTCTGTGTTAATTGTTAAGAAAGCTTTGTAAATACTACCAGAATGGCTGAAATTAATCAGACTGACAACTTAAAATTCAGCAACATGAGATGTAATCAGAAATCTTACACACTGTTGATAGAAGTGGAAAATATTATAACCACTTTGTGAAAAAGCAAACCAAAGCAAAAATCTGGCAGTTTTTCAGAAAACTAAACATACATCTGTTTTATCATCTATTAGTTTCCTCTTCACTATTTACCAAGAGAAATCACACAGGTCCAACAATTAAGTCTACGAACTTATTAATTGTTCTAAGTGCTACACACCTCATTGCTGAATATCCCTGGTCACCTTCCAAGTATCTCCCCTGGGAAGCTATGCACTGATGCCAGCACCTAGTCCACACTTCCAAGCAATTTTGGAACTCTTTCTGGAATGGCCATTGCACACAATGGCAAGTTCCAGGATGCAATTGTATAATTGTCTGTGAGGGAGTTTTTCACCAGTAAACAAATAACTGTATTGGAACACTCTCCCTACTCACCTGATCTGGGCCCTAGTGACTTTTTTTCTCTACATGAAGATAAAGGGAACGTTGAAAGGAAGACATTTGGATGACATTCAGGGCATCAAGGGTAATACGACGACAGCTCTGATGGCCATTCCAGAAAAAGAGTTCCAAAATTACTTCCAAGAGTGGACTAGGTGCTCGATTCAGTGCTCGGTTTCCCAAGGGGAGTACTTCAAAGATGACCATAGTGATATTCAACAATGAGGCACGTGGTTGCCTCTTGGGGTAGGCCAAGACTGAAAAGAAATGAGTAATTTTCTGGGGTAATGATGATATTGTATATCTGGGGTAATAATAATATTGTATATACTAATACAGACTCCAGGAAATGGGTTTACACAGGTGTGTGAATTCATCAAAATCCACTAAATGGGATAATTAAGATTTGTAGATGAATACTGAACTTTTAACTAGTGATATGCATATTAACATGTCTAGGGATTAAAGTGAATTATATGCAATAAATTAAGAAAAAAGTTGAAATATGGACAGATAAATGAGTACATAGGTGACAAAACAAGTATAGAAAACTGTGTTAACTGTAGAATCTAGACAGTGAGTCTATGAGTGTTTCTGTACAATTCTTTCTACTTTTCTCTGTGTTCAAAACTTTTCCTAATAAAGTATTGGGTAAAAGTTGTTTAAAAATGCAACATATTTTATCAACCTATCTTGGGAATGGAACTTGGCAATAACAGTAACTCACATGCACAGTGCAAATGTTTTATAGGCCAATTCTACTTGTATGTAAAATATTTTTAAATCCTAAAGAAAATACTAGAAGCTCTAGATGTTTGTGTAAAACAAAAACAAAGAACATCACAATCAACTAGATTTTATCCTAGGAACACAGAAGTCTTTTAACATATAGAAATCTATTACCAGTTTCTGTGGGTGTTGATTGTTGGACTCCCCATGGAAACGGTAGCCAAGAAACCAAGTAACATATTGCACTGGGCAAACATGGTAAAAAAGACCTCTTTAAAGACCTAAAAAACAATGATATCACTTTGACGATTAAGGTATGCCTGGCCCAAGGCATGATCTTATCAATCACTTCATATGCATGCAACATCTGAGAAATTAAATCACAAAGAAGAATCAAAGTACTCAAACTGTGGTGCTGGTGAATGATTAGTGAACACAGCACAGACTGCCAGAAGAACAAACACATCAATCTCAAAAGTGATACAATCAGCATGTTCCCTAGAAGCAAAGCTGATGAGCCTTCAATTTTACGTATTTTGGACACACCACCAGAGAAGACCAATCTCTAGAGAATCATGTTTGGTAAAGTGAAGAATCAAGGGAAACTCTCAGTGACATGACTGATCAAATAGCCTCAGCCATGGGCTCAAATATATCAAAGTTCATGGAGACGCCATAGCACCAGACAGTGTCTCATTCTGTTGCAGCTAAAATTGCCCTAAGTCAGAGCCAACGCAACAGCAACTAACAACAACAGCAGTGATGTAATATGTACCATCCCTGAATCAAAGAAAAAATTATATCATCATCTAAACAGATCCTACAATGACCTTAAATAAACCCAGATCTATTCCTGCTGGCAACAAAAAATTTTAGAAAATTAGAATTGAAGCATACTTCCTGAATGTGTTCAGGAGTCCATGTCTGCCATTGCAATTCCAAAAACACAAAAATAAAATGTAGAGTCATCCCTTGTAGAACTTAAAAGTATGAAGCTCATTTCAAAGAAAAAACAAATAGCCATTAAAAAAATAAAAACAATAAAGAACCCAAATCAAACCCATTGCTATCCAGTTGACTCCAACTTGTAGTGACCCTACAAACAGAGTGAAATTGCCCCATCAATTTTCCAAGGAGCACCTGGTGGATTTGACCTGCCAAACTTTTGGTTAGCCGCTGTAGCACTTAACCACTATGCCACCAGGGTTTCCAACAGAGAGACAGTAAATGAAAATTTGTTGCCTAGTGAAAGAAATAGGGGTGAATGAGAATGGATCTTGTACTTCTTAAACAATGTATAGAGAAATCTTTTAAATCTTATTAAAATGTAAGTTATGATTCAGTGATCTGTGGCACAGCCTACTGTTTTTGCATTTCTAGTAAGACCTCAGGTGATACTCCGAGGGTCACCTTTGTGTAGAAAGGTACTATATGATAACTAGGACATTTTAAATCAATAGGAAAGGAAAGATAATTTCATACATATTATTACGATATTAAATTGGCCATTTACAAAAGACAAAATTAAATCCTTACCTCACATAATATATTAACTGTTGGGTATAGTAAAGTTAATTGAAGCAACAGTAACAAGCAAACCTTATTTGAACTAGATGAAGGTAAATATTTTATGCAGTTTTAGTCTGCAGAAAACCTTTTTAAGACCAGCCCTTAAAATAGAAAACATACAGTGAAAAGATTAAGAAACTTGACTATTAAAAGAAAACTAAATTTCTGCCTGCCAAAAACAGATGACAAAGTATGAAAATATTTGCAACATACGATTAATCTAAAGGTTCATGTATTTCACATGTAAAGAGCTCTTAAAATAAATAAAATAAAAACACTTTCATCAATGGAAAACATATGGATGAGAAATAGTACAGGAAATAATTTACAGAAGACATCCAAACAACCACAAAGCAGATGAAAATTTTCAACCTTATTCGTCATTAAGGAAAGTAAATACAAGCTGTAAGGTAGTAGTTTATCAAATCATCATAGTAAAAGTATTTTGGAAAGGGTAAAATGACATTCTCATAATTGGTGTCATCATTCTTTGGGACAAGTGGTCAACATAAATACAAAGGCCTTAAAAACAAGCACAGTGTGATTAACAATTCAACTTTCAGAAATGTGACCTAAGGAAATAATCAAGGATGCCCATAAATATTTATATTTACAGATATCCACTTAGGTACAGTTTATTGTGTAAAATAAATGAGGTACCCTAGGAAGAAGTATAGTAGTCCACCTTCCCCATCCATGATTCTGCTTTCCACAGTTTCAGTTACTCAAAGTCAATCTCAGTCCAAAAATATTGCACAAGGAATTGTGATGAAATCTCATGCTTTCCAGCTACAGTCCACCTGGGGAGCCACCTTCACGTAACTTTTATTTTTAATATATTGCTACAATTTCATTATTAGTTATCTCTGTTAATCTCTTACTGTGACATATTTACAGACTAAACTTTATCATAGCTATGTACATGCAGGTCAAAACACAATATACAAGGACTGCCAATTAAGTTCAAGAACTCATCGTAGAGAAAGTGCTCCATACCTCATTGCTGAATATCCCTATGGTCACCTTCGAAGTACTTCTCTTGGGAAGCTATTCACCGATCCCAGTGCCTAGTCCACGCTTCAAAGCAATTTTGGAACTCTATTTCAAGGAATGGCCATCAGAGCTGTTGTCATATTACCCTTGATGTCCTGAATGTCATCTAGATGTCTTTCAGTATTTCCTCTATCTTCGCATAAAGAAAAAAGTCACTGGGGGCCAGATCAGGTGAGTAGGGAGGGTGTTCCAACACAGTTATTTGTTTAGTGGCTAAAAACTCCCTCACAGACAACTATACAGTTATGTTCATGAACTTCCCACTGTGCCGCCATGCACAATGGCCATTTCAGAAAGTTTCAAAATTGCTTTGAAGCGTGGACTAGGTGTTGGCATTGATGCATACATAGCTGCCCAAGGGGTGTACTTCACACTGATGCTCAGCAATGAGGTATGTAGCACTTAGAACGATTATGTTGGCAGACTTGTTGGACCATGTGTGTGCATGTGCATGTGCATGTGCGTGTGTGTGTGCGTGTGTGTGTGTGTGTGTGTGTGTGTGTGTGTGTAAAGAGAGATTTACTTCAAGGGATTGGCTCAGGCAGTTGTCGTGAGACTGGCAGGTCCAAAATCTGTAGATCAAGCAGCAGATAATCAATAATGCTTCCGTTTATGACAATGAATTTTATAAAGAGGCATCTTTCTTCTGCTGCATTAAACAGAGATCCCTGGCTATCACAGCTGAGAAGGCAAGCCACCATGTATCTGGTCATAAAGTTCTTGGGCCACCTCTATTTTCTATGAAAGTGTTTTAGTTCTTAGGGCATTAGATGTTCAATCCTCAACAATCTACCTGTTCGTAACATCACCCCAACCTGACAGGGACTAGTATCAAAACCAAAGCCAGGAAACATGTAGTACCAACGGCTATGCCTCTCTAAGTGTCCTTCTTCAAACTCAAGTCATTCAGTAATTAGAGTTCATAATAAGAAAGATAACTGTAAGTGGGGTCAGATCCGACTCGATGGCACTTGGCTTGGCAAGTGGGGTACCTGAATAGAATTCTCAAAATTTCAGCAAGAAGAACAAATACTTCTCTTTTTCCATTATCTGCAGAATAATTAATGTGTTTTAAGTATAGATGATCATATTTCACAAAATGTTACTCTTTTTTAATTCCAGTATCTTGAAAAAATATCTTAATACAAAAAATGATGAGTTTCAAATACCAAAGATTGGGTTCAATGGTATATGGGCCTACTTACAAATATAAGAATTATCTCCCTCCGGGATTGTGCTGAGTAGTTATTCCTGAATAAAAACTGAAGAGCACTTAAAGATTTAAACCATTTATCTACCTTCCAATAGGATCCAGAAGAAAAATGAACTGGTTAATCACTAACTTCAAAGCGACACTAAACAATCAAAAAGTTTGTGAATGTCATAATGCAAAAGTTACTTTCTTCTCTTTCAGATGGATTGTATCATTCAGAGCACTGAGGCTCTAATTTAGCAAATGTCACTTCATTGGACACTAGCTAAGGCACTGCAAAATTATCTAGCAATAACTAAAGTATTCCAAAGCACTTTACTAGATATCTCAGCAACACACAAAAGAAAGAAAAGACACAGATTGTTTCAGGGAGGGCAAGAAACTACAAATTACATATATTAATAAATATAAATTTAGCACTGAAAATTTAGAAGAGGAGAATGGTTAACCCATCAACATTTTTCATGGAAGGTTTTCCTTCAATTTAACTTTACATGAGGTTTTGAAAGCGAAAATGGGATTTTATAGCAAAGTTAAAGTAGAATTTAAAGCTCATTTTCTTTGTTTTGTTTTTCAATGTATGCCACTGCAGCTTTAGTGACAGTGTATATAAAATATTTGAAAGCAGAAAATACCAGAAAGGTGCTTACCAGTGTTTTATTGATTACGCAGAGGCATTTGACTCTGTGGATTATAAAAAATTGTAGGTAACACTGAGGAAAATGGGAATTCCAGACACTTCACTGTATTCATGAAGAACCCGTACATGGATCAAGAGGCAGTGGTTCAAACAGAACCAAGGCATGCTGCATGTTTGAACTCAGAAAAGATGTGTATCAGGGTTGTATCTGTTCACCATACCCAGTCAATCTGTATGACGAACAAATAATCTGATAAAACGGAGTGTGTGAGGGACGGTGCATCAGCATTGGAGGAAGACTCACTAACAACCTGAATTATGCAGATGACACGACATTGTTGGCTGAAAGTAAAGAGGACTTGGAGCATTTATTGATGACAAAGATGTCACCTTGAGGGCTAAGGTGCACCTGACCCAAGGTGTGATGTTGTCAGTCACCTTATATGCATGTGAAAACTAGATGATGAATAAGGAAGACTGAAGAATTGATGCCTTTGAATTGCAGTGCTGGCAAAGAATGCTGAATACACCATAGACTAACCAAAACAAACAGAACAAATCTGTCTTGGAAGGAGTATAGCCAAAATACTCCTTAGAAGTATTAGAAGATGACAAGACTTAGTCTTACATCATTTAGACATGTTATCAGGAGAGATCAGTCTCTGAAGAAGAACATCAGGCTTAGTAAAGTAGGGGGTCAGCAAAAGAAAAGGACGACACTCAATGAGATGGACTGGCACGGTGGCTGCTGCCATGAGCTCCAACATGAGGACAATGGTGTGGATGGCGCAGCGGGGTAGCGCGTCTCTTCCGTTGTGCACCTAGAGTCCGAACTGACTCAACAGCACTGAACAACAATATAATATGACTGAAATATTCAGTGACTGATAAATGCAAAAAAAAAAAATTACGGGCTACCTTTTTAATTTATTTATATGCAATGTATTTGAAATAATCACCTGTGCAGAAATATTCTTCGAACTTTTTATAAATCGAGTATTTGAAATCAAGTCTCCAAACTGTCAACAGATGTGAAAAATAAGTTTACACTGGTCAGAAACTCCAAACCTAGAAGCAATGTAAGATTTTTTTTTTAAGTAAATTTATTTTGGTTCCTAATATAGAGGTGCTGAATTGTATAAACTATAATTTATTATACCTATTTCCATGTTCTCTGGTAAATACTAATGTAGTCAATAACATGACCTTAATTTTTCCTATAATTGTAGTAGTAATAATCTTTGTAAAGCCCTTCAGAAAGTCAAATTAAGCAAAATAATATGAAAAATAAAGGATTTTTTTTTAAAAAATTACTTTTTCAGTGATGTGTAACAAACATTTGTGTCTTCCCATTTTATAAATTGAGGCCATCTCAATGTACAAATTTACTAGTTATATTGAGCACATTCAGCCCTTATGAGCATTTGACAAACTCCTCACTGATGCACAAGAACAAAATTCCCTTTGCAAAGCTAACCCCACGGCCATCAAGTCAACTCTGAGTCATAGCGACACTATCAGACAGATACTGCTCCACATGGTTTCCAAGGCCGGAAATCTTTATGGAAACGGGCTGCCATATCTTTCTCCCGAGGAGCAACTGGTGGGCTCAAACCACTGATCCTTGGGTTACCAGCCGACCCTGTAATCACTATGTACCAGGGCTCCTTGTATTTCCTTTACTACAGATAAAAAGAGTCTAAGCATTGTCACTCTTATCTAGTTTATTCTGCTCGCCTACTCACCAGACGTGTGGTCTTAAGGCCTTGTTTGATATTTGATTGCTTTGTTGGCAGTGACCCTCACCCTCCAACTCAGACGACCCCAGATCTCTCTCTCTCGGGCATCACGTCCTATTTCAGCTTATCAGCTTCAAAGGTTAAACTGTCAGGGACATGGACGAAGGGATTTTCACCCTTTATCCTAAAACTACAACTAAGATACCAGGCCAGCTTCTATGTGGGTTCGGTAGTCTAACAGGGCTTTTGGGAGAAAAGGAAGCTTTCTAGATTTAGCAAAAGGGAATGCTCTACATACAATCATTTCCTTGTATTGTTTCTTGATCTGATGGGCATTCATGTTCCTGTGCCTCTTTTGTTTCTATGATCATTGCTTTCAATACCATATTATACAGCAGAACATATCAAACACACTAAATATGTTATGGAATAGTGAGTTGCTACTGTTAAGCTATGTTAATCACCTTAATTTTTGTGAAAACAGCTAAGGCTCTGTTCTTAGATCTGGGAAATAACTGAAGCAGTTGCATGGCTCACCTCCTCCACCCTTTGGGAATAAAGGCAGGATTAGCTTGGCTGGGGTTAAAAGGTCAGACCATAAGGTCATCCTTTTTGTCAATATGCAAATGAAAAGCTGTTTCAGACAGAAGGTTACAGCTTGATGAACGGATGCCCCCAATCATTATTACTCCACCCAGATGATGTTCAGAGTTGAAAGCTGCTTTCTGAAAATTCGAACACCTTCTTTTAACATCCCCCAGAGTTAGGGGATTATATTTACTGCCTTGATAAGGAACAGGAGTAGTGTTATCACACACTAGCCCCGATTACTTGTGACTACAGAATTGGCATTTTATACCAGTGTCTGATGGTAGAGGTCACAGAGGCCAAGAAACACGAGAAGTATGTGAAAATCAAAGCCTCACATCTTCAACTTCAGATGTATGCCCCGCATAACAAAGATCACGTCACAGGGCCATATTTTGTCTCTGCAGAAGACGTCTTGGAAACCACTTTAGACAGAAGTATGCATTTTCATGCACCTGAATCACTGAAACTTAAAGCCCTCAATAGCAAGTTCAGAAAGTTTATCAAGAATATCTTTACCAGGTATGATAAAAATGAAACAACATACGAAAGATGTATTTTTAACACATATGCTCTTTTTCACTGGTAACATTTCTCATAGAATATCGATATTTTTTTAGCTGGCATGGGCGGTTAAACATGAACTATGTTGTGACAATTCACTTACTCTTTAAAATTTTTAGCAGATGACAGTGTTGTTTAATAACAGTGGACTCTTAAAGTGCCAATGATTTTAATCAAAGTTTACAATGGTTAATAAATCACACTTAATAATAAGAACACTGTTAATGTCATAAAGTTGTTAGTCATTATTAACGGCTGTCAAAAACAAGAAACCAACCACACAGAGTCTACATAAACAACTATAAGAACTATTAATTTTGTACAATCACCCCTTAAATGGTCATTGTTAGTTCTCCCATTCTTAGTCAGAATCAAGGTGGAGAGCACACCATTTATTTTGCTCTTCGTTGTAGACTCCCACAGACACATTTTTAAAATTAAAGGTCAGGGATATGACCCTGAAGGCCCCAGGCTGGCAATCTCAGAACTCTGTCTCCCATCTTTTCACCTCCCCAGCCTACTCTCAGACCCCAGGAACCCATTGGGTATGCAAACAGCTCATTCAGCTGCTCCTTCTGTACCCTAGCCCCTTCGGGTCTCCCCTCACCCTTCACTGGACTCCACAACCAAGGAGAGCTGTACTGACTAAATAACTGAACCGTAAATGTGCTTGCTACTCGATCAGGTAAAATTCTGAATTCTATTTTAACTATAACATAAACAACAATATTTTGAAGATACAGGTATGTTGTCATGACTAATAAATTGAATAAATCAGACTTGTCCTCAGGAACAGCTTTCATTAGGTATGACTTCGCTGTTTAAGAAAAGATCATGACAAATATTTCCTTCACAAGGTGACTGGTGTCTGAATTTTCTTGAAAGGAGGAAAAGTTATGTCTTAAATAAATTAGAAATAGAAGACCAAAAATAACACTCCAGAGTGACAGGACAATGGATTGAGAGCAGAACATCTTCCATGGGGGAAGTAATACATCAAGACAAATCCAGAAGGAGGATGGCTAACCTAGAGAAGGCTGCCAGCTTCAAAGATAGCATCTCTGGACCATTTCTGGCTCATGATATCCTAGTTTACTATATCAACTGTGTTTGGGCACAAACCATATAGAAAAGGGTCCTATATATTCAATTTGTTTGACTAGGAACAGCAGTTCTGAACCGTATTTTAAAAGGCTACTCAATATTTTGATTTAACTTAAAATAGCTGCTTGTATCAGCCATTCCACTTTGTTCAGACTCCAAATTATCTTTTTAGTTTAACTTGCTTCATAGAATGTGACTCAAATGTCAACAAATGTTACAATATCTCTAGTTTGCACTGACCACTGTGCAAGGATGAATAAATCAAGTCATGTATGTTTAAGAGGCTTATAGTTGATATGTGTGTCAACTTGGTGGGGCCATGATTCTCACTGCTTTGGCAGTCATATACATTGTGATCACTTCCATGATGAGATTTGATTTAATGGGATCACTTCCACTATGGAATCTGCTGTGAGTAGCTAATCAGTTGAAAGGAAGTTTCCTTGGGCATGTGACATGGATCACATTTAAGTGGACATTCTGGCAAGACCTACAGGGTTTTGCTTGCTCTAGATCCTGCAGCTGGCTCCTAGTCATCTGACCTTGGCCTCTTGGGAACTGAGCTAGTAGCTTACCTGCAGTCTTGCCTGCCATTTTGGGATTCATTCATCTTTCAAGCTTGTGAACAAGAGCCTTTTGACCTGCTGATCTTGGGTTGATAGAGAGTCCTCTATCCTGACACATAGACTTGGGATGTTTCAGCCGCCACCGCCGCACGAGCATTCCTTGATGTAAATCTCCCCATATTTGTATTTATACGCTTTACTGATTTTGCTTCTCTAAGACAGCCAGGTGGGAATGCTACCTTTTAAAATAAACACATTCAAAACAAAGTGATAAAGGTAGCATAGTGATATATATTAATTCACCATGGGAATAGAGAAGAAAAAGATGAAATTTGCCTTTTTGAACTGAAATAAGTTAAAAAGGAGGTGCCATTTTCTGAAATCATTCATCCTGAGTAACTCTGAGTATCAGCCAACCACGCAGGCAAGTACTAATAAGTGCAAAAGATACAATTCTGAACGTAGATGCTTTTTGGTGTTCCGAGTCTAGCAAGTTATACATAAATTAAGCTAATCAAAATAAGTAAGTTAAATGCATTGTATGTAATAAGCATGAATGAAAGATTAAGCAGAGAAGGAAATGAAATGAGGGTGGTGGTGACATTTTTGAAATGTCAGCCTCCTTGAGAAGATGAGTTTTGAGTAAAGACAAGTCTGGGGTAGAAAGTTACTAGGAAAATGAGAGTTTGCAGAAAACACAAATTTATTTGAGACAGAAAAAACAATGTACATAAAAACATGAACGCTTGCAAGCACAAATTTAGGTAACAGCAGGTTGTGGGGCTCCACTGTGTGTGTGCATGTGTGCACGTGCATGGACTTGACAAGACTGAGATATGAGGAACTTACTTATCTTGCTGAGTACAGAAGTTCAGTTTTGGGGGTAAGGGGGCCACATCACAAACTTTTAAGCCATGGAATGATAAGCCTGGAGTTATGTCACTGGGACACCAAGGCATGGCTAGCCCTGGTGGCACAGCAGTTGAGAGCTCTGCTGTTAACTAGAAAGTTGGCCTTTGAATTCACCAGTCACTCCTCGGAAATTCTATGGGGCAGTTCCACACTGTCCTATAGGGTCTCTATGAGTTGGAATCCACTCAGTGGCAATGGGTTTGGTTTGGGATTTAATACAAAACAAGGAATCCTTGGTGGTACAAACAGTGCTTGGCTGCTAATCCAAAGGTTGGAAGTTTGAGTCCACCCAAAGACACTTCAGAAGAAAGGCCTGGTTATTTAGCTCCAAAAAATCAGCCACCAAAAACTCTATGGAGCACAGTTCTCCTCTGACACATGTGAGCTTGCCATGAATCAAAACTGACTTGATGGCAACTGGGCCGGTAATCCTAAACAAACCAATACCACCCCATGAAGTCTGGAAATACGGTCATGGTAAGTTTTTCTTCTTCTTACACACATGCTGATTTTATTTTAGGTATACATGCGAGTAGACAGAATTAATCATCTGCAAGAGAAAACAAATGAGAAGGTGGTGCCAGTGAACAGAGATGCTACAAGTGGTGTGAACTTAAAACTTTTATTCATAACAATACTGAGATGCCATTTGCCTTTTTCACTGTGTTGACATTCGAACTGATGTGAAAAACCACTGATGCTCACTAGCACTTTTGAAAGAATCAAGACAGTGGTATCAAATACTAGTAGTCACTGTAGTCTTCACTCCCACACACTCATGGGGGAAAGAAGTCAAGTTTCATTTGAGAACATTCCTGAGGGAACAGAGTAGTCCAGAGGACTAACGGACCGGGACAACTGCAGCCTCCACTAGGCTGACTCCACCACCACTAGACGGCACCCGGCTACTACTACCAGCTGCTCTGACAGTGACCACAACAGAGGGTCCCAGACAGAGCCGGAGGAAAAAGTAGAACAAAAGTCTAACACACACACGTGAGCAAAGAACAGACTTACTGGTTTGACAGAGACTAGAGAAACCTCTAGAGTATAACCCCCAGACACCCTTATAGCTCAGTAGTCAAGTCACTACTGAGGTTCACCCTTCAGCCAAAGATTAGACAGGCCCATAAAAACAAAATAACACTAAATGGGCACACCAGGCCAGAGGCAAAGATGAGATGGCAGGAGACAATGGGAAAGCTGGTAACGGCCAAACCAAGGTCAAGAAGAGGAGAATGTTGATATGTCCTGGGGTTGGCAATCAATGCTACAAAACAACACACGCATTAATTTTTTAATGGGAAACTACTTTGCTACCTAAATCTTCATCTAAAGTACAATTTAAAAAAAAAAAAAGGCCGCCCTTGAAGACTTTCGCTAAAATATGTTAGTTGTCTACAGGAAAATATTGTTTTTTGTGTTGCAAGGAGAAATAGCTTTCTTTTTTTCTTTTTCTTTTTAAACCAGAAAAGCACCTTTACTTGAAAAAAATGCCTGACGGAGAAATGGTGATTTTTTTCAGATTTTGGTACTGTGTGGCCATCTTCTAAAAAGAAACAAAATGAGCTGTTTCTTTAAGGAAAACAGCTGACAGTATTTGACACCAATGATGAAATTTGAGCGTTTAAGGAAAAATTAGAATTTTGGAAAAGTTTATCCTTCACCTTCAGCTGGACAGATTCTTAATGCTTAGCAATTCTTCTGATGAGACTGGTGGTAAGATAATAAATGTGATTTTTGATACTGTATAAAAATAACCTGTATAGCTCAGTGTATCAACCGTTTTTCAAATGGTCAGTATCCACTATTATGGAATGAAATGCCCTCTCATAAACATGTTGAAATCCTGACGCTTGTACCTATAAATATGACCCACTTTGGAAATAGAGGTTTTCATTTATGTTAGGATGTTAGGCCAGGATAGAGCAAAACAGACATAGAGAAACACAGGGGGAGACAGATGTCAACGACTGCTAACAGTCATCAGAAACGACACAAGTGTCCCAGAGAAAGAATCTGATTGAAATTTTTGTCCTCCAGAACTGTAAAAAAATAATGTGTCTTCTTTAAGGCCACTGGTTTACGGTATTTCTGTTATGGTAGCACTAATTAACATAACAGAGATATCTTATGTTAAAAATGATGTTAAAAAATCATAGATCCATTTAAGGGACTAGACCTGTTGCCATCAAATCGATTCCAACTCTTAGCGAACCCATAGAGTTTACAAGGGCCAACTGGTAGAATTAAACTGGCAACCTTTTGATTAGTAGCTAGACTCTTAAACACTGCACAGTCAGGTCTCAGCAGACCACTGAATTTTAACGTGACAGAGCATGAATAGTCACTGGAACTAACCTTTGAGAAATTATCAATTACTGAGTCTTGGTGCATCAGCAAAGCAAAATATCTACAATTTCTGTAAAGGCATTAAAATGTTCCCCCTTTGCTAATTAATACCTCATCCAGATACTAGACAGGAAAAAAGAAGAACAATTTAATACCTTTACAGAGAATTGTGGATATTTTTCTTACAGTGGTTAAGAGCTCAGCTGCTAATCAAAAGTTCAGCTGTTTGAATCCACCAGCAGCTCCTTGGGAACCTCATGGGGCAGTTCTACTGTCTCCTACAAGGTTGCAATCAACTTGATGGCAATAGATTTTTTTCTTCCTCTTCTTTAGGTTTTGATTTTCCTGATACTTGAATGAGGTCAGATTTTCTACTATGTTAATCAAAACAATACAGTGAAACAGATTTAATACAGAACCAGGTATGAGACTCTAGCTGTGTTCTATTAAGCCAGACATTAAAACATGTAAAACAATCCCACCACTCCCTATTTTTTAAGGAAAACATAGTTATTTTTCATAAAAGTTGTAATTTATATAACATATGTACCACTGTTATCTTAAAAAGAACTACTTTTTAAAAAATTCTCAGCTTTGATTTATCATACAATAAATATTAAGATACAACACACATGAATGCAACTGACATAGAATTTTAAGATTTAGAAATAAGAGTATAGAACATCCAGTAAGTGTGAATTTCAAATAAACAATGAATAATTGTTAGCATATGTGCTATATAATATTTAGATGATACTTAGGCCAATATTCATTATTCATCTCAAATTCAAATTTAACTGGGCATCCTATATGTTACCTGACACGCCAACTTTGGCATTCTCAATAATTTTAAGATTATAAAGGATCATAAGATCAAAATGTGGGAGAACCACTCTTTAATGCATTATGCAGCTTACAATTCTTGCCATCTTGCGTTTCCTTTTGCTTACATGCAGAATTAGCGAGGTTTTGCTATAGCTAATTACTATATGGCTTGTTACCTTTAGACTTAATTGCTATTGAGTAGTTTGTTTTGCAGTTAGTTCCAAAGATACAGCTTATGTACTCATGTAAGTATGGCTCAAGTTGAAAATAAGTATGTGTGGTAGTAGAGCTAATAGATTCCTTATAAATTGTGTGGCTTATTTCATAGGTGACAATAGTGGACCCATATACATGGGTGAAATCACAATAGATTTCTCATTAAAATATTAATTGAAACTGTTCCTGCACTTAAGAGTTTCTCTTTGTACAACACTGGGAAAATGAAGTAATCTCTCTATCCATTGCTGTTGTTTCAACCTGACTAACTTAAAACAACAAACAAAAACCCTGTTGCTGTCTGGGATTCCAACTCGTAACGACCCAACAGGGCAGAGTAAAACAACTCTATAGCATTTTCAAGGCTAAGTCTTTATGGAAGAAGACTATTGTATTTTTTTTCCCATGGACACTGGTGGATCTGAACCACTAACTGTTTGGTTGGCAGATGGACGTTTAACCACTGCACCACCAATGAAAAACAATACAGTGCCAGTGAGTCGATTCCAACTCACAGGAACCCTATAAGACAAAAAAGGACTATGCCACAGAGTTTCCAAGGAGCACCTGGCAGATTTGAACTGTCAAGCCTTTTGGTTAGCAGATGTAGCACTTAACCACTACTCCACCAGGGTTTCCATTGCACCACCAGGGCCCCTTATAATCTGTCTACCCACTACCATCGAGTTGGATCTGACTCATAGTGACTCTACAGGTCAGAATAGAGCTGCCCCATAGAGTTACCAAGGAGCACCTGGTGGATTTGAACTGCTGACCTTTCAGTTACCAGACATAGCACTCAACCCACTACGCGATCAGATTATGCCATGTGATCTGTCTAAAAGCCTTAAATTCTGAGACTTCAACAAGCATCCACAAAGGAGGTCCTAATGGAATACTTTGCTTCCCAGAAAACATTATCAATTTTTTTGTTTGATGCTTGGAAGTACCTTGCCTGTCCTAGACTGATGAAATGGTATATTTGCAGTGAAAATAATAACATTTTGTATGATTTGTGTAAAACAATTGTCTTTGAGATTGATTACAAGTTAAAGTTGTAAAATCGAGCCCAAATTTCTGTTCCTCTGTGTTAGCAGGTAGAAATTACACCTGTGAAGGAATCAATATCCCCTACACAGTTTTTTTTGTGAAAAGTCAGAATGTCATAAAATTTCCTGAATTCTACAGCCCTAAGAAACAATTTTTATTCATATAAATAAAAATGGCTGTCTGAAACAAAGCTAAAGTCATTAGAAGATGTTACCCAAAGTTAGTATAAGCACTGATTAATTGACCACAGTTATTAAATTAGAATTATAGAGATTCCACCTTCTATGCTACATATTTTGATCACACATATTTATAATTTTGTGTTATATTTCAAATCAGAAAAAAAATGAGGATATTAACACCTTTAAAAAAATTGTCTATTACTCAAACACTGAGACCATACTTCACAAACAATTCCTTATGTTGTTCTGCTGGCAGTGTATTTTAGGCCTCTACATTAGTGACAGCTGTCGTGGTGTAGTGGGTAAGTGCTACACGTGCTGACCAAAAGGTGGACGGTTGCAATCTGCCAGGCACTCCTTGGAAACTCTATGGGGCAGTTTGACCCTGTCTCACAGGGTTGCTATGAATCAGAATCGACATGATGGCAGTGGGTTTAATTTTGGGTTTGTTTCCTACGTTAGTGGAAAACCCAGCACTGTCATGTTTAAGGGCTGTGTCTGCTAACCAAAAGATCAGCAGCTTGAATCTGCCAAGCGGTCTTTGGAAACTTTATGAAGCAATTCTTCTCTGTCCTACAGGGTCACCATGAGTAAGAATCAACTCAATGGCAGTGAGTTTCATTCACCATCATCAGCTGCCACGAAGTTGATTCTAACTCTCAGAGAACCCGTTTGTGTGGAATGGCACTGGGCACTCTAAGGTTTTTCACTTCATTTTTTAGACTAGATCATCAGTATTTTTTCCAAGGCACTTCTGCATAAACTTAAACTTCCAACCTTTTGGCTGACAGTTGAGCACATAAATCATCTGGATCACCCACGGATTCCTCAGCATCCGTAACTATACCTTTTCTTTTAACTATAGTAGAGCATGGGGGTATCAAGGTTTTTGACTCTTTCTTTATTAATGAGTTCCTTTGTTGCTATTTCAAACCAGGCTGCCATGAACATGATTACACAAATCTCTTTGCACAAGTGTGGGAATTTTCACAACACAGTGCATGGCATAAGATACTTTTTTTTCTTGCAGGTGTGGGAGGCAACCACGTATGTAAGTATTTTTAATACTACTTTGTGACAGTCACACAGAGGACTTTACCTTTCTCAAGCATACAAAAAGAAGGTTTTCGAACTGCCAAAGAAGTCATCTTGATCAGGCCCATTATTTTCTTAGGGTATCCATCTCCCTGCTAATACGTTTTGTCAGGTATTTGAAATTACTTTGTCCAAAATCCATTCTAACTGCCAGCCTGTAGCCATGGAAAGTTAAAAACTACATTTCTCAGACTCTTTCAGAGGTAAGATGTGATTACGGTTCCATCAGGCTGTTACGAGAATATTTAGAAACTGAATTGAATGTAGGAAAAAGCCAAGTTTCAGGCACACATTTTGCTGCTGAAGATCAGGGCCAAGGTGGCGGCTATAGCCCTGACTTTCCAGCATGGTGGGTGGATTCCTGATTCAGCAGCTTCCTGGAGCAGCAGTGGCATATTTCTGGATCACGGCAGAGTAGCCTGGGACTGAAGTCAGCAGTACTGGCAGAAAATTCATAATCTGTCAGCTTTCTGTTTCTGTGATGGTGGTTTTCCTCATCAGGACAGAGGCAGCACAATTCTGGAGGCTATGAGTTATTCTTGGGTGATAAGGCTGGAACTGTCCCTCTGTTCCTTCCAAAATTGTCTAGGTACCAAATTCCCCATACAAAATTCCAACTACGTTCTCTATACAAAAGACCTAGAGCAGCACTCGGCAAACTACAGCCCGTAGGCCGAAAGTAGCTCACTGTCTCTTTTTGTACAGGCTGCCAGCTAAAAGCAGCTTTTACTTTTTTATTGGTTAACAGAATTAAAAAATGACATGTGAAAATTATAGGAATCTATTTCATTGTCCATAAATAAAGTTTTATTGAAACACATCACTCCCATTAATTCACATATCCTCCATGGCTATTTTTGGCTCTACAATAGCAGAGTTAAGTAGTTGTGACAAAGACTATAGGTGGCTCTCACAGCCTAAAATATTTGCTATCTGGCCCTTTACAGAAAAATGTTGCCAGTCCCTCCTGTTGGATGAACATCCTTGGCTCAACTGAACCATGAGTAATGCAAATGCCAGTTTATTAAGACATGGAAGAGGATGGTGGCACAAACTCTAAACAGTATATTAATTGTATTGAAATCATAGGTTTTAATGTCTTTTCTGGAACTCTTGTGGATAGTGGTTAAGTGCTATAGCTGCTAATCAAAAGGTCAGCAGTTTGAATCCGCCAGGTGATCCTTGGAAATTCTATGGTACAGTTCTACTCTGTCCTCTAGGGTGGCTGCGAGTTAGAATCAACTTGACAGTTGTGGATTTGGTTTCTTGTGATGGTATCTTTTCTATTTCTCACATCTGGTTCTGGTCAGATGTTTTTCTATGCTGAAACATTAATCCAGAAAGTTACAAAGGATTTACAAATTGTGGTTGCCACTGTTAGCACTGTTGATCAATTACTTCTGGTTTTCCTCACGGGCAAATGACAACCCTGCAGTTCTATGAACAAATTACGACTTGGCTTGGCTAATAGAATTTGAGCAGAAATGATGTGTGTCACTTCAAAACGGAAGTTTAAGGGCCAGTATATGACTTACTATGATCTCATTTTCTTCTGCCACTGCTAGTTATGAGCAGCGTTTGAGATGACAGGTAGTCTATCAGCCTGGGTCTTTTACAGACTACAATTAGAGATTCCTGTCAATAGAAAAGTAGTAAGAACAAGAAGCTAAGTTTTGTTATTTTAAGGTTCCTTGCCCATCATTTTGTCATATGTCAGTGCTACGATTCTGGAGGTTATACTACTGGTATTTCAAATACTAGCAACATCAGCCATGATAGACAGCTTCCGGCAGAGCTTCCAGACTATGACAGAACAGGAAGAAAGTCCTGGTGATCTTCTGAAAATTAGTAAGGAAAGCCCTATGGATCATAATACAATACTGTCTGACATAACACCAGAATATACACTCCCTAAGTTGGAAAGAAACCCTGGTACATAGTGGTTAAACACTACAGCTGCTAACCCAAAGATTCTACAACATGCTGCTTGGAAACTCTATGTGGCGGTTCTAGTCAGTCCTGTTGGTTCACTAAGCATCATAACTGACTTGGCAGCAACAGGTTTCGCTTAAGTTGGAAGGCACTTAGAATACCCAGCTACCACAATGATACACTCAAGCATACCATGTTACAGTGATGCAGGACTGGGCAACTTTTCATTCTGTTGTACATGGGACCACTGTGAGTTGTCGTCAGCTCAGTGGCAAGTAACAACAACAACAACATTTTAAGGTACAGAGATTTGGCAGTTGTTTGTTACTACAACATCACCTAAACTAAGCTGACTGGTACCTTCGTATTATAAAGTAAGGTGAAGTATTTAAACCCGATAACTCAGATATACAAAACAAATGTGATTGCTCTACTTCTAAGATAGATCATATTTTGATCTGAAGATCTCATGCCCACAGATCGTGGCTGAAAATACTGAAACTTGTCAGTGAGAAATCACTTTCCCTTTCCTGTTTAATAAAATCTCTTTAGCTTGAGTTTCTGTTGTGTAAATAACTACTCAGCCTGTCCAAACTTTAAATACCTACAGAGCATGTCTTTCTCCCTATTCTTAGTAAAGGTGTGGTGCTGTAGGTGCATGCGCTCTCCCCCAAGTGATTTTGCTTCATATAGCTCAGCGTATTTTGCCAGGGCATTTGGCAATGATGAGACTGGAATACGGGTGGTGCTGATGAGATTTTGGGGGCATGGTCCTGGTGAAGCTGGCACCTGCTGCTGAGGTCCATGCAGCCTGACTCCATGTCCTCTGATTCTTTCAAATTTCTCCATTGCTCTGTGAAACTGGCAATGGCTTTTTCTCACTGTCACCTAAGTTCGCAGCTCTCTATGAAGCTTTCCTCTGGGTTACCTTCCCTGACCTTTTTAAATCTACTGCTTAGTGCTGCATGTCTGCTAACCAAAAGGCTGGCAGCTTGAATTTGCCATATACTCCTAAGAAACTCTATGGAGCAATTCTACTCAGTCCTATAGGGTCGCAATAAGTCGGAATCAACTCAACAGCACTGGGTTTGGTTTGGGAATGTGGCACCATGCCAGAGACAACTTTTCTAAGACTCTTACAAAGTATCCCAAAGGCTGTGTTGAGGACTCCCTCAAGTCAATACGGATATTTCTTTGTCTGTTTGTCTTTGAGTTGTGATCAAAACCCTTTGTCTTATCTCCTGTGCTTAGCTTCATTTCCTTTTCTTCTTCTTGACTCCTTTCTGGAATTGTAAGTTCTTCTTTTTTTCTCTTTTAACTGATAGTTTTGTCTATGTTCTTTCTTCTTCAGTGACTGCTATGAAGAAGAAATTTTCCAGATAGTACTTTTTTTAATATTATCTCTACTACTTTACTCTCAATAGACTCAGTCATTAAAAGTGTAAGAACTCTACATGCTCAAGTATAAGGTGCATTATTTTCTCACAATTATTCTTTAGCAGGAGGAAAAGCACATTATAGAATCACTCACGTTGAAAGCTATGCTCTTATTTTAGTAACCAAATTTTATTGCGGAAAGACCCATTAACTCCATACAACTCAATTAATGAAAAAACTAAATTTTCAGATGGAGGCAGATGCATTTGTGTGTACTTAATAACTATTCCTTGGCAATAATCACAACATCTCGAGGTTTACATATAAGTGCATCTATTAAAACTTTAAAACACAAGTGACAATGACAAAATTTTGGAATTAATGGCTATCAAATGGATATTTGTGACTAGAAGTAAAATTTCTTTTCCCATAAACTTGTAAAATAACTGTACTTCCATAATTTAGATGGAAGGAAAGGCAATGTGTTGTTTGCCTTAGATGATGTAAAAAGTGACTCTAGTTCTAAGAACGATACTGAAATCTAAAGGATACTTTTCAGAAAATACTTTACCTTATATTCAGGTATTGTAAAGTATTGATGCAGGTGACAAGGTCTAATATAGTTACTTCACAGAATGCTGTTATTATTGCTAGGACTGCTCAAGTTGAATCCAACTCATAGTGACCCCTGTACTACAGAAGGAAACACTTCCCAGTCTGGTGTCATCATCATAATCATTGTTACATTGGAACCTATGGTTGTAGCCACTGAAAAGATCACTAACCCTCTACATTACCGGGCCTGATGTTCTTCTCACATATGTCTCTTGTACTGGGTTCTCTAGAGGAAAGTGTGTAAATATAAATAGACATTTGTATACCCAAACAGCTTATGCAATTGTAAAGGCTGAAATGTCCCAAGTGCTGGATCAGAACAGAGACCTCTCCAAGTCATGCAGCCACAGAAGCCAGTGAACCCAAGGTTGGTAGGTCAGAGAGTTGGGTTCCCCTTACAGACGGTGAGGGCTGATTAATACCAAGATGGCTAGTAAGATGACAAGGTTTTTCCTGATTCATGTAGCTGCAGGGGCTGGAAAACACAAGATCGGGACTCTTACTCACAGACTGTGAAGAGCCAGATCAACAGGTAAGCTACTTACTCAACTCCCAAGAACTGACAGTCAGAAGGCAAGAGAAAAGTGGCTCGTGGATCCCCAACAAGCAAACAGAAACCTTGTCAAGGTGAGAAAGAAAGGCAACTGAAGGCAAAGAGATGAAGGGTGAGGGGGCAGTGACTCACCCCTACAGATACTAGTCAGTGGATTCCATCACGGGGGTAATCACAGCATTATACAACTGCTAAAACACTGACAATCACAGCCCAGCCAAGGAGACACACAATCTTAACCATCACAGTACATGAGACAAAATCCTACCATCCTCACTTGTAAAGAGTCTGGATGACCTTCTTCCGAGACAGGTATGTTCATTTGTCTAGCAATCCATGATACATTCAATATTCTTTACCAACACCATAATTCAAAGCCATCAATTCTTCTTCAGTCTTCTTTTTGCCCAGCTTTTTCATGCATATGGAACACAAGTATGGAAGACAGCGTTTGTTAGTGTATCTTCTAAAATTGTTTGTGATTTTAAAATTGGATGTAGCTAAATAAAATAATCAAATTTTATAAATAGACCTTTATGTTATTTCCTAAAAGAATGTGTGTGTGTGCATGCGTGCACATACATACGCATACATATATGTATATTTATTGTTGTTTTTGTTGTTGTCATTGTATGTCACCAAGTCCATTCCAACTCAGCAACAGCATGTGAGAGAGCAGAATTGCCCCATAGGGATTCCTAAGCTATAACCTTTACTGGAGCAAATCACAAGTCTTTTCTCATGCAAAGCCACTGGGTGTTCAAACTGCCAACCTTTCAGTTAGCAGCCAAGCAATCAACCATGGTGCCATCGTTGGCAAACAATGCAAAACAATAAATTAAAGTAGAATCTTCTTGTGGAACTTTTCCCTGAAAAAGAGAGCATCACCTTATATTCAATTTTGCCTAATATCCCATAAGTTGAATAATTTTAAGCCTGTCCAACTGGTATTCTTCAACATGAATGTAGCTCCTACAATTTAGGAATGAATGTACTTTTTCAAGGTTTCCAAATTACTGCTTATTTTTAGTAAGCAATATATGTTATTGGGGGATGTTTAACATGTTTACACAGACTTTTTTGAAAGTCTGGTGTCTTTTACTGATTCACCCTATTCTAGGCTACCATATCTATTTTCCTTCAAGTACATTACCAGAATTATTAATAACCATCACTTGCTAAAAATGAATAAATCTCTCCAACTCTAGATGAGCTTCAATATACTGTTCTCCTACCAATCTGCAGCCAGCCCTGAAGCCAAGCCAGTCACCATGAGCCAGCCCTGAAAGGAAATCTTAATTTCACTGTGATGTTCGCTTGACCCTAACCAGTCTCTACTTGGCTCTGTCTTTCATTAAATCAGACAGTGACCTCTGCTCTTCAGAATTAACCCTAAAGAGGGTTTTGCTTTTTTTCCAGGTAACATGATGAATGTCTCTGGTTTGAAAATAGAAGCTATTCTAAATAAAAGAAGGAGAGAGAAAGAGGAAAGGAGAGAGACACTCATAAATGAACAGCTAGAGAAAAACAAACAAAACAATAAAAATGCAGCACAAAAAGGGGAAAAAAAGTGACCCTATAAAAAGCTAAGAGAATATTGTGGGAAACAAGCTTGGAGGGTCTAAAAATGTGGTTTCAAGTTTGGAACCAGTTTCACTTCCAGAGATGATAATTTTCTCTTTGAAGAGGTCTTACAAAATTTTTCAAAGATACTGTTAATTGCCAATCTGAAATAAACTTTGAATAAGTTTCACATGAATAGATTCCTAAACCCAGGAACACTTTTTTGAATTGTTCATTCCTGTAGTGCATTCTATGTTTTTTACAAGAACCTTCTCATACTTTATTGCAGAACAGACAGAAGGGTAGCATCTCTTCCATCCTGAGAAAGCCACTGCAAGTGAAGGTTGGCGATTTGCTCAGGATCACATGGCTCAGCTAGAGGCCGAAGGAAGACTAGAAACAGTCCAGGATTTCCCCAGTTGGACTGCAGTGCCAGCCTCAGTTATTCAACAAATCTTCCAAGTTCTGTTCTGGATTCAGCACCACTAGCAGGAGAGCTGGCCAGTATTGGCCCTCATCTAGTATTCTAAGTCATCAGGACAAAATGACAGTAATTTAACCTCAGCAATTTCTTTTCCTTCTTACTCTTAACCCAAGGCATGAATACATTATTTCAAGAAGCAACTGCCCCTTGGCTGGTATAGTACATTACACTCTAAAGGCTGATGGTTTCTTATAGCTGTTACTATTCTGGGCTGAACAAACGAGGCCAACCCCAGTAATCATATTGCAGAGTGTCCCACACTGCAGAATCCAAATCTACTTTCTTCTCTGAACTTCTCCCTCTGTGCTAGTATGCACAGGTGCACGGACTGAGTGTGCCAACAGCAATCTCTTTCTGCACAGCCAAACTGATTTCTCGCCCTCTCATCATGGGCAACATCTGCATCTGGGCAAACACAGAGACAAGAAAGTGCCCTCAGCAAAATTTGAGTCATTTTGGATTGAAGGACTAAAGAGATCCGATCCCATTTTATTCTATCCTCTGTGATTAAGAACTGATTTCTAGAATGAGCAAAATGGAAAGAGAAGAAAATGCGACTGTTGTGTTTGGGGCACCATTGGGGATATACTTCTAAATGTCTTGATTAACGGGTATCTACAAACATGACAAAAACAAGTTTTCTTGGTCTTAGCACTATAAATCATCGTGCAACAGTTCACAGAGTATGTTGATACTTGTTGGCAGAGAAAGAGTATATTCAGTTACATGAAGCATTTCCTAGTGATGTGTGAACTATGTAGTGAAAACTCATGACTAAACAAATGCTCCACCACAGTCCCTGATAGGTGGGTACCAGTATGAACTGGGCTGGTCAACCTCCCTGTCCCTTGACACTTAGGTGACTACGTTATCCTGGCTCTCCTTCTCTGACAATTTCTTTGTTTCTTTCTATGACTACTCTTCCCTTAGATGTATTGGGACCCCAGGATTCAATCCTCTGTCCTCTTTTCACACTTGATCTCCCTTGGAGTTTCATCTACTTTCAGAGCCACTGCCTTCAGTGTTTGGTTGCTGTTGTTGTTAGGTACCGCTGAGTAAGTTCTGACTCATAGTGACCCTGTGCACAACAGAACAAAACACTGCCGGGTCTTACACCTGCCCGCAATCCTTTTTATGCTTAAACCCGTTGTTGCAGCCCCTGCGTCAATCCATCTTGTTGAGCATCTTCCTCTTTCTCCCTGACCATCTGCTTGACCTTCAGTGTCCTACTTTTAGATACCTGAGGAAAAGTGTTTAATAAAAATGCTCTATTGCAATGACTTCAAATCCAAATTCTCTGAGAACAAAATTTAAATGGGCATTCCCACTTAAACTGACTGCGCTGGCATTCACCTCAAATTCAGCAATGTTAAAACTAACCATCATGAGGCCATAGCCACCTCACTGCTCATCAGCTAACAACTTCCTCTTCGTGACCGTCACAGGCCAATTCCCTGTCTCCAATCTTCCTCTGGTAAGGGAGTCTGCACACTGCCACTGTGCATCTATTCTGTCAAACGACAACCATCACCCTGCTGAACACCCACAAAACGACCGTTCCCTGTTGTAGACGGGACTATTTGGACTGCAATACAGGACAGCACACTGGACAGACCAAAACCTTATCTCTCGCCAGTGCACTATGTGAACTCTCTGATCCTGTTTCGTCTGTGTTGCCACTATGCCTTGAACTTTCACACTTTCTCTCTTCTTCACTTCACTTCATTTGCATTGCTACCAAAAACAAAAAACAAAGCAAAAAAAAAAAAAAAAAGAAAACCAGACCCCTTGCCACTGAGTTTATTCTTACTCATAGCAACTGTACAGGACAGAGTAGAACTGCTCCATAGAGTTTCCAAGGAGTGCGGGGTGGATTTGAACTGCTGACCTTTTGGTTAGCAGCCACAGCACTTAATAACTCTATACCACCAGGGTTTCGGGGCTACATTTTCCCCTTCTTTCCACGTGTTTAAGTCCCATTCCATATTCAAGGCCCAAAGCACCTCCTTTGTCAGAACTTGCCCTGATTGGCCAATCCTGACCCACTCCTCCCTTTTCTGCCTTTTTGTCTCTTTGGCTTGTGCCATTTTCAAAGCCTAGATTATTTATAGCCTCCTGTTGTTTAGTGTAATTTCACTTAGATTCACATCACCTTCCCCAGTAAATCAGGGACCTCTTAAGTGCAACAGACTATCAAGCAACTTATGCATTTTTATGGTTTTTCTACAACAAAAGCTTCATTGATTTGTTGATATTTGGGTGTATTACCGTTAAAAGAACAGCCTTTAGAAAATGTGTTATAGAACATTCTTTGAGTTATTTGTACACTTGAATGTCATGAATTCTAGTCAGGCTAAATCTGAATATAAGCAGGGTTTGTAGTTGTCTAGAAGAGAGGAGGAAACCCTGGGGGTACAGTAGTTAGTCACTACAGCTGCTAACTAGAAGGTCGGCAGTTCAAATCTGCCAGGTGCTCCTTGGAAACTCTATGGGGCAGTTCTTCTCTGCCTATAGGGTCACCATGAGTTGGAATCGACTCAACAGCAGTGGGTTAGAAGAGCATAGAGAAGGTTAGAATTTAATATCTGGCTTAAAGGAAAAATGAGAATACAGGGTAATGAAAGTATTTTTCACTGCACATAATACACACCAAGGAATCAAAAGTGAGGGAGGGGTGACTCTCAAATGCCTTGGTGGTGGCTAGATTATTTTGCTTAAAAAAATACCAAAGAGGAGAAGATACAAGACTGTTGGGAAGATAAGACATGGATGGAGCAGAGAGGAAGAGTGTGTTGTCACTGTGCAGGGAGAGCAATGGAAGCTGCTTATAGGTCAGCATGCAAATTTATATGACACATTCAATCATAATAAAAAAAAAAGATATGAAAGGCAACACAGTTTTCCCAACAATCAATCCAAAGAAATGGCAGAAGCATGAAAATGTGGAGGCAATTCCACATTTGTACAAATAATGCCAGCCAAGTGCCGTCGAGACATTTGTTAATTTAAGAATACAGAAAAAGTAGATTATACTGTATACTTCCAATGTAATATCCGTTATGCTGTGACTTAAAGTCTGTATTTTCTCTGCCAAATTTGTTGACACTTTTTCTCAACTTATTTGCTCAGATATACCATTTTCAGTCACACTGTATTAGGTCATTGGCCTGTTTTACTGGATCTCTCTCCTTCGCAAAGTAAATAAAATGTGTGCTGTTAAATTTTGTAACTGTTGTCGTGGAAATTTCAGCTTCAATGTTACTAATGGGTTGTGCTTTTTAATTAACAGAGCATTTGATTGTTATAAATATGAGCATGACCTTCTTAATATCATTTTAATTGATTTTGTTTAAATAGCTTTACTTCCAAAACTGCAATCAATATGGTTTCTAGAACGAGAAAGCAAACCCAGAATTCTGGACGAAAGCCATTTTATAAGATGACTTCCTGTTTAAGCAAATCATTTAGAAGAAAGATGAAGTTTTAATTACAGTATTCAATTATATTTCCAGTATACTAAATTTATTCCAGTCTGAAGTGGCTATAAAATAGTCTTGCTTGGATCATTTCAATAAGTTTCTCAAACATATGTTCAAGAACTACTTACATAAAAAAAAGAAATGGTCCCTGTTAATAGTAACAGCAATTACTCCTATATAAGTTTTAGACTCTAAGCACATGAGAAACTGTTAGATTTTTAAAACTAATTTTGATTCCAGGTCAGTGCAATTTTTAATGAAATACAACTTGCCATTAACTACACACACACACACACACACACACACACACACACACACTCACGTATGCTCATTTAAGCAACCATGGTTCAGTCCATATTGGGAAGTCTATAAATTAGAGATAGCAAATGTAATTAAAAATGCAACAGTTTTCCTAATTTCTTTTGCTTGTTTAGTTCCATGTGCTTTTCATTTCACTGGAAATGTGTGTTTGTGGAGGACTCTAGAAACAGCTAGCCATCAAGAGGCATAGAGAATATTCACTATAAACATTCCAAAATTTCAGGGGTGAGGCCTTTTCCTCACTCCCCTCCCTACAGAAAAAGACTCTGAGAAGTTAAGTTGTTGATGTTTAAGTTAGAGTGTACAGGGAAGACAGCAATTTGGAGACACAGCGAAGAGGAAAAGACAAATTCTCGTGACTTTTGAGATACACAGGATATTGATTATCTCTGCCTTCTCCGGTTAATGGGGGCATAGTAGCCTATTGAACACCAGCAGATGGTCCAATCAATGCAGATGGATCATGAAAGGAATTGGGATGACTGCGGGGCATGTGAGTGGTACTGGAAACTGGTAACAGGCGAATAAATTTTACTGACTAAAAGGAATTGTGCTGCATCTAATGATCTTACCTATCTGAAATCAGTATCCTTTTCATATCCAATTTTATTTAAACATATATCTTTAAATAGCTCCATTTCCATTGCTATGTTTGATCACAAAAATTTTGCATATTAAAAAACTATTCTCATATACTTTACTTCACACTATTTTTACTAAGAATCTGTTTGTTTGTTTTTCCCTTTCAGGGAAAATAGAACTGTTTCCTTCACAAATTTTATAGATGTTTACGCTTTCATCCTGGACATTAAAAGAACTCATTCTGCTTTGTTTGTTTTATCATATTCCTCAATTCCAAATGACTACTGCTTTTTCTTTTTTTTTTTTTAAGGCAAACCACTAAGCTTTCTTATTTACGTAACAAGCTAATAATCTAGAGGAACTTTAGTGAACCAGAATTTGACTCCGGCATTGAGAATCTAGTAAGTCAGAGGTTAACGCTATTGTAAATTGGAAATGTTTCAAATACACGCCAACTTCAAGTAATGGAGATTCCACAAAATCACATTAAACTTTAGTTTTCTATAGCAGTGGAGGACAGAGGGAAAACAAGAAGTCACTTCTGAAACAATGCTTGCTAAATACTGAAAATCTGTGAAACCAGATGGCTTGTGCAGAGTGAACGCAGTGACCCTTTGCCTTCTTTGTGGCATGGCTGCTGATTGTCCTTAATAACCCCAGATGTGCCTTGCTTTAAATCTCTCCCTCTTTCTCTTCCTCTTCCTGACCTTAAAATTTCTGTATTTCTTCTGGAAAAGGTCTGTGGAATTGCCTTTCCCATCTTGTAACTGGGATTAAGTCTTTAATAACACGTTTCCGAGTGACTACATCCCTTTACTTTTAGGCATTATGAAAGTGTTTTCCATTTTTCCTACACCTCCTCTTACAAAGATCACATAGCTTTTGCAGAATAATTCATATTCTGAAAATAATTCAAATGAGGCAACTATAAACTGGTGCTATGATGTGTGGGATTTCATGGATAGAATCCCATTTCAACAGTAATAAACCTATTTTTAAAACTCTTAATTTTAAACCCACTGTTAAAAAAACTAAAAACCAAGCTCAGTGCTGTCAAGTTGATGCCAACTCATAGCAACCTTTTAGGGCAGAGCAGAACTGCTGTGAAGATTCCAAGGCACTCCTGGTGGATTTAACTACTGACCTTTCAGTTAGCAGCTGTAACACTTAACCACTATGACACCAGGGTTTCCCACTGTTAAAAAGCTACTGTATACACTGTTACAAAATTATTATATATGCCAGATTTCCCAAGTTAGGCTTCATTTTCTTAATTTTCATTTCCTTGAACCCATAAAACATGAGAAATGCCCTCCAAGTTACAGTATTTGGGCAAATGGTCATTAAGTTAAAAAAGCTATTGCTTTCAGGTGCTGTTGGTTGGTTCAGATTCATACAGACCCCACGTACAAGAGAATGAAACACTGTCCAGTCCTGTACCATTCTCACAATCGTTATTGTTGCAGCCATCATGCCAATCCATCTAATTGAGGGTCTTCCTCTTTTTCCCAGATTGTCTACTTCACCAATCATGACGTTCTTCTGGAGGGACTACTCCCTCTTGATAATATGTCCAAAGTATGTGAGATGCAGTCTTACCATCCTTATTTCTACGAAGCATTCTGGTTGCACTTCTTCCAAGACAGATTTGCTCCATCTTTGGCAGTCCATGGTATATTCAATGTTTGTCACCAACATCACAACTCAAAGGTGTCAATTCTCCTTTATCTTCCTTATTCAAGCTAATAAGTATTAAAATTTAAAAAAGCAAATAAAGAATATTCAGAGGAATAAAACAGGGAAGATGTACATATTAGTTTTAATGTATCACTGTATATAGTTGAATAATCATGTGTTGTTATTACGCACCATTGAGTCAGTTCTCACTCACAGCGACCCTATGCACAACGGATCAAAACAGTGCCAGGTCTTCTGCCACATCCACAATCATTTTTATGCTTAAGTCCATTATTGTGGCCAGTGTGCCAATCCATCCTCAAGGGTCTTCCTCTTTTTCACTGACTCTCCACTCTACCAAGTATGATGTCTTTCTCCAGGGATGGAGCCCTCCTGTCAACAGGTCCAAAGTATGTAAGACACAGTCTTGCTATCTTCGCTTCCAAGCAGCACTCTGGCTGTACTTCTTCCAGAATAGATCTGTTAATTCTTTCGGTGATCCATGGTCCATTCAACATTCTTCTCCAACACCACAATTTAAAGACATCAGTTCTTCTTCTATCATCTTTGTTCACTGTCGAGGTTTCACATGCATATGATGCAACTGAAAATACCATGGCTTGGGCCAGGCACATTATCTTCAAGGTGACATCCTTACTTTTGAATACTTTGAAGAGGTCCTTTGCAGCAGATTTTTCCAACACAATCCCTCTTTTGACTTCTCGGCTGCTGCTTCCATGGGCATTTACTGTGGACCCAAGTAAAGTGAAATCCTTGACAACCTCCGTGTATAGAAACAGATAAAATGTATAGAAATAGATAAAATATTTATATGCATGAATGTAGGTTATCAATGTTCTTTAAGCCATATGGCCCTTGAAATCATATTAACTAATAAGGCAAACATCAATGTCTCATTCTAGTTATTGGTCTTGTACTTTACTGTTTATTCAAAATGCCTTCACTTACAATGTTTAGTGTCATAATAAAACTATTCAAAAGAGTAAAAGAAAGCACACATTTAAAGAAACTCTGCAAGGAAAATGAGTGTCTTTTTCTAAAGAAATATAGTGATTTTACACAGTATTTACACTCAGAATATTAGCGAGATAACCAGGGCTCTTGCAGGAAGTCTGACATCTGTCTAAGTGTTCTTTCCATCAGAAAAGAAGTATTTCTCAAGGATGTATCTTCCATGTCTTCTATCTGTAATAATTTTTTAATAAAAGGCTATTTTCTTAACAAGAGTCTTTGATAAAGAACAATGTAACTGTAAACTACCCTCTAAAAACAGTTTCTGATTGAAGCACACACCTTTAATCTGACCTTTCTGTTCTTGGAAACCAAAATCTCAGCAGCCCACACAGAAGTAAAGCAATGGTCAAAATACCATGGCCTTCACAGCCTAGTTGATTTTTCTGGTAGGCATTAGACAAAGCCACTCACCTCACTGTTATGACTGATTTGTCTGTCTACAGATACGAAGTCATTGCTATAGTAAATCTGCAGATACCTAAATGCGTGGGAAACACTTAAGCAGCAAATCCCCAGTAAGATATTAAGTGTTTGAAATCAACAGTAATAGTGAAGGAGGGAGAGGGACCTTGTGAAGGTGACAGTGTGACCAAAATAAATAAAAATTAAAAGATATGCCTCCCCTCGCTGAGAAGTCAATTAGGACTCATAGTGACTCTACAGGACAGAGTAGCCCTGTGCCTTAGAGTATCCCAGGAACACTTGGTGGATTCAAACTGCCAACCTCTTGATTAGCAAATGTGGCACTTAACCACTATGCCACCAGAGTTTCCAGCAATGTGACATGGGACATCAATAAATATAGTTAAGATAAGTAAGATAATGGAGTGGGGACAGTCCTTGTGAACTCAGAACATAACCAGACAGGAAGAAAATATAATGGTAGCTGCAGGAAAGCAGGAAAAGTTGGTACAACAAAGAAAGAGTCCTTTGTTTTTCTTTTTTTAACTAGAAACTCAGTATACAGGGAGTAAGCTCACCTGAAAACTCCAACTGGCAAATGCTAGCAGTCTAGAACATTAAAAAAATACATTCAAGTACTTATTCACTATAACTGGGAGGTCATTTTTTCACTGATAAACAACTTTGAGAGTCTAAGATAAGCCAAAAATGAACTTTGAAACCACAGAACTTCTTTTTTTTATGATAGAAATGAACTAACAGTGTCTTGCCAAGATATATTTGATAAAGGAAGAACAACTGGTTATTGAATAAGCTAAGTTCTTCAAGGAAGTACACAAGAACAATACACCATCAACTGTGTGCGGCCAAGGCTGAAAAAGCTTGTCACTCATGTTCACCATCTTTGCGGAAAAGAAAAAAAAAAAAAAAAAACCTCAAAGAAACACTTCACCCACGGTCACTGCTCCCTAAACAATCCTTTTATCCAGATGAGATTCCAGTTCTCCCAGCCACTGTTGCCTAGACTAGACTGAAGTACAAATGTAAAGCTGACCAGAAATTACAGTGTGGCCTGATGTTAAAAAAGCACGGATCCAAGGAGATTTCCACTCAGAAACACGTACTGGAGAGCACCGAGTGCCGTTGTTGTTGCTGTTGTGTTAGATGTTGTTGAGTCGGTTCTGACTCATAGGGACACTGTACACAGCAGAACTAAGCATCGCCTGGTCCTGCTCCATGCCCACAATTGATCTCATGCTTAATGCCATTGTTGAGGCTACTGTGCCAATCCATCTCCATGAGGATCTTCCTCTTTTTTGCTGACCTACTTTACCAAACATTACGTCCTTCTCCAGGGACTGACTTGTCCCAGCAATAGGTACAAATTACTTAAGACACCGTCTCGCCATCCTTGCTTCTAAGGAACATTCTGGTTGTACTTCCTCCAAAGCAGATCTTGCATTCTTTAGACAGTCTGTGGCATAGTCAATATTTTTCTCCAGTACCACAAATCAAAGACATCAATTCTTCTTCTGTCTTCTTTGTTTATCGTCCAGTTTTCACACGTATGTCATGAGATTGAAAACATCATGGCTTGGGTCAGGTGCACCTTAGTCTTCAAGGTGACAGGTTTACCTTTCAACACTTTATCTTTCAACACTTTAAACAGAGCTTTTGCAGCAGATTTTCCCAATGCAACGTGTTTTGATTTCTTGACTGTTGTTTCCAAGGGTGTTGATTATGGATTCAAATAAAAAGACATGCTTGACAACCTCAATCCTTTCTCCATTTATGATGGTGTTGCTTATTGGTCCAGTTAGGAGAATATTTGATTACTTGACGTTGTGTTGTAATCCATACTGAAGGCTGTGGTCTTTGATCTACCTCAGTAAGTGTTTCAAGTCCTCTTTGTTTTCCACAAGCAATGTTGTATCGTCTGCATCAGGCAACTAAGCCACTTAAAAGTGGAAGCTAAAGGTAAAGGACATGGGGCTGTGTCGGAAGGCGTGATGGATATGCGTTAGGTAAAGCCGTCATGAGGAAGAATTATGAATAGTCAGAGAAGGTCAAAGAGATGGAGAAAGCCAAGTAGGATGTCAAGCAAAAGAACGAATGTGGCTGCTTGTCCTTAGCCTGTATCTGGTGACACTATGGCTTCTATGCATTGCCAGTGATGGCTCTTGGCTCCACGTACACTTGAAGAAACTCAAGCTTCAAGTTAGCTTAGCAATAGAATAGAACAAGCATGAGATAGTTTACATAATCATTAAAAGAAAGACTGAAATCAAGCTGCTTGATTCAAATTCCTGCTTAGTTACTAGCAAGTTACCTACCTTCTTTGTGCTTCCAATTCTGCTTTTGTAAAAGAGGTATAATAATAGTACCCACCTCTTAGGTAGCTGTGAGAACTGAATGAGTTGATATGCGTAAAACTTACACATATTTAAAAACAGCGTGGGGCAGTCTCTGACCTTTCCAACCCCATGAGTGGGAAAGAGAACCAACATTGACAGCTTAAGACCGACTTCCAGGAGGCAGAGGTCAGATGGGCATCCTCTCTCCACCATCTTTACCAATTCTGACATGGCTGTCCCTTCCACAGCACTCTCCACTGGGTTCAATAATTCATTGTGTCATGTGTTGAACTGTGTCCACCCCAAAAAATGAGTGGAGACTTTTGGTCAGACCATGATGCCTGGTATTGTGTGATGTTCACATTGTTCTGTAAACCCTGCCTCTAGGATGGTTATGAGGGAAGACTGGTGGGAGTTGTGTTAGTAGGGCAAGACTAAATGTATAAGATTGGATTGTGCCTTGAGGCAGTCTGTTGGGATATAGGGAAAAGGGGAGAATGGGAGACCCCATACCACGAGGAAATAAGCAGTGCCAGGAGCAGAGTGCAACCTTTGGAAAGGACCTGGGGTCCCTAGACCTCAGAAGCTTCCGGTCCAGGGAAAGACTGACAACAAGGACCTTTCTCGAGAGCCAGTAGAGAAAGCCATCCCCTGGAGTTGATCCCCTGAATTTGAACTTGTAGCCTAATGGACTGTGACAGAATAAATTTCTGTTTTTAAAGCCATCCACTTGTGGTATTTCTGTTATTGCAGCACTAGGTGATTAAGACATATTGTAGTGACTGCACAGAATTCACAGATCATGGTTGCAATTATGGGGTTTATTAGAGAAGTTCACAGTTCCAGTTCAAGCTCAGGAACACTCAGGATACAGTCACTCCATCAGGACATCTTCATCCTAATCCTCTCTTCCTGACTGTAGGCTTCTCTCCAGATACATGCAGCTTTCTCTCTCTGTGGGTTGGGAAGCCCACTAGCCATTTCCTGCCATTGAGTCTCTACTACTGGGTCTCTCCTACCACTGCTTCCCAGCCATCTTCAGGGCTACAATTTGCTCTTGCTCTCCTGTTTATCATTTTTCTGTTTCTAGGAGCTTCTCAGCACAGAGATCTTGGGTCTAAAAGGTGTGCTCTCTGCTCCTGGCTCTTCTTCCTCTCTGCTCTGGAACTGGCTCTGTCTAAACTGACCAATCCCCTTGATAGGCCACAATTAACCTAACATCACACTCAATCCCACCTGGGTAGGAGTTACAAGACTATGGCTAGAGAGACCACACAAAAGTAATAAACTGCACGGCAGCAAACCAAGAGCTATATAAGTGTTTTGTGTTTTATTTTGAATAACAAACTTCAATATAAGTTTCATGATGCTTTGAACACCAAAGACCAAGTCTGGGTATTTCACCTACCACTGAGAAAGAGGAACTCAGTATCGTGTTCAACAAAACTAGCCATTTCTCTTGATGGAAATGTAAGCTTGGATGTTATATAAGCTCTTACAGTAGGCCAATTGTTTAAGGCAGACTTCACTGACAATTCTCAGCAAACACTCAAGCCAGCCAAGCCAAGTGCCGTCGAGTTGGATCCAACTCATGGCGACCCTAGGGGCCAGGAGATCCTATTATTCAAAATATAGATTTTCACATGAATATTAACTGGCATTGTACTTTGAAAAGTTTTCAGATTACAATTACCCCTGCCAATCTCAATGACTATACTACTTAAACTGGGTTAAGCGTACCTTTGAGAAAGGTAGGCCAGGCAGCACCCAAAGCTGATCTGTAAACAAGAGTCATCTTCTTTGAGTTTATTTAAAATATTATTTTAATACTAAAACTAATATATTTTAAGAAATTAAAATGTAAAGCATGTATATATTTTGAAATCTCAGTTAAGATTCTAAGAAAGTAAGATTTATGGCATAGATTGTTGGCATTTTTCTCACATCCTAGTAGCTACTACCAGCTTAACTTGCCTCTGCCATTAGAAGCACATTGAGGAACAGGTTTGCTAAGCTCAGCCCTACAGGCTAGCACCCTCATACCCTTCCATCTTGTGGAATAAGACAATTCAGGCCATAGCATTGATTGCCAAGCCAAGTGCTGTCGAGTCGGATTTTGAATTTTCTAGTTTTTTATGGATCCTTCAACAGTCCATCTGGATTCTAAATTTTACTGGTCTATTAGGAAGCCCTGGTGGAGGAGCGTTTAAGGGCCACGGCTGCTAACTAAAAGGTAGGCAGTTCAAATCTGCCAGGCGCTCCTTGGAAACTCTATGGGGTACTTCTACTCTGTCTTATAGGGTCACTGTGAGTAGAAGTCAACTCGATGGCAGTGGGTCTAGTTATTTTTATGTGTATTCTTAATCATCAGCATAAAAACTTCAACCTAAAACCTTCACCTAAGGGTTCTCTTGAATGACACATAGCTCTGAACACATAGAAAATATAACCAAGAACTGGGTTCTGCATTTCTCTCCTCCCAGCATTCTGCGTTGTACCCTTGAATGGGGACTGAACACACTGTCACCACATTCCCTGAGTCCTTCCAAGAAATGTCTCACTCCCTGACATTTTAATAGTATACCATTGACTTTTATTGGAGGCCTGTACAAGAAGAGCCACATGAGGCCCATTGCTGCTTTTGCTGTGAAATTTGAGGAAGGACATTGTCCAGTAAGTTACTCAATGTTCCCTACCTAAGACCCACATGAGAACTTGCTCTGAGCTTAGTATCAGGAAGAAGAAAAAAAAAGTGCCTTGAGTCAGATCCGACTCGACGGCACTCAGCTTGGCTTGGTTCCCTGAGAAAAGTAATAGATTTTCTTCTTTTCTATTATTGAGTTACGTAACCCATTGTGTTTCCTTTTAAGCTTTGGCTGCCAAAAAACATATAGCCAGTTTTTATGTACAATCATACCCACTAGGTTGGCCTTGTGTTTGGCATGTTTTCTTCTTTCTTGTTCATTAGCCTTTTTTTTAAAATCTAATTTATTCCAATAACATTATTGTCTAGATCTTTGTATGTTAGCCAGCTAAAATTAGTATTAGAAAGAGCCTGAGTATGTGGAAATAAAACTTAAAAATATATTGCTTTTCTTAATGTAACTCTTTATGTATTGTCTGTCTAGTTTCATAAAATGCTACTGAATTCAATACTGACACCTGTTAAATATATAATTAAGTGTGATTCAATCATAAGTCTTTGACAAGATTTTATAGATATAAAACTTGAAGTGAAAGGGAAAAAAGCTCAGAGGTATAATCACCATAAAAACAAAACAAAAAACCACTGTTCTGACTCATGGTGACTGTATAGGACAGAGTAGAACTGCCCCATTGAGTTTCCAAGGAGTGCCTGGTGGATTCAAACTGCCAACCTTCTGATTAGCAAATGGAGCACTTAACCACTACTGCCACCGCCACCAGCGTTTCCATAGCCCTAGTAAAAGTTGATTCATTTGTTCTTTGTGTGAGTAAACTTAAGGATTCCTTCTACAAATATTTTAGAGCTAGCGTTGTTCAGGGAAGCACAGTGGTCACTACAGAAAACAAACCTGGATCAGAAAATGGCTTGTCCTCAACGAATCAATGGTGCAGCAATCAAGAGAAATACAAGGCATTTCTAGTCTATTAACATCTTAAGCCTGTTTTGCTGCTAATGAAGCCAGAAGTCTTGTAAAGTTAAAATAAAACTTGGTTATGGGAGAATTTTGTTATTGAGGGAAGGAAAACTTACACGAAATGATTAATGCTTAAGCTTCCCTCAAACTGAGTTATTTGCTGCAAAGGGTTATGGGAAATAAAATATAAGCATGACTTTGTCATAATCCTGAAAGTAGCTATGAATATAGGATTTCTTTTACTTTAATGTGAGCCATATTTCTTCCAAACAACACTTTCTTAAAGGCAAATGGAATTGCTGATGGCTATATGTGGCCTGACAATATAAACATTTTATCAGTGCCCAAAGCCCCCACACAGGAACTAAAGTTATGGGAATATTTCCACAGCTTGCTGTTGATCTCTCAAGAATGTAGGGTTGAAGGCTGCTACAATGATTTGCTTTTCATATCCCACTTGCCTTTTTTCATGAGGTGAATAATGCAAGAGTCTGGAAGCCGGCACTGGGGCGGGGGCTTTGCCTAGAGATCTGTTTAGATTGGTGACCAGGCTTCCCAGCTTGTGGTCATTGAAGGTCACTTGGTTGATAGCTAAAATTTCAATTGGAACCTTGTCATATAATCAAGATTTAAAGCCCAGCTGAGACTTTGTCTCTCCTGTGAAAGGGAAAGTTGTTTTATGATTAGCTTCAGAATGTTAAATTAGGTATTGGCAATTATGAGCCATTTTTGTAGTTTAAATTGTACCATAGAAACTCCTGTCCAGAATAGCAAAGGAAGGCATGTTAAAAAAAAAAGTCTGAGTTCCTCTTATGTGCAAATTCTATTATGCATGAATAGCCTTCCTTTTATTATCAAACCCTAGAAACCACACTTAACTACTCTTGAGAAAGAATACTTTTTGTATCCTTTAACAGTGAGTCTCAAGAACAAGTGCCTTATTAAAGATATCTTTTGTATGTGGAACAGGAAAACGATGTGCATAAAGACTGTATTTTTAAAATCATTAAATGTTTTCCAACTTGTTTTCAATAATTTTTTTTTTTTGACCTTCCAGCAGTCGTCATGTTATTAGAAAAAAGTCTATCGAGAACACAGGAAAACAGGCCCTAAAATCAGTACCAAAAAAATAACCATTGCCACGGTCAATTCCAACCCATGATGAGCCTATAGGACAGAGCAGAACCGCCCCATAGCACATCCAAGGAGCAGCTGGTGGATTCAAACTGCTGAAGTTTTGGTAAAGTGGTTAAGTGCTCAGCTGCTAACTGAAGGGTCAGTAGTTCAAACCCACCAGTCTCTCAGCTCAATGGGAGAAAGATGTGACACTCTGCTTCTGTGAAGATGACCACCTTGGGAACACTGTGGGGCAGTTCTAGTCTGTCCTATAGGGTCACTTTCAGTAAGAAGCAACTGAACAAAATAATCATGAAGAGAATACCAAACGAAACCCAACCCACTGCCGTCAAGTTGATTCTGGCTCACGGTGACCCTATAGGGCAGACCAGAACTGCCCATAGATTTTCCAGGGAGCACCTGGGGGAATCGAACCATGACCTTTAGATTAGCAGCCGTAGCACTTGACCACTGCACCACCAGGGTTTCCATGAAGAGAATATCCAATGCCATCGAGTTGATGCCGACTCATAGCGACCCTATAAGACATGGTAGAACAGCTCCATAGAGTTTCCAAGGAGCACGTGATAGACTTAAACAGCTGTAGCACTTAACCACGATGCCACCACGATTTCCACAAAGAGAATAGGGGAAAAAAAATAGACCAACTCTGAATAAATGAATTTGACCAAAATAAGACTGCAAACAGACTACTTTGGCTAGGGACCTGATGCAGTAAGGAAGCAATGAGTAACATGTACGCATAATATATGGAAGTATGGATTTCTACTTCCCACTAAGATGCAGTTAACAAAGACTGAATTTACCCCTCCAGCTAGATAACCAAACAAAACAAGATAAAACATTTGAAACAATGATTTCCATAACTCCAGACATCAGGTAATGAAGGAAGTATTCAGAGAGGTGGGCTCTGTGATTGCTTGCGCTTACTGCTTTGAGAGAATTTCCAGACTGATGCGCAGAGAGACGGGACCCAGGAGAAGCCTGGGCAGCTCCGTGAGGAAGAGACAAATCCAAGCATCTGCAGAGACCAAAGCAGCTAGGGTTCACTAGACAGAGCACCAAGGAGGAGAGAGACACACAGAGGTGTAAAAAACCAGAAGTCTGAAGAAGGCCTCCCTCAGCAGTATCCAGCACATACTGAAGACAGCAAGCTTATGCGGAAACCAAAGCCACGGAAAGAACCAGCTATAAAGCATCTGATGCTCACTGAGGTTCTAGAACAGGGAGCACTTCAGTCAGACTGGAACAGCTACAATTCATAGAGCACTAGGGAGAGAATCCAGAACAATCTTCCTTCAATGGTGAAGAAATAAGTAGTCATTTGCTACTAGAGTTTCATTCTACTAGACTTAGTGAACATTCTTCTGATCCTACCTAACAATTCTTAACAGTAAGACATGAAAAAATAAAACTGTTTCCAAGTAACTTACCTATGTTCTAGAATAAAACTCAAGAACATTTAGAAATATATAAACTACATAGCACCAAACAAGGTAAAACCACAACATCTGGCATTCAGCTAAGGATTACCAGGATACAAAGCAGGAAAATATAACCTAACTCCTAATGAGAACTACCCATCAATTGAATCGGAACCAGAACTGATGTACATGTTAAAATATCAAGCAATTATACTAAAACAATTACTATGACTATATTCCATATATTCAAAATGCTGAAAAGAGATATACAACATATATTATTTTTAAAAAGACCTAAATTAAATGTCTAGACATGTTCTCAAAAAAACAAAACAAACAAACAAACAAAACCCAAAAAGACAACATATAAAATAAAAAATAAACTACACGGTATTTACAGAAGATTGGATCCTGCAGAAGAAAAGACTAGTGAACTTCGAGACATAGTAATAAAAACTATTCAAAAGAAAATACAGAAACACAAATCAACAGAACATGAATGAGCTGTGTATGCATTAAACTGTCAGGTGCTCCTTGGAAATTCTATGTTGAAAATGCATGGAGCAGTTCTATGCTGACCTATAGGGCTGCTATGAGCTGGAGCTGACTTGACAGCAGTGGCTGGCTTGGCTAATATATTTAAATATATTCAATCAAGTTGTTTAAAAATATGTGACATGGTCAGTTCCCTCAAGGAATTTATAATCTAGTCAATAAATTGAGGCAAATTTATAAAGAACATATAAATAACATGATGCAAAACAGCACTCCAACTGGTCTCACTCTTACAAGCATCAATGTAAATTGCCAGTTTGGGGTAATATGTATATATGCTCTGAACAATTCTTACCAATAAAACTAAGGAGAATTTTTTCCATTCAGGGAACACTCTCAGCATTTTATACTTTTTAAATATTTTCAACATTTCTGAGTAGCGTAACAAATCTACTGCTACTGAAATAACATTTGGAATAACCTCTTTTAACCTCTGCAGAGAACATTATCCCAATTCACTTTTTCATCATACATTAATTTTTTTAGAGTTAAAACTTTTGAGTAGATTTAATTGCCAAAATAACTACCTAGGAAATGGAAATAACCTTCAATTAGGAACTATGATCAAAGAGTGCTTTTTCATTTTTTACATTGTTTCATGAAATGACTTTCATTCTCCCATCACCTTTTAAGTAACTTTGACATAACATTTTATTTTTTCATCATTACCAAAATACTTCCCACTGAATACAGTCTAATGAGACAAACCTGTTGACCAGTTGTAACACAAACAGAATTTGGGGGGAAGTGCAGCCAGATGCTTACAGGAAGTTCACTGGTCTTGATATCATTCATGAGATTTATGTGAATGCTTCAGCAAGCCTCACAGGTCAACAACACAAGGTGATTAATAAAGCAGACTTGTAAATCAGTGGCAAGGGGATTATCTTCTGTCATCAATGAATTGTTAATGCACTCATCATTGCAACAGAATTGAAAATCCACCTATATTGTTATTCTGACATCATTGTCAAAGAGCTCTGTCTTACTGTTTCCCGAATAAACTAGCTTCTAAGAGAAGAAAAAGAGAAAAGCATACAGTGAAGTTGTGAGCTGTAGAATATCAATTAAGAGTATTTATTTTTAATGTGGCTCTGAGTGCAGAAGCAGTGGACACAGCATAATCAGATGATCTGAGCACAAATAGGGGGATATAGACATAATTGAAGGGAACACTGGCAAATTGCAATAAACGTAACTAGTATCAACAAACAACTTATCTGGAAGTTTGTAAAAAATGATTGGGGTATACATAATTCTATAACAGAATAACAATAACATACATACATATACCAAAACTTAAAGACCAAGCCCTTTGCCATCGAGCAATGCTACAGGACAGAGAAGAACTGACCCATAGGGTTACCAAGGAGCAACTGGTAGACTCAAACTGTCAACCTTGGATCAGGCGAACTCTTACTCACTACACCACCAGGGCTTCCACCTATTTAATAGGTACAGGAAGGCATGAATAACTATAGGCCTATATATGTGCATCTTTTATGTATGCTGCACCTGTTTTCAAGTATAAAACAAAACACATAGGAGGCACAGTTATGGGTACTTCTAGACACAAACAGCTCATGAGATTTGTCTACTTATGGTGTAAGAGTTTAGGGCCATAATCTCATTGGGCATCTCAGTCCATAATTGGTATAGTATAGTCCCTCAAGACAGTGTTTTACATCCTAGTTTAGTGAGTAGCATCTGGGGTTTTAAAAGCATGCAAGAGGCCATCTATGATTCAACTACTGGTCCCTACTTCTCAGAGCTAAAAATAAAAAAGGAAACAAAAGACTCAAGGAAGAAACTAGTCTACAGAACCAATGGTCTACACAGTAACATCACCTACCTTGAGACCAGGAAACCTAGATGTTGCCTAGCAACAATTACTGTCTGTTCCTACCAGACACCCAACAGATAGTCCCAGATAGAAAAGAAGAAAAATGCAGAACAAAAGTCAAATTCCTAAAAAAAAACCAGACTTACCAGACTGGCAGGGACTAGATAAATCTGCAACATTATTACCCTGAGGTAATCTTTCCACTGAAAACTCAAACCACTCCCAGATGTCACCTGTCAGCCAAATGGCAGACTGCCCTCATAAAATAAAAGCACCCCTGAGTACTGTGATCCTCAAAAATAATAGTCCAGGTGAAACCAAATAGTTAAAATCTACCCTAGACCAAACATGGGCAGGCTATGGGGAACAGCAAAGCTAGATTCACGGAACTCCAGAGCAACCAAAAGAGGAGTAACAAGAATGCTGATAAATTGTGAAGAATGTAACCAATGTCACTGAACAATATATATTAGAATTTGTTAAATCAGTACCTGATTGCATGTGTAAACTTTTACCAAAAAACACAATAAAATATTATAAGAAATAATAATAGAGCCATGTGGAGAGGTCACACATAAAATACATATATTTTTAAAAAGTACCCATCTCTGAGACATGTTTTTTGAACACTAAATAATTTTATTTTACTATGTTTCCTCATTTCTAAGAATCCATGGAGAAAGTGGTTTGTAATTGTCTACTAACCCAACGGTTGGCAGTTCAAACCCACCCAGTGGCTCCATGGAAGAAAAGACCTGGTGGTCTGCTTTATGAAAATTATAGTCAAGAATGCCCTAGGAAGCAGTTCTACTATGTAACACACAGGGTCACCATGAGTCAGAATGGACTCAATGGCCATTGGTTTATTTGGTCTACATTACATGTCCACGTGTATCTTAAAATACATCCTGATTTCAGAAACATTAATATGTGAGACATTTGAGTCTTAGGATCAAGGAACTGTGCTATTTTAACATAAACTAGAAGTTTAAATTTTTAATATACTTTAAACAAATACATATGAACATAGCAATGTGAAAGTAAAATATTAGCTTTGATTCAATTCATCTTTGTGAACACATTTAAAGAAACTCTCAAACATTATTATTATTTTTTTTTTTTAACTTCATTTCCAAACATTCAGAAATTCTTTTGCCATACGGGAAAAGTAGGAATAAGTTTTGAATGTCACAAGTGTGTTCATTATTTGACAGATTATATTTTCAGTCTACTTTTAAATAACTGTTTATCAAAATCAGATTCTATCTGGATTCTAGCTAATTCCCCTCATACATTTAGCTGGAAGTCTAGTATCATGGATTGAACTTTGTCCCCGCTAAATGTGTGTAGTCATTTGGCTGGGCCATCATTCCCACTATTTTGTGATTTTCCTACTCTCTGCCTGTGACTAAGACAGGATATTATGTTAAAAGAGGATTACGGTGGAACTGCAACACCCTAGCTAAGGGAGTTACCCTGGCATCCCAACGGAGATAAAAAGAGAGGGAAACAAGTAGAGAATTGGGAATCTCACACCATCAAGAAAGCAGCACCAGGAGAAGAGCATGGTCTTTAGACCCGAGGTTCCTGCGCCAAGATGCACCCTGGCCAAAGACCGGTGTCACAGAAAGACGTTTTCCTCCAGAGTATCTCAAAATGGAAAGTTTATAAACTGACACCCATTCAATTAAAGCTGCTCCTAATCAACAAGCAATTAACCAGTAATTATTCTCTGGAACCTACTCTATGTATGATATGTCATTACACTTCTATCGGATGTGTAAATTCAACAGAGCACCAAAGGACAACAATCTCTAAACTGGCGACACTAACACACTGAACAGGAGCACTGGAAGTTGTTCCCTTCGATTTGACAAATGACACCAATGCCACTGGCTACAGAGCTCACACATGGAAAGTAAAAACTCTTAAAGAGCAGAAGAATGAAGTTTGGGGACGTGAGTCTCCTAGGGACACCAAGATACAGCCTATGAAGAAGGAAGTTTTGTTCACATCTGGCTAAGATTCTTTAGACCTTCCTCATCAGATAGAGGAATGAATGAGCTGCCCAGAGGGCATCATCAGGTGCAGGGAAAAGAGTGTCCCTCCCACAGGCCATTTCCCAGGCGCCTTGGCTGCTCCCACCCCTGTTTTCCTGGTTCACTAGCCTTTTCTTCATTTCCCTGACTTTCGTTTCCTTGCTGGCTTCTCATCAGCACTCTGCTTCACACTAACAGCAGTGCTTAGGAACCTTCTCCCAAGTAACCGATGCATGTCATCTGGAGGCCAGCCCCTAAATTCCCGACACTACAATTGACTTCAGACTTCTCAGTAGTTTACCACAAGAGTTAGAACACACCCGGATTTGGTGTATTGTGGAGACTCTCTACTATCTCTCATGAGTTGGAAAGACATGCTTTGTCCCAGTAAGGAAGAATTACCTCTTTTTTTTTTTTTTTTTTTTTCGCTGTTTTCAAAGATTCTTCTGTGTTAAATGAAAAACCAAACCTGTTGCTGTCAGGTTGGTTGCACAGGGCAGGGTAGGACGGCCCCCTGGCATTTCCAAGGAGTGGGTACTGGATGAGTAGCGGAGCTATTAACCCCTTCACCACTGGGGCTCTTCTTTTAGGTATGTAGAGAAATCTGTATGTTTGTGACTCTTTTTTCTTTTTCCTGCAAAGAAGGCTGAGAGCTTATACCAAACTCTCAGAAGAGGTTTTTATGCCACAAAAGGAAGAAAACCATAGTTCTAGGTGCTTCGTTCGCTGAACTGTCATCTTTATTAAGATGGCATTCCTTGCCAGATATTGTGCTAAATGATGAGGAGCAAAGATAGATAACAGTTCCTTTCCTGATGAAGTTTATCGTGCAGACAAACATCTACACAGACCACACATGACAGTGTGGCAAACTCTGCAAAGTAGTCAATGGCTTTTAATCACAGAAGGGGAAACCGTGTCTGAGGGCAGTTAAGAAACAGTTTTATATGAGGTGGGACATTGTTCCCGGGTGGTGAAGGTTGAGGAGGAGACAGATAATTTTCCTGTATCTCTTGACTAGCCAATGGATTACGCATAGCTGGGGGTGTGTGCGTGTGTGGCGAGTCCCATGTATTTAGCCTATTACCAGTATTCAAAGGGAAATCAAAAAACCAAACCCACTGCCATCGAGTCAATTCTGACTCACCCTTACCCCATATGACACAGTAGAATTGCCCTACAGTATTTCTAAAGAGCAGCTGGTGGATCTGACCTGTCACCTTTTTGGTTAGCAGCCCTAGCCCTTAACCAATGCACCACCAGGGTTTCCAAAAGGAAGGCAGCGCAGACATACTCATGTAACTTATAGATTCCACCAACATCTTTCTTTCAGAGTCTCTGCCACCTCTCAGTTATTTCTGAGTTTCCCACAATCCCAAATTTCTTCTGCACACATTTTCAAACTCATCTGTCTGACCATTTCCTCTGTCCTTCTCAAATTGCCACACTGCTTTTCCTCTGCTGTTAATGACTTTCAGAAAGCCTCTGCTCTGTTGAACATACTGGGCTGCCAGTGATCACTGCTGATTCCATGATTTGGGTCCCACGAGTCCAGGTCTTGGTAGTTCTCCTTACTTGCCAGTGGGGCTAGACATGGCCATTCAGGCCAGAGGACTCCGCCACTTCCCAGAAGACATCTGCTCACAAAACTGTCATGTCCCTGTTGTGCTGATGCTCTTGCAGCCATACCACCAGCAGAGGAAAAGGAGGTCCTGTTTCCATTCTAGATCCTCGTTTGTTCTCCATAACTAGTCATATTGGATGTTACCAGTGTCCCTTCTCATCTACACTGTTGGGCCTGTATGTCCACTCCCACTTCTGTGTTCCACTCTAACGTCTCACACCGGTAGCTTTCTTCAGATGGTTGCTCCTGGCCTCTAAGATTTTACAGATCCTCCTTCCTGACCCGTTTGTCCAGCTGGGAGTCGAAGACTGCCTGCTGCTGCAAGAGAATGAAACCCCAGCCCCTTTGCCTCAGCACAGTTTTTCTTTTTCTTTATCTCCAGGCCCAGTTGATGCGTTCTTGTGAGTCCTTGTTGCTCCATCTAGGTCACATTCCCTCTCCCATCCCCATCCCGCAGCTCACTTTTTAAGTGGCGCTTTAGATGAAGCTTTGTAGTGCAAATTAGTTTCTCTTTGAACAATAATGACACATAGCGTTTTGTGACATTGGTTACCAATTCCACCAATGTGTCAACAGTCCCATCTTCTTGACTTTGAACTCATCCTGACCAGCTTTCCTGGCTCTTCCTGCCATCTCACCCTTCCCGCTAGGCTTGTGTGCCCATTTTGTCTTGTTTTATGAGCCTGTTTAATCTTTGGACCTACTATCAGGAAGGATCAGTCCTTGGAAAAACACATCATGCTTCGTAAAGTAGAGGGGCAGCAAAGAAGAGGGCAACTTCAATGAGATGGGTTGATAGATGCAACAACGGGCTTAAACATAACAACGATGGTAAGAATGGCACAGCATCAAGCAGTGTTTCATTCTGCTCACCACAGGGTCTCTGCGAGCTGGAAATGACTTGTTGGCATCTAACAACAATGACAATCTTTGACTGAAAGGTGCACCTCAGGATTGATTTTAGTACTGAGTTAAAAGGGTACCTGGAGTCTGCATTCTCCAGGATTCCCCAGGCTGTCAGATCAGTAAGTCTGATCTTTTTTGTGAATTAGAATTTTCTTCTACATATTTCCCCACCTCTGTCCAGGACTCTCTACTGTGATCCCTGCCAGAGTACTCAGGGGTGGTAGCCTGGTGCAATCTATTTGTGCCAGACTTGGTCTAGTCAAGACTGTGGTAGTTGTGGTCTGTTATGGCTTTGGACTGATCTTTACCTTGTGTCTTTGGTTTTCTTCACTCTCCCTTGCTCCCAAAGGAGAAAAATTTTGAACCATGACTTTTGTTATTAGTTGCCTAAATTACCTCCCAGTCATGACGATCCCACACATACAGCAGAACAAAACAATTCCTGGTCCTGAGCCCTGCCATCCTAACTTTGCTAGTGTATTCAAATTCATTGTTGCTGCCACTGTGGATGTATGACCTAGTCGGCAAAGTACACAAGAGCTTACTTTTGCATACTTACTAATCTTTAGTACACAATTTCACCTGTTTTTTCACCACATCAAAGATAATGGGACCAGTAGAGTATCTTAGATGACTGCTCCCAAGCTTTTAAGACTTTAGTTGTTAGTCATCAAAGAAAGATGTAGAAATTTTTGTGATAAACTGTGTTATGCCAATTGAACTGGATATCCCCCAAGACCATGGTCCTCAGCTCTCATCCCAGAAACCCAGTGCCTCAGAAGGTTTCGATGTGTCTGTGAAGCTTCCATGACCTTGTCTTCATTAAGGTGCTGACTTCCCCAGTATTGTATACTGTTTTAGCCTTTACCAAAGAAGGCAAGACAATCTTGAGGCATACTTTACACACTGGAGCTCTTCTTGGGATCAAACCTGGGGGCAGGGGGAGATAGCTTCACTTGAAATCATGTCTTTGCTTGATGCTACCTCCTCATATGTCTTGGTTTTCCCATCCCCTATTCAGTTTGTCCTGGAGCACTTTCTTAATAAGTAATGCAAATATTCCTACTTCAGAATGAGAACCCAACCCGGGTCACTAGGTCAGTCCCATCCCCAGAATTTCCTAGTCCTGAGAAAGTAAGAAGTTTTTCCAACCCCCAGTTCAGAAATACAACTTATTTCTTACACCATATTGAAGAATTTCCCAGAAGCTTGACAATGATCAGATGTATTCTTTTTCAGAAGAGGTGGGGCAGTCAGTGTTTTCCAAAACCAGAAAAACCAAACCAACCGCCATTGAGTTGATCCTGACTCATAGAGACCCTAACAGAGAAGAACTGCCCCATAGAGTTTCTAAGCAGTGCCTGATGAATTCGAGCTGCTGACCTTTTGGTTAGCAGCCATGGCATTTATCAACTGTGCCACCAGGGTTTCCAGGGCCACACTGTCTTCCTTATGATCATCTGTGACCTGTCTGTCAATTATACTCTGGTGGCTTGCAGGTTGCTATAATGCTAGAAGCTATGGCAACAGGATTTCAAATACCAGCAGGGTCATTCATTATGCACAGGTTTCAGTAAACCTTCAAGTTAAGACAGAGGAGGAGGAAAGGCCTGGTGATCTACTACAAAAACTTAGCCAACGAAAACTCTATAGATTAGAACAAAATATTTCATGACATAGTGCTGAAAGACAAGCTTCCTAGAATTGGGAATCCTTCAAAATACATAGCAGCATTATCTTTGATGTGGTGAAAAACAGGTGAAATTGTGTACTAAAGATTAGTAAGTATGCAAAAGTAAGCTCTTGTGTACTTTGCCGACTAGGTCATACATCCACAGTGGCAGCAACAATGAATTTGAATACACTAGCAAAGTTAGGATGGCAGGGCTCAGGACCAGGAATTGTTTTGTTCTGCTGTATGTGTGAGATCGTCATGACTGGGAGGTAATTTAGGCAACTAATAACAAAAGTCATGGTCCAAAATTTTTCTCCAAGCTTGTGCTAGAGTTCTTGTAGAAGCTAATGGTACATAATTGTAGCATATGCAAAGGTTATGGTAATAATTCCTGTGTGACTGGAGACTGGTACAAGCAGCTGAGAACAAAAGATATGGCCAGGCTTTATGCCTCACTATATAGTTTGACTTTTACCCTATCCAGGAGCATTTAATTGAGGTAGGGATTTGAGTGAACATATTTTTAAGAAAGATAAAGGTCAAAATGGATTGGAGGGAATGAAGCGTGAAGAGGCTATGACATGTAGATTGGGAAGTCATCTGCATGAGGAAACACACTGTAATACAAGATAAAGCTCTGGATGAAGACTGGACCATTTGAGAATTAGGTAGGAAAACTAAAATGAATACCAAGAAGAATGTCTTTTACACATGGAGGGAATAAACACCAAAATGCAATGGACAAACAGAATGGAAAAACAATAAACAGACAGAAAGTAGCAAAGACTGGTATCACAGAACCTGTGGAAATGCCAGATTCTACAGAAAAAAAAATCTAGGAATATGAGAAGAAAATGAAATTTAGCGATGAGGATGTCATCTGTGGATAAAGGAAGAAAAATCTTACGTTAGAATGGAACCTAGATTGTGATAAGACACGAAATGAGTGAAATCTGAAAAAGTCAATGAGTGTGGTGGCTTTTTCCCCAAGAAGACTGGCCATAAATTGAATTAGGAAGTAGCTCAAAGATTATATAAGACAATTTAAAATATTTTTGAGAGTGAGACAGACTTGATTATGTCAATAAACTCTGTAGGAGGGAATCAGGCAAAATAGGAAACTATAAAGGAAAAGAAGCATTATGCAATCTTTCAAGATCCTAGAGTTTGTGGGAGGGAATGTGTGTGTCACAGACAGAAGGCAAAGAGACCCTTTGCTCTCAGACAGGAGAGTAGACAGATACGGATGGATTCTGAAGTCACAGGAGGCAGTGGCAGGGCACCAAGAGACAAAACAGAAAAATTGAGGGTAGTGATGAAAGGTCATTAAGGTGATAAACCATGCTGTCCAGATATAGTCAGAAAAGAATTGTCAAAAGGAAATATTCAAACTTGGAGAATCCAGAGGATATTGCCAGCAAGGAAGATAGTATAAGGAAAGCTACTGAAGCAAGACAAACCTTTACAAACTGTAATAACAGTGAAGACAGATCGACAAGGACAGAAAATGTGTGTTATGATGTGAAGGTGTACAGCTGGTTAGGCTATGGGTCACTATGACGTTCTTTGAAATTCCAGCAGAGATCATCACCTAACGTATGCTAACACGGAAGACATCAATCTAAGATAGTCATTGAAAGACAAGAGTGATGCATCGTGGAGACACAGAGAATGACAATAAGTAGCAAAGATGGTGCTCAGATTCCTTGCTTGTTGTCTGAAAACTAAAAAGATAACAATGTTGCTGCTGATGGAATAGATAATCAAGGTTGGTCTAAGTTATAAAGGAAGTGAATTTGTTTTTAGGTGTGATAAAACATTCAAGTGGAAATTTTCTGTCATTGTTAGCTGTCATCAAGTCGAGTCTGACTCATGGTAATCCTACACAAGCAAAGTAGAACTTCTCCACGTGGTTTTCAAGACTGTGTCCTTTGGAAGTAGGCCACCAGGTTTGTCTTCTGAGGCATTTCTGGGAAAGTTCCAGCCATCTATTTCCTAGCAACCAGACACTGAACCATTTTCACCACCCTGGGACTCCTGAAATTACCCCTAGACAAACAGAAATGCACATTTTACAATTTCAGAGGTATTAGGGTCAGGCCATGGCTGTTCTGCTTTTAGACCTCAGCAACCTCAGGCACTGTATACAAACTTTCACTCAGACAAATTTCCCTAAATTTTTCTCAATAATTCCTAACTCACAATCTATGCTGTGGTTATCAAGAATAATTAATACCTAGCATGTAGAAATAAAGGACTTAACATGGAGTACTGAATCATAGACAGACTTCACTGTCACTACTACTCTTGGAGAAAAATTTGACCTAAAACTGAAAAAAAGTAGCAATATGCTTCTAGAGCTCCATGGCAGTTCAAACACAATGGCTTGGGGAAGGCATAGGGGTATGAAGCAGGAAAAGAACACCTTTCCATATTTATAAAATTCCTCAAGCGTTGGCTTAAATCATAGTCCAGTTTCCATGTGGGGTATTTAGGAGAATGCTCTCTATAGACGACTATGTAATCTTTACTCTTTAGGATACGTTGTGTGCTCTTGAGTTGACTGTGACTCACGGCTACTCTGTAGGACAGAGTAGAACTACCCTGTAGGATTTCCCAAGCTGTAATCTTTATAGGAACAGATTTTTAGGCCTTTTCTCCCATGGAGTGGCTGCTGGAGTAGAACCATCAACCTTTCATTTAGCACTCTGCACCACCAAGGGCTCCTTTCTTAAAAGACTAAAAAATTTGTTGTCATCAAGTCACAGTGATCATGTAGGGCAGAGCAGCACTGCCCCCATAGAGTTTCAAAGGCTGTAATCTTTATGAATTTATAATTGGAACATGAAAGTTGAAAAGAAGGAGAAGGATATATAGTCGGAAAATATGACCTTGGTGAAATAAATGATACTGGAGATTGCATGACAGAATTTTACAAGGCCAGTGACATATTCATTGGAAATACTTTCTTTCAACAACATAAATGGTGACAATACACATGAACTTCATCAGATGAAATACACACAGGAATTAAATTGACTGTATCTGTGGAAAGAGATAATGGAGATGCTTAACATCATCAGTTAGAACAATGCATGGGGCTGGCTACAGAGCATATCATCACATGGTCATATGCAAGTTCAAGTTGGAGAAAATTAAAACAAATACACAACGGTCAAACTAAGATCTTGAGTAGATCTCACCTGAATTTAGAGACCATCTCAAGAACAGAATTCATGCACTGGCCACTAGTAACAGAAGAGTAGACTAGTTGTGGGATGAGATCAAGGACATCATCCATGAAAAAGTAAAAGATCATTAAAAAGACAGAAAGAAAGGAAAGGCAAAAACAGATGTCAGAAGAGATTCTGAAACTTGCTATTCAATGTAGAGCAGCTAAAATTAAACGAAGAAGTGATGAAATAAAAGAGTTGAGCAAAAGATTTCAAAGGGAGGTTCAAGAAGACAAAATAAAGTACTATAATGAAACAAGCAAAGTACTCAGAGTTACAAAGCCAAAAGGAAGAACAGAAGAAATTGAAGCTGAAAGAATTGAAGAAAATACTCTAGCATCAAATTGCATTGTGAAGGATTCTGTGAGCAAAACATTGAACAATGCCAGAAGCATCAAAAGAAGATGGAAGGAATACACAGTCACTATAACAAAAAGACTTGGTTGACTTATAACTAGTTCAGGAGTTAGTGTGTAGTCAACAGCTGATGGTATTGAAGTAAAAAGTTCAAGTTGCATTGATGATATTGGCCAAATACAAAGCTCCAGGAACTGACAAAATACCAACTGAGATGTTTCAACCAAGGGATCCAATGCTGGAAGCATTCATTAGTCTATGCCAAAAAATCTGGAAGACAGTTACCTGGCAAACCAGCTGGAAAAGGTTCATATCTGTATCCATTTCAAAGAAAGATGGTCCAACAGAATGCAGACATTACCAGATATTATCATCACCATCACATGAAAGTAAAATTTTGCTGTATATAATTCAAAAGCAGCTACAGCAGTACATTGACAAGAAACTATCAGAAATTCAAGCCAGATTCAGAAGACAATATAGAACAAGGGATATCATTGTTGATATCAAATGGATTTTGGCTGCAAGTGGAGAATACCAGAAAGATGTTTACCTTTGTTTTATTGACTATGAAAAGGCATTCAACTGTGTGGACCATAACAAATTATGGATAACATCAGGAAGAATGGAAATTCCCCACCACTCAACTGTGCTCATGTGGAACCTGTAAATAAACCAAGAAGCAGTTACTCAAATAAAGAAAATGGATACTGCATGGTTTAAAATTAGGAAAGTTGCTGGGCATGGTTTTATCCTTCCACTGAAACCCTGGTGGTGTAGTGGTTAAGTGCTGCACCTGCTAACCAAAAGGTCAGCACTTCAAATCTGCCAGGTGCTCCTCAGAAACTCTGTGGGGTAGTTCCACCCAGACCTATAGGGTTGCTATGAGTTGTAATTGACTCGACAGCAGTGTTTTGGGGGGGTGGGGGTGGGGGTTATTTTAATCTGTATGCTGACTAAATAATCTTAGAAGCTGGACGACACAAAGAAGAATGCAGCATAATGTTTGGAGGAAGATGTTTTTTAACAACCTGCAAAACAACGAGAACACAACCCTGCTTGCTCAAGGCATAAAGGACTTGAAGCACTTACTGATGAAGATCAAATGCTATAACCTTCAGTATGGTAACAACTCAACATAAAGAAAACAAAAATCCTAACAAGTGGACCAACAAGCAACATTATGATAAACAAAGAAAATAGAAGTTGTCAAGGATTTTGATGTACTTGGATCCGTAGTCAACATTCACAGAAACAGCATTCAGTAATTCAGACTGTGCATTGTACTGGGAAAATCGGCTGCAAAAAAATCTCTTTAATGTGTTACAAAGCAAAGATGTCACTTTGAGGATTAAGGTGCATCTGAACCAAGCCATGCTGTTTTCAATCACCTTACATCCATGTGAAAGCAGTGTAAGCAATAAGGATGACCAGAGAATGGATACCTTTGAATTCTGGTACTGCCAAAGAATACCAAATGTGCCATGAAATGCCCAAAGTATGAACAAATCTGTCTTGGAAGTAGTACAGCAAGAAAGCTCTTTAGAAGTGAGGATGGAAAGACTCCATCTCACCCACTTTAGACATGTTATCAGGAGGGACCAATCCCCTGAGAAGGACACCACGCTTGGTAAAGTAGACAGTTAGTGAAATAGAGGATCACTCTCCACAAGATGGATTAACACAGCGGCTGCAGCAATGCACTCCAGCATAACAATCTGCGAGCATGGCTCAGTACTGGGTAGTGTTTTGTTCTGTTGTACACGGGGTCACCATGACGTAGAATGGAGGCTGATGGCTCCAACCCACCGTGTATATCATCCATCCATCCACCCATCCACCCATCCACCCACCCACCCACCCACCCACCCACGCATCCACCCACCCACCCACCCACCCACGCATCCACCCACCCACCCACCCACCCATCCACCCACCCACCCATCCACCCACCCATCCACCCACCCATCCACCCATCCATCCATCCATCCATTCATCCATCCACCTCTATGTCTACATCTGTATGTGTAGATCTCTATCATCTCCATCTCCATCTCCACCTTCATGTACATAGATAGAGAGAGATATAGATATCTAGATAAGTAGATAGAGATCTATGGATATAGACACAGATGTAGATGTAGATATACAGACATAGATACATAGATATATTCCACTGCCATCACAAGGAGAAGTAGAACAACTTTATAAATCCATCATGTAGAAAAACCCACTGCTGTTGAGTTGGATCTGACTCATAGTGACCCCAGAGGTCAGCGCAGACCTGCCCCATAGAGTTTCCAAAGATCACCTGGCGGATTTGAACTGCTGACCAAAAAGTCAGCAGATGTAGCACTTAACCCACTATACCACCAGGGTGTCCACTGAATAGATACACAGATGATAGATAGATAAGAGGATAGATAGATAGATAGACAGACAGACAGATAGATAGATAAATGAGAGAGAAAGAGAATCTCCTACAGGCCTGATTGGAAACCCTGGTGGTATAGTAGTTAAGGGCTGTTAAGCAAAAGGTTGGTAGTCTGAATCCACCAGATGCTTCTTGGAAACCCTATGGAGCAGTTCTACTCTGTCCTACAGGGTTGCTATGAGTCGGAATCAACTCAGTGGCAATGGGTTAGGTTCAGTTAAGGACCTGATAGAGTCAATGCTCCTTTAGTATCCTAGCTTTAGTTTTTGTCTCCAAAGCACCTTCATCACATTGCAAAAGAATTTATTCATCATAAATTCATTTATATTAGTAGTTTATGGCTTACAAATATTGTATCTGGGGCTCTTACCAACAACACTGCATGAATTGTCTTTATTAAGCCAAGTCCATGAAATATATCTGCTAATTCTAACGCTAAAGCAAAAAAATCATGATTTATTCCTCTTAATCCTACTGACCAATAGTTCCTTATTTCTAGCTCAATTCTCCATTCTTTTCATGTATTAATGTCATTTTGGTACAGTCAAGTTTTGCACTTCCCAGTAGAAGTAAGCTTCTTTCTCCAAATGAGAATAATACACTGCTTTAGTGGGTCACTCATCTTTCATTACTTTTTCCCCTCCAAAGCCCAGGTGACATGTCTTGTCCTGAAGTACTTATAGTTATTATCCAAATTGGTAGGCATAAAGTAATTTATCAGCTTCCTCTCCGAGTATCTGGAGAAATAATTCTATCCATAGCTCAATAATATCTCCTTTCATCACCAAGAGTGTATTCTTCCAGTGACTGGCCAAGCACAGGTGGCGTGCACAACCACTTAGAAATGAAATGCTTTCCCCAGAGTGAACCCCTTCTTACGAGAATATTCAGAGTACAGTGTGTTCCAGGCACGCAGCACCTGTTCCCCACTTGTTTAAGTGTCTCCTGAAGGGGATAGAGAAAAAATAGTTTCTCTCCAACTCCAGGAACATACATAAATTTAGCATGCAGTTCCTTTTTGGCCAAATACTAATTTAAATTATCTTCAGAAAGATCATAACATGTAATTTCTTGAAGATGGTCTTCATATTTGTTTCTGTAAAATGACTGAGTGAGGAGAGTTGGTGATGAAAAGAATGATCAAACAGTATGGGCATCAAAGGAATAAAATACAAAGGAAGGCAATGTTATGAATGCAGAAACGAAATTAGAATGAGAAAGGAAACTCATCAGTAGGGTTTCTGTCAATGTTTGTATTGTGTCAAATTATTTGGCCTTCTATTTATTTATGGCACATGTAAGATCAAGGCTACTGCAGTTTAAATATTGAAATCTCATTCTCCAGATGTAAAAATTGTCTGAGCTGACTCACCTTAAAAAATATATTAAGTTTACATTGTTTTCTTTTATTTGGATATGAGCTCAGAAGGCCTGATTTTTTTCCTTCATCTATCAGTGGCTCACAAGCTGCTATGATCCTGAAAAGGATTCACCAGAGGTTCCAGACTATAAGAGATGAGGAAGAAAGGACTGGCTATCTACTTCTGAAAATCAGCCAATGAAAACCCTGTAGATGACAACATGTTTCATGCCTTTGTGCCTCAGCTCTCCACATATCAGGGGCTGACTACATGACTGCTAACATGACAATAAAAACAAGCCATCTTAATTTCATTAATATCAGCATCACACTCAAAAAAATTAAAAAAAATATTGCTTCAACACTACTGTACTGTCTTAGTAAGTATATCCATGGGCACTGCTGAAAACTTAGAAACACTGGATTTATTTTATGAAATGGTATCATTGCTCTATTGATTTAAGTTATACCATGTCTCTCATAAGCACAGTCTACTACAGAATGGGCACCTATGGCTGGTAAATGTGGTTGGCATGCTTGGTTGCTAACCAAAAATTTAGAGGCTCACCTTCACTCAGAGGCGCCTAGGAAGAAAAGCCTGGTGATTTACTTCTGAAAAATCAGTCATTGGACACTAAAAAGAACTGTTCTAGTCTGACACACATAGGTTCACCATGACTTCAAATCAACTCAACAGCAGCTAGTGTACTGATGATGGTAGAATGCAGTACTCACAAAAGTGAATACTTCTGAAGTGCATGGACTTTACATGTGCACACATGAGTGTATGCAGCCCCACAAACACATACACACAATACACAAATACCTACAGTATTCAGACAAACCTGTAGATGTTACGCGTCTCAACTTCTTCAGCATTTCTAAAGAGAAACATCTGTCTCAACCCTTTGGAGAAGAGTAACTTTCATACCACTATTTATTAATAGCTACTATATAAGTAATTTTCTAGCCTTCTGGGGCTGGTTTTAGAACTACTGACATACAAGAAGGGAACTCAAGGTCAGCATTCTGGGTTAAGCAGGTCCTATATTTACAAAATGTCTGGAAGGGGATAACTTACAGTCCTTCCTATCTGTGCTCACTGGGCTCAGAATTAGCCACTATTTTCACTAAATCTTTTTTTTATTTGGGGCTGAGCATCTAACATGCATCTGCGGTTCAAGCTCACCATGTGGGTTTGTCACTCTGGTGATTAGCTGAGGAGGAACACTTTGGAGTCAGTCCTACTTTCTCTTCCTGCCAGTCTGGCTCACCTCAGGAGCAGGTGCAAAATGCAGGGGAATATCCAGCCTTGGAAAAACACAGTATTGTCATGGACTAAAGTACAAGAATGTGCATGGATGGACTTCTTCTTCTTCTTTTTATTTATTAATTTATTTTTTACTATTCGTGTATGTGTGTTTTGTTATATTTTGTTATTTCTTAGCTTCTTCTTTTCATGAAACTTGAAATCGTAGAGCTGGTATTAAGTTTCTGACTATGAAACAGCCCCTTTAGGATCCCTGCAAATACAATAATTGTACTTTCTTTGACGGCACTTGGCTTGGCTTTTTTGATTCTTGTGAGCAAACAATGAAGATATTGTATAATGTTGAATACATTGTTAGTGTATGATACAGGTAAGTAAAAGATCTACACAGAGAATTAGGAACAGTCAGAAACACAAATCAAAAATTAAAAGAATAAAAATCACTAAAATGAAAGGAGCTAACCATGTATGGAACTCTTCTCAGACATGGTTCAAGTAAATGTTAAGCATTCCTTAGATTTCATCAAGAAATCAGATGTTTTCCTAAAGCCTCCTCAAAAACCCACATATCTAAAATGCAGCTAATACCTGACAAAATACAAGGAAATGAGGAAAAACATATAAATCATTTAGCACTATACATAGTACAGAGTAGGCACTCAAAGTTCATTCCTATCCCTCCCAAATCATCGTAAAATGTATTATTGTAATAATAGATATGAGCACTCTATATGAAGACTAGACAGAGAAAATGGAAATTCGTTTGTGTATTACCCAAACTATACAGTGGTAAAGGCTGCCTAACTGGTCAAAGTAAGTTTTGCTTAATCTTTGCAAGCAAGAACTTGTATGGAAAACTCAGGCTATGAAAATGTGACAACATTACCATGTTGTCATTGCTCTCCTCTGATTCAGTACTCCCTAGAGTTTTGGATCTTTAGTTTCTTCAACTGACTTTCATAATGGGATTGAGTTGCTTTTTACTTAGTGATAATATATCCAAGTGCTAATTAATAAATTATTACTCTGTCTTAAAAGTTGAAACCCTGGTGGCATAGTGGTTAAGTGCTATGGCTGCTAACCAAAAGGTTGGCAGTTGACTCTGTCAGACATTCCTTGGAAACCTGATGTGGCTGTTTGACTCTGTCCTACATGATGTCTATGAGTCAGAAATGACTCAAAGGCAATGGGTTATGGGTCTTGAAAATAGATTTTCTGACACATTTTGTTAATGAGAATCTATCCATCAAAATACGATCATCAGATTCATGGGTGAAAGTTAGAGGTGGATTTCTATCCCCCTCTCCTCTTGAGATACAACTCCCTAAAATCCAGAAAAACAAAACAAATAAGCCAAAATGAATTAAATATCTTTGAAGAAAGTTGTATAGACATATGAAGGTAGACCATAGCATTTCAAGATTAAGTAGAGGAATAACAAATAATTTAGAAGACTGGAGGAGATAAAGATCTTGTAAAATATATAAAGAACTCCTATAAATCAACAACAAATAGATAATTCAATCAAATCAAAGGCATTTGAACAGACATTACAGTAAGAAGATACATAAATGGCCAACAAGTACATGAGAAGATACTCAACATCGTTAGCTATTAAAAAAGCGAGACCAAACCTACAGCTGTCAAGTTGATTACCGCTCATGGTGACCCTATAGAACAGAGTAGAACCACCCCATAGAGTTTTCAGGGAGCATCTAGCAGATTTGAATTGCGACCTTTTTGGCTAGCAGTCGTAGCTTTTAATCACTATGCTACCAGAGTTTCTGTTAGATATTAGGGATGTGCAGATCAAAACCACAATGAGATACCACTTCACCTCCACTGGGATGGCTAAAATAAATTAAAACAAGACCAAAAAAAAAAATTCAAACAACAAATGTTGATGAGGGTGTGCAGAAATTGCATCCCTTATCCATTATTGATGGTTACACAAAATAGTGCAGCTGCTGTGGAAAAAAGTTTAGCACTTCCTCAAAAAATTTAAATCTAGCACAGCTATTATGACCTAGCACTTCCACTTTGAGATATATATGCAAGAGATTTGAAAGCAATGATGTAGACAAATGTACACCTTTTTTCATTCTATTGCAACAGCTGAAATGTGGAAGCCACCTAAATATCCACCAACAGATGAACAGATAAAGAAAGTGTAGTGCACCCATACAAGGGAATATAACTCAGCGATAAAGAGAAATGAAGTTCCGATGTGTGCTACAGTACAGAGGAACCCTGAAAACCTACGCTGAGTGAAATAAACCAATCACAGAAGGACAAATACATGTATGATCTCACTTACATGAAATAACAAGAATGGGCAAATGTATAGAGACCGACGTGTATCAGCAGTCAGCAGAGATGAGAGGTAGGAGTGCGGGGGAGTCGTCTAGGAAGCAGGAGTTTCTGTTTATGACAATGGGAAATTTAGTAATGATTACGAGTGATAGTTGTACAACACGATTAAGGTAACTGATATCACTGAATTGCACACCTGAAAATCTCTCAATTGGCAAATGGTTATACATACATACATATATACATACAAATAACAGCAATAAAATAAAAAGATCTTGCTGATGGATACACTAACACGTCCGCTCCCTGATAGTTCTGAAAAAGCTCAAGAATTAGAGTTACAAAGAATAATCAGAAGATGTCATACAGAGTACTTGGAAAACTTCACTGAAAGCAGTTACTCCCCCATCCCTGGGCCCCTCCCTCTGAGTACCCTCAATATCACACCTACAGGCACAAGGTGTAAAGGACAGCAAGGTACCAAGTTGAAAAATGTGTTATTAAGCTAATGCTGGCTTCCTGAATTTGGAACCTTGAGCATTCCTTTTCCACCAAGTTTCAGAAAGCTGAAGATCCCCTAGGTGGGTACAATAGAGAATGCACTGCCTCCAAGAACACTGATACATATACTGACAGGTGGGGAGAGTTCACAACACAGAAGCTGGCTAGACACCCATGGTGTAATCACAGAAGATTCCACAGCGCAGCAATGTGGCCCCCTCCAAAGAACTTCCCATCCACTATTTGGGCTTTCAGCTTAATTAGAAACAAACCAAAGATCACAGAAAGCTTCCAAAAGCAAGACAAGAAAAAAGCTGAAACATATTCAGAGAGCTGAGAAATGCCATAGTTCACACCCTCAGAGAGACAAGGGGAGGTGTTGGACCCAGGGCACCAGCAGAAGAACAAAAAGACTACAAAACGAACATTTACAGAACAAGAAAATTATATTAAAGAAGAAAAAGTAATAGCCTGAGTAATAAAAATTCAATAAAAAAGTTAGAAGATCAAAACTGCAAAGAGATAATAAGAGAGAAAATATAAAAGAAGAAAATTAAAGAATCAAAGAGATCTAGTATCTAAAAGAAATTCCATAGAGAAAATCAGAAAATGTTCTACCTCTGACGAATGTACGCCTCCAGACTGGCGGGGAGGGGGGGAAGAAAGCCACCATCAAGCATTTAAAACTACAAATAAAAGAACATAAAATAGCAGGAAATAAGGAAAAGACCCTCCAGAGCAAAAACAGAGCACACACAAAAGATAAGGCAGAAGTATCTGCACTGACTTCCTAACAGCAACACAGAAAACCAGAAGACAGTCAAGCAAAGCATTTCAGACTCTTAACATAAATGGCATCCATCCTAGCAGTCTATATACAACCACACTACCAACCACATACAAAAATGGAATGAGGCCATTTTCAGAAATTCTGTGTCTCAAAAATAAGTAGATAAGTGGAATTACCTTCTGGACTCAGTTTCTCAGGAAGCTAACGGCAGACTCCACACATTAGGCTGTCAGAGGAAGAAACATGACGACTTAGGATGAGGAACCAGGGGATCCCAAACGGAGAGAAATGGGAGGAATTCCCGGCAGATAGCAGAGAGTCCAAGATGATAGTTGAGCAGAAACCTAGATTACACAGAGAAAAACCATTCCAGGTTAGAATAGACCGAAGATGTCAGGAGGGATGCTTCCAGGGTAAAGAAAGATGAAGAAAAAAACCGACAAATTATCGGATACATGTGACTGCATGGAAAGTTGTATGAGGCAGTGTTTACAGAGTACATAAAAACTTAGCTATAGTTTCAAGTTAAACTAAGAAATTAAAAAAAAAAAGGCAATTGTTAATTCCAGGAGGAAAAAAAAGCCATAACAATGAAAAATAAATATTACATATTACTTGACTCAGTGTCATATAGTATTTACATTAGTCATGGCAACAGGGAAACCCTAGTGGCCTAGTGGTTCAGTGCTACAGCTGCTAAGCAGAAGGCCGGCAGTTCAAATCCACTCAGCTCCTTGGAAACTCTATGGGGCGGTTCTACTCTGTCCTTAGGGTCACTGAGTCAGAATCAACTCGACAACAGTACATTTCACTGATTGGTCACAGCAACATTATGGAATAGCAAAGTGTGACACAGTTGGATAGCTTTAAACTTGATAATCAAAGTCAAACGATACTACATCATGTTTAGAAATAAGGAGTTAAGTGCCTGAAGAGTTCAGAGACATAACATGTGTTGTCTCCAAGGGAGGCTCACTGGGGAGATGCAACTAGTAGTAGGGGAAGGGAAGGGCATTGCTTTCAGACTATTATCAACAATGTACTTTTGGTAAAAAAGTAAATATTAAGAAAATCTATGTTATGGGTTAAACAGTCCTCACAGAAGATAAGTTCTCATCTCTAGTACTTAGGAGGTGATCTTATTCGGAAATTGTGTCTTTGCAGATCTCTTCCTAGGAGTGGTGGATGAATTCCAACCACTGACCTTTTGGTTAGCAGCCAAGCTCTTAACCACAGTGCCTCCAGTGCACCTATATAAAACAAGATGAGTTATAATTCATGGTATGTCCCCACAAGCACAGTCTCTATTCCTATACTCTGTCTGCCAAACACATCCACACTTCGATCAATAAAAGTATATAATGTTAGCCACTCAGCTGTGTACAGTATGCAACAATGATTGCAAGCTTCTCATTTCACATACTCCTTCATTTAACACACAGTTGTTGAGGACTGGAATGTATCAGGCACCCTCTGTAAGTGGATAATACCTATTACGATGTGGATAAAGTCCTTTCTCTCAACAATTCACATTTTAACAGGTAGAAACAAATGACCAGTAAGCCAACAAATAAATATCCAAAAAATCTGCAAGGAAAGATAACCACTATAAATAAAATACAGCATAGAGAATGAAGGTCTCAGTTTAAATGGAGTGTGTCAAGAAAACTTCAGAGCAATAGGTCAACCAGTAAAGTCACTTGGCATGCTAACACATTTGATAGCACCCATGATCCTCCCCAGAGGATTTTCTGTTTCTTTCTTTCTTTCTTTTTTTTTTTCCTACCTAATAAGCAGTTTGACAAATTGTCATTTTATTCTTATGATCCAACACAGAAAGCATTTCTTGGCCTCTTTTCTGGATTTTTCTCCTCAGAGAGTCTGAACTGCTGACTCTCCAATACGTTTTCATCTGGACTTTATTATTGCCACACTCTTTACCTAGACAGTAGCCTCCTGATGTGTGACCCAGCCCACATGCATTTTCATTCTTGTGAAATTCCTTTTGGAACTCAACTTGCCTGATGACCTGGAATTGTGTTTCTGGGTGACACCAGAGAACTGCATTCTGAATGGCAGTCTAATCGTTCTCTTAGCGGAAGTTGATGAGTATTCTTCCTACTGCTGCCCTTCACTGGCTGAGAACACACACAGACTCGCCATGTGGCTTCAGCCCTTTCCAGCACACAGTATGACATACCTTCCATTTTCACTAAACTTCCATCCCCAAGGAAGTTTATAATGTGTGAAACTCTATTTTACTAGTTAATAAGTTATATCTTATTCTCCTAGGTTTCAGAACATCAATGTTAGATTTAATTAAAAGTGGAAAAATAAAAATTAAAATCCCAGAAATGAAGCCCACTGTTGTCCAGTCAATTGCAGCTCATAATAACACTACAGGACAGAATAGAACTGCCTCATAGAGTTTTCAAGGAGCATCTTGTGGATTCAAACTGCTAATCTTTTGGTTAGCAGCCACAGAACTCAATCAACTATACTGCCAAAAAGTGAAGCAAAGTCACTGCTGTTGAGGCGAGGTCAACTCACAGTGAATCTGTAAGTCAGAGTAAGAACTGCTCCACAGAGTTTCGGAGAAGTGCCTGATAGATTCAAACTGCGTATCTTTTGGTTAGCAGTCATAGAACTTAACCACTAAGTCACCAAAAAGCCAAGCCAAATCACTGCTGTAGGGTGGAGTCTGACTCATAGCAACCCTAGAGGTCAGAGTAGAACTGGCCCGTAGGGTTTCCAAGGAGCACCTGACAAATATGAACCAAAAGGTTAGCAGACATAGCACTTAACCACTATACCACCAGGGTCTCCCTGAGCCACTAGGATTTCTAATTAAAAATGAAGGAATCCTGAAAAGTATTCTTGCTGTAATTGTATGTATTTATCCAATTAACCCAACCTAATAATGGAAACCCTGGTGGCTTGGCAGTTAAAGAGCTATATGTGCTAACCAAGAGATCAGCAGTTCAAATCCACCAGAAACTCCTTCAAAACTCTGGGGCCAGTTCTACTCTGCGCTATATGGTCGCTATGAGTCGGAATCAACTAGACAGCAATGGTTTTTGTTTTTGTAATAAATAAATAGCTGGTTTTCTGAAAAACTAAGTGACAATGAGACTGCAGGATAAAAACATTTCTACACAAAAGATGCGAAACAAAAAAGTAATGAATTGAACATTCAGAACTTTGTAAGCTACACACATACAGAGAGGCTACTACAAGCGTCTGGGCAGTGGTTAAGTGATGCTCCTGGGGATGCCGTCACTAACGGGATTCCTAACCCCAAATTCTTCTCTGTGGTTCTACCAGGAAAGTACTCATGATCTTATTCATATCTCCCTGTAGTGCCCTTACCACAAAGTACGGTATTTTCCCATCTGGGGTTCTTTTCAAAATGCAAGTCACTGCACACTTTCTTTTTGCAAGTTGGATCCCAGGTCTGTAATGCTGTCTCCTGCTGGGTTGAACATCTGTTCAGTCTTACTACATATTTTTCTTTCCCCACTTGCTTTCCCACCGGTTATTTCCCACACCAAAATTACTTGACAGAATGGGGTTGAAGGCATTAGTGTGGATGTTTGGGGGCCCAGCTTTTTTGTCTTTTACATTTATAATACCCTACAGCACAGAGAATGTCTTAGGCGTATAATGGTTCAACAAATGGTTGTTGAAAGAAGAAACAGGTGTATAGATATCTCCCTTTTGCAACTCCCATAAGTGACATTCAACAGATGTGACCTTCTCTTTCATATATAAAGTGTTTAGACTCCATAACACTATATGCCATATTTCTACACAAATAATGCATGTGTTACAGGTTTTTGGCCAACCATGCAATCCACCCTCGCTATTTTCATAAGCAAGCTCTGCCATGCATTGTATGTGTGGGTGCGTTATTTGCAAAAAAATATGGTATATATTGATTAATAGGAAGGGGTCTGGGGAGTAACTGGGTTAATTCAGCCTAGTTATCGTATGTACGGGTTGAAGAGAGGAAGCAAAGTGAGTAAAGCATTTTAAGGAAAAATATGTTGGACACCAACAAATCAGGCTGACTTGTCATCACAGGAGAACACCGAAAAGTACTTCCAGCAGAGTTATGGGAACACAAGAAATGGAAAAGGAAGGTACAAACAGACCTTAAAAAACTACATTAAGACATCAAAAAGTTACTCAGTGGTAGGGTGAATCAGTTACACAGTCACAGCCCAAGAAGAATCTGGAAATTACTGAAGAAGTTATTAATCGGGGAAACAAAATTCTCCACACAAAGGAAAATTCTTCAAGAGAAAATAGTCACCATCAACACAATTCTCTAACTCGTGGAATGAAAAATGAACAGAAATTATGCCCTCCAAAATGTAGAAGTGGTGGAGAATATTGACAGCTTGATCACATCGATTTGCAAACCAAGACACGAGAAGCTTCTCTCTTGCCAAGCTTTTTCAATTTATGAATATAAAAGGTAAAAACTGAGTTCAGCGTAAATACAATTAGATTAGCCAGCTAGTTTTTTTTGTTGTTGTTGATGCTTTTTTTTTTTTAATTCCTAACTCTATGAGGCAGTTCTACTCTGTCCCTGGGGTCGCCATGAGTTGGAATCAACAGGGCAGTACTGGGTTTGTTTTTTGTTGTTGTTGCTGTTGGTAATCTGTGCCTAATATTAAGTAGGAAAAAGCAGACCAACCATTTGTTTCTTATTATTTGGATAAATCGATACACTAAACGTCTGGACCTGATCATGATCCATCAACCAGGACTGTCAAAGGTGACCCTGAGCACCCTTAGGTCATTACCTAGCAGTAAACAGGCTGTATCAGTACCTCGCATTCACCCAGCAAGGGACAGGATGCTCCCCCCAGCCCACTCAGGGCAAGCTGTTGCAACTTCAGGGCCTCCCTCCATTTCCAGGAGCTCAGCCAGAATAGTTGACACCTAAGCTGTCTGTGACTAAATCCAAAATGTTTACTGTCCCACCTTAAGGGACTTTTCATACGTACTACTTCTTATCCCAGCCACGGGCTCACATCAGCTTCCTTCAGATGCAACCTGACTGTGTCTCCCCTCCAGCAGTCCCCTGGTCCTACTCTAGGGCTTGCCTGATGCCAAGAGAAGCAGAACGCAGAATGAGTTTACACCCTGGGGACAAGGCTTGACCATTGGAAGACAAAGCCAGTGGGTGAATGTGCCCTGCCCCCACCCCTTCTTCTTCTGAGCTGATAATCTCAGACATCTTTCATAAGGATTCCCAGGCTGTCACAGAGTCATGAGAAACTCATCCCCCACAGCAGTGGCAAAGCAGGAACTTATCCTGTTCATGTTCTTTCTTCCTGTGTTTCCATCTGCCTGGCCCTTGTTTTTGCTTCCTGATTCACACTCCCAAACATGCTACTCAAACAAAAGGTTCTACTTCAGGGGAATCCAGACCGAGACAGTCCCAGACTAGCTACTATATGAGTCTGACTGCGTTGCCGGGGACTGGCTTGTTTCTGCAGAGACTGCTAAAGTGGGAGACAACACTCTGCCTCTTGCTAACCTTTGGCTTGTAAACTTCCCCATTTGAGCCCACGACAGAGTGTAGTTGTAAAATTTGCCCTTACTCCACCCACAACTTTGCCACACTGATCAAACACATAACCCTGTTGCCACCGAGTTGATTCTGACTGAGAGAGACCTTGTTGGGTAGAGTAGAAGTGCCCCATGGTGTGTCCAAGGAGCAGCTGGTGACTTTGAACTGCTGACCTCTTGGTTCCTAGCTGTACCTCTTAACCACTGCCTCACCAGGCCCCAGCACAATGACAGTTACTAAAAAATTCTGAGTAATCATTTTTGTGCTTCCCAGACTTACAATTAAAATGATCCAGGTCTATATAAAAACGTGCAACTGAAAATCTAAGAGGGTATGTAGATAATTGTGCATATGTGTGCGCATGTGTCTTTGCAAGACTCCTGAGTTGTTTTTTTTTATTTAATATGACTGAGTGAAAATGTACAATCCTGTGTAAATTTACATGCCCTGAGTTTTGTCATGATGAGTATGACTTCATTTCAATGATTAACAAGTTAAATTGTTAAAGTAACCTGAGATCACATGCTTATTATTAAACCCTCGAGTGCCTGAAAACCAAGCAACACTATCCTTCTCATCTTTAGCACGCTCTGCATATATCATAAACTTCCCAAACGTGATAATGTACAAAGTTCATAACACAATGTGAAGTCTACGATAAGTCTTCGTTAAATATTGGTTTCCTTCCTGTATTTCCACAGCAATTTACGCTTCCTTTCTTCAGCTCTGTGAAAATGAACTGAAAAATAGAACTTCTAAACATGACAAATGTTCAGAAGTTTGTGTTACATTCTTGGCATTGCTGTTAATGTCACTGAGCTTCTCCTGAAACTTGTATTGATGTCATTTTAATATTTGAAATGGTTCATTTGGCAAACATAAACAGCAGCAAGAGGTTTGATTCTGTGGCCTTTTGCCTGGGGAATGGACATAGAACAAGGTTCTAACCGAATTTTCTTGTTCTGTTGCTTTAAGTTATTAAAATTCAGATGGCATATTGGGGGGAAAAAAGAACAGAAACTGTTAAGGTCACTGTCATATTTAGTAAAATCAGCAGAGAATATGGGTGCCCTTGGCCCCAACTTCCTTAGAAACTGCCTGTCACTTTCTCCTTTCCTCCAGCTTGTCACTCATCACCCAGGAACTGTCTTCCCTTGCCAACATCTGCCAAGAGTTAGAGATGGCACTTTACTCGGAGGCTTTCAGCTTTGATGTACACGGACCTGTCTCCTTCTCTGCCTTTCCTTTTCTAGAGACAGTGCTATTTACGTTGTCATGTCCTTGAGGACAGTGTGGTATTTCCACTTTTCCTTGTAAGAAGAATGATTCTCCTCTATGTTCCCTGGAGAAAACAAGGCCATGAAGAGAGGGCTTCTGATAATTTCTTCTGAGTAGTGTGAATAGTTAACGCGCTTAGCTGTGACTGAATGCTTGGAGGTTTAGTTCCATTCAAAGGCAGTGGAGAAGTATGGCCTGTGATCCACTTGCAGAAACTCAGCCACTGAAAACCTCCTGGAGCAGAGTTCTGCTCTAGCACCACATGGGGTTTCTGTGAGTCAGAGTAGACCCTGTGGCAACTGGTTAATTTTTCTTGACCGGCATTTCAAATCTAAGATGGTATCTACTGGAAAATATTCCATGACGGAATGAGTGGTTCCAAGGCACTCATGGATTATTCCTTCTTCCTCCTGATCACAGCATGGATTATGTCCTTCCCTTTGGGAATCTCTCGATTATAACAACAGTATCTTTAGTTTGGAAACTCTGGGGGTGTAGTGGTTAAGTGCTACAGCTGCTAACAAAGAGGTCGGCAGTTAGAATCTGCCTAGTGCTCCTTGGAAACGCTATGGAGCCGTTCTACTCTGTCCTACAGGGTTGCCATGAGTTGGGATTGACTTGATGGCAGTGGGTTTGGATTTTTCTTTCTTTCTTTCTTTTTTTTTTAGTATCTTTAGTTCACTGATTGAATAAATGGTATTATCATTTTAAATGGTTTTATTTATAATATGGTTCATTCCGAAACCAAAACACAATGATGCGAGTCTGTTTCATACTAATACCACCAGAAAGAGACCTCAAGATTGAGTGTATTCCCCAAATGCATACTCCTTAGGAAGTCTTTGGAACACAACGGAATACTACTTTTAATAAATCAGCTCATTCTTAGTGCATATGAATATTAGCTGCTTGTTATATTTATTTTTCTGATATGTTTCACTGTCTGAATTTGACCATGAATTATGTCATCTAAGAGACAGAAGTGCACTTTACACATTTAAACATTTATAGCTTAGAGTGTGTACACCACAACCCATTATGTAAATTATTGATTTGATAAATTTGGTGCATTCCTTAAGACACAACTTGTAATGTTAATACGAAAACAGAACACTTTCCCAAACTGAATTTTCACAATGTCATGTCAATTCTCCAAGTTGAGTATAACCAACAACCTGGTTAGTTTCAGAATGAGTATTCCTATGACTTAGAAGTTCATACATAAAATGCCATCATGCATAAAGTTGTAGATTCTTCCATCTCAGTCAGGATTTGTTGAAATGTGTCCTAGACCCAAAACCAAATCATTTAGGGATGATTTTATTTTTTTATTTATTTTAAGGCATATTAATTGGCTCCATTCCAAATTTTGCGATCTGACTCCCTGGTACTAGAAGCCGGTGATTTACATTTTTAACAAGCTCCCTGGCTGGTTCTTCAACATAACTGAAGTGTGAGATCCAGCCATCTAAAACCTAACAGGAAATAAGCTGAGAACTCTATTTTGGTAGAAGCTGTCAATGTGTTTTCCACACTAAATCTGTTCCAATGAGGTGTTCTGCAAAATGAAAATCAGCACTTTTTGTGCAGAGTATGACTCCCCCATGTTTACTCAAGAAAATAATAGCAAGATTAAGAATGAGCTATACATTGTACTAAATGCTGAGGTCTTGAAATCTCCAGAATGGAACAAATTACTGACTACTGCACTTCAAATAGGCATAAAGAGTGTTCCAAATTACCAAATGTTTCGTCATTGTGATAAATTGGTTTTACTTTTTTATCACATTATATTTAGCTAGCCTCCTGTAGCACGTGCCAGACAGTTAGACTAAACCTTTGCAATTGTATGTATCTCCCTTAATGTATAAACTGTATCAAACATGGATAGATTCAGGCAGAAGGTGCCCAACTCCATTGCTCTGCTGGGAATAATCTCTCCTGGGTTCAGGGCTGTGCTCATCCTGTGATTCCTAGGAAAAAATATCAAAGTACGAGGGGAACGCAACTCAGAGTCTTTATTCTTTGCTTTTGCAAACATTACTCATGAACTGTTTTCGTTGTTGTTACAGATGTTGAGTCAGTTTTGACCCACAGCAATCCTGTGGACAATGGAACAGAAGACTGTCCAGTCCTGCAGCATTCTCACAGTTGTTGGCATGTTTGAACGCATTCTTGTAGCCACTTTGTCAGTCCATCGAACTGAGAATCTTCTTTCTTTTTGCTGACCGTCTATTTTACAGGATGCCTTTTACATTTACATTCACATGATGTCTTTCTCCAAGAACTGATTCCTCCTGACAGCACGTCCAAAGTATTTAAGACAAAGTTTCTCTATCATCCCTTCTGAGGAACATTTGGTAGTACTTCTTCCTAGACAGATTGGCTCTTTCTTTTGGCAGTCCATTGTATATTCTTCTGAAACATCATAATTCAAAGGCATCAATTATTCTTCAGTCTTCCTTATTCGTTGTCTAGCTTTCACATGCATATGATGCAATTGAAAATACCATGGCTTAGTTCAGGTATAGCTCAGTCCTTTAAGGGACATTTTTTCTTTTTAAAACTTTAGAGAAGTCACTTGCAGCAGATCACCTGGTGGCACAGTGGTTAAGAGCTACAGCTGCTAACCACAAGACTGTCAGTTCAAATCCACTGGGTGCTCCTTGGAAACTCTATGGGGCAGTTCCACTCTGTCCTGCAGGGTCGCTATGAGTCCAATTAACTCGATGGCAGGTAGAGGGTTTGGTTTTGGTTTATCCTTGCTGCAGATCAGTCCAACACAATACATTGTTGGATGTTGTGACTGCTGTTTCAGTGGATGCTGATTGTAGATTCAAGGAAAATGAAATTCTTGATAATTTTAAATTTTTCTCCATTTATGATGATGTTTCTTGTTGGTCCAGTTGTGAGGATTTTTGCGCCCTTTATGTTGAGTTGTGATCCATACTGAAGGCTGCAGTTTTTGATCACCATCAGTAAGAGCTTCAAGTCCTCATTTTCAGCAAGGTTGTGTCATCTGAATAACACAGGTTGTGAATGAGTTTTCCTCCGTTCTTGATGCTGTGTTCTTCATACAGCCTAGTTCCTCAGATTATTTGCTCAGCACACAGATTTTCTAGGAATGGTGAAGTAATACAATCCTAACACATACCTTTCCTGATTTTAAACAATGCCCTGTGTTCCCTGGTTGTTTGAATGACTGCCTCTTAGTCTGTCCACAGGTTCCACATGAGCACAATTAAGCATTTTGGAATTCTTCGTCTTCAGAATGTTTTCCATAATTTGCCATGATCCGCATAGTTGAATGTCTTTGCATGGTTGATGAAATACAGATAAACATCTTTCTGGTATTCTCCGCTTTCAGCCAGTATCCATCTGACATCAGCAATGATATCTCTCATCCCAAGTCTTCTTTTGAATTCAGACTGAATTTCTAATTTATGAATTACTGTAAGCAAAATTTTACTTTTGTGTGTTATTACTGGCATTGCTCAATCATTTCTGCATTCTGTTGGACACCCTTCTCTGGAATGAGCACAATATGGGAATGAACACAATATGAACTCTGCCAGTCAGCTGGCAAAGTAGTTGGCATCTAAATTTCTTGGCATAGATGTGTGAATGCTTCTAGCTTTGCATTCGTTTGTTGAAACGTCTCAGTTGGTATCCTGTCAATCTGGGCAGACTTGTATTTGCCAGTGCCTTCAGTGCAGCTTGGATTTCTTCCTTCAGTACCATCAGTACTTGATCACATGCTGCTCCCAGAAATGGTTGAACAGTAACCTCATTTTTTGGTAGACGAATTCTGTATTCCTATCATCTCTTTTAATGCTCCTTATCTCACTGAGTATCTTGTCCATGGAATTCTTCAATATTACAACTCAAGATTTGAATTTTTTTCTTCAGTTCTTGCAGTATGAGAAACACTGAGTACATTCTTCCCTTTTGGTTTTCTAACCCCTGGTCTTTGCACATGCCATTAAAATTCTTTGTCTTCTCAAGCAGCTCTTTGAAGTCATCTGTTCACCTCTTTTAAGTCACCATTTCTTCCTTTCATGTGAGCTAGTCTATATTCAATTGCGAGTTTCAGAGTCTCTGCTGACATCCGTTTTGGTGTTTTCTTTCTTTCCTGTTGTTTTAACGACCTTTTGCTTTCTTCACATGTGATGTCCTTGATATTGTCCTATGGTTCATCTGGCCTTCCATCATTAATGTTAATGCATCAAATCCACTCTTGAGATGATCTCTAAATTCAGGTGGGATATACTCAAAGTTGTAATTTCATGGAGTTGTTTTACTTTTCTTCAGGTGCAGCTTGAAATTGCGTATGAGCAACTGATGGGCTGTTTCACAGTCAACTCATCTTTCTTCTGATTAATGATACTGAGTTTCTCCATAATCTTTTTTCACAGTTGATTTGATTTCTGTGTATTCCATTTGGCAGAGTCTGAATATATAGTTGTGGTTTATGTTGTTACACAAAGGTATTTCCAGTGAATTAGCTCTGCAAAATTCCATCATGAGATCTCTGGTTTATTTCTCACATCAAAGCCATATTTTCCAGCTATTGATCCTTCTTCTTTGTTTCCAACTTTCAAGTTCCAAGCACCAGTAACTACTTGTACACCTTGACTGCATGTTTGGTAAAGAAACTTCAATTTCTTCATCTATGGCATTAGTGGTTGGTGTATAAATTTGAATAATAGTCACATTAACTGGTCTTCTCTGTAGGTGTATGGCTATTATCCTATCACTAAGAATGTTCTACTTCATGATAGATCTTGAAATGCTCTTTTCAACAATGAATGTGGCATCACTCCTCTTCAACATGTCTTTCCCAGCACAGCAAACCATATAATTATTCAACTGAAAATGGCCCATACTAGTCCATTTCAGCTTATGAATGCCTAGGATACCCGTCGTCAAGTGTTCCTTCATTTTTCACAACTTCTAGTTTTCATAGATTCATACTTTATACATTCTATTTTCTGATTAGAAACCCTGGTGGCATAGTGAGTTAAGTGCTACATTTGCTAACCAAAAAGTCAGCAGTTCAAATCTACCAGGCGATTGTTGGAAACTATATGGGTCAGTTCTACTCTGATCTATAGGGTCGCTATGAGTCAAACTCAACTCGACAGCATTGAGTTTTTTGTTCCTCATTTTCTGATTATTAACGGATGTTCTCAGCTGTTTCTTCACATTTTGGATCATGCCACATTAACAAATAAAGGTCCAGAGAGCTTTATGCCATCCACATCATTAGATCAACTCCACTTTGAAAAGGCAGCCCTTTCTTAACTGTATCTGAATGCTCTCCAATCTGAGGGCTTATCTCCCAACACTATACCAGATAGTGTTTTGCTGCTATTTATAAGGTTTTCACTAGAGAATTTTTTTCAGAAGTAGAATGTCATATCCTTCTTTCTAGTCTGGCTTAATCTGGAAGCTGCATAAAAACCTGTCCACTATGGGTAATCCTGCAGGCACCTGAAACACCAGTCGCACAGCTTCCAGCATCACAGTGATACTCAAGCTGCCACAGTACCACAAACTGACAGATGAGGAGTGGTGCTCGTGAATACACAGAGAAAAATCAAAACTGCGCCAGGTTGAAATGGAACAATTGGGTGGAGAATGAGAAAAGATGTGCATCACTTTATGCAAAAGAGGAGATAAACAACTAATAAAGTCACATAAGTCCTGAGAGTCGAAGGAGAGGGCAGTTAACTCCTTGGCACCGATTGGCTCTCTGTGAGTGTGGTTCACTGCTAGTCAAAGACAAGCTTGGAACTACTTGGAACAGGCATTTCCTGTTACTTTAAAATATTCGTGTTGGAACTACAACACTGCATCTCTTCATTCGACAGACATAGGAAAAAAAAATCTAGCGTGAGAACCCCACACATGTCATTAACTCCTTCATTTAACAAAACTGATAAGGGTTCATTTCAACTATTGATTTAGGGCACTCAGTATTTTCAAATCAACCATACCAGAAGTATATTTGTTTTGTTTTGTTAACAGTACCCAGATTTGGAGGCTGTAGCTGCCCATTTAGATCTGATGTTGAAAATGCATACTAATGGGGAACCAAACACACTGTTGAAGACTATGGAAGTGATGGCTCGAATGTCCCCACCACCTCCCAGGCATGCTACCTCCCGTAAGCTGAAAGTCAGAAAAGCACAAAAACAAAGCTTGCATGGCTTTGTCGACCCTGAGAACAGCCCACTGACAGTGAGATTCTGAGAACAATGAATGAGACCGGGATGCGAAATAACAACAACAGTACAGAAATTACACACATCTAAGCCCAAACGGGGAAACCGCGGTGGTGTAATGGCTAAGTTCTGTGCTTGCTAACCAAAAAGTCAGCACTTCGAATCCACCAGATGCTCCTTGGAATCTCTATGGGGCAGTTCTGCTCTGTCCTATACGGTTGCTATGAGTTGGAATCGACTCCATGGCAGGGATTTGGTTTTTTGGAAGCCAAAATGATTTTTAACTTTTTTCTTCTTATTTCATCTCCCAGCTTCCTTCCTCTTTTGCATAAAAGTTGAAAGAGTTATACCACAGCCAAATCCTACCCACCCCTAACACTCAGTGTTAAGGAAAGCTATTTATGTGGCTTTCCTGTATCCTTTATTGATACCCAGTGCTGGCGTATCGAGAAATAAAGAGAAGTGATGTGATTTGCTGTGTGAACTACATCTTTTAAGAGTAGATCTGTGACAGACAATCCAATATTGCACCAGAGGTAGGTATATGAGCATGATATTCCACTACTATTCCCAATAAGCTTTGTCTTACTTTTTGAGTTTATCTCCTCACTGCACACTGCAAATAAATTAACAGGCCCCTTCATCTTCATGCCTCTAAAATCCACCCCTCAAATTCTCATCACCTAAAACAACTCAAGAGCAGACAGACAACCATTTTCCCTTGATATTTCTGAGGCCAGTGTAGCATCTGACCTATGGCAGGTGCCTACAACATGCTGGCTGAATTGAAATGAAACATTTCCTTTCCATAGAAATCAGCTCTATTAAGTTATTATGAATCAATCACCACTGTACCCATAAAACAGATTCTTCATTAGCTTGGTTTATAATATTCTATAAGATTCTTGAAAAGCATGTATTTATTTTGGATGTTTCTGTCACTAAAGTATACTTAATAAATACTCTAAATAGAGTGTTAAAAAAAATACTAGGAATGCAGGAGAAAAATGGAGAAGAAAATTGAAGTTCACAAGAAAAAGACCAGATTCATTTATCTGATAGAGTCTGGAAGGACTCCCTAGCCAGTGGGTTCTCAATGCCCTTTTAACTGAGAACTGAAAATACTCCTGAAGTTTCCCTTTCGGTGAAAGTTTGACCAGTCCTACAAAACAACTGTAACACACGTAAGGAACATGCTTTTTTAGTTTAGTCAAGTCAACCGGACCAAACAGCAACATCTGCCCGAAATTGAAGATGAGAAGGCAGGAAGGGACAGAAAACTTGAAGCATGGTCACAGGAACCTAGGGTGGAATGAGAAAAGGGGAGACTGCTGACACAATGTGGGGACTGTAACAAATGTCACAAAACAATGTGTATAAATTTTTGAATGAGAAACTAATTTGCACTGTAAGCTTTCACCTAAAGTACAATAAAATTAAAAAATACTAGCTACAACCATTCAGAAGGTGTTGAATTCATTCCTAAACATATATTGTTAGTATGTCAATCAAAAAAGTACCATGGTATTTAAATTCCAAATGTGGTACTGGTTACTTAGAATAAACAACTCAATATAAGGAGATGTTCAGCATCTCAACAGAACTTAATAATGCTACGTATTGCTCCAAATGCAACACTTTGATGCTCATAATAGCCACTTGTCACATATACAACATGTAACTTCATCTCCATTTAAAGAAAAAACAGGATTATACTCCAGTGGACTAGACAGTAAGTTGAAACCCTGCTGGCGTAGTGGTTAAGGGCTACATCTTCTAACCCAAAGGTCAGCAGTTCAAATCCACCAGGCGCTCCTTTGAATCTCTATGGGGCAATTCTACTCTGCTCTATAGGGTCACTATGATTTGGAAACAACTCAACGGCATTAGGTTTTGGTGATATAGTACATATCCATTAATGTCCAACTATAGCATTAATCTATTTGTGCAAACTGAAAGAGAAATTTACATTTCAAAAGTTACTCTTAGAGTAATGCAAAATTTCTATTTTACCCAAATGTGGCACTTCATTTTTCAGAAGAACCTTATAACTACCTTTTTTTTTTTTAAAAAGGAAGAAAAGAAGGGAGAGGCTGTCTACATCACACATTCAAAAATGGTACAAATAAGGTATGAATGCACTTATTACTTCATTGCTTACAAATAATTTGGCAAAATTAAATTGTTAATGCAGGAAGATATGAGACTCTTCTTTCCAGGGCTCCAAGTAATGGTCAGTCTGGGTTCTCTTTGACAGAAGACTCTAAAACACTAGAGATCCTGGACATATTTGGGGTGAACAGCTTAATGAGTTTCATGAAAGTTTTTTAAGTTCAGATTTTCATTTCAATGGCTATTTTTAAAAACCATTTTATAAGTTATAGAAACATAAGTCCTTGCTCGAAGTGAGAATTTACCTTCTAAAGCCCGTTTCGTAGAGTGAGACCAGAGCTTTTAAAGTCATTGTTTCTCAAACTGTGGATTCTCACACAACCTCTCTTCTATAAAAGCTTGAAATAGTTTATTTTAAATTGTGATTAAGTGAAAGTATACAATGGAACTCAATTTTGCATGCCTGCCTATCTGCAGCTCCTTCTGCTCTCCTTGCCTGGTGACAGTATACTTCTTTTCATTCTTGTCATATCCTCTTAACAATCTGCTGCCCCCTCTTCCCCACTCTCTTCTCTCCCATCTAGAAAGAGACCAGTAAGGTTACATCCTATGAATGCACAGAACCATAAATTACACATACCATATGGTCACATTGTGTCCCCAAGTCCAGTCCATTTCTGTCCAAAGAGTTGACCTCAGTAGTGTTTTCTGGACAAGGGCAGCAGCAGGTCTAGGGGTGTGCTCCCAGGGGACCCCCAGGCCATCAGACCATCAATTGTGGTCTTTTAGTAGAGGTCTTGAGGTGCACCTCTCTTTTTCTCACGTTGCCACAGGAACTCAACATCGTGTGCTCCATCACAGCTGTCTTTAGCAATGGTTAGGCACCATCTGGTTCTTCTGATCACATGTTGATACAGTCACCCATTCACATGGGTTCTTCTGTCTCCTGGACTCCTTTTTCCTCATGTCTTTGTTGTTCTCAGTCATTGTCTGTTCCAGCTGAGCTGGGACATTTTGGTGTATCTCAGATGGCCTCTTGCTACCTTCTAAGACCCCAGATGCTACTCACCAATATGGGGTACAGAAGACTGTCTTAGTAATACGCCAGTTATGATAATTGATCTCAGTGTCCCCCGAGAGACATGGTCCCCAGACACCTCCCCTGTTACTCCATCCTTGCAATATTAGGTTAAGATTAGAAGAGTAAAAGCTTTAAATGTTACTTAAGCTTGAGGGGGGGAAAAAAACCCAAAAAAAGTTACTGTATGGATGCAAACTGTAAATTAAAGCATAGAGATTAAACCTGTCAGTACATGAAGTCCTACTATGTGGTTTTACATCCTAGCTCTGGGTTTTATGCCCCATGTTCTTTGGTTAATTTATTTAAGAACATTGCTTCAGTTTCCTCACCTATGAAACAAGAATAACCAAAATAACCAGTTTTAAGGTTACCGTAAAGATTAAATGAAATGATTCTTAACAATGAGCAAAGTGCCTTGGCATACAATGAGCACATATTATACATTATTAATAATATTATTTAAAAATGCTAATACTTGTCCTAAAAACCCAGAACCAGATCTGCAGCACACAAGGAAAGTCACCTCAATTTGGCGAAATTTTCATTTTTACTCTTTCTTTAATTAACATATTCATTGTCTGTTGATTCTCCATTTAAAAAAAGTTTCTTCACTTATTCCACATAGTTTCCTAGACTGGTTGGTTCTTTTAGGTAGTCACTCTTCTTGGAAGATCAAGGTGTTTCCTATCTGTACAAATATAATCTGCCCACATATATTCTTTTGGAAACCCTGGTGTTTTAATGGGTTAAGTGCTATGTCTGCTAACCCAAAGGTCAGCAATTCAAATCCACCAGACACTCCTTGGAAGCTCGGTGAGGCAGTTCTAGTCTAACCTCTAGGGTTGCGATGAGCTGGACCAACTTGACAGCAGTGGGTTTGCTTTTGTCTTCATCCGTATTCTTTTGGTTTTGATACCTGGCTTTTCAGACAAACCCACTTTAAGGATGATCAAATATTTTCCCAAGGGCATGTGCGGTGACTTGAAAGCTTCCCACTGGAAGACTAAGGAGCAAAAGTAGTAGAGACCCAGGGACACTCACTGGTTTTAGCATCATAGGAAATAGCCATACTGTTCTTTTGGTTTAGTACAGTGTGTAGGCATTCAACAGGTAGCTTGTAATAACACTGGCTACTCTGAAAGACTCTTGAGCACGGTTCTCCCAATTTTAAGGTGAGATGACGTCACACAGTAAGCATACCTTAGTTTAGATGTCTTAACCAGTATTTTGCGCAGCTTATTAACAATCTTAGAAAATAATATTCTGGAAATGTATTTCCTTGACTTTTGGTGGACATCCTTAGCAAGTTATATTCTACACATCCAATTCTTTGACTTCTAAGTTTTCTTTCTCTAAACAGATAAATATCTATCTAACACAGAGTTCTCTTTTTCCATCTCCTACCTTTAGCCATTATTTTGGCCCAGTGAAGGGAAGTCAGCCCGATATGATAGGACAATTTTGAGATACTAGCATAAACAAGTCCAGTGGGCATATTGGATCTCTTATGTTAATACTTAAGACAATGCTGAATTTTATCATTTGGCTACTCCCAGTGAGAGAGAAATCTGGATAATTTATCCTTTATAGTCTGCACATCCTGAGTTCTTGATTATCGCTTTTTCTTTTAGCATATTCTTCAGTTTTCATGTTGAAATCTTATAGGAAATGTTTTCCATGACGTCTCTTCTGGCAACGCTTCCCATCTGTGCTTGGTTCACACAACACTGCAATATGCTTCCCTGAGCTGTTCAGGATGATCGTAAGTGTATCTAGTTAGTCTGCATAAGTTTTTTGGTTTTTTCTTTTTTTTTTTTTTCCTGTAGAAATTGCCTCTTCAGTTTTCTGCAACCCGAATAGACAAAGATCATTAGTCGTTAACCATCTCTTCTATCTGTTTTTGTGAATATGCCCTCAGCTATCCTCTCCTTCCTACTGGTTCTCTTCTCTTCCTTCTTAGGAGTTTTCCAGGCTTCTCTAGTATGCTGCTGTACAGATATCTCTGTATACAAGAAAGATGAAACTCATCACCATTAAACATGTGAGAGTTATTGATGGCTCTGGATCTGGGGCTTTGTAGCTTTTCAACAGAAACCAATTCTCAGTTTGTACAGAGAAAGAGAGACAGTCAACAGCTGAGCTTCCTGATCTGAACACAGGTACTCCCAAAGATGGAGAGATAGAATTCAAGAGCTTGGACAAAAAAATGGCTATGTGTCCTTCCTGAGTAGCTGTTCCATTCCCAGACGGGCCACCACTTTCCTGGCTCATCTCCACTACTCTACACTGCCACCAGCTGCTGGGAGCTGGCCTCCTGAGTCTGTCACAAGGCAGTGAGTCCTGGGAACTTTCTTCCACAATGAATGGGGCTGGTACAGAAGGACACCTATGGCAAGGGATGACACCATGGGTTACTGCACTGGGTGATGCCAACATTAGAGCTGGGACTGCACCCAGAGTCACTCTCACCTCCCACCTCAGTATTTGTTACTGTAGGTCATATGTTAAAGCATGAAATAGTCAAATAGTAGATTTTTACTACTGTTGTAGATGAGAAATGTCAGACAATGAGATAATAAAGGAGGAAAAGATGTATTTTTTTTTCCACCAACCTCAAACTATACTATAAATTTAGGCAAAAACTACAATAGTACCAGCAGTATCTATTATTTTATCTCCAGGAGAAATTATAGATATTTTTATATCAGAATTCTCAATTAATGTTAACCCATCCCTGGCTACTTTGACATCATGGTGGTAATTAGACACACTGCTGGATCTTGTGATTAAATATGTTGTAAAGAAGCACATACAGTAATGAATCACAAAGATTTTAGTACTTTAAGATTGAATGTTAATATCAAATAGAGAAATCCAATTTCTTTAAAATTGAGTATTAAATTTCTTTTAATTCCTATTTTATTTTCATTGAAAGCATATTCTGAGACGTGTTCCATAAGTTTCCTTGAAAGGTCAAGGGCACTCATTGTATAAAAATAGCTGATAGCCCTAAGTCCACAGAGACAGGAAAGACGAGGTAGACATTAGAAAGCAGCAGAGGTGGGAACACCCACACCTCTGGAGAGATTCTGATTACTCGCCATTTTCAATATGGGCCCCAGTTTACTTAAGCGGGCTCAGTCCAAACTTAAGATGCTTTGGAAACCCTGCTGGAATGGTGGTTAAGTGCTACATCTGCTAACCAAAAGGTCAGCAGTTCGTATCTGCCAAGTTCTCCTTGGAAACTCTATGGGGCAGTTCTGCTCTGTCCTACAGGGTTGCTATGAGTCAGAATCGACTCGAAGGCAGTGGATTTTATACAGCAAGAATTAGCTGATAACAATTACCCAGTTGTTTCATTTTGGCCCAATAAACAAGTTTATCAAAAACGAAAGGTGAGTCCACTAAGGTAAAATCAAGTACAGCTGAGACTTCCAAGCCATTACAGTCCTTCTAGGACTAAATAGCAAATCATTACTTCTTAAGTAATCACAATTCCTTTTAGACCAGTTTCTTGACCTATAAAAACAACTCCCTAGAGAAAATAAACGTACCAAAGTAGGCAGAAGGCCAGGATCCATTATGTTTGCCGAGTAGAGCTAGTTCAAGCATCTCTATTTTGTTTTGTTTGCTTGTTTGTTTGTTTTTGTCTCAAACAACCCTACAGAAGTTGACTGACTTTTATAGACTTCCTTTCTTGTTTTATATACAGCATTCTTCTTTGACCCTCACTCCATAATCACTGACTTTCTCTTCAGACTAGTATGAAAATCCCACCCTTTTTCCTATGAACAAAAACTACTTGTTATATATTTCCATTCATAAAAAGTCATTTTTTTCTCACCTAAAGTAGCCCCAACACCAATTTCTAATACCTAGACCATAGTCTAAAAGGCTACAAATAAGTTATCGCTACCTGGACTTCCAACTAGAAGCTACCCTTGGAAAGTCAAGAGAGAAGAGGGTAGACACTACACAATCTTCTCATTTTGATATATTTAAATATGTAATTTTATTTTCCTATACTAGTGCATCTTAGGCTGCGTATTCTAGAAGAGCAAAACCAGTAAAGCAAAACAGCTCATGCAATTGTAGAGGTTAAGCCAAAACCACACCAAACCCACTGCCATGGAGTTGACCCTACAAAACAAAGCGGAACTGCTCCATAGGCTTTCTAAGGAGCTCCTGGTAGACACGAACTGCTGATCTTTTGGTTAGCAGATGTAGCACTTAACCACTACACCACCAGGGTTTCCTTGTAGAAGCTAAAACCAAAGTACCTGAACCCAGTGCTGTCAGGTCAATTCTGACTCATAGTGACTGTACAGGACAGAATAGAACTGCCCTATAGACTTTCCAAGGAGTGCCTAGCAGATCTCAACTGCCGACGTTTCGCTTAGCAGCCATAGCACTCAACTATTACACCACCAAGGTTTCCTCAGAGGTCACATAGTCCTAAATCTGTGGGTCAGGAGGCAGGCTGAAAGTTTCTCCTAACTCACGTGATTGCAGGAGCTGAGTATCCCCAGATCTGCTAGCCAGGTGTCAGGGTGCTGGTTCACAGGTTTGCAGGATCTGGTCAATTCAGAATCTCCAGGTCAGGTAGCAAGCTGAAAGGCCTCTCACATCCCAGGAACCTGAGATCAGAGAACAACAGGACAAACGCAGGGTAAAGACAGAGCAAGCATTTCCAGAACACTCATTTTTATATAGTGAATGCACGCCACATGCTAGGGAAAGTCCTCTTCCAACTGGTGGGCTGCTCTCTTAGATTACAAAATGAGAGATGACACACAGTGCCTGACAAACCACTGAGAACAACAGCCTAGCCCAGCTGACACAAAACATTAACCATCCCAGCACCCTTCCCAGTAAGGTGTGTGTTAGCCTAAATTCTGTTTCACACTTTCTGTTTGAGCTCACATAGCAAGATAGGCCCTGAGTTATCTGTACCTTCAATAATAAGCGCTTCAGTGTCTTTGCTCTCTTCTTCTAGAATATTGAGACAGCAGCTCAAAGTCCTCCTTACAAAATTCAGCTCAATTTCTATGTAGCCCGGAAAAGAGAGGCTAGGCCCTAACTCAGACCACATTCATTTTACTACCAACTGCTGTATCACTTGTGTTAGCAAGCTGACCTTTTAAACGAGAAAATCTGTGTCCTTCATACCTTGGTGTTAGTAAGCTTAATTTGTAAAGGTCAAGATACTCACAGTATTTTGTTTCTGTTGAATGGAGCAGATGATATTGTACGGAGCAAGAAAAAGACGGAGGAGGAAGAGTGGCATACAGAGGTGAAGGAGAAGAAAACTTAGAGAACAGAGTGAGGCCACTGACTATGGAGGGGATGAGCAATAAGGCATCTGATGAAATTCAGAAATAAAGGTGAATAGGCAACCTTTGTCTAATTTTCAACTTTACCAAAGCCTCACTTGGAAGAATGTACATACAGTTGCAAGAGAAGAAGATAGGCGATTTGGGGTATTGTCATTCTGTGCCCACGTAGCCTAGCGCTTTCCCTGCTGGGGAAGTAGTGTGAGGTCACAGTCCCCAACTGAGCTAAACCTCAGTAGATGGTAAAGACGCTGCCGTAACGTGGATGGTCTGGACTAAAGGATGGCAGTTTGAATCCACCCAGAGGCATCTTAGGAGAAATGCCTGGAAATCTGCTTCTAAAAGTTCACAGCCTTGAAAACCCTATGGAATGCACTTTCACTGTGCAACAAAGGAGTTGGAGCATACTCAACAGCAACTGTTTTGTACATATGTAGATGTTTATACATATATATACATACATGTATGTATGTCTACATGTATGTATACATATGTATATACATATACGTGTGTGTGTGTGTATAAACCAAAGCTACACTCAACTGCCATCACGTCGGGTATAACTCATAATGACCTTGTAGGTCAGACTAGAACTGCCCCATAGAGTTTCCAAAGAGCTCCTGGTAGATCTGAACTGCCGACCCTTTGGTTAGCAGACACAGCACTTACCCCACTATGCCACCAAGGTTTCCACATATGCATGCATGTATGTATGCATATATATATATATATATACACACACATATATGCGTATGTGTATGCGTATACATATATGTACAATACGTATAAATAGACACAAAGTGACTTACCATCTGAGGAAAAGAAGTCACTATTATCTTTTTTCTTCTTTATTAATTTGACACTGGAAAACAAGACAATGAGACAGATGGTCTATATTACGAAAAAAAAAAAGCTCACTGCTGTTGAGTCAATTCCAGCTCATAGCAACCCTATAGGACACAGTAGAACTGCTCCATAGAGTTTCTAAGGAGCACCTGGCAGACTCAAACTGCTGACCTTTTGGTTAGCAGTGTAGCACTTAACCACTGTACCACCAGGGTCTATATTAGGGGTTGGTGAACTATGACTATGTGGTCTCTGGATCAACACTGGTCCAGCACCTCCTTACTCCCCTCAAAATAAATAAATAAACTCATTGCCATTGAGTCATTTTCAATTCACAGTGACCCTATAGGGTGGAGTAGAATGGCCCCATAGTGGGTCCAAGGAAGGCCTGGTGTGTTGGAACTGCTGACCATAGCTCTTAACCACTGTGCCACCAGGGTTTCCTTGTTGGTCCCAGGCATGCCATCTGTCTACATATTGTCTGTATCTGCTTTCCCACTACCACAGCAGAGGAGAGCAGTTACTACCTGACCCGCAACATGAAAACTGTTACCTGGTCCTTCCTAAGAAAATTTTGCTGATCCTCAGCTCTATTAAGCAACTGCAGGTTTTTTGTTGAGCTTAAAACCACTTGGGAACCAGAAGACCTTTGGGATGTTGCAGGGAGGCACAGAGAACAGGAGGAGGGTTCCAGAGGTTTAGAAAAGGGAGACCTTAAGAGGACAGACACAGAAGCTAAGGAGAAATGGCAAACCAGACCTCTTTCTGATCTCACCTGGTGTCAGTTTCAGCCGACCTAGTCCCCTCCCACTCTGGACATCATCCCTTACTTAAAGGGATTAAGACCCAAACACCCCTGAAATACTAAAAAAAAGATCCCTGTCCAATACCCAGGTGACCAGTACAGGCAGCTGCTCTCTGATGATAGAAGAACAGTAGGTTTGATTTGGGCCTGTGGTCCATCTTTATTGCAGTGCGTGGTGTCCTATCTACAGGCTCCTATGGGAAGATGAAAAAACAGCATTTTATTGCCTTTCATCTCCAGCTCCGGACTGTACATGACTCCTCCCAGTAGACCCAGGTCCAGAAAGAAATCCTGTATCTGCTTTCTTCTTCATTCTGCTCTTTTCCCTTCTTTCCAGGTGCCAAACAAACAAAACTGCTCTCAAGTTGATTCTGATTCACGGCAACCTCACAGGACAGAGTAGAGCCACTCCAGGAGTTCCCAAGAAGCGCCTGGTGGGTTCAAACTGCTGACGTTTCAGCTGTAGCACTTAACCACTATGCCACCAGAGTTTCTGCTCGGGGACCAGTGACACTAACTACATCCCTGTTTGAAAGTCAAGCCAAGTTCAGCCAATTACGTGCACTGCTTGGCTGTTATGCCGTCCTTACCACATAGTACAACTGCAATTAATAATCCCACTAAATACACATCAATAAATTTGCCAGTGATTTTATTTTTTTTTCCTTTTTGTGCAATAGCTAACTAGGGTAGTACACACAGCAGTGTGCACACAAACCTCTTAAATTCAAAGACCTGCATTAAAGGTACAATTCTTTCATATTAATATTGAATGACTTTCATCAGCTCAGTTCTTTTAGTTTTGGTTCCTTCATGTATAAAATAACAGTAATAACAACAAATTCAGGGTATGAGAAAAGGTGATACAAAGATGACATATACAAGGATTGACAGTTTTGTTCTTTGGGCGTGGTGGGCCATTGCCCCAAAATAAAGGAAAAAGGTATTTTTCATGAGTAGACAGATGCTAGACTAAAATATTCTCCTTTGCACCAACTGCCTTTCACTCACATTCAGCTGAAGCCACCCTCAAAGGGAAGGGATGGTGGTGGGGAAACACTCCAATTCCTCTTTATCCCATCACAGTCACCACAGTTCAGTACATTAATGGCCATATATTACATGTCAACTAATTCTTAGACAATTAATCAAGTTCAACACATACATTCTGATCTAAAGAAAGGGAAAGAGTGCATTAACAATTGACTTGGAAATGAGAATATCCTAAAAACAAGGCTTCTTGAAGAGTCTTAGTGATACATTTTATTTATTCCGGCAATCACTGTCAGGTTTCAGATTTCTGTTGTTTTGCTTTGTTTTGTTTCAATGCTATATCCAATTATTGTGAACAGTACTTTTACCAATCAGAACTTCTAACTGTAACTTCTAATAACAAAAATTCAAGTCATCTCAGTGAATGCATTATTTCTCTTTTGGTTTTTATTGAGAGGAATTTCAAAGCTCGACACATTAAGGGTTATCACAAACTTCCAATTTAAACTAGCAAAAATAATTCTGCATATTTTTCAAAGTGGTCAACCCTGTTAACTTCTACTTAAAGCCCAATTATTCAAGGATATTACCGATGACTATGGGTCTTTGGGGGAAAATCAGAAGGACTTTAAGTGCCCATTAGCTAAACATAAATGACATTGAAACTTCTGGAAAAGCACATGAGGTATCTGTGTGAATACTAAATTAATTCACCCTACTCACAGCAAAGGTAAAATAGTAACAAAACATTTCCTATGAAATGAAGAAAAGGTGGAAGATTAAATATATATATGCTGTTTGGTAGCTTAGGCTATCAAAGAAAGACACATTTAAAAGTATTTACTGAATGGTAACTAAATACTGAGTCATCACTGAGAAACATTTACATTGTTAAAGGTACCCATTTTGTAACAAGATAGGCAGTTATAGAAGTCTTCCGGAATAAGTGTTCTCAACCACTAGTCAGAAATCTTTAAGAAAATAAAATATTAGAGGACTGTCAATTAAGCTCATGAACTTATCCTAGAAAAAATGCTACATACCTCACTGTGGTTGCTTTTAAAGTGCTCCCTTCAGGAAGCTATGCACCAATGCTAATGCTTAGTGTACTCTTCAAAGCAATTTTGGAACTCTTTTGCTGGAACGGCCATCAGTTCTGTCGGTGTATTACTCTTGATGTCCTGAAAGCCATCAAAATGTCTTTCAATATTTTGATTATCTTAGAATAAAGAAAAAAGTTATTGGGGGCCTGATCAGGTGAGTAGGTAGGGTACTCCAATATAGTTAGCTGTTCACTCGCTAAAAACTCCCTCACAGACAACTACACAGTTAAGTTTGTGAACTTGCCAGCATGCCACTGTGCACAACGACCATTCCAGAAAGAATACTGAAATTGCTTTGAGGGGTAGACTAGGCGCTGGTATTGGTGCATAGCTTCCCAAGGGGAGTACTTTGAAGATGACCATAGTAGTGATATTCAGCAATGAGGTATGTAGCACTTAGAACAATTAAGTTCATGGACTTAATTGTTGGATCTCGTATACACACACAGACACACACATATATATGCTCTAGGCAGATTTAACAAAATGAAAACACTATTTATGAAACCTCAAGATTCATACAGTCCAATTGGGCAGAGGGGTGTGTGTGTGTGTATGCGTGTGTGTGTGTATGTATAAAGGCCCCTATATTAATACACATATAGAAACCCTGATAGCATAGTAGTTAAGTGTCACTTCTGCTAACCAAGAGGTCAATAGTCTGAATCCTCCAGGCAGTCCTTGGCAACTCTATAAGACAGTTCTACTCTGTCCTGCAGGGTCCTTATGCATTGGAAATGACTCGCTGACAGTGGGTTTGGTTTGGGGGTTTATATTAGTATACGGGGTCCTTACTATAGACTAGGCACTGTACCAAGTGCTTCACAGAAACAATCTTATTTAACCTTTACAGCCATCTATAAGGCGAGGTCTTTTATTAGGCCCATTTTACAGGTGAAGAAACTGATGCTTAGAGGGTCAAATATCTACCCCATAGTCTCCCAGTTGGAAACCACAGAACTGGGAATCAAGCTGGGCTCTGTCACTCTTTCAGTATTTCATAAATTTGGCAGGGCGAAGTAGTTAAGGCTCGGGAAGCAAAAAGCCTGGTTTTGAATTATGTTTTACCCCATTCCTTGGTAGGTGGCCTAGCACAAGTTTTTTTAACCTCTAATAACAACGAGCTTCAGATAGTTGGAGGTGTGTTTGCAGAGGGGAGGCATGGGCAGAGAAGTGGAGGGAGAAGTGACGTGTGTCTGAGGGATGCTGGCTGGTGCAAAGCCTGTATGTTTCAGAGCCATGGAAATGAAGCCTGTAACCAGAGTAAACTGTTGTGGGCCTTACATACAAAGGCAGATGTTCTCACTTCATCCTGTAAGCAACTGGGAGACTTTGGAAATTGAAAATCACAGCTTGAATTAATATCTTCTAGATGGTTGTTGGAAACCCTGGTGGCGCAGTGGTTAAGTGCTACATCTGCTAACCAGAAGGTCAGCAGCTCAAATCCACCAGGTGCTCCTTGGGAAATCCTATGGGTCAGTTCTACTCTGTGCTAAAAGGTTGCTATGATTCTGAATTGACTCAACAGCGGTGGGTTTGGTTGGGTTTTATGTTGTTTGATGGTTGCCATTGAGTTGACTGCCGACTCACGGCAACCGTAAGCATTATGGAGTAGAACTCCTTCATTGGACTGTCTTTCTGTACTTATTAAGGAAGCAGTTTGTCAGGCCTTGCTTCCGCAGACCATCTGGGTGGGTTTGAACCAACAAACTCTAGGTGGACAGCCCATCGCAAACTGCTTGCACTACCCAGGCTCTGATGTTCTATATTGCTTCTCTGTGATTAAACCCAAAAACCAAACCCACTGCTGTCCAGTCAATTCTAACTTACAATGACCTTATAGGACAGAGCAGAACTGCTCTACAGAGTTTCCCAGGGGTGCCTGGTGGATTTGAACTGCTGACCATTTGGTTAGCAGACATAACACTTAACCATTATGCTACCAGATTTTCCTTTCTATGATTAAATATGGAAAAATAAAGATAACTACTCTCAAACTCTTTGGGTCTGTGTCTTAGAGGATTTAAGTACTTTGACACAATCTAAGGTAAACTTTGATACTTTTGTTGGACACATCTCTAGAGTACCAATAACTTGGAGAAAATTCAGGATGGTGGGGTTAAAATAAGTAGTGAATAAGGTGGTCAATATTTCAAAAATTACAGTGTTTATAAGCTTTCTTTATACATCATCCCCAATCCCCACCTCAGCAAATGAGATGCAAAGAAAATGTCAAAAGATGAAAACTATGGCATAATTTACTGAATTACTTGTTAGTCTAAACTACTTATTATTTCTCAACCTAGTTAATATGATTAATAGTCAGTAGACATATGAAGACAATCTTTAGCAGGCAGCTCAACTTCCACAGAAATACATTTTCCATGTTACCCTATATATAGCAGTAAATAAATACATTTTTACTTCTCTCATGAGACCAGTCTTTGAAAAGTAACTTAATGTATTTAGCTTGTGAGAAAATAAACTGTCTACATTCTCATGGTTTTCACATCATTCATCTTTCAGAGGACTTTTTTTTTCTGCCCTTACTAGAAAGTATTAGTTATCTCTTTAAATTCTCTACACGCCTTCATAGATGGGATTAAAACATTAAACCCTACCTAAGGTTTGAAGAAACATGAGTACTATTATTTAATCTTTTACATGTTCAGAGCACTAGCTGTAGTAACCTTTTCTGATAATTTTGTTTCACTTTTTTTCTAAAATGCTTAATGTTTTAATTGTTTTTGTTCAGTTTTATCATGCCTCAGAGCCCTGGTGGCACAGCGGTTAAGGGTTAGGCTGCTAACCAAAAGGTAAGCAGTTCAAATCCACCTGCCACTCCTTGGAAACTCAATGGTGCAGTCCTACTCCACCCTACAGGGCTTCTATGAGTCAGAATTGACCCAACAGCGATGGGTTTCTGTTGAGCTTCCAGACTAAGTCAGACTAGGAAGAAAGACATCTTGATCCACTTCTGAAAAAATTTTTCCAGTGAAAGCATTATGACTGGCAAGAGAAAATTGTCTAATACAATGCCAGAAGACGAGCTGCTCAGGTTGGAAGGCACTCAAAATACAACTGGAGAAAAACTGCCTCCTCAAAGGAGAGCTGACCTTGATGACAAGCATGGAATCAAGCTTTTAGGACCTATATTTGGTGATGTGGCATGACTCAGAATGAGAAGAGACAGTTGCAAACATCCCTTAATAATAGCAATGTGAAATGTAAGAAGTATGAACCTAGGAAAAGGGGAACTCACAAGAAATGAAATGGAATGCAGAAACATCAATGTCACAGGCATTAGTGACCTGAAATGGACTGATATTGGTCATTGAATCAGACAATCATATAGTATATACTATGCCATGAGAGACAACTTGAAAAGGAATGGTGTTGCATTCATCATCAAAAAGAACATTTCAAGATCTACCCTGAAGTACAGTGCCGTCAGAGATAGGATACTATACTATCCATACACCTATAATGAAGACCAGTTAATGTGACTATTATTCAGATTTACACAGCAACTGCTAATGCCAAAGATGACAAAATTGAAGATTTTTACCAACTTCTGCAGTCTGAAATGATCAAATATGCTATCACGATGCATGATCAATTATTGGTGATTGGAATATGAAAGTTAGAAATGAAGGAGGAATAGCAGTTGGAAGATACGACCTTGGGGATAGAAATGGCACCAGAGAATGTATGATACAATTTTTTTAAGGATCAATATCTTTTTACTTGCAAATGAATATTTTTGCCAACATAAACAGAGACTACACACATGAGCCCTATCCAATGGAATACACAGGAATCAAACTGGCTACATCTGTGCCAAGTGATTAAGGAAAAACTTGGTGTCTTCAGTCAGAACAAGGTCAGAGGCTAACTGTGAAACTATCAGTTGTTCATATGCAATTTAAGTTGAAGCTAAAGACAATCAGAACAAGTCCAAAACAGCCAATGTATAATCTTGAGTATATTCCCCTGGAATTTAGAGACTATTTCAAGAAGAGATTTGACTCATTAAATACTAATAACTGAAGACCGGGTAAGTTGAAGAATGACAGCAAGGTCATTATACAGGAAAAAAGCAAGAAGTCACTACAAAGACAAAAAAGAAAGACCAAAATTTGTGTCAGAATAGTCTCTGCAACTTAAATAAACTAGTGGAAGAAATGAAGTAAAAGAGCTGAACAAATTTCACAGAATTATTCGAGAAGACAAAGTATTGTAATGAAATGTACAAAGACTTAGGGTTAAAAAATCAAAACATGAGAACATGCTCAACATCTTTCATTTATCAAGGTGAAAGAACTGAAGAAAAAGTCAAGTCTTGGGTTGCGATAGTAAAAGATTCTAAGGGAAAACTACTAAATGATGCAGGAAGCATCAAAAGAAGCTGGAATACAGAGTCACTGTACCAAAAAGAATTGATGTTCAGCCATTTCAGGAGATAGTACGTCATCAAGAACCCAGGGTACTGAAGGAAAAACATCCAAGCTTCACTGAAGCCAATGGTAACAAACAAGCTCCAGGAATTAAAAAAAAATATCAACTGGGATGTTTTAACAAACATACACAATGCTGGAAGCACTCACTCACCTATGCTAAGAAACGCGCAGGAAAGTTACCTGGTTAACCAACTGGAAGAGATTCAAATCTGTGCTAATTGCAAAGAAAGGTGATCCAACAGAATGAAGAAATTATCAAACATTATAATTAATACCCTATACGAGTACAACTAAAATATTGCTGAAGATCTTTCAAAAGCAGTTGCAGCGGTACATCTACAGGAAACTTCCAGAAATTCTAGCTAGATTCAGAAGATGATGTGGCATAATGCTTATTATTGCTGATATCAGATGGATCTTAGCTGAAACAGAGAATATTAGGAAGATGTTTACCTGCGTCTATGCAAAGACATTCAACTATGTGGATCTTAAGACATTATGGGTAACATTGCAAAGAACAGGAATTCTGGAACACTTCATGATGCTCAAGCAGCGCCTGTACATAGAGGAAGAGGCAGTTGTTCAAACAGAACAAGGGGATACTGCAAGGTTTAAAATCAGGAAAGGTATGTTTCAGGGTTGTATCTTTCACCAAAGTTATTCAATTTGTATGCTGAGCAAATAACTGAAGAAGAGGGACTATATGAAGAAGAATGAGGCATCAGGATTACAGGAAGACTCATCAAAAGCCTGAAATACACAGATAACATGACCTTGCTTGCTGAAAGTGAAGAGGACTTGGAACACTTACTAACAAAGATTAAAGACTATAGTCTTCGTAAAGAAATATAACTTAAGGAAAGCAGAAATCCTTACAACTAGGCCAATAAGTGGAGAGAATATTGAAGTTGCTGAGGATTTCATTTTACCTGGATCAAAAATCAACACCTATGAAGGCAGCAGTCAACAAATCAAACCATGCATTGCACTGGGCAAATCCACTGCAAAACTTCTGTTTAATGGGTTGAAAAGCAGAGATGTCACCTTAAGGGCTAAAGCGTGCCTAGTCCAAGCCATGTTGTATTCAATCACTTCATCTGCATGGGAAAGCTAGACAATGGATAAAAAAGATCACAGAAAAATTGATGCCTTTGAATTACGGTGTTGAAAAAGAATATCAAATATACTGTGGACTGCCAGAGGAACAAACACCTCTGTCCTGGAATAAGTACAGTCTGAATAGTCTCTAAAACAAGTATGGCAAGACTTGTTCTGACACACCTTGGACATGTAAGCAGGAAGAACCAGTCTCTAGAGGATATCATGCTTAGTAAAGTAGATGATCAATAATAAAGAGCAAGATCGTCAGTGAGATGGGCACAGTGGCTGCAACAACAAGTTCAAGCACAACACTCATTGTGAGGACCAGGCAGGGTTTCCTTCTGTTGCACACAGGGTTGCTATGACTCAGAACCAACTTGACAAGACCTTACAACAATCTTTACAGTAACAGAGTGCCACATCTTTCTCCCAGGAGCAGTGGGTGGGTTCAAAACACGGACCTTCAGGTTAGCAGCTGAGCACTCTAACCACTGTACAACCAGAGCTCCTTAGGATTAATCTGTTGTTGTTGAGTTGATTCAGACTCATAGCAACCCTGTGGGACAGAATACAATTGCCTCATCAGGTTTCCAATGAGCAGTTGGTAGATTTGAACTGCTTACGTTTTGGTTAGCAGTCAGGCTGTTAAGCACTGCTTTGATACTCAGTAGGAGAACGGGACTCCCATGACTAAGTCTAAAAAAGGTAGAATAAAATAAAGTTGCAAAAATTTCTTCTAGGCAAACCAAAGCTTTTATTTTTATTTATTTATTTGCTTCTTAATTAACTTTTTTCATTGTGTTTTAAGTGCAAGTTCACAAGCAAGTCAGGTTCTCATACAAAAACCTACACACTTTTTGCTGTATCACTCTAGCTGTTCTCCCTACCCTGTGACAGCATACTCCTCGTCTCACCCTGTATTTCCCACATCCATTCAACCAGCTTCTGTCCCCCTCCAACTGCTCATCTCACCTCCAGACTAGAGCTTCCCAATTAGTCTTCTGTATCTACCTAAGCCAAGAAGCACGCTCTTCACCAGTATCACCTTAGATCCTACAGATCTGTTCAATCCTTGTCTGAGGAGTTGGCTTCTGGAGAGGTTTCAGTTCTAGGCTAACAGAGAGTCCTGGGGGCATATGTTCTGAAGGACCTTCCAGTGTGTCGGACCATCAGGTCTGGTCTTTTTACTAGAATTTGAGTTCTGCATCCTACATTTCTCCCTCTCCACTGGGGCAGTCATTGGTAGTAGCCAGGCACGTTCTTCCATTTTCAAGCTGATGTAATATCTAGTTTACGTGGCCCTTGGTGTCTCTTGGGCTCATATTTTCCTTACATCTTTCATGATTTTCATTCTCCTTTGCTCCAGGTGGGCTAAGATCAATTGGTGCTTCTTAGAAAGCCACTTGCTAGCTTTTGAGACCCCAGCCACTACTCACCAAAGGGGGATGCAGAATATTTTCTTAATAAACTTTGTTAGGCCAATTTACCTAACATCCCCTGAAACCATGGTCCCCAGACCGCTGCCTCTGCTACTCTGTCTCTTGACATGTGTCGTATTTAGGAAGCATCTTTGCTTTTGGTTTAGTGAACCAAAGCTTTTAATATGTTCATACATACTTGGGAATCTCTAAGGTAGAGTAATAGTGACAGCATTTTTTTAACTTATGTAATCATGGAAACCCCTTTCACAGACTACCTACCACCCATCACTGTTCCACAGAATGCACTTCAGAGAATGTTAACATGGAGGTACACAGTGCATGTCTACTTTCTCTCATGGTATGGATGAGGATGACTTGAGGGAGAACTGGTTTCCTGAATTGGTATTTTTTCTTAATATGATCTGTGTTAACCCATAAATAAACCTCTTTATCAAAGGACTGGGTCTTCTGCTTCTGGATTTTGACCCATACTCCCACACTCGATGTCTACCTCAGGCTTCGCTCATACCCACCTATCACTTGACTACGTTCCCAGTGACTTCAGAAACAGAACTCACATCATCTACAGAGAATTCAAGTCACTACTGAGAGAAGGGATATCTCAGTTAATCCAGGAGAAGGTTCTTTCAGGCATTGTCTCAGGTGATTAAGTGATCCCTCAGCTGAATGAAGGCCTCTGAACTGTCGTACTGAAACCTCCATCAGCCAGTTTGCTCAGAATTTAGGTACAGACGACCCTTGCAAAGGACATCTTACAAACTATGTCTTTGGCATCTCAACTACTTAGGAAGGAAAAAAGCAATGAGTCATAAAATCTTCCATTTTGCTGAATTTTGCTAAGTAGGTTGCTTCACCAATTTGGCTTTAATTTTCCAAATATTAAAGTAACAAAAATACCATTTTCTACTTCATCTCATGCTGTGAAGATTTAGTGAAGTAATAATAACTTCTACAATTTAACTCTTACCTATGAGTTTGTTTCAGGCAAATGGTTTGCTTACTGGGTCTCTGTTTCTTGCAAAATGGCAACAATATTGTTTTCTCAAGCTGCTTGGCAAGGTGGTAGTTAGGGACTAATGAAGATGAATATCTTTTAAAATCTTTATTTTACTGTACACCTTTGAGGATTTTTTAAAAATCAAAATGGTTTTCTTAAGAAGTCAAAGAAAACCCTCCTCTACAATATTTATGGGAATAATTTGAGTCATTTTATCTTAGTACTTTTATTTTTTAGAATTTGACTCTGTGTCACATTAAAATGGAAAGTAAACCCTATCTTTGTGGACATAATGTGGGTTTCCATCAACTGTTCATGCAAATAAACAAAAACCTATCTTTCAAAACATAACTGTTTCTTTAAATTTCTCATTTCTTGATTTTTCCCATTGTCTGCATCTTGTCACTTCTTGTATCTTGTATCTTCATGTGTGAAGACCACTGAGCCCACCTGGAGAATCCAGGATAATTTCCTTCAGCTTAACTACCTCTGCCAAGTTTCCTTTGCTGTATAAGGTTACATATTCACTGAAAGATGTTATACCAGGAATGGGACCCAAGTTGAGTAATCTTTGATTCACCTGGGAACCTAACCAAATACACAGCTCTCAATCAGACCTGAAGATGTTCTTCGTTGTCTGTGCTTTACAGCCTGTCCTCCAGCCCTGCGCCTGCTGTTCTTTGGCTTTGCTTCTTCTCCTGACATTTTGCTGATATTATGCCTCACATTTGGCTGTGGACTCACTTCTGTTTTCCACGAGAAGTGGCTTGTACTTCTGACTCGGGTGAAAGCTTGACTTTGAGACAATCTCTTTGCATTATCCCACTAAATAATTGACCTTCAACAGACTTGATGGGGAGGATAGGAGTTGGGGAGAAATGAGACATCAGGGGTCACATTAGGTGTGTTAGTTTCCAATCATTGCTGTAATCAACTACCATAAATTTGGTGACTTTAAAAAAAAATAAAAACCATGGTAGTCAAGTGGATTCCAACTCACAGCAACCCTATAAAACAGAGCAGAAGTGCCCCGTTAGAGTTTTCCAGGAGCAGCTGGGGGCTTTGAACTGCCAATCTTTTGTTTAGCGGCTGAGCTCTTAAACCAGTGTGTCACCAGGGCTCCAGTAAATTACCCATTGCCGTCAAGTTGATTCCAACTCATAGCAACCCTATAGGACAGAGTAGAATTTCTCCCTACAGTTTCCAAGGAGTGCCTAGTGGATTCAAGCTGACAACCTTTTGGTTAGCAGACACAGCATTTGGTTAGCAGACACAGCATTATACCACAAACCCATCACTGTTTCCCTAATAACTTAAGACAATATAAAGTTATTATCTTTTAGGTTTGAGGGGTCATGGATCTAATGGGGGCTAAAACCTAGGCGTCCACCCAACTTCTAGAGGCTCCCCATAGTCTCTGGGCCCTGGTCACACTATATCTCTCCTTCCATTATCAAATCTCTTTCTTTATTTCAGACTCTCCTGTGTCTCTCGTTCCTGTATAAAGACTGTTGTGATTACACTGAACCCATCTGGAAAATCCAGGATACTTTCCTCATCTCAACATTTTCAGCTTAACCACATCTGCAGTTTCCTTTGCTATACAAGGTTATACAGTCACAGGTTTGGGGGGTTAGGATATGCACATCGTTGGGGGCCATTATTCTGCCTACCACAAGAGGGAAATAACTCTAAGTGGAAGAAGAGGTCAGAACCTCAGATCCCAACTAAGCGCAAAAACGACATCAAAACTGACAGATTCTGATCTACTCTCTCCTCTTGGGAGCCCAATTACCCCTTTTCCAGCCTTGTCTCTGACAGCCTTGCCTCCAACAGGCTATGATCTCATCTTCTTTTCTTGACAGAAGGAAAACTGCTCTCAAGTTCATCTCAAAGACAATGAGCTAATCGAGGCTAATGTGCTCTTCAGACAGAGTTGCATTATCACAGAGACTTTCTGAGAAGACGATGCCTTTTATTCACCTCCCCAGTGAGTAAGGTAACTGTTGAGAATTTGTGGCCACATGAAGAACGATGAAGAACCCACTAGGAAGATGCTTTGCTGAGAAATCCTCTCAAGTCCCATCAGGCAAGGATTTACCTTAAGGGCCTACACTTTTGTGTAGGTCTGAACATAGAGGAAGAATTGTTCCCCACAGTGAGTAGAAAGACAATTCCAAGCTTTTCCTGGTTATGTCTTTGAAATGTAGCTTTCCCTATATATTCATAAAAAAAATAAAAAGTTCCCTTTGATGTCAACTAGTGTTGATGATACAAAGATCATCAAAAATTTTAACAATGTTACTTGAGCCAGAACACGGAAAAGGAGACCTTTAGTCCATTTAGTCTAAATTTTTGGCCATTTTAACAAAGAAAAGGAAACTCTGGTTGATTAGTGGTTAAGTGCTACAGCTGATAATCGCAAAAGATCAGAAGTTCAAGTCTAGCAGGTGCTCCTTGTAGTTCTATTCCATCCTATCGGATTGCTATGAGTTGGAATCAACTTGACGGCAGCAGATTTGGTTTGGTTTGTTTAACAAAGAAGACTATTAGACAAAGAAAACTATTGGTGTCTGTTAATGCTACAGTTTTAATGTTTGCTTTATCTGATACCAAATGATTTACCTAAATGCTTCTTTTGTTTGTTTTTTAACCCATGTTTTAGTCTTCCCTTTTTAAAGCTAAATACGTTCAGTATCTAAACATGTTTATGCATTTATACTGCCCTTGACCCATTCTTGAGTTCTTCCATATCAGTTTGGTTAAAATTTGGCCATGCTTTCTGAAATACGAAATCTCCCAAAAGGAAAAGTAGCTGACATACAAGGGGCACATCCTTACAGCACTCAAGTGTAGTATCATGACAGCAACTACTCTCTGTTATCATAGTTGTTATAGATCTTTCCAGTAGAGCATAAACTTCTTTAGAGTTGGGGCCACGCTTTCATTTTCAGAACTTCAGCATAGAGACTAGAACCATGCCTCTCCGATGCTAATTCAGTGGATCCTAAGACTGAGCAATGCTTATGAACGAGAGCACTGGAGCTATAATGAGCACGTTTAACTTCTTGTTCTCCCACTTTTCAGATGTGTTTCATTAGTCAAGCTACTTTGCCTTTCAGCCATTCAGATACTTCCTCTCTGAAATGAAGGCCATAATAGTACCTTCCCCACTTCACTGAGTTGTTAATAGGATTAAACAGATACCACTGGTACAGCACTTAGAAAGTCCAGCACATTTTTGTTTTCACATGTGTGATACTGAATGATATTATCACTGCTGATGCCCTTGTTATCTAGACTGATCTGTCTATCTTGCTCATTACCCAATCCCTAGAACAGTACCTGGTATCTAACAGCCACTAAATAAGTATTTCTTAAATGAATGGAGAATTAATGAATGATAACAGACTTCTGGGCTCCCAACTTGTCTCTTTCCAGCATATTTGCCACACTAGTGGCATATCTCATTGCTTCCCCATATTACACACCTCAGTTACTCTCCTTTGTCTTCATAATAAAATCTAAACACATTACCCAGTTATCATGACCCTTCCAGGTCTGGCACCTGCATTCCAGTCTAGCGTAATTCCATAACAATTTCTCACATGCACTAAATGATCTAGGTACAAAGATCTACCTACACTTCACTAAAAGCTAGGTTCTTTCAGAGGGCCCACAGACATTCTGTTCCCTCTGACCACAACGCTTTTCCTTTTGGCTGACTTTGAACCATTTTTTAGGATTCGCAGACATCCTGTCTCTGGGAAACTGTCCTTGACTAAGCTCACTCTGGGTGAGACAGTTTCCTTACATGCTGTGATGGGATGTGATACTTATTTCTCTCTTGTTATGCATCACATTACAATTTGTCTTCTTGCCTTCTACTAGATTATGAAGTCTTAAACCAAGTCAAGTGCTTCAATTATCTTGGTATCCTCAGAGTTGTTCAATAATGGTTTGATGAACAGGTGAAGAAGCCCTCCCAGAGCTGCAAAAGTAGAAGGTCACGGACACAGCAACAACTTACACAATACCACTAGGAAACCAGGGAAGAGCATGAAAGGGAGCAAGAACTCCCAAAGAGGAATAGAAAAAGCAGTATCCTATAGAAATAGTTCACGATTGCCTTAAAATATTTTAATGAAATACTATATGTGTTTGCTCCTTGCAATTTCTCTCACCCAGGCCCCCTCCAAGTGACTGGCACAAAGCAGGATTGAATTCTTATTGGCTGGTGGATTGCCTAATTCTGGCTCAATAGAATCCATCAAGAACTAAGTCCAAAGTTACATAAAATAGCCCTAAAAATTACATTATTCTAAGCCCAGATAATCAGAGCGACATATTGAGAGTCAGAATTTACTGGCCTCCTGCAGTGAGAAGACTCTTGTAATAGCTGGTGAGCATCAACAATAACAGTACAAAAAAAGACAAAATTTGGTTTCAAGCTTTACATTGCTAACAGAAGAGACAGGATACCTACGCATAGTAAAAGTATTGCAACAATATATAGCAAACATAACAAAGGTCCACTCTTCGGACACGGATGGATCGGACTTGGCGATGCAGAGTCACCATATATTGGATGCACTTTATGGTTCTATGCATCTATAGGATATCATCCTGCTGACCTCTGGCTGGAGGAAGGAGAGTGGGTAGAGACGAGGAAAAAGGAGGCTGTTTGGAGGATGAGACATGTATGGAGCAGAGAGGAATAGTGTGCTGTCACCGGACAGGGAGAGCAGCGGAAGCTGCATACAGGTGGGCGAGTAAATTTATATGGCAAAGTACATTTTCACTCAGTCACAATTAAAAAAAAAAGTTATTCTGGCCTTGATGACAGTAGGAACCGTAACCAATTGAGCCCCTGCCTGTCATGGAGTCTCTTTCTGTCCTCACGCACAGCTAAATTAGATTACGGGAATAAGAGATACAATGATTTACTTCCCTACCTCCATTCAAACATCCCTCATTGTGTAGAATTCAAGAAGTACGACTCATGAGGTTGTTCCAGGGATGGCTTTATTCTCTTCACTACCAAGCAGCTCCATCAGAACAAAGCTGAGGAATTTAGTTCAAAGGATTGACAAGGAAGCATTTAATGCCTGTGATTGCTAATGACTCTCTTGCAGCTATGAAGAAACCAGCCAGAGGATGAAGCCACTATGTAGGTGAGAGCATAGCCAAGAAAATCACAAGGAAATGGAGCAAGAACTCCATTTGAACCATACCTGAAGGCTTCTCTGTCTTCTATATTTCTCAGTTTTATGAGCTAAAATACTCACTGTATGCAGTCCTTGAGTGGCACCAAGTGGCTAATGGGCTTACCTGCTAACCAGTAGGTTGGAGGTTCAAGTCCATCCAGACCACCTGAGAAGAAAAGGCTGGTGATCCACTGTCAAAAACTTAGTCATTGAAAATCCCATGGAGCCCAGTTCTACTCTGACACACATGAGGTCACCATGAGTTGGAAATGACAAAAGAGCAACTGGTGTACAGGTTGGTGTGTCCTTCATTGAGTTTGGATTGGGCTTCTGAGCTGTGTTCCCATAGGTACAAATAGGAGCATCTATATTCCTTATTCTTGTGTCTGCTAGTTGGAGAAGACCTTTGAAAGGCACCATGCTTTGGAAAGTTGAAATGACATGTGTACATAAGAAGAAACATAACCCGTGGAAGAGGCAGAAATATTGGCATAGGATACCAGATATACAACCTGCTGAAATGCAACAGAGGTTATAACAACCAAATTCAGGTAAATGCATAGGAGAAAAAAACACTACTCTATTTTTATAAATATCTCTGTAAAAATACCTTGAGGATTGAAAGTGACTTCTGTCTAGGGCAGAAGAACTCAAAAATGCAATCCCATACTCACAGGGGAGAATGATAGCATTTAAGTCTCAAGGAAAAGTAGAGTTATTTCTACTACTCTATCGGTGATCATCGCTGACAGGATAAATGTGGAAATTTTACTAAATAATTTCTTTTCATGGAAAGCAAATAAGACTTGCTAGCATAAATATGGTAAATGAAACAACAGGTGGTGAATACAGTTCAAGGCATTAAATTTCCATGACTCACTGAAGCCAGATGGCATGCATTTGAGAATTCTGAAGAAACTTAAGATCAAAGCATTTCAGACACTAACAATATAGGTAATTTATCATATATAAAACAACTATCAGAGTTTGGGAGATTGCCAACCACATTATATGACACTCTTAGTAGCAGTGCAAATTGTTCAGACAACTCAATTAAATGCAATGAAATCTAACAAATTTATCAGGTACCACCAATTGCAAAGCACTGTTGTAGGCACTGAGGATTCGAAGGCACTTAAGTCAAGGTCACGTCTTCTATTTCTCACACAATAACATCTAAGCTTCTTGGCAGGGCATTCAGAAATCTTCCCAGTCAAACACTACCCCAGTTCTTCAACCTCTCTTCTCTGCACTCCCATATTCCATTGCTCTCTGTCTAGTAACTTACTTTTCACCACTGCCCAGGTAGACCATACAAGGACTGCCACTTAGGTTTGTGAACTCATCCTGCTAAATATCACTATGATCACCTTTAAAGTACTCCCCAGGGGAAGCTATGCACCAATGCCACTGCCCAGTCCACCCTTCAAAGCAATTTGGGAACTCTTTTTCTGGAACAGCCATCAGAGCTGTCATTGTATTACCCTTGATGTTTTCTGAATGTCATCAAATGTCTTCCTTTCAATATTTCCTTTACCTTCAGATAAAGAAAAAGTCACTGGGGGCCAGATCAGGTGAGTAGGGAGGGTGCTCCAATACAGTTATTTGTTTACTGGCTAAAAACTCCCTCACAGACAACTAGACAATTAAGTTCACAAACTTTCCACTGTGTCAACACACACAATAGCCATTCCGGAAAGAGCTCCAAAATTGCTCTGAAGGGTGGACTAGCTGCTGGCAGCAATGCCTAGCTTCCCAAGGGTGAGTACTCTGAAGGTTACCATAGTAACATTCAGCAGTGGGATATGTAACACTTAGGATGATTAAGACTGTGGACTTGTCAGAACTCATATGTATCTAATCGAATACCAGTTGTATGTATCTGTCTATGTCATATGTATCACTTATCTGTCATATGTATATGTCATATGTGTCTCATATGTATCTATAGTGTCATCCATTCCACATGTTTTTTCCCCCTATCATGGAAACCCTGGTGGCATAGTGGTTAAGAACTACGGCTACTAACCAAAGAAGGTCAGCACTTTGAATCCACTGGGACCTCCATGCAAACCGAGGTCTACCCTGCCTTCCTGGGCTGCTATGAGTCACGATCTACTGGGCACCAACAGGACTGGTTTTTGGTTTTATCCTGGACAATAGTTTCCCTCAGTTCATGTACTTTCATTCATTCCTCAAAACCCAGTTTAAATGCTACTATTGCAAAACTTTCCTAAGAAGAGTTCACCTTTCTATTTCTCACACGGCTGCTAGAATGCTGTGATGGATAAAAACTGTATTCCCCAAACGGCTACGGTGAAGTTGTAAGTGGGGTACCTTGTTTGGAAATAAGGCCTGTAAAGATGTTATCAGTTAATACGAAGGTACACTGGGGCAGGGTGGGTCCTAACCCAACATGAGTAATGTAGCTATAAACAGGAAGAGACACACAGAGAGAGGCCAGCCGTGTGACGACAGAGACAGACAATGATGTGGTCTACTACCAAGGAAAGTCAAGGATTGCTGTCCATCAACAGAAGCTAGGGGACAGGCTGGACACAAATTGTCCCCCAAGACTCTCAGAAAGGATCAACAACATGGCTGAGATGCTGACTTTAGACCCTTAGCCTTCAGAACTGTGAGGCTAAATTTCTGCTTGTATAAGCCACCTAGTTTCTAGTACTTGGTTAAGGCAGTCCAGGAAACTAACATAAGGGTGTTGTGTAATCTACACACCTTTCTCAAGCCATATGTCTTCCACCAAAGTGCCTTTAAAGCTGGGACTATGTTTCATCCAGCTTCAGACTCACACATTCCCTCCACCACCATTTTTTAGCCAACCAAAGGATTGGTACATTGTCAGATTTCAAAAAATATTTATTAAAGAAAGAGATGAACAAAATACCAAGGTATTTATAAAGACTTTTTTTTCAAAATAAAAGAGAATTCAGAGACAAAAATATATCAACCTATAATGATTAAATAATATTTCTCTTCTGCCTGCCAAGAGAAAGATTAAAAGATGCTGTGGGAGCAGGTACCACGTTCTCTTTAGGATCTCCTCAGTCTCTAAAAGACATAACCCTGAAAGCCTGACTTGAATCAAGAGGAACCTGCACAAGTTTCCTTCAGGCAGCACTGGCTCTCTACCCAGAGTGAGCTGGCCAAATTAGAGAAGCCTATACAAGGTGTTCCTTAAACTTGAGAAACATTGGATTTAAAACAACTGTTTAACAGGATTTTTCAGTCTTATTATGCCAATTTTTGTGATAGTCCAGAATCAATACAACATGTTAATTGGTCTATGTATACATTTAGATTACAGTAATTGAGTGGCTCTGGAGAAAATGGTTGGCTTTCATGTAAAATCTGACAGAAAATCTCCATTTCAGGAGGAATTTGTGAAGTCAGAGAATATCGAGGCTGAATTGTGTTGCATTAAGTCAAACAATGAAGTAGAAACTAGACCCCGTATCCCGAGGTATTGCTGGTTCACTGGGAGGATACTTGCTTCTCATGCAGAAGACCCAGTTTCAATTCCCAACCAATGTATCCCATGCACAGCCACTACCCATCTCTCAGTGGTGGTTTCTCTGTTACTACAATGCCAAACAGGTGTCAGCAGTTTCTAGACTCATATGAGCTAAGAAGAGAACTCTGGCAATATACTTGCAAAAATTAGCCAGTGAAAACCATGTAGACCACAACAGTCTGATGCACAATCGACCCCTGGGATGACACAGGGCAGGACAGTGTTTCATCCTGTTGTACTCAGGATTCCCATGGGTCAAAGCCAACTGGAACGCAGCTAACAACAGTAACAGAGTCTATAAACGTAACAGGAAGGGTCACAGACCTACATTTGGTCCCAAAGAGACAAATGACAAAGGTCTTTGCTTGAATATTCTTATGAGCATCTTTTTCAGAGTATAGTTTTTTAAAGCGTATGAAAAGGAACACTAGGCAGGAGATTTGTGATTAAAAGAAAATGGAAAATCAGCATACTACCCTATTCCTTGAACTGTCATAAAGAATGGCATAATAAGATTATGACAAGTTCTATTAGACATTTGCCTTAAATCCAGTTTTTCTCAAACATATTTGGGTATTCTTGTCTTCAAGCAATAGCCAGTAAAACTTGTGCTCAGTACAGACGTAGGCAATACTGGGGACAATAACAAAGAGGGAAAGTCAGTAACGCTTTAATAGGAACTAAAGGTATAGACTACAATAGCTCTCTGACTACAAAAACTAGGGAGGGGGAAGAAAAAAGAGTCCCACCGAAGACAATAACCCATAACATTGGTTGAATGATACCCTCCAAGAAAATCCGTTCCTGTCCTCACTTTCAGAACTTGTAAATATTACCTTCCATGGCAAAAGAAATAATTCATACGGCAAAAGATGTGACTAAGTTATGGATCTTAGAGGAGTAGCTTATCCTGGATTATCTGGGTAGGACTTAAATATAATCATATGAATCTTTATAAAACAAGGCAGAAGGTGCTATGAAGACAAAGGCATATGAGGTCTGACAATTAAGTTCACAAACTTAATTGTTCTAAGTGTTACATACTTCACTGTTGAATATCACTGTGCTAACCTTCACCCTTCAAAGCAACTTTGGAACTCTTTCCGGAATGGCCATTGCTCACAGTGGCAAGGTGGCAAGTTTCTGAACTTAATTGCATAGTTGCCTGTGAAAGAGTTTTTAGCCAGTAAGCAAATAACTGGATTGGAACACCCTTCCTTTTCACCCGATCTGGTTCTCAATGACTTTTTTCTTTATCCAAAGATGAAGGAAACATTGAAAAGAAGACATTTGGATGACATTCGGGACATCGTGAATAATACAATGAGAACTCTGATGGCCATCTCTGAAAAAGAGTTTCCAAATTGCTTTAAAGGGTGCACTAGGTACGGGCACTGATGCCTAGCTTCCCTGCGGAAGGACTTCAAAGGTGACCATAGTGACATTCAGCAATGAGGTATGCAGCACTTCTTCTATGATGACTGTGAACTTAATTCCCGGTTCTCATAGACTGGAATACAGGGCAACCACCAGAAGCTAAAAAAAAAGGTATATAGATTCCTCCTTGAAGCCCTAGAGAAATTCTGCTTTCCCAATACTTGGATTTCAGACTTGTGGCTTCTGTATCTGTGACAAAATAAAGTTACAGTGTTTCAAGCCATCAAGTTTGTGACAATTTTTTACAGCAGCCACAAGTAACTAATACACCACAATCGAGCTATACTCTGACTGATGCCCTAAGCAGTGCTCTGCCAATCTCCAGACCATTCAAGAAGGTAAGGGCTGGGCCTGCCACTTCCATCTCTGGCACTCCAACTGTGTTTAACAACCTGCTATAGTCCTTCTTGAACTTATTTATTTATGAAAGCCTGTATAATACCTTGAGGCAATGAATTTCATAAATCTACTACTCACTGTGAATATCACCTTGGTGTATGGACTTTTTTATGATGTGGTACGTTTTCAGGGTGAATCCATTTGTCTCATTTTTCAACTTTTGCTGAATGCTTCTATCATTAGCTTAAATAAATGTGGGAAACAATTGAGTTCCACTAAATAGGATAAAGGTCACAGAGGAGGGCTTGCAGCAATTAGGCCATATTCATGAGACACATAAAAGGCAGCTCTTTCTGGGGTTAAAGACTTCTATGGAAAGCGGCCTGTTTTAGAGGGCTGAAGTTCATACCAGAGCCGCAGTCAGACCAGGGCCTTGCAGGCAAATATTCATCTTGGGAGCATTTCAAGAGCAGACGACCCAGAGAGAAAATCATGCAAGTACACAGAAATTAAACTCAGCACGAGAGTCACCTCTTCAGGATATATTTTCTCTTGGCCTTTAGTAGGAAAATGACAGTATCATTGGGTCAACATTATTGTGTAAACCCCGGTGAGATTAGTGGAAGGGTCTTAATGATTAAGCTCATAAACATGTCTTATTAATGTTTTAACACTGGCACTCTATCTGCCACCAAGAGTTCAATTTATAAAAAGAAAAATTCTAATGAAATACAACAATCATAATTTGTGGTCTATCCTCTTACATGCCAAAAAAGGCTATAAAATAGAGCATATGAAACACTGGTTACTCAGCATTAATTAAACCTTTTACCTAAAACTCTAGATCATTTATTCTCAAACATTTGTGTACCTAAGAGTCACCAAGGTGGTGAAGTTAAAAGTGGAGCTTTCTGGATACTCCTAGTTTCTCTACTTCAGTCGGTCTCGAGCAAAGATGCGGAGACTACCACCTGTTGAAAAATATGACTTTATGTGTATGTGTTGATGTATAGATATTTGATTTTACACTTACATTAACCCAAAGGTTGGTGGTTCAAACCCAGTGGTCCCATGGGAGAAAAACCTGTAACCTGCTCCTAGAAAGATCCAAAAAATACTCCATTGCCTTCTAGTCAGTTCCAACTCATAGCATCCCTTGAAGACAGAGTAGAACTGCCCCATAGGGTTTCTAAGGAGCAGCTGATGAATTCTAATGGCTGAACTTTTGGTTAGCAGCCAAGTTCTTCACCACTGTGCTCACAGGGCATCTCAGCAATGACAACAGCCTAGACTGTGGAGACAGTGGAACACTTTAGACACTGCTGCTGGGAACGTAAAATGGTACAACCATTTTGGAAGTCAGTGTAGCTCTTCCTTAAAAAACTAGAAAGGGAAATACCATATGATCCCTTGATTCCATTCCTCGGCATATATTCTACAGAAATAAAAGCTGTCACCTGAATAGATATATGCATGCCAATGTTTATTGCAACACTGCCCACAATAGCAAAAAGAATCAACATAGGTGTCCCTCACTGGCTGAATGAATAAATAAATTAGGGTATATTCACAAAACAGAATACTGTACAATGATAAAGAATAAAGATGAATTCACTAAGTGTCTCATAACATGGCAGAATCTAGAAGGCATCATGCTGAGTACAATTAGTTGCAAAAGGACAAATATTGTATGAGACCACTATTATAAGAACTCGAGGAAATGTTTAAACACAGAAGAAAACATTCTTTGATGGTTATGTGGGAGGGGACAAAAGAAGAGGGTCTTCACTAATTAGCTAGGAAATATGAATTATTTTAGGTGAAGGGAAGGATAACACACAATACTGGAGACATAGCATAATCCAGCTAAACCAAAAGCTAAGATGTTTCCTAAACACAACCATCCACTTTGAGGGACAGAGTAACAGGGGCAGGGGTTCAGGGAACATGGTTTCAGGGAACGTCCAGGTCAACTGGCATAACAAAATTCGTTAAGAGAATGTTCTGCATCCCACTTTGGTGAATGAGATCTGAGATCTTAAAAGCTAGCAAGCAACCATCTAAGAAGTATCAACTGGGCCCCAACCACATGGAGCAAATGAGACAGAATAACACCAAAGAAAAAGGAAAATATGAACTTTAGAGACAGAAAGGGCCACATAAACCAGAGACTACATCAGCATGAGACTGGAAGAACTAGATGGTGCCCATCTACCACCAATGACTGACTTGACAAGGAACTCAGCAAACAGTCCCTGATAGAGCAGGAAAAGTATGGGCTGCAGAACTCAAACTCTAGTAAAAAGACCAAACTGGATGGTCTGACAGACTGAAGGTTCCTGGAAGAAGTGGCCCCCAAACTCTATGTTAGGCCAGGTCTGAAGCCATTCCTAAAGTCAACCCTTTAGACAAAGGCTAGAATAGACTATACAACATAGAATTATCCTAGAAAAGAATTTGTTTCTTGGCTTAACAAGATAAGGAGACTAACCGGGCAGCTCCCATCCAGAGGTGAGACGAGGAGGCAGAGGGGAACAGGAGCTGGTTCAATGGACAGGAGAGAATGTGGAAAGGAGGCATGTGCTGTCACAGTGTGGGGAGAGTGGCTAGGGTCATGTAACAATGTTTTAAGTTTCTGTATGACAAAGTGACTTGAACTGTTAACTTTCCCTTAAAGCACAGTAAGATATTTCAAAAAAAAAGAGACAGAAAGAAAAGAAAATCGGTATTGACTCCACATACAAACTGCTTGACATCAGAAAAAAACCCTGAGTTCTTTCACCATGTGGCGTGGGAGGGAGGGGAGAGCCTAGAAAATCCTATGGGACAGTTCTGCTGTGTCATATAGGGTTATTGTGAGTCAAAAACCAATTTCACAGCACCTAACAACATTTTACAATTTGAGATAGAGGGAGGATGAGGTCAGAGGGACAGAATGCAGATACAGATGACATAGGTAATGTATATAAATACAGAGATTCAAACACCAGTTACCAATTTATAGAGTTGGTATAACTTTATATTAAATATAAAATTCTGGTCAACCTATCATCTCAATCATCTCAAAGACAGCTGTATTATACACACAAATGATATCTCTTTTGTAAACTTTTATACCCTTGAAAGAATTTTACAGACTTACAAGGGATAAAAGTCATTAACCTTTAGTGAAGACTCACTGTTAGCCAACACTGTTCTAAGTTCCTTATGCCTGGTAATACATTTAATCCTCACACCAAGCCTATAAGGTAGATGCCATGACTATCCGCTCTTTTATGGACAGGGAAAGAAGCCAGAAGTTTGCTCAAGTTCCCAAGGTTACACTGCTAGTGAGCAGTAAGCAGGTGTCTGAACTCAGGCAGCCAGGCCTGGGAACTCAACACCAGGCAATACCACATCTTGAGAGCATTTGCTTGCCACTGAAACATTTACCAGCTTTCTCAAAGCTTTTCTATATGACTTTTTGTAGACTAAGGAAATTCTACAAAATTATTTTATTTATTTATTTATTTTTCAACACTTTAAGCCACATATTAAAAGGATGAACTTGGATTTAGGACCCCGCTTCCTTCTTTACAGACCTACCAAGGGATGTTATCATTTTATAGACCCTGTTTTGAGACTCTGGAGTCAAAGAGGACCTTGGTCACAATTTCTAGAATCAAATTTTGCAAGAACAGGAAGGACACTGGCACTCTAAGGGCTTGTGAGGTGGGCTGTCATGGTGCATTCTAGAAGGTCGCAATTTTAAGGTTTGCAGGTTCTTCTATTAATCCCTGACAGAACACAAAGCACTAAGCAGTCTCCTTTCATAATTACAACATCATAGGCTCCAAATGACACAGATATAAATACCTCAAAGACTACCTATCTTTTCTCATTAGCAACAAAGGCGAGCATTTCTATGAGAGATGTAAGAACACATCCGCATTTCACAGAATGACTGATCCACCTCCGGGATTTTTCTCTGACTTTCCTCTCACTTTTAAATGTAGATCCTCTTCTTCCTCAAGGCTTTCTTTGCACACTGACCTAGTGCATATGTGTGATCTTCTTTTTAAAGTTTTAAAAAATAAACAGATGACAGCAATAAAAAACATAAGAACAACAGTTATGGTAGTCTGTCCCAACTCATGGTGACCCCATGTGTGTCACAGAGTTGAGCTGCACTCCATAGAGTTTCCACGGGTGTGACCTTCTGGAGGGACATCACTAGGTCTTTCTTCCAAGCTGCCTCTGGGTGTTTGAGCAGCCACCGTTTAGTTAGCAGCAAAGCTGGCCCCTCCCGTACATCCACTCCCAGATGTGCCTCTTCCCTTGCATTACTGGTTTGTCTTCTCTGGGCTTCTCTCCACTTGAAAGCCACTGTTACACCTCTCTCTCTCCTGTGCTAAGTATAAAGTGTCACCGCTTTAAAACAGGTTCTTCATGCAAAACCTGTTTTAAGGAGTCATTTTGCTTCTTCTGGAGTAAAGGTGACACAGTTATTAAAACTGTAACTTCAGGAGCCACCTAACACTTTCCATGACCAGGGTACTGGTGAACATACCCAACTGTTAACTGAAAGGTTGGAAGTTCAATTCCACTCAAAGGGACCTCAGAAGATAGCCTTGCCAATCTACTTCCAAAAACAATCAGCCACTGAAAAGTGCACACAGCTCAAATTCTACTCTGACACAAGTAGAAATACAAACAGTCTAGAGGCTATTGACCCTCTCCTCAAAGCTTTAAGATTTAATCAACAGGGAAACTCAGGCAGACAGAAAGAACATGTTGTAAAGCCAATGAAAGGGCAGAGGATAAAGTCCAGCTCCTTAGCCTTTATATAAACCCCGTGTGATAAGATCCTCATGCATCTGCAGCCTCTTCTCCAGCTGCTCCTGACACAGTCCCCACATGCTAGACAAGCAGAGATACAAAGGGCTCCCTGAATGTGTCAAGACCCTTCTTGCTTCTCCTCCATTGTGTATATACACGCATCCTTCCATCTGGAAAGCCACCCCCTCCTCATCTGCCTGGTGAGCTCTGTCTTCCTCGTTCAGTTTCAGCTGTGGATATTTGGCTGAGTCTTCCTTACTGACCCAGGCACACACACTTTAACACAAATCACATCGCTCTAGCTACATCCATGGTTTGTCTTCCAGAGGACTGTGAAGACCAAGGAACCTGTTCTGATTGTCCCCACAGCTTATCAGAGGAGCCAGATACCTTTAACTTTGCCATTTGCCACGGAGCCCATTTCACGTCATGGCAAATCCATGGGTCAGAGTAGAACTGTGCTTCATACGGTTTTCAGCAGCTGATTTCTGGGAAACAGGTCACCAAGCTTTTCTACAAAGGTGCCTCCAGGTGGACTCGAACTTCTAACTTTTTGGTTTGTAGCCGAACACATTAACTATTCGTGCAACCCGGGGACTCCAGTCTCATATCTCCAAAAAAATACTGAAATCACTTGCCGTTAAGTCTATTGCAACTCATAGCAACTCCACAGGACACAGCAGTATTGTGTAGGGTTTCTAAGGACAAGCTAGTAGGTTCAAACTGCCACCAGAACCCCAGCCCAGGTGCTTAATATAAAGGTGTCTGAGCAGCCAGGAGCTCAGTGGTATAATTAAGTACTTAGTGATTAAATTCTGGCTGGGATGCTAACCAAAAGGTCGGCAGTTCGAATCTGCCAGGTATTCCTTGAAAACTTTGTGGGGCAGTTCTACTCTGTCCTATAGGGTCACTATGAGTCAGAACCGATTCAAGAGCAGTGGGTTTGGTTTTTGGAGGCTGTTGCCATTGGACTAATCTGAGTTTCCATCCCAGACTTGGTAACCACTACCCATGTGGCCTTGACAATTATAATCTCTTTAAGCTTTAGTTTTCTCCTCTACAAAATAAATATAATAATACCCACCTCAGAAGGTTGTTGCAATGATAAAAAGTTTGAAAGAATGAAGACTGGAAAAAAGTATAGCTTTTAATTTAGTCATTATTAGTAAGGAATATTTCAACTATGATACAATTTCATATATCTGTATTGAAGATGTAATGAACAGAAAAAGGATGAGTCAGATGTCAGTAAATCATAGCAGGCTTTCTGGAGAAAGCATATTTTAAAATGTAAAGGTTATAATGCAAATGGAAGTCATGCCCGCTGCCATCGAGTAGATTCTGACTCACAGTGATCCTATATGATGGAGCAGAACTGGCACATCAGGTTTCCAGGTAAAGCCTAGTGGATTCCAATTGCAGATCTTCTGGTTAGTAGTGTAAGTAATACATCACTAATACACCACCAGGATTTCCAGTGAAAGTCATAGGAAGTAAAGAAAGAATGAAAACCTTCACGGTAGAAGTAATAACAGCAAAAGACCTACTGCCGTTGAGTCGGGTCCAACTCATAGAGACCCTAGAGATCTGAGTAGAACTGCCCCATAGAGTTTCTAAGGACTGCCTGGTGGATTTGAACTGCCAACCTTCTGGTTAGCAGACATAGCACTTAACTTACTATGCCACCAAGGTTTCTGTTAATGATACCAGCAATGAAAAAAAATGCCCAGATTAACACTCAAGCCTAATGAAAACCAAACCAAAATCAAACCCTCTACCACCAACATGATCCTGGCTCATGGGGACCCTACAGGACAGCACAGAACTTCCCCATAGGTTTGCCAAGGCTGTAGATCTTTATGAAAGCAGACTATGCATCTCCCATGGAATGGCTGGTAGGTTAGAATCACCACCATCTTTGGTTAGCAGCTGAATCCTTAAACACTGCACTACCAGGACTCCTTAAACTTTTTGAAAGAAGTGACAGAATGATGATGCTGAGATAGAATGATGGGAGACACTGGACCACAAGCAGAGTAGCCAAGAAAGAACATGGACCTCAATGAAGGCTCTTAAGCTGTGGACTACAGTTGAGTTTGGAAGATTGTTCAAGCAGTTGAGCACGGGATCTTTTGAAGCAGGATCAGATTTGGAACAAAGAGAACAAATAAGAAAGGTAACAGTCATCCAGGAACTCCATGTGGATACCAGATGACTCTCCTTTACAAATGTTAATAAGGTAATGCTAAAGGAGTTCACATTGGCAATCTTTTTGGAGCATTATTAATACTTGTAGAGGAAAAGCCACTTACTGGATCTGAAGTTGTAGCAACCAGAAAAACAGCTTTACCTGAGAATGCCCAGAAGCATTAAGGGCCAATCCCAAAGGGAAGAAGAGTAAGTGCTTTTCGAGAATTTGCTGATCTAAACTTCTGTGTATCTGCGCTTCAACAAATCAAAAGGGACTTCCTGCTGGTTCTGCTTACCTCTGTAACTAAGTCCTTCAGTTTAAGGACAGGAGAAGTTCCTGAAAGTGGAAAATTTGGAATAGTGAGAAGTTACATTCATATCAATATACCTGCTCTTCCTTTTGGAGAAGGAAGCAAAGATGTTATGTTATTAATTAAACAAAATACAGCTCCACCTGAGTTCCAGGTGATCTCTCGAAAACCAAAAATCCAAATCCACTGCCATCCAGTCACTGCTGACTGATAGCAACCCCATAGGACAGAGTAAAACTGACCCATAGAGTTACCAAGGAGCACTTGGTGGATTCAAACTGCTGACCTTTTTGTTAGCAGCCAGAGCAGTTAACCACTATGCCAGCAGGGTTTCTAGGCTTTCAAAGGTGGTTGTAAAATTGGCAGATGTTGACATTTGAATTGAAAATGCTTTATCACTACAGTGAAAATTTGGGATCCAATAGTCTAAATTTCCTTACAAAGAAGTCTGGGTCACCAAAAAAAAAAAAAAAAAAACCATTGCCATCAAGTCAATTCCAACTCATAGTAACCCTAGAGGACAGAGTAGAACTGCCCCATAGAGTTTTCAAGGAGCACCTGGCAGATTTGAATCGCCAGCCTTTCAGTTACCAGAGGTAGCACTTAACCACTATGCCACCAGGGTTTCCATGACCTGGGTCACAGGGGTCTGAAAATCCTACCAAAAAGTCTGCATCCAGCTTGCAGGACTAGATGGAACCCTGCAGTGAGGCTGTAGCTAGGGAAAGATAATGAAAAGGGTCAAAGAACAGTGGGCCATGGAAGCTGGTGAACTGGAATATGTTTGAAAACATGACCTTAAATTTCATTGTGTTGGTAAGAATTCTATATATCTTAGTGGGAAAAAAATTGTCTCCATCTACGGCCCAAGATATCACTTCTATTGCTTGTTGCACAAACATATAACCTAGTCCACTAGTGCCACTTTTTCTGGGTTGTGCCTAGCTGTGATGATACTCTGTTCAAGGTGAATCTGAAAAGCAAAAACATTAAGATCGAAGTGCCAGTGATTTCCTAGCATTATATTTTAATTGATATTTTACAGGGACCAAAGGTGGCATTAATTACCTTAAGACGCTGACAGATCAGCAGGGGCAAGGGACTGGGGACCAGGATTTCAGGAGACATCTAGATCAGTTGGTATAACTAAGTTTTCTTAAATGCTCTGCATTCTGCTTCGGTGAGTTAGCGTGCAGGGTCTTAACATCTAGCACTAGCATCAAGTGGTCCCAATCTACCTGGAGCAAAAGAGAATGAAGGACACGACATACATCAGGAAAATACAAGCAGAGGAGACAAAACGGGCCACATGATCCAGAAACTTCATCAGCCTCAGAGACCAAAAGAACTAGATGGTGCCCACCCACCATCAATGACTGCCCTGACAGGGAATACCACCTAAGGTCCCTGAGGCAGCAGAAACAACATAGGTGTGCAGAACTAGAACTCTATTAAAAGACCAGATTTGATGGCCCAGCAGACTGCTGGATGCCCTGAGGACATAGCCCCTGGATGCTCTGTTAGCCCAGAGCTGAAACCAGTATCGAAGTCAACTCTTCACACAAAGATTGGACAGAGAATGATGCTGACAAAAGTGTGCTTTTTGGTTTAAATATGTACATGAGGCTGTCTAAGGAGCTTGCGTCCAAAGGTGAGACAAGAGGGTGGAGTGGGACAGGAGGTGGTTGACTGGACATAGGAAATTAGGGTGGAAAAGAAAAGTGTGTTGTTACAGGGTAGGGAGAGCAGCTACAGTTGCAAACCAGTGTGGGTACAGGTTTTATATGGCAAATTGACTTGAATCATAAACTTTTACTTAAATCACAATGAAACGTATTTTTTTAATTACCTTAAGATGTGATATTTAAATACATACAAATTATGCTTAAAACAGTTTTTGTCTTGTGTTTCCATTTATACTTTTTATTTAACTTTTTAATCTAAAGGTTACATATTCACAGATTTCCCCAAGACAATGTATTTGGAAACACTTGTTAACAAATAACCAAATGGAGGTTTACAATAAAAAAATAGATACGCACAGGATCAGCTTGCAGTCAATCTCTTTTGAGGTATAATGACATACATCACATTTTACTTTTAAAATACACTGGTTGCCTTAGTTATCTAGTGCTGCTATAATGTCAATACCACAAATATGGGGTGCTTTAATAAATGGCAATCTATTCTTTTACAGTTTAGAAGCTAGAAGTCTGAATTCAGACCACCAGCTACAGGGGAAGTCTTTCTCGTTCTGTTGGATCTGGGGGAAGGTCCTTGTCCTAGGAGCTTCTCAGCACAGGGACTTGGAGTTCAAAGGACATGGTCTACTTCTGAATCTTCTTGCTTGGTGGTAATAAAGTGTCTCTCCTCCTTGCTCACTTTTCTCTTTTACCTCCAAGGAGGTTGATTACAACCTAATCCTGCAGATTGTATCCCACCTCACTAATACAACTCTCTCTAATCCTACCTCATTGACATCACAGTGACCCTATGAGACAGAGTAGAACTGACCCCATAGAGTTTCCAAGCAATAGGTAGTAGGTTCAGATTGCCAACTTTTTGGTTAGCAGCCAAGATCCTAACCACTTTAGTACCAGGGCTCCTTTAACATCATAGAGGTTAGGAATTACAATACAGAGGATAATTACATCATATCACAGAATGGTGGACAACCATAGAATACTGAAAACTATGGCCTAGCCATGTTGATACACATTTTTAGGGGGCACAATTCAATAACTAACAACATCTCTCTTCTCTCATCTTTCCTTGCTTGTTAAATCTCTTTTATATCTCTAAAAAGATCAATTTAACACACATCCTATACTAATACTGTCTCATTAATATAACAAAGTAAGCTCCTTCCCAAATGGGATTATTCTCACAGGTACAGACATACCCAAATCCAGAACACCATAATAAAGTGAATGTAACAGTAGAGTCATACAAGTGTTTTGGTTTCCCAGTACATATAAAAGTTATGTTTACATTATACTGTAATCTGTTAAGTGTGCAACAGCATTATGTCTGAAAAGAAATGTGTGTACCTTCATTAAAAAATACTTCATTGCTAAAATATGCTAACCATCATCCAAGCCGCCTTCAGCAAGTTGTCATTTTTTTGCTGGGGTAGCTGAGGCAATTTCTTAAAATAAGGCCACAATGAAGTTTGTTGCATTAACTGAGTCTTCCTTTCATGATAGGTTTCTTTATAGTATGTAATACTGTTTGATAGCCTTTTACCCAAAGGAGAACTTCTTTCAAAATTGGTGGAGACAGCTTCTTTCCTTAAGCCTTATGAGCCAACATTTGCTAGATCCAGACTTCCCTTCTGCAGCTTCCTCACCTCTCTCAGCCTTCACAGTACTGAAGAGAGTTAGGGCCTTACTCTGCATTAGGCTTTGGTTTATAAGAATGTTGTGGCTGGCTGGATCTTTTACTAAGACCACAGAACACTCTCCATGTCAACGACAAGGCGCATTCACTTTGTTATTTCACTGGAGTTGTAAATAAATAAAATACCAAACCCACTGCTGTTGAGTCAATTCTGACTCATAGGGACCCTACAAGGCAGAGTAGAGCTGCCCCACGAGTTTCCAAGGAGTGCCTGGCAGATTTCAACTGCCAATCTTTGGGTTAGCAGCTGTTGCACTTAACTGCTATGGCACCAAGGTTCCCACAGGAGTAGCACTTCTCCTTCAACGAGTTTTCCTTTGCTTTCACAGCTTAGCTAACTAGTTGGCACAAGAGGCCTAGCTTTTGGCCTAGCTTGGCTTTAAACATGCCGTCCTCATTAGGCTTCATCATTTCTAGCTTTTGATTTGAAACAAGAGAAGTGTGACTCTGCCTTTCCCTTGAATAGTTAGAGGCCATTGTAGGGTTACTGGTTAGTCTAATTTCAATATTGTCATGCCTCACAGTATAGGCAGGCCTGAAGAGAAGGAAAGAGACGGGAAATGGCCAGTCGATGGAGAAATCAGAACACACATAACATTTATTGATTATGTTTGCCATCCTGGCACACACACTCCCCCCCCCCCAATCACAATAGTAATATCAAAGATCACTGACCACACATCATCTAACAGATATAATAATAATGGAAAGAATTGAAATACTGGGAAAATTACCAAAATACAACACAGAGACACAAACTGAACATACACTGCTGAAAACCAGTGCTGATAGACTTGGTCTACACAGGGTTGCCAATTTCTACACAACTTAGTACCTGTGAGACGCAATAAAATGAGGTCTGTCTATACAGGGGTTAAGATTACAACACACATTTTGGTCAAAAATGACTATCACGATAATCTTAAATGTTTAAGATGGCTTTCAGTTCACAGAGCATTGTCACATTATTAATCCATTTGATGCCCACTAGATACAGCAGGGTCATTGGTGGTTTCGTGGTAGAATTCTTGCCTTCCACACCAGTGACCTGGGTTTCATCGTTGGGCAGTGCACCTCATCTGTAGATACCGCCTGTCATCAGAGGATGCTGGTGTGTTGCTGTGATACTGGACAGATTTTAGTGGGGATTCTGGACTAAGACAGACTTGGAAGAAAGACCTGGTGAGCTACTTTCAAAAATTAGCCAACAAAAACACTGTGAATCACAACACTGCAACACAAGATGGGTCAGCGCTTCTTTCCATTGTGCATGGGCTCCCATAAATTGGAGTCAGCTTGGGTGCAGCTAACAGCAATGGATACAACACACTATATATAAGAAAATCAAGATAACTGTGAAACACTTTTGGTATTAAACAGCAGTTGGCCAAATTAAAGATAATGAATCAGTTTTCCCCTCTTTGGCATGCAATTTTAATTAGCTCTAATAAGATTATATATTTAATTCCTCATGTACTGTATCAGAAATAAATCCATATGATCTAATGTTATAAAAATGTTATCATCTTGGTTCTTCCTGCCTCTGGAATATACCAGGCACCATGCAGAATATTGCTGGATTGTATAACAGAAAATAGCAGTATAAAGGAAGAAAGGTAATTCTGTTGCTTTTTTCAAGATATACCACAACAGAACTATTGACAATGTATCTCAGTTTTCTCCTTTTCTCAGTCATGTAATGCTGCTGTAACAGAAATACCAGCAACACTGCATGGCAGGTTTATTCTCTCACAGTCTAGTCAGCTGGGAGTCCAAATTCAGGGCACTAGCTCCAGGAGAAGGCTTCCTCTGTCAACTCTGGAGGAAGGTCCTTGTCATCAGTCTTCCCTGGACTAAAACCTTCTCTGTATAGGAACCCCGGGTCCAAAGGATGGGCTCTGCTCCCAGTACTGCTTTCTCGGTGATCTGAGGTTCCCACCTCTCTGCTCATTTCTCTTTCTTTTTATTTCTTGTAAGATAAAAGGCAGCACAGGCCACACTCCAGGGACGCTCCCTTTACACTGGATCAGGGATGTGACCTTAATAAGGGTGCTGTGATCCCACCCTAACTCTTTTTAAACTAATGTAATCTTGCCTCATTAACCACAGGCAGAGATTAGGATTCACAACACATAGGAAAATTATTATCCCAAAACAGAGGACAACCACATGGTGCTGGAAATCATGGCCTAACCAACTTAACACATATTTGGGGGGCACACAACTGAATCCATGACACCCCTCTAGAACAGAAAGTCATCCCCAAGATCTAGACTTCTAGTTTACAAAATTATTCTCTTAAAAATACACAGAAACAAAGCTATTCCCTTAAAAATTACACCAAAAATGCTAAACCTGTTTGAAAAAAAGAATGTATGGCTATAAATATAATTGTTGCCCTCTAAGAAACTGATGTTTCATTGATCACTATTTCAGAACCGTTCACTCAGGTCTGTGTATGACTTTCATGTAATACACTCGGTCAACAAAGTTGCACGCAATGATTAGTATTTTTACCACAAAAAGAAAAGCTGTATCCATTAGAGCAAATTAATTCTTGATCAGATAGTCCAAAAACAAAAATTATGTTCTTATTGTGACAGTGGACAGTCCCTTTTCCAGCTGGGCTCTTACACTAAGAAATATGTTCAATCACCCTTTAGCCAGGGTCTGAGGCTTTTTCTGAGTAGCAACAGATGTTTGATATGTACATTTTTTTTTTTTCCAAAAGCTCTTCTTATGTCAGACATCTCTCCACTCATAATTCTTAATTAACTTGGGGTTAACTTGCTACCAAAGAATTCATCATGTTGTACCGTTTAACCCAAATAGCCAAAGGATTTAAAATCTTACCATTTTATAGAAATTAATAAAGTTTTTTTCAGTGTGAAAAAGAGGAACCTGACTCAGACATGCAAATACAATGTTTCCTTAAATTCATATTCACTTTGGAATACATTTAAATTTGTTCATCTTTCTAAAAGACGTTTCCAGCTCTTCTTCAGCTGTGTAAATCTTATCAACTGGCCAAATCCCCACTTACAGCCCATTTCCCTTGAGAAGTCTCACCTAACTACTCATTTCTATTTAAAATATAGTATGTATCCCCTATACTAATCACACTTCACTTGCCTATATATGTTTCACTTGTCTTAGCTATGCTTCCCCAACTAGATCTTAAATTCATCAAAGAAAACAGGGAAGGAAAGCAGTGCAAACAGACCTGCTATAATCTACTTTATCTGATAGGGTGGTTAAGAGTCAGAATGTTTTGTTTTTTTAAAGCAATGCAGTGTGTTACACTATCTCAGATAACCACTTACTATTCAAACTCAAAGATTAACATGTCTTACGTAACTTCTAAAATGCAGGCACAATTGGTGTTCAATAAAGAAAAAGAAAAAGATTGTATTTAAAGTCAGTTTCTCCCCTACTAAAAACCCATTCTGACTCATAGTGATCCTATAAACCAAAATCCATCACTGAATCAATTCTGATTCATAGCAACCCTACAGGACACAGTAGAAGTGCCCCCACGATTTTCAGGAAGTGCCTGGTGGATTGGAGTGGCTGATCTTTTGGTTAGCTGGAATGGCACTTAACCACTAGGCCACCAGTGTTTCCATGAGACCTTACAGGAAAGAGTAAAAATATCCCACAGGGTTTCCAAGCCTGTAATCTTTATGGAGGCAGAGGGCCACATCTTTCTCCAGCTGAGTGGATGATGGGTTTGAACTGCAAACCTTTTAATTATGGGAGAGCACTTTAATCGCTGTGCCATAAGGGCTCTTATTTCTCCTGTAAGTGCTATTATTTCTACCTAATTCTATTTGCCTTTAGCAGAGGTTTGTCCTTCTACAATTACCTACTTTTCACATTCATGTAAATTTTATTCTCACTTTTGGAAGGGTACAACTCTCAAAGAAGTATCAGGAGGCAGCAATAACTTCTATTTAATCTTTTTTTTTTTTTTTTTTTTTAATGAAGTCTACTGGCTTGGCTTGCTACTTTTCCCTCCTTCCCCTCCTGAGATCTCTCATTGAAGGAGAAGACTGCAGCACACTCTCAGTTCAATTGTTAAGTCACGGACTCTGAATGAAAAGTGCCTGGGTTCTGATTCCACCAACTAAAGAAATTACTTAACCATTCTAATGCCCAGCTGGGGTGCAACCCATACTGAAGATCTGCACCTCAACATCAAGAAAACAAAAATCCTGTAAGCAACAGCATCATAAATGGAGAAAGGATTGAGGTTGTCAAGGTTTTCATTTACTTCAGTCCACAGTCAACACCCATGGAAGCAGCAGTCAAGAAATCAAAAGACACACTGCACTGGGAAAACCTGCTGCAGACGATTGCCTTAAAGTGTTGAAAAGTAAAGATGTCACCTTGAAGACGATGGTACGCCTGACACACGTCATGGTCTTCTCATTCGCACCGTATGTCTGTGAAAGCTGGATAATGAATAAGGGACACAGAGAAAGAACTGATGTCTCTGAATTGTAGTGTTGAAAAAGAATATTGAATGTACTATGGACTGCCAAAAGAATAAACACATGCTTTGGAAGAAGTACAACCAGAGTGCTCCTTGGAAGCAAAGACTGCAAGACTGTATCTCACATCCTTTGGACATACTGTCAGGAAGGATCAATCCAAGGACATCATGCTTGGTAGAGTGGAGGGTCATCAAAAAAAAGCAAGAGCCTCAAGGAGATGGACTGACACAGTGGTTACAAGGACCGTCTTCAGAGTGAAAACAATTGTGGACATCGCACAGGACCAGGCAGTGTTTTGTTTTGTTGTGCATACGGTTGCTATGAGTCAGACCCAACTCAGTGGCATCTAACAACAACAAAAATGCCTGATTCCCTAATCTGTAAAGTCAAGACAATAATATCTCAAAATTGTCTGTGATGATTATATAAGACAATATTTACAAAATGCTTGGCCCATAAAAAGCACTCAGAAAATATTATCTATTATTTTCTCAGTATTTCACTTACAGTTTGTCCTTTTCACTTCCTGCAAGGACTTAAGAAAAATAAAATCACAATACACCCAAAGAATTGGGAGACATTTGAATGAAGTATTATAACAAATCAGTTAATGCTACGCAAATTCGCTGGACAGCCTCAAGCCCTGAGCCCCACCAAGCAGCAACCAATGAATCGATTCGAGGAACCTTAAACAGTTCTTCTGAATGAGTCACACTGCTCATTTGCATTTAAAATTTTTCCTACAAACTTAAGAATACTTAATATTTCTCTTCCTTAGTTTATACATAAGCACGTTTTCGCCTCTCTGTCTCCATGATGATCTTTTCTTTAAAATTGTGATTAAGCAAAAGTATACAATCTAAATTAAATTTGTATGATGATCTATCTGCAACTCCTTCTGCTCTCCTTGACCAGTAACAGCACACTTCTGCTTTTCATTCTATACACGTCATATCCTCTTATCAATCTCCTGTCCCCTCCTCTCTACCCTCTTCTCTCCTATCTAGAAAGAAACCAATAGGACAGCATCCCATAAATGCATTGAACCATAAAGTACACACACTGTGTAGTCACATTGTGTCCCTGAGTCCATTTTTGTCAGAAAATTTAGCCTCAGTAGTGTTTTCTGGACAAGGGTAGCAGCAGGGCTAGTGGCCATGCTCCCGGGGCAATGTCCAGACCACTGGTGATTGTCCATCATGGCTGTCTTTGGTGGTGGCCGGGCACCATGTGGTTCTTCTGGTCATGTGTTGATACAGTCACACATTCATATGGGTCCTTCTGTCTCCTGGGCTCTTTTTCCTTCACATCTTTGTTATACTCAGTGATCATCTATTCTGGATGAGTTGGAACTATTTGGTGTACCTCAGATGGCAGCTTGCTAGCTTTTAAGACTCCACATCCACTCACAAATATGGGCTGCAGAAGAGTCTCTTAGCAACAGGCTAGTTATGACAGTTGGCCTTGATGTTTCCTGAGAGCATGGTACCCAGAGCCTGCCCCCGCTACCCTATCCTTGCAATATTGAGTTAAGATTAGAAGAGTTTTCAGTTTATCTTAAAGTCTAGTTAAGTTGGTCTACTTTCTGTGGGTCATCATTGCCTTCACCAACCAAATATCTATCAACTATTTAATCTATGACTAACACTCTCCCTCCTTTCCCACCCTTACAGCCATCTAAGAGTCTTTTCTTCTTTACATAAGTCTATTTTTAAGCCCTTATAGTACAGGCCTCATACAATATTTGTCCTTTTGCTGCTGACTGATTTCACTCAGCATAAAGTCTTTCAATTGAAACCAGGTTATGAGACACTTCCTAAAATCATCATTGTTCTTTATCATCTCAGAGTATTCCATTGAGTATATGTCCCATAGTTGGTTTATCCTTTCATCTGTTGGTGGACATCTGGGTTGATTCCATCTTTTTGCTATTGTGGGCTGTGTGGCAATAAACATTCATGTATATATATCTATTTATGTGACAGCCTTTGTTTCTGTAGGATATATTCCAAGTAGTGGGATTACTGGATCAAATGGTATATCTATTTCCAGCTTTTTAAGGAAGCACCAAACTGCTTTCCAAAGAAGTTGTACCATTTTGCAATCCCACCAACAGTGTGGGCGAGTTCTGAGCTCTCCACAGCCTCTCTGTGATGATCTTTAAATCCACAAATGCTTTTAAGAAGGTAGTATTTTTCCATAGTAATTCATATTAGCATTTTGATCACTGAAAATGAATGGTCTCTAAAAAGCAAAAAACACAGGAATCAGAGTATTGATGCCGTGATGGTTAATTTTATGTGTCAATTTACAGACGCTCTGGTGGAAACCCGGGTAGCATAGTGGATAAGTGCTACAACTGCTAACTAGAAGGCCAGCAGTTCAACTCTGCCAGGCACTCCTTAGGAACTCTATGGGAACAGTTATATTCTGTCAATAGGGCTGTTATAAGTGAGCAATGACTCGATGGCAGTGGGTTTGGTTTTGGTTTTATGGTGCCCAACTGTTTGGTGAAACACTAGTCTAGATGTTGCTGTGAAGCTATGTTGTAGACAGGATGAACTTTTACAGTCAATTGACTTAAGTAGAGCATCCTCAGTAATGCAAGTGGACATTATCCAGTAAGTTGAAGGCCGTAAGAGCAAATCTAAGGTTCTCAGGTTAACGCATTCTGCCTCAAGACTGCACACAAGGTTTTCAGACATACCTAAAAGAAAAAAAAAAAATGCCATTGCTGTCAAATCAATTCTGACTCATAGTAACCCTACAGGACAGGGTAGAACTGCCACTTAAGGTTTCCAGAAAGTGGCTTTGAAACTGGTGGATTTGAACTGCTGACCTTCTGGTAAGCAGCCAAGTTCCCACTATGTCACCAGAGTTTCCACTGTATGTATGTGCAGGTATAGAAGAGATTAAGAGCTCGGTAATTTGAATCCACTAACCAGTCCTTGGAAACCCTATGAGGTCATTCAGGTCTGTCCTGTATGCTCACTGTGAGTTGTAATCATCTGCTAATCAAAAGATTGGTGGTTCAAATCCATCAGGTGCTCCTTGGAAATTCTACAGGGCAGTTCTGCTCTGTCTATAGGGTCTCTATGAGTCAGAATCAACTCGACAGCAGTGGGTTTGGTTTGGTTTATAGTTATACAGGAACCTTAGTGGCACAGTGGTTAAGTGTTATGGTACTAACCAAAAGGTTAGCTGTTTGAATCCACCAGTTGTTCCTTGGAAACCCTACAGAGCAGTTATACCATCCTGTAGGGTTGTTACGAGTTAGGACCCACTCTGACAGCACCTAACAAAAACGCTTTATAAATAAACTGAAAGCCACTGAATATAAACCATTTGCTTGAGGGCAAAACTGGCAAATTTGTTACCATTGCCTTTAGCCAAAATCGCTGTTCCTCCACTGAGCTCCTATACATTTCTGTTTATCCCTCTATTGCAGTTCTTAGCAGCTAAGCCTAAAAATGTCTGTCTGTCTGTCTGTGTCTCCTCTGCAGTTCTAGCTAGGAGTCCTTTTTGAGATTAAGAACTCTATAGTCTCAGGATGTAGTATATTTTGTGATATTCAAATGTTTCCTGAAAAGGTGATGATCTCTACCAATGAAAAAGTTACTATTTTAAGAGGAAAGGCAAACATAAACTAATATTTACTGAGCACCTACTATTTACCAGACATGATACAAGGCTCTATAAACTACAGTCAAAAGAAAAATTTAATGAGTTTTATGAAAATTCTCTGAGGTTACTGATGTAACATAAAATGTAACACAAATATGTATTATGTTTACCAAATGAAAACTTTGATACTTTCAAGAATTAGATGCTTGCTAACAAATTATTGCACAAATTGTGGAAGATGCAACTCCTTTACTTTTTTCTTGCATCTTGTTAATACAAGGGAAAAAAAGCATTGCAGGCTACACTACGAACAGAGCCAAGGGGGTAATTGCAGTCAATTTGTTCTCTACATAGACATCAACTAACATTCTCTGCATTTCTTTTATTCACATACTTGGAGGGCCACTGTCTCTCTGTTCTGCTGTGTTTCCTGTTTTATTTCAGGCTCTTTTTGGTGAAAGTAACAGTTCAGCTCAAGCTAGCTTGAGCACAATGAGATTTTAGTGTAAGAATTCTGGAGAGCATCACAAACCCATGCATCTAAAAACCCCAAAAGCCTGCTGCCGTCAAGTCAATTCTGACTCATAGCGTCTCTACAGGACAGAGTAGAACTGCCACTAGAATTAACAATATACACTGTTAGGAACCCCGTCAGTGACTCTCAATATGTGGTCTCTTGTCTCTGATTCTCTTTGCCTGTTTGTGTCATTTCTCTAGGTTGCTTCTCTGTTCCTTTTTCCACATGGTGGGAGATGGCCAGCTGCCCAACATGTAGGGACTTTTTGCATGTCACTCATCTCTAGCCATTTGATGATGGCTAGATGACCCTGAACATCAGTTCCTTGATATACTAGTGCCCAGGTTACAAACACCAGCCTGTGGACAATTTGCACTTGTCTTCTAATGTCATATAAGTTTACCTTCACTTTGAAACAACTGGAAACCCCGGTAGTGTAGTCGTTAAGAGATACAGTTGTTAACCAAAAGATCAGCAGTTCGAATTCACCAGGTGCTCCTTGGTAGCTCCGGGGCTGTTCTACTCTGTCCTAAGGGTCACTGTGAGTCGGCATTGACTCAATGGCCAATGTTTTTGAAAGAACTGAACCAACCCCTACTTGTAACAAGTTCTTCATCACAATCGCCTTCACTTGCTGCATGTGCGGCTTTTTTGAACTATTGAAGAGGCTTGGAGTCTTTCTTGCAGAAAAGTAAGGCTGAAGAGAATCATATGCGTTGTTCAGACCTACCTACAAATTCGACTTAAAGATGCACTTAGAAACGAATCTCTTTCTGTTTTATAACTTGAGGACTGATTGGCTCAGAATGGTCAAGTGTCCACTCTGAGACAATAAACAGTAACCCAAGTGGCAAAGGTCTGAGAGCAAGAAAGGGCAGCTAGACACCTAGGAAGGAGCTTTCATCGCATATTGGTTAAAACAATCAACTGCTAACCAAAGGGCCGGTGGTTCAAAACCACCAGTAGCTCCATGAAAGCAGCCTTGGCAGTCTGTTTCAGAAGAGATTTAGTCTTAGAAACTATGTGGGGTTGCTATGAGTCACAACTGACTTGATGGCAGTGGGTTTGGTTTGGGGTCAGGACACCCCCATAACTGTCTAGCCCATGAATGTTTAAAGACAGAAAGCAGAGGGTCTCTATGTATGCACATGTCTGTCTCTGTGTGCATGCACTGCAGACAGGCTGTGCCTCAAATTTCCAGGCTGCCGGAGACTGCCAAGAATGAGACACATACACCCAAGGGCATCAACCGTATTATGGATATGATACTAATTTGTGACTTAGCCAGGCATGCAAGACACTTCCACAGTATTGGCAAAGCCCTTATGAGCTCAGCTGCTAACCAAAAAGGTTTTGAACCCACCAGCTGCACCTTGGATACACTATGAGAAAGTTCTACTCTGTCCCGTAGGGTCACTATGGGTTGGAATCAACTTATCAGCAGTGTGCTTTTGAGGCGCTTGCTTTCTACACCCTTTCCTACTGAGCCAATTTCGACTCAAGCTGACCCTATAGGAGTAGTACGGTAGCACTATCCCATAAGGTTTCATAGGCTGTAATCTTTACAGAAGCAAATTACTACATCTGTCTTCCTAATGACGGGTGGGTTTGAACCACTGGCCTTCCAGTTAGCAGCTATCAGAGCTCTTTTCGGAAGCAAGCATTAAACAGTAACAACAGATTCTCAAGGGAGCAACCCTGATCTTTCCCCTAATTACCCATGTCTGTGCTTATGTTTTGGGAAGGTGTGCTGTGATTCAGGTCACATTCTGTGTTATGTATGTCACCACTGCCTCTGGCTGCCATCACACTGTGCAGAGGGGTGGAGGGGGGAGGGCAGAGAGGGAGCTGTGTGACTCTGAGTCTTCTGCCCTGCTGTTGGGCCTCAATCAGCTTTGCCTCTCTGGTAAGAAGACCCCACCCCTAACTCCACTTCGAATCTCCTGTGCTTCTGCTACTGGGTTCTTCTAAACCTCTGCTGCCAGCTTCCTCCATGTTACCTGAGCCTTTTGGGCTCTCTTGCCAACATAATACCTGGGTCCTGCTGCCCGGGAGGAGGTGTGCAAGTATTGCACCGGGCACACTCTGGCTTCTCTTGCCCTGTACAAGCAAGTGGATACAGCCTTTTCAGCTCTTCTAGCAAGCTTCCCACCCAGATACATTAACTCCACACTGCTGTGGGAACACCCCTGCGTAGCATCTTCCCGGGAAGCCCCTGCACAGAGCACACTCAGGCCTCTTTCCTGTGTGAGTAAGTGTTACACCTCCTCTTTTCTGCTCAGTGGGCAGGGCAGGCCCATCACTGCTGTCTCTCACTGTCTTCACTGTTTGCCCTTGCTTCTGGGTCTAGGAGGCTCTTAGTACTGGGACTCCAAGACCTTGGTCCAAGGGAATACCTCTGTTCTAGACTCTGCTTCCTGATGGCAATGAATTTCCCCTCCACCTTTGTGGAATTAGGGCTTATAAACCTAGCAGGAAGGCAAAAACTGACCAATCCCTTTACAACACCACAGTCACCTTATTTGCATAATCCAATTCATGCAAGCATTTTACACACCTTATTTGCATAGCCCCACCCAATCACTTAGTGAGAGTTATAAGACTGTGGCAAGAAAGGCTATACAAAAGCAATTTATGCACCACAAAATGTTATAATCTTATCAGATATTCAGACACAATATTAAGAAGAGTGAATATCCTAATGAGTATGTGTTGGATTCAATTTAAAAAATTTAGGCCACTGTTTTCTAGCCACTATCAAAATCATTAAGGATGACTGAAGCCACCCCTTCTCTGGCTGTTATATAATCTTCTCTAGTTTTCCAAGCAGAGTAACACTTTCAGTTCAATGAAACTAGAACTAAAGAAAATCTGCAAAGGAAACATCTTTTCTTATCACATTATAATCATGTTTGTGTCATAACAGAGTAGCTAAATGAAAGGGACACACTCAAATCACTGTAGCACCAAATTAGCAAACAGAATCATTTTGGTGTGTTCACTAAATAAGCCGTGTAATCGGGAGAGGCATGCTTCAAATACACAGAGACTTCACGCGAGGAAAGCCCCTTATTTAAAGGTGTGACTGGACACAGAAGGAGTGAGGCAGAAAACCCCCAGATCCTTCTATAATTTTGCCTAGTTCAAAACAAATAGCTTCCAATGAAAACCCCAAACCAAACCTCTTACCGTTGAGGCAATACTTACACATAGTGTCACTATAAGGCAGAGTAGAACAACCTCCTAGAGGTTCAGAGGAGCAGCTGGTGGGTTCAAACTGCCAATCGTTTGGTTAGCAGCCGAGCTCTTAAACCACTGGGCAACCAACACTCCGATTAGCCTCCAGACTTAAAAAACAGAAATAACCATTACACTGAAACTAAGTATTCTTTATATAACTAAATTTGTAAAAACAAAATCACTCTCAAAAGCTGAAGTTTTCAGTTTTCTTAAGATCATCAATGCTTTGAAGTGAGCTAACCAAAACTTTCTGTTATGAGACAATAAACTGTGTATGCATGCTTCCCATCAGTTGATCTCAGTCAGTTAACAAGGGAGCTTGAGAAACACAATTCCTCTAATAATAAGCAGGGCACAAGAATTTGGGGAACTAAATCTGGAAGCACACAGCTCAATGACAATCAAGAGACAGTTCTCTGGGAAACGCTTTCTAAGCAAATTAATACTCTAACAGGAGAGAACTATGGGTCACAGTGTGAGTCAATATCTTAGAGCAAAGACTCATTCTTTCCACCCCAACCCCAGTAATGAGGAAAAGAGGGCCCACCTGCTTACCCCTCTCCTACATCCTACAAAGTACATATGTTATTCGCTATGTAAAAACCTACTCTAGTATGAAGAGCTGTCAATAAGCCTGCTACCTCTCACAAGTCCTCGGCAGAGAAAATCCACTTCAATATTCCTAGTTCTTTTATTGTTGTTATTATTTTACCCACAGCAGTGAGTGAATAAACAAAGAACACAATTCATGTAAGGAAAACCAAAAACCAAAACAATCCCAAACCCACCGCCGCAGCCCTGTGTCAGAGTGGAACTGCCCCATAGAGTTTCCCAGGAGAACCTTGCAGCTTTGAACTGCAGACCTTTTGGTTAGCAGATGTAGCACTTAGCCGCTATGCCACCAGGGTTTCTGTGAGGAAAACCATAAGGTAAAAAAAAAAAAACAGGAATGATGATGGACAAATAGAAAAGTGACCCCAGAGAAAACAGAAGTAATTCACTGAACTGATTATAAGCGTTCTCCTCAGCCAGATTTAAGAACACATTGTCCTTAAAAAATAAACATACTCAAGAAGAGATTACTATGAAAAAGGAGCAATTCAAACACGAATGATCTCGAAAATTAAATACATGGTTGGCAATTAAAAAAAAAAACTATAAAGTGTGAGAATACAAGTAAATGAAGTCCTATTCTAGAATATAGAATTTCAAAGATAAAAAAAATAAGAAAAACGTATTATCAGATGTGCAGTCTCAGTCAGGAGGTTGATCACCCTCATCTAATTCTAAAATTAGAATAACAACCCCCCCCCAATTGATTCTGTTCCTGTCATACAAATCCTGATTCATTGAGAGCAGCTCTACACAACAGAGTAGAACTATCCCATAGGATTTCCAAAGAGCTGCTGGTGGATTTGAACTCCCAATCTTTCGGTGAGCAGCCATGCTTTCAACCACTGCACTACCAGGTGCAGGCTGCAAAATTAGAATAAACAAAAATAAAATGAAACAAAAGAAAATGTAGAAGGCAGAGAAGTAGGATAAGGCATACACTTCCAGAACTGAAGACATGCCGAACTGTCACTGGGAACCCAAGACGAAAGACCCACATCTAGAAAACCAGATCTAGACCTGATATGAAAAGGCAATTAAGAGATCCTTCCAAGCTCTCAGGTCGAGGGCAAACAAAAATCTGAGGGTATAAGATAAAAGTACTTTCTAACACACAATGAGTTATTTTCCCATTTATCTTTTTCTGACAGAACATAATTTCAGATGTATTTCCAAATCAACAAAAGATGACTGTAATGAGAAGCCATGATATCCAGAAAGACAATGGACCCAACTTAAGACTGCAATAAAAAAAAATTACTTCAGATAGGCTCTGGGGAGTGAGAAGAAAAATGGTCAAAATATAACACAAATTTCTTTTTTGTGAGCACAGTGTTTTCAAGAATGAATGAACTAACTTCACATATGGTAGCTAACATGTAGGCTTATTTTCATAACAAAATAAAGGTGTGTGCTTCCTTTGTCAGTAAGGGAAAGAAAAGGAGTTTAGAAATTCTTAAAAGTGTAGAAATCTGTACAAGGAAGTCATGGGTAAATATGAAAAAAGGCACAACATGGAATGAATCCGAGCTACACATGTAATGTACGTAAAGAATGTGCAAGAATCCACCTGATCTCCACTCCTGAACATTGTGCACTGAGTGGCCCGTGTTCAGTCAAATAGGGTTATAACAGTTCTATGGTGATTCATAATTGCTGTAATTGGAAACCCCAGTGGTGTACTGGTTACATGCTACATTTGCTAACTGAAAGGTCAGTGGTACAAAACTACCAGGTGCCCCTTGGAAACTCTATGGGGCTGTTCTACTCTGCCCTATCAGGTCACTATGAGTCAGAAACGACTTGACAGCAGTGTTTTTGTTTGTTTTAATAACTGTAGTATTGAAAATATTTACTAGTTCTGTATTTTAGAACCCAAACTAGAGTGAAAGCATTAAATATTTGTTTTGTCATTAATTGCAATCAAGTTGGCTCCAACTTATGACATACAATCTTATGTATAACAGAGTGAAACATTGTCCAGCCATGTGTCACTGCCTTGATCTTTCATGTGTTTCAGTCCATTGTTCCCACTATTGTGTCATTCCACCTTATTGAGGTTTCCCCTTACCAAACATGATATTCTTTTTTAGTGACTGGTCTTTCCTGATGATGTGTTCAGAATAAGATTGTTGAACCTTGTCATCCACCTTGCTAATGAAAACATTCTGGTTGTATTTCTTCTAAGACAAATTAGTTCATTCTTTCGGAAGTTCAGAGTATGTTCAATATTCTTCACCAGCACTGCAATTCAAATGCATAAATGTTTCTTCTTCTTCTTTTCATTATCCAACTTCCACATGCATATAAGATCACTGAAAGGATCATGGCCATGGTCAGGTACACCTTAGTCAATAAAGTAACATTTTTGCTTCTTAAAACTTTAAGGAGGGCTTTTGCAGCAAATCATCCCAATGTAATATGCCATTTGATTTCATGACCGCTTTTCCATATACACATTAAAAATTTAATTAATTACAATCTTAGTAGAAAATTGAAATAGTGCATCAATGTAAAAGCAATGGCACAGCTAACAGGGCTAAAGAGACATAAAGGAGGAAGGAGGAAGAATTACAGAGGCATTACTTTTCTTAATAGTGGGATCTAAGAAGTCGATGTCAACGGTTATGAATGAAAAAGCAAGGTGTCATAATAGTGTGACTAATACAAACTCAAGGGAGAGAAATCAAACAGAAGGAGACAGTGTAAGTTAGCAAACTAAACAGCTTTAATATGAAAAATTAGATACCTTTTTAAGTTATGAACTTAGGAATTTACAATTTTTAAAGTTTAAAGTTCAACAGATAACAGAGATATGAATGCATGGTTTAGCACAAGAGTTAAAAGTCAGTGACCCACAAGCCAGTTCTGCAAGACAGACTTGCTTGTTTGTTCATATTTTGTTTCTCATGAAATGTAAATATTCAGAAACTTCATTTAAAAAAAAATAAAATCAGATTTCTGGTTTCCCTGGAAAATACTGAAAGAAAGAGTTAGAACCAGTGACATCACATACCTGAGAGGGAACAGCTGCCCAGAGCTGGTCATCGGTCCCTTGGATGAAACCTGTGATATTCCATTGGCCACATATCCCTTCTCCCCCAGTTATGTTATAACTGACCTTCTGTGTCTGTTATATTGCTGGCCTGGCCTCTGTGAGACTGGAGACTGTGATCCCTCATTGAGAATTACAGAGTTAAACAGCAGAAGTATGACACATGGCTCAAGGCTGAGTCCCCTAGGATATAGGATCAAGGATGAGAAGGACACAGGTTGAGAGATAATCATCTTTCATTTCTACCCTTCAGTGCAGCCTGAACTAGCTGCTGCCAACCCCCCTTCTTCTTTTTAGAGTGTTCATATTGTCTCATCTGGCCTTGGCCTTGACCACAGACTTATTCAGCAAAAAAGTTCCAAAAAAATTGAAGAGACTCCTACGCTAATAAAGGGGAAAAATACAAGCAGGAAAATGATTTTCAAGGGCATGGTTCAGGGTCAGGAACCTGTGGATGCTATCAAAAAATAGTAAAACAAAAATGCCAGAATGACTTATCTTAAAGACTGAAGTAACATAGTGTTTTTCTGATCTGGCTTGTGGCAGACTGTTGGCCTCCCAGATAACCATGTGCTCCTTTTTATTTCCCAGGCTGCCTTGAAGTGTAAAATTAGGTCACAAGACATCTGGTATGTAGACAAACATGGTATCAACTCCTTTCAAACAATTCTTCAGATCATTCTCTCTCTTCCTCAGCAACTTGGCACCCAGATATTCAAGATATTTTACCTAACCAAACCAAACCTACTGCCATCGAATCAATTTCAACTCATTGCAACTCTACAGGACAGCACAGATCTGCCCCATAGGGCTCCCAAGGAGTGGCTGGTAGATTCAAACTGCCAACCTTTCAGTTAGCAGACATATCACTTAATCACTATGCCACCTTAGACTTTGATGTGAGCGAGAAATAAACCATTGTTGTGTTAAGCTACTAAGGTTGTGAGGTTTGCCAGTTATGGCAGTTAACATTAATGACCTAAACCAGTGGTTCTCAAATTGAGCATGTTTCAAAATCACCAGAAGGGCTTGTTAAGAAAGTTCACTCATGGGTAATTTAATATTAAGAACACCACACAGCAACACTGAAGCAATGCTTACTGAAACTTGACTACACCAAAATAAAGATGTCAGAAGAATGGATGATATGCCAGATTTCCAAAAGGTAACACAATGGTGCACTTGTCTGAACCGAGATGACTGTAAGCAGTCTGGAAGGTGATGACTTAAAGTTACCTTGAAGCCCAGTTTCCATTGCAACATAATTATGCTCTTCTGGGAAACAGAGAGCAGACAGATCAGTCTCCTGTGATGTCACCCTTATTGAGTAAAAGTCCTGGGTCAGATTACGAGGGAAAATGTGGTGTAAAGAAAACATGACCAGCTACTTCACACAACAGTTCAATGATTCATGAGAAAGTCTTATTTTAAACTCAAGAACTACACGTGCATTGCCCATATGCTAATTTCTAACAACTCTTCATTTTAGAATAGAAAGAATAACGAAAAGTTAACTGCCACAGGACAGAATGTATCCATGAGGAATTCTGTGGTTTTATGCCAAGAATATTGGAAGAAAAATGAATATGTTTCTAATGACCTAGGAGTGATAAAAGCCAATTTTCTTCTTTCGAGTAGAGCAAGTATGCATTCGCATAGTGGATAGGGCTACAATTTATTTTTATTATGGAGATGAGATTCACATAACACGTAACTAATCATTGGAAGTGCACAGTGTGGTGGAATTTAGTATATTAGCAGTGCTATGCAACTATCATTTCTCTCTAGTTCCAAAACAATTTCATGAGACCCCTCACCCATTAAGCGGTCAATCCCATCATCCCCTTTCCCCAGCCCTCACAATTGCTAAGTGTTTTCTGGATTTACCTATTCTGGGTATTTCAGATAAATGAAATCACAGAATATGTTGGCTTTTACATCTAATTTTTTTCACTTGTTGTCATGGATTGGATTATGTACCCCCCAAAAAGTGTGGCTCAATTTGGCTGGGCTATGATTTCCAGTACTGTGTGGTTATCTTCCATTTTGTAATCATAATTTTATTGTAAAGAGCATTAAGGGTGGGACTGTGACACCCTTGTTAAGATTACATCCCTGCTCCAATGTAAAGAGAGTTTTCTTGGGGTGTGGCCTATACCACCTTTTATCTTTCATAAGGTGAGAGAAAAGGAAAGGGAAGGGAAAGGAAGAGAGAATTGGGGACTTCATAACACTGAGACAGCAGTGCCAGGAACAGAGCATACTTTTTGGACCTGGGGTCCCTACACCTGAGAAGCAACTCCACCAAGGGAAGTTTGAGTAGAAGCACTTTTCTCCAGAGTTGACTTTTACCCTATTTATTGTGAGGAAATAAATTTATCTTTGTTAAAGCCATCCACCTGTGGTATTTTCTATTACAACAGCATTAAATGACTAAGACACTTGGCAGAAGGCTTTTGAGATTTGGCCATGTCATAGTGGCTAGACGGTATACTTTTTGTATAGATACACCACGATTTGTTTACCCATTCACCCACTGACCAGTATTTGGACTACTTCCATCTTTTGGCTATTGTAGATAGTGCTGTTGTGAATGTTTTAAATGACCTATTTTCAATTCTTTGGGAAATACACCTAGGAGCATATGCCCTGGTACACCCCAGTAGGAAGCCTGGGATGTTACAAGCAGGTAAGTGGTCACCTACCAACCGCAAAATTGGCAGTTAGAATCCACTGAGAGGTAGATTAACAATCTGCTTCGAAAAGATCATAGCCTTGGCATGCAGTTCTACTCTGCAACACATGGTTATTGTCATGAGTTGCAATCAATTCACTGTCAACTGTTTTATATGTATATATTAAAAAAAAAAACACTGCCGTTGAGTCAGGTCTGACTCATGGAGACCCTAGATGTCAGAGCAGAATTACCCCATAGAGTTTCCAAGTAGCGGATTTGAACTGCTGACCATTTGGTTAGCAGATGTAGCACTTAACCCACTACACCAACAGGATTTCCATGCATATATATATATATATATATATATATACACACACACATATATATATACATTCATGCATATATATATATACACATACAGAAACCCTAATGGCATAGTGGTTAAGTGTTATGTTTGCCAACCAAAAAGCTGGCAGTTTGAATTCACCAGGTACTCCTTGGAAACTCCTTGGAAACTCTATATGGTCACTATGAGTTGGAGCCGATTCATTGTCAGTGGGTTTGGTTTAGAATGCACATGTGGTACAAACAGTGAACATATACAGCAGCTAACAAGTTGATGTATATCCTATATATACATCTATAGGATCGCCATGAGTCAGAATCCACTCAATGGCAGTGGGTTTAGTAGATATACGGTCAGAAATCCCGGTGGTATAGTGGTTAAGCACTGTAGCTGCTAACCAAAAGGTGGGCAGTTTGAATCCACCAGGTGGTCCTTGAAAACTCTATGGGGGTAGTTCTACTCTGTCTTATAGGGCCACTGAGTCAGAATCAATGTGACTTCAGTGAGTTTGGTTTAGTATACACACGTGGTACAAACAGTGAACACGTACAGCTGCTAAATGGCAGGCTGGAAGCTTGAGTCTAGCCACAGGTGCTTTGGAAAGAAATGTTTGTCTATCAGTTGCAAAGTACCTATGGGGTGTAGCTCTACTCTGACACATGTGGGGTCACCATGAATCAGAATCTACTGGACAGCAGCTGGTTATGGTACGTCTATGTCTAAATTTTGGAGGAGCCACCCAACTGTTTTCCATGCAGGCCGCAGCAGTTTACACTTCTCTCCACAGTATCTGTTCAGGATATTTTCACGATAGTGGTTTTTCCATACTGCTACATCTATCCTTCTTCTTCTTAAATGGAGATAACTTGGAATCCTCAATAGCAACTTCATCTTCTCTGTAGTCTGTACCAGAAGGCACACAAACTAATCTTTCTTTTCATATAGGGACTTCTTTTTCCTTCATATTTGACTTACTAAGATTTAATTTACTAATTGTCTCAAAATAATTGGTAGTGGATTAGTCATGCTTTCTAGGACCTACATTTTCTGTTTCATTTCCTTCTCTTGATTTCTTGCATAGACCCTGTCACACAAGCATTCCTGCTTGAACACGACTTTTAACATTCCCTGAGAACTTTGTTACAGTAAGATATTAATTAGCAATCTAATGAGAATGGCTTCATTACACTGTAAAGACTTTCCCAATTCCCTTTACAATACAAAGGGATATCTGAATTGGTGTTATAATCTTTTCACATACTTTTCACTCTCCTCATTTAACACTTGTCTGTTGCCCTTAACCATACTTAGGTCAAAAAAAAAAAAGTGGATTTCCTTTGTCCTCCAGGGGCAATTCAAATAGAAAAAAATGAATGATGACCTCCAAAATTATGGCCTTAAGACACCCTTCTCAATAACAGAGTGGATGTTAAGTCTACATACAACTAGACGTCAGGAGAAGGAGCTTGTATCAGTAAAGAGGTCATCATAAACTCATTCAGTTAAAAATGCCAAGTTGGATGTAGCAAGGGAAAGGCAGAACAGGCAAATGCAAAATTGGAGCTGGAACTGCAGAGTCAAGAGACTTGGGAAACGACGGGTAAAGCCACAATGGATGTGAAACAATCAAGTGGAAGACTGTGGTGACAGACAGGAAGACAGCTAAAAATTATTCAGTGCTAGCATTACCCTGGATACCCTGGAAATCCTGGGGGGCATAGTGGTTAGGAGCTATGTCTGCTAATCAAAATGTCAGCAGTGCAAATCCACCAGGTGCTTTTTGGAAACTCCATGGGGCAGTTCTACTCTGTCCCAAGCAGTTTCTATGAGTCAGAATCGAGTCAATGGCAACAGGGTTTTTTTATTTATTTATTTATTTTAGCATTTCCCAGCTCCCAGAACCTCCCTATGAGTTTCCAGACTGCTCCATAGAGGAAATGATCAGCAGCATCAAATGTTACAGAAAGAGGTAGATATAATGGAATTTCTGTTTGCACTTGTGATTAAAGTTATGGTTGAGAGAATCTATAGCCCTTTTTATTTCCTCAAGTCAAGTGTAGTTTTGATAGTTGACTAAGTCATCTGACAGAGTCAGAATCCACCTGGATTCAACATTATTTTAAATTGATCACATTGTTTTATCACTTATCTTCTCACTCAACTTCAAGCTCTTAAGGATAAGCTTCGACCATGTGTCTGACCCTTCAAAAAAGCTTAGACATTTTGTGTTAGAGTAGTTGAATGAAAATGGATCTCAATTGTGTATATGAGGTCTGACAATTAAGTCTGCAAAGTTAATTGTTCTAAGTGCTACATACCTCATCGTTGAATTCACTATGGTCACCTTCAAGGTACTCCTGCTGGGAAGCTATGCACCAACGCCAGTGCTAAGTTCACCCTTCAGAGCAATTCTGGAACTCTTTCTGGAATGGCCATTGCACACAGTAGCACAGTAGAGAGCTCATGAACTTACCTGTGTAGTTGTCTGGGAGCAAGTTTTTAGCCAGTAAACAAATAACTGTATTGGAACACCCTCCGTGCTCATCTGATCTGGCCCCCAACAACTTTTTTCTTTACCTGAAAGTAAACAAAATATTGATGGATGACGTACAGGACATCAAGGGTAATAAAATGATAGCTCTGATGGCCATTCCACAAAATGAGTTCCAAAATTGCTTTGAAGGGTGGACTAGGCACTGGCATCAGTGCAAAGCTTCCCAAGGAGAGGACGTCGAAGATGACCGTAGTAATCATCAGCAATGACATACATAGCACTTTTTCTAGGATGAGTCAGCCACCTTATCGGCAGACCTCATAGATCTTCAACCATTTGAAGGAGGAATTTAGGAGTTAAAGAAATGAACCAAGGATTCAGGATAACGTTTGTTTCAGTGCCAGCAGAAGACTGAAGAAGGAAAAGCTAGTGATGATAGAGATGATTTAGAGATACCTGGGTTAACCATGAGTCAGCCTTCCCCTAGCTACAATAAAGACATGCTTCACAGATTAATTAACAATTATTCTCATTTTACAAACGGGTTTACAGAGGCAGACAGGTTCAGTCACTTCTAGAAGAACATGCTGTGTCAGCAGGAGATCAAAGCCTAGTAGAACAGGCTCACTTAGAGCTTGTGGTTTGTGTGTGCCACCTAATTGAGAGGTTTCAAACTTCCCTAAAACTATGACTTCACTCTTAGATGACAAATTGTTCAAGTTTTCCCTGGGGCTCTTGTACATGGGAAACTCAGCGAGGGGGTAGGGTGGGGAGATACAGTTTTTAGTGACAAAGAATTGTCAGTGCAGCTGTTGTATTTTTAAGAAATCACATATGGTTTTCTTTATTAAAGGCAAAGTAGGGGATCTTCTTGCAAGGAAGACAGAACATATTCGAATCCCCCTCCCCCACCAAAACTAAACATTCACCAAACATAATGAACAAATGTGGGACAAAAATATGTTGTCTTACGTTGTACCTGCTTCCTGTGAAGTGATTAAGTGGATCCTGGCTTCCCTTTCTAAGAGGTTGTTGATGAGATGTTGGTTTAAAAGGCTCGTTTCTGGAATGACAGTGGAAGTAGAATGAGATGAAGCCACCCTGCAGCTGCTTTTTCTGTTGGCTTCCCTACAATCTTGTCCCAGGGTATAAAAGAGTTAATTTGAGGTGCAGACAGTCCCCTGCGGATCCAGTAATGAGTGCAGAGCTACAGCTGAATGTCAATAGCTTGCTGTGAACTTGGGTAACCCAGCTGAGCCCTCTGCTTGCCAGGGCTGGAGGAGGTAATCAGCTTGACCTGTGTGACCTTCCTGAGGCTCTGCTCAGTCCTGCCTCCAGAAGCCTCTTTGCTTATGACTCCTACAAGCTTCTCAGTTGAAACCCTTTTAGGAGAAAGAACGCGAGCCAACCTCAGGAGGAAATACATGAGTCAATGCTACTTCTAGGTTGCACAATATAGTAGGTGCTTTAAAAAAAGCAGAGAAAAAATTCACAGGGACACATCCTGGAAGCCTCAAAAAGGTTTCCAGGAAGAGCTCTGACATCTGCCCTTCCAGTGTTATTAAAATAAATTGAAGGTTATATAACAGTTTTGTCAGCACTTGATATTTTTTTGTGGAGTTGTGTTTCATCAGACGTTTTCACCTTCCTAAGTTTGGTCAAAAGATTTACTTTTGTTCCACTGTTTACTTGCCACAGTTTTCACGGCACAGTCCCCAGGATGCCATCCATACACACGATACTTCCACTATAGATTAAGAGTATATTTCATGACATTTTCCATGAATTCCTAAACAGCATTTCATACTTATTCGGTTCAATAAAAGAAACTTGAACAATAACTTAAACTCCTGTCAGTCTGTGTGTGTCTAAATATATTTTTATTAAAAGGATGTTCTTATTCATAGGACAAGAGAGCAAATGCTAATTCTGCTCTCGGTCTGCATAACTTACTTATATAACTCTGCACAGTACAGCACAATAATACTTCTCATAAAGGTAAAAAAGAGCGGTTTGAATAACAAAGATGAACCTATCATGCCACAAAACAAAACAAAAATTTAAAGCCATTACCATGCATCGCAACTCATAGTGATCCTACGGATGATGAAAATCCATAAATAAGTACCACAATAAATATGAAGTTCCTAAGACAATGTGACTTAAACGTAGCAGATTCAGCTAGCTTCATTTCCTAGTGGTGCTAAAGCATTTCACTCCTGCAACATATCATTCCATCAGAAAGCTAGAGATTTCACTCTACCCTAAAGAACACTTATTTCCAAGGATATTTATTAGGAGTATACAGTCTTTAGTCCAGAAGAAACCTTGGTTGTGGCTAATAGATTTTGCCTGGTGGAGGAGGCTCTCAATTTTATTTATTTTGTTGTTGTTAAGAATACACACAGCAGAACATACACCAATTCTACTGTTGCTATATACACCATTTAGTAACACTGATCACATTCTTCTAGTTATTCAACCACTCCCACTCTCCTTTTCTGGGTCATTCCTCTCTCACTAACACAAACTCACTGCTCCTTAAATTTCCTCTCTAATCTTTCAAGTTACTGTTTTCAGTTTGAAACCATAGAGATAGCTCTTAAGAAAACACATTGTTCATGGCAGATCTTTTTTTGCTAGTTAAGCTGAACTATTGCTTGTTTTTAAGATGACTTCATAGGATAATTTTGGTTTAAGGTTTAAAGATTATCTCAGTGCAATGATTTCAGGGGTTCATCTACCCTCCATGGATCCAGAAAATCTAGAATCTCTGAGAATTTTAAATTCTGTTCTACATTTTTCCACCTTTTGATCAGTATTCTTCTATAGAATCATTGATCAAAATCTTCATTGATGGTATCTGGCACCATTCAGATCTTCTAGTCTTATGACAAAGGAAGCAGTTGTCCCTGGAGGCAATTAACCACACACTCCATATCCTCCTCCTATTCCTGACACTTCTTCTTCTTCTATTGCTCCTGGTGAATACAGACCAATTGTGCACTGGATGACCACATGCAAGCTTTTATGATCTTAAGAACTATGTAGAACTAGGACATAAAACAGAAGCACTAAGTGCTTTAGTAGGCCAATTAACTGGGATGTTACATGAAACCATTACCCTAAATTTCTAAATTGAGGAACCAAATCTTGAGGTGTTTGGTTATACACAAGTAGTCTCAGAAGGTATTCTGTGTTGTTTTTTTTTGTCATTGTTGTAAATATATCTATCGCACAGCTTCTGCCATTTCATCTTTTTACAGACTTACAACTTATTGACAGCAATTAAAATAATCAGCTGTGCAACTCTACCCTTAATCAGTGCCATTTCACATCATTGTTAGGCTCTCTGATTGGAGTCCAGGCCCTGGAGCAGCTGAGCCCACAAAACGTACTCCACCTCAGAAAGAGTGAAGAAGATTTATTAGGAGGTATATCCCAACAGAAATCCAACAGCAATGCAGGCTGTCTCCACGGAGTCTCAAAAGGCAATTTTTAAAGCAGAGCTTATATACGATTTTATAAAGACTGGAAATGTCTTTGTAGCTCGCAGATGGCACGGCTGAAAGAGTGATTCATTACAAGACAGTGACAAGAGTCTGTCAGACAAGTAGGATACACGCTGGACATCTCCTTGTTAGACTAAAGATATACATATGAGGTATTTGGGCTCTAATCTCCCCTTGGGGTACATCACAAGGCAGAGGTGGTCAGAACAGAACTGAACAAAGTTATTAACATCAGATCAAAACAAAGACCAAAGTTATTTGCATCAGATCAAAACAAAATCCTTAATAAAGGAATAAGAAAAGGAGAAAGCAGGCAAAGAAAGGAGAAAGACTTAACAGCTTCATGATGGCAGTAGTTATATCAAGCTTTTCTTCATCCATTATAAAAAGGTGAAAATATGTTGGAGAGCATTACAGTCACAGTTATCTTCCACTTTCCCCCTCCCTCCTACTTGTGGCAACCAACCACCTACTGCTGTCAAGTCAACGCTCACTCATAGTGACCATATAGCCACTAATAAGCCTTGATATCTGTATATTTGTCTTTTCTTTTTAAGTGAAAATCAAACCCATTGCCATCCAGTTGATTCTGACTCACAGAGACCCTGCAGGACAGAGTCAACGTGTCCCATATGATTTCTAAGGAACAGCTGGTAGATTCAGAGTGACAACCTTTTAGTCAGCCATCAAACTCTTAACCACTGTCACCAGGTCTCCGATATAAGTGAGGTCATACAATATTTGTTCCTTTCTGAGGGGCTTACTTCTCTAGCATAATGTCTTCAAGCTCCATCCAAACTGGAGCTTGCATAAAGATTGCATTTCTCCTACTATCTGACTAGTATTCTATGGTACACATATACTGTATTTTGCTTATCCATTCATCTGTTGTTGATGGACATTCAGGCTATTTCCACCTTTTGGCTACTGTGAACAGTGCTGCAATAAGCATTGTTGTACACAAGTTCCTTTTGAGTCTCTGCTTTCAAGTCTTTGGGGCACATACCTAGGAGCTGAATTTCTAGTTCATATAGTAGTTCTATTTTTATTTAGGTATTTATCTGTTTACCTACTATTTGAGAGGAAGGGGAAAACACCAAACCATTTTCTGCAATGGTTTTACCAATTTGCATTCCCGCCAGCAATAGATAAGGTTTCCAATTTTTCCACATCCTTACCAATATTTGTTATTTTATTTTTTTATCTTAGCCAGTTAAATGGTATCTCATTGTGGTTGTGACTTGAATTTGTCTGATGGAAATGACAGCAAGCATCTTTTCATGTGATTGATAGCCATCTGAATTGCTGAAATACCAATTCAAATCATCTGTACCCTTTAGGACTGGATACTTGTCTTCTTGTTGTTAAGTTGTCAGAAATTTTATGTATCTTAGTTATCAGATTTGTGTTGGATATATGATTTCTAAAGATATTTTTCCAGTTGGTAGCTTGTCTTCATTTTTTTTTTTTTTTTGGTGAAGTACTTTGATGCATCCAAGTTACAAGTTTCTATGATGTACCATTTATTTATTCTGTTTCTTGCTATTTGTGCTTTTGTCATCATATAATTCATTGTTGAAAGCCAGGCCTGGCAGCATTGTCCCCGCTTGTTCCTCTAAGAAGTTCATGATTTCAGTTTGCACATTTAGATTCTTAATCCATTTTGAACTTTTTTTTTTGGTATGGTGTGAGGCATCGGTCCTGTTTTATTTTCCTACATGTGGAAATCCAGTTTCCCCAGACGCCTTTATTGAAGAGAGGCTTCTTTTCCTTAGCATCGACCAGTGTATTTATTATTATACCAATATCAAGTTGTTTCAATGATTGTAGCTGTAGAATATATTCTAAAATCAGGAAGTAAGTCTTACGTTCTTCTCTTTACACATCATTTTAGCTATTTGGAATCTCTTGGCATTCAATATCAAGTTGAAGATCACTTTTTCTGTTTCTGTACAGTAGGCTATTGGAGTTTTGATCAAGATTGCATTGAATCTACAGATTGCTGGGGAATTTTTTTTTTTTAATTCATCATTTTGCTTATTCTACATGGGATTGCCATGAGTCAGAATCATTTTAATGGTAACTAACTACAACAATAATAACATAACAATCATAGCAGTAATAATCCTTTTATCAAATACTAGCTAATCTCCCGTTCCTCCAGAAAAGGTGAATTGTTTGCCAAGTACTTTCAGCCACTGCAACTTTGCAGGTTAAAAGAATAAAGACCATGTAGCTCTGAAATGGACTAAGGAAAAAAGTCAAGTTGGAAATTGTAGTCTGTAGCCAAATGTTATAAAACTCTATGTAGCTTTCTTTGGACTAGCACATACGGCCAGATTACGAGAGAAAACAAAAAGAGAAGAGGCTGCTTCTAGGTCTATATTAAGCTTAACATTATGCTCTCAACTTGGCCCCAAGAAAATCCACACAATTTATGAACCCTAAGAGAAGCTAAGGCAACAGATGGTAAAGATTACTTGAGGGAGGTGACACCTATATATTTGACCATAACTGTCAAATACACATAGAAAAACTACATAACAACCACATTTTTTCCCACATTTGCCCATTTCTGGCTCAGGCATCTTGTAACTGAGAACTTGAACATCACTGAACAAATATCTTAAGAGAACAATCCCCAAAGAGGCTGATTTTTCAAAACACATGCCTCATGACCAAGTAAATCATGTATCAAGACTAGATTCTGACATCCACATTAAACCAAGAAAATATATTTCTTTGTCGATTCACAAAAGGCCGTATAAGATCAGATCACCTCCTAAGTGGTTATTTTAGTACGGCTTGAGATTGTATATAGAGTTGGCCTCTAGAACGCGTCCCTTAAACTTATATGCTTGTTGTAACCCTAGAACACTCTTTTCTACAAAGATTTGCAGAACTAATTCTTGCGAAGCAGATGTAAAGAGCAAATCTGTTTTATTAAGACAGACTGCATTAGAATAACAGAGAAAATTGTCAGTTCTTTGTTTCAAGTGGCTCTTTTTGCTCCTGAGAACTGTATAATGGCTGCCCCCAACAAAACCCTGGAAACAGAAATGCTTTGTCAAAAGCTTTCCTAGTAAACCCAAAGCACGTTATGGAAAGGAATAGTGTACACTACACCACAATAAGACCTAAGAGTTTCTACTGGCTCCAGTCAATGAAATCTCTAATTCCTAAAATGAACAAGAAGGCTTCAGAAATTGCTATAGCAACTAGGTTAACTTAAGTTTTGCATAGTTCCATATTCCTATAGTTAAACTATAATTTGTTGTTTCGCTGCTAAAACATGATTTTGGGATTATCCTCAGTGAGGTTACAAAATGATCCTGCTGCTATGTGCTGAGCACTATAGATACTGTGCTCATTCTAGCACCCTACAGACATTTTTAGGAGCCTTTTTCAATCAAAGAAACCCTTCTGGTATAGTAGTTAAGAGCTATGGCTACTAATCAAACAGACAGCAGTTCAAACATACCAGGCACTCCTTGGAAACTCTGTAGAAAAATTCTCCACTATCCCATAGGGTCACTATGAATAGACTCAGTGGCAACGTGTTTTGTTTTGTTCTTTTGGCTTTCATTCAATCAAGAGCAGACTCTGCGCATGACCCAGTGGTAAGTAAGGGGAGAGAAAATTATGAAAGTACTGGTGTCCAATCTAAAGGAGTTTCCACCCCATCAGGAGGAAAAGAAATTAACAGTTACATGTAATAAACCGTTGTTGTCGTTCATTGGCACAGAGTCAGCTCTGAGTCACAATGATCTTGTGCAGAACAAGACCAAACATTTCCTAGTTCTGCACCATCTTCATGATCATTGGTACATTTCAGTTCATTGTTCAGGTGATTATGTCAACGTATCTCACTGAAATTTTCCTTCATTTTTACTGATCTTCTACTTTGGAAATGCTGGTGGCGTAGCGGTTAAGTGCTATGTCTGCTAACCAAAAGGCTGGCAGTACAAATCCACCAGGCACACCTTTGGAAACTCTATGGGGCAGCTCTGCTGTGTCCTATCAGGTGACTATCAGTCCGAATCAACTCAGTGGCAGTGAGTTTGGTTCGGTTTGGTTTCCACTTTACCAAACATGATGTCTTTTTCTAGTGATTGGTCTTTCCTAAGGAGGTGTCCAAAGAAGTAAGCTCAAGTGTTACCAGTCTCTTTTCTAAAGAGCACTCTGGTTGTCTCTTTTCTAAGACTAATTTGTTCGTTCTTCAGCCAGGCCATGGTGTAGTCAATATTCTTAGAGTTAGCAAAAAAGTGCTATAAGTGCTCAAAGCTGACAGAAATCAATTCCATCTGAGCGCCTGAGTGAAGGCTTTACACAGACCACATGGAGGCCTTTAAGGATTGCATCAGATAGGAGACTGGAGTCAGAATCTACCAGGTTGAGGAGACACTTTGAGGACACATTCCAAAAACAGTAATAGCAGGACACAGCCCGTGCTGCTGGTGCTGGAGCTTATCCTAGGTGACGACGAAGAATGGAAGAGGCTAGAAGTTTGTGGAACCAACTATTTTTTAAATGAATAAACTTAAAACTTTCACAAAAAAGAATGAATAGTGGCATGCCAAGCCGTGCCATCGAGTCAGATCCGACTCATGGTGACCCTAGGGACCAGGGTAGAACTGGCCCCCAGAGTATTCATGCCCCCCTTTAAATGACCAACATCCATGTGTAACAGTTATCAACATCCTGGCACACTGGCTTCATATATTTTGTTTTCTTTATTTTTCCTTTTGCTCTGAGGTATTTTAAAGTATAACTCAGACATCTATTTTTAGTTAACCCTTCCCAATTCAATGTGTATTGTTTAAAAATGAACATTCCGTTATATAATCACACACAAATAACATGGAAGCCTTCAATGTCTGCTGTTATCACAAGCAATGCTAATAGTAATTCTTAGGTGTTATCTTACAGCAGGTCATTTTGAAATTTCCCCATCTGTCTCAAAACTGTCTTTCTTGTAGTTGGTTTATTAAATTGACGATGAGTTTTTCGGAGCCCAAATGTCATTGCACAGAGTTGGGCTGTTTCTGCCAGGGAGGAGGAGTTCCCAGAGGACTTTGACTGTATCTCAAGACCTATTAACTAACTCCATACTTAGCACAGTGCCTGGCCCAGATACAACACTAAATAAGTGTTTGCTGAATTGCATTGAACTGCCACTTTTAAGGAGGGTAGGGTCTCATTAGTGCTCTATTTTGCCATAATCCTAGTAGCTCTAGGGTGGACACTCGAGGAACTTATAATGTATGAGGACAATATCACCAGCAGGATTTTATGGAACAGAAATTCTCAGTTCATGCGTTTACTGAAATGAAAAGCCTTTTAGCCTTCTGCAATGTATAAAGGGGTCATACACATCCTTGAGTATCTGATAGGGTCGCTATGAGTCAGAATTGACTTGAAGGCAATGGATATGTCTTTTTTTTATCTGAATAGACTAATATCAAAGAAAGACCTTTCTCAACAGGGTTAAAATGTCTTCTCTGATGATTAAGGAATTTTTTAAATATTTACCTCAACTGTGTTCTGGATGAGTTATTCTTGGACAAGCCTGTGTGTCCTCAGAACCTAAGAAAAGAAACTGCTAGAGCAAAAGACTCTCCAGAAAGACTGCTTGTTACTTCCAAAAGCTTGAACCAGTTGCTGTGTAGTCGCTTCCACTTTGTGGAGACCACAGTGTGTCAGAGTAGAAAAGTGCTCCATAGGGTTTGCAATACCTGGTTTTTTGGAAGTAGATTGCAACTCACAGTGACTCTATACGGTAAAGTAGAACTGCCCCATAGGGTTTCCAAGGAGTGCCTGGTGGATTTGTACTGCCAATCTTTTGGTTAGCAGATCTAGCACTTAACCACTATGCCACCAGGGTTTCCAAAAAATGTATAACGTTAAGTATTATTATTGAGATTTTCCAGAGGAGGAACCAGGCCCCTGGTAAGTGGGGCCAAAGTCTCCAAGTTAGTTCTAGGTGCATATGAGATTTGAGGTCAAGTCTCTCAATATCAAGAACAGCATGGATGGTTTTGTTTCTTATGTAGACTTGATTGCCACTTTTCATACTAAGCAATTGTCTGTGCCCTATTTGTCGTGTGGTAGCAAATCTGTGTGGAAGAAGCTGGAAGACCACGAATCCTTCAAGTCATATGAGAAATCCACTGGAACTTGCAATCTCCTCTTTGTATTACGTCCATAGATTCTTCAGGTTCCATTAGTACCTTTGAAGCTTTCTCCAAAGAAATAAACGGAATTATATTCTCCCACAGAATAAACCTCCACCAGTAATCTGAGATTCAAAATGACTTCAACAACCTGTTACATAATTGGTATTCTTTTCAATCAAAACCATTTTAAATAGTGTTTGTGTTCAATTTGTTCATAGTACCCACAGCATGCATCACGTATGTATAAATAAAAATCAGACATGAATACTGCATGGAATTTTGACATTAAATTTTAGTATGAAAATCTTCATGATATCAGGTTAGAGTATTAAAATAAAATTGAGTAGAGCAACAATTAGTTCTGGTTCAGTTATCCCATGGCAAATTATCTTCAGCCACTTCTTATGAATAAATGTATATGATTCTTGCATTATTAATACGTGAGCTACAAGTTCTGCATTTTGCTTTCTACTATTGTTCCTTGTGTGACACCCATTTTACTCTGCTTATGGTCTCATTTCTAGTGCTGCCTGGATTTCCAATTTTTCACATTCCCTCAAAATGTTTTTTTATATAAGATTTTCATAATTTTTGAAAATGGAATTGTTTTAAGTGCCTTTAGAAAAGATGTCCCGGTGCCAAGCACTGTAATTCCTTAAGCCTAAAAAACATTAGTTCCAGCTGTGAATGAAGATTCTTTCAGATTTTCTTTTGTCTAAAAGCCCCAGAAATTTAGTTGCAGGATCAACTGTTTCCTCTTCTGGCTGTGTCACCCTACTGGGGGCTATATTTGGCCCTAAACTCTCATTGCAATAGTTTCCCATTGCGATCACACTTGTATTTTCACACAGTGATTTCTCATGACACTCTACAGAGATAGGTGCTAATTTTTATCTTCCTTCATTTCCTACAAGCGGAATTAGAGGGGAAATGTTTAACCTTTTTTTTTTTCTTCTTCAAATTAACTCTCAGCACTTTGAATGTTCTTAGAAATTCTTATGGATTGAACTGTGTTGCTCAAAAATGTATGTCGACTTGGTTGGGCCATGATTTCCAGTACTGTGTCAATGTCCAGCCTTTTGTCATCTGATGTGACTTTCCAAGGTATTGTAAATCCCACCTCTATGATGTTAATGAGGCAGGATTCATCTACCATATTAGGTCTATCATGAGTCAATCTCTTGATTGTTTTTTTCAATATAAGAGAGACTTGAGTGGAGAGACAGAAGGACCTCATACTAACAAGAAAGCAGTTCCAGAAATGCATGCCCTTTGGACCAGGTGTTCCTGAGCTAAGAAGCTCCTAGTCCAAGGGAAGACTGAGGCCAAAGGCCTTCCTCCAGAGCTGAGAGACAGAGAAAGACTTCTCTTGGAGATGGTACCCTGAATTTGGACTTCTAGCCTCCCAGACTCTGAGAGAATAAACTTGTTTGTTAATTCCATCCACTTACAGCATTTCTGTTAAAGCAGCACTAGACACCTAAGACAGAAATGAAGCCAATTCAACCATAGAGAAACGGGAATTGTGCAGATTTACAAAGCTGAAGTGTTACTTTGTTTATACTATAAGGGTCCAGTTTTTTCTTTTTCTTTCTTTCTTTTTTTTTTTGTTATTTAATGTTTAGTACCAACAGAGATGTCACTGCATCTTAAGGAAAAAGAAGAAGAGCTGCTATTAAGTCTACTAGCAGGAACATTGGTGGTGCAATGGCTAAATGTGTGGCTGTTTTCCAAGAGATCAGAGGTTCAAGCTTACCCAGTGGCTCTATGAGAGAAAAGACTTGACAATCATACTCCCATAAAGATTACAGGCCCCAAAAACCCTGAAGAACAGGCCTACTCTATCTTGCAGGTTTTCCATGAGTTGGAATTGACTTGACAGCACACAACAACAAAACACAACAAAAGAAACAAGTTTTAGAATGGTGGAATTCAGCTGTACACAGACTCGAGTACTAGGGACAATGCAGAGGTTTCTCCACTAAGGTACAAGTATTACCGTCTGCTGTACACAAAGGTGGTATTTGTGGGGGGTGCTGAGAGTTCTGAGGGGACAGTGTACAGCACTGATGACAATGCTGTACTGACCGTAACACTGGGTGTAAAACAGACTTTCCATAAGGCTTGCTGCATGTATGAATGCGTCGGCCTAGGTTTATTCTGGAAGAAAATCCACATTCATAAGACATGTGATCCTGCACATCTTTGTTTCAGGAGCTCTTCATTTCACAGTTTCACCCCATGCCACTTTTAGACTAACGCCAGGGTAATGTTTCTAAAAGGCCTATCTTGTCATGTCTTTCTATTTTATCTTCTTCAGTAGCTCCCACTTGCCTCACAAAATCAATCTCAATGCCATAGGATGGTCTGCGAAGCTCTTCCTCATTCGTTCCTGACTTGGTCTCCAGCTGCGCCTTCTGCTCCCATGCCCTAGTCTCCCAGCAAATCAACTGTACCCACGGACTCACATTCTCTTTCATATTTTGGGCTTCTGTGCGTCCTGTTCCTTGCTTTCTTTGTCTTCCCCTACCTGGCTAATCACCACTTGTCCTTTACTACCCATTTAAGCATGACCTCTTCTGAGAAGCCACAACCTGCAGACTTGTGGATCTCTGTGTGGGTAAGGCTCTCAGTACCTTCTGGTTATAGGTGAGTTGTGTTTCCTTCCTTCATCTTCCTGAATAGCTCTCTGAAGACACCAGGTCTTCTTTGTCTATAAATCCAAGGAACTCAGCATCTTAATCCAAACATGGTAGAGAAAACAGGGAAGGGAGAAAGAAAAAGAACAGAGGGAGAGAGGGAGGGAAGGAAAGAGGAGGGAAGAGAGAAGTGATGGGAAGAGATACTACTGGCCAGACTATTTTTCTAAGTCAGGGCCTAGAATAAATTAGATTTCTTCAATCTTAATTTGGGATAAGCAGGGAGCAAGAATAGGTTTCTTTTTCCTTCTCTCCACCCAGATGAACAGAGTGTGTTACTATTTAGATCCATGAGCTTTAAATACAGAAAACAGTGCTAAACAGGAGAAATTAAAAATTACTAAACATAGAACATAAATTTTAAAGAATTAGCTTTTAGTTTTTGTAACTTGTTCATGAGGCTTGACAGCAAAAAATATTGACAGTTTCTTTCTAGTGATTCCATGATTAAAAAACAAAGGCAATAATTCACTTAGCAAAGCCCGCACTTTGAAATCAAGGAAAGTATAATTATTTCCTGATTTATTTGACTCTGACATTAAGGGAGCAAAAAGCAATTCAGAAATAAGCAAATTCTTACTCTGTAATATTTCGTGTAAGTGCCGAGTAAAAAGTTAATGAGTTTGCGCCTGGGGTGTGTTTTCGGGTCATGAGATCAGTCTTTTACTTCCCCTTCACGGGAGGCTCTTAACTATTTACGAATTTCACTGATCAGCAAGCTCAGCTGAACTGGACTGCTCTTGGTTGTGTGGGATTTTGACTGATGGGTGGTTTTCTTTAACATGGTTTCCTTTAATGAGAACTTAAGATATGAATAACTGTCTTATTTTACAATCTATAAACAAGCTACTATTTTGAGAAAAACATAAATGACGATGATGAATCACACTGGCTACAAAATCCAAAATATACAATACAATATGAATTTCTTAAGTGAACAAGATGATGAAGGGTAGAGAGAAGGAACACCAAAAACACCATCAAAAACTGTCAACAGATGATTCCCTTTGCTCTTCACATACACTCGCATCCCTTTAGAAATTCTCTAGATTGCCAGGGACTTCAGTGAAATAAAAACAGAGCAATCAACCGACCAACAAACTGCAAGGAGCAGGGAGGACTGGTTGTTGACTGTACAGGGAGAAGCAGAAAGAACACTCCTTGCCTTGGTTGCTCCTATCTGGTGTCCTTGCCTGCGCTTAATAACGTCCTTCACCCTGTTGCAACATTTCCACTTATAAACACTGAGTCTCACAGTGGGGAAATCTGCCTATCTCTCAATCAGGAAACCATGTCCAAGGCCATTCAGTCCAAGGCCACTGCGTACAGCACAGTGAGTCTGAGGCAGAACTGAGAACTCAGGCCATGGATTCCCAGCTGGTGAACCACTAGCCCGCATTGCATCATCACGGTAAAGACAAACACAAGGGTTGTTCCAGGGTAGCCTCTGTCTGTTTACCAGTGTGTCTCCAGCCTTTCCAAAGCCCTGCTGTCCTAATTTCTTTTTCCTGTTTTCAGCTTGTAAGCATTTCTGCCTTCCTTTGCCATGACCTAGCCTACTTCTGTGGTGACTTTCTTTTGTTTGAAATGGATTCTATGAGAAGCTGAAGAATAAAATGGACTGAGGCTAGGTCACCAGGAAGTCCTTTTATGTCAGGGTATTGATGCATCTCTTAGTGAGCATAACATTTAGGGAGAATAGTCTACGAAACAAAAACAAACATAAAGGGGTGACTGGCACACTAAACCACTTCCTACCAGCCTCCCCTATTTTCAGTCAAAGACTTTCAAGGTTTCTGTTGCTGTCTCCTCAAATGCAATGGTGAATTTGCCTAGTATGTTATAAACGAAACCTGTCATTTCAAAAATCCAAACCCAACCCACCGCTGTTGAGTTGATCCTGACTCATAGCGACCCTATGGGACAAGGTGAAACCGTCCCACAGAGTTCCCAAGGAGCGCCTGGCATATACAAAATGCCAACCTTTTGGTCAGCAGACACAGCACTTAGCCATTATAATACCCCAAAGTGCCTATTTAAACACATAGGGTGAGTTATGAAGGCGTTCGGAGAGATAGTCCCTGTGCAGTTTACAAACACATGATCGATATAAAGTGAAAATCCAAGAAATAAAGTTGGAAAAACAAATCTAATGCATCATTGATTTCTTATTTATATTTGAGAGAAAGCAGGCTTTTTTTCTTCTTCTTCTTCTTTAAAAGGCAGATGAGAAGCTAGGCAAACTGCTGCCGAGATGGTAAATTCCGAGCATCGAAAAGTACGTAAAGATCACCAAAGCAAACCCACTGCCCTCAAGCTGATTCCGACTCATGGAGATACCAGAAAACCAAACCAAACCCGGTGCCACTGAGTCAATGCCGGGTCACAGCAACCCTAGAGGGCAGAGAACTGCTCCATAGAGGTTCCAAGGTGGATTCGAACTGACAAGTTTTTGGTTAGCAACACAGCACTTAACCACCACACCACCGGGTTTTATTAATGACTAATTACATTTAACTTTCTCCCTTGATATAGGTTTATCCTAACACTATTATTAAAAGCTGTAGTTAGATCAATATCTTGCTCACAGAAATAATAAATATGTAATATTTCTATCAAAAACTAAAATATATTCTTACAGAGGCTGTTTTGGTTTTTAAATCCTAGTCTAAATTTTATACTACTTTTCTCTCTGGTTCTCTCTTGATTTCTATGATCTGCTTTTGTTAGTTTCAGAACCTGTGTCTCTAGGGACCGGGCAGGGTGGGGTGAGGAGGGAGGGTCAGCCTGCAGGACTCTTACTCTGTCACCGGGCCAACCTGTGTCTGGACCTGGAGCCCTTGCATGGCTGAGAGCCCTGGCCAGTGGGTTCATCCTGGGCTGAGTGCTGGAGGCAGCCACAGTGACCTTTGTGTGATTAACCTGGCCCTGAGCCCTGACCCATGGGTGGGGCTGGAGAATTGCAGTCCACACCCACAGCCTAATCCTTCTGACTCCAGTGGAACCTCGAAGGAGCAGCGATTGGATGCCTTTTACCTCAAAAAGAGGCATGAGAGGCGCAAGAGCCAAAATGGCCAAAGAGCCCTGGGGTAACCGAGGTTCCTGCTCTGTAAACATAGATGGTAAACAGCATGACAGGCTCTTTGGAACTGAGAACTAACAGCCAGCTTGTTATCTTTTATTGGAGAGGGAAAAAAAAAGTGGCCAGGAGAGGAGTGAAAAGGGGGGACTTTGAGCAGTTCTAAAAATGGGAAGCAGAGTGAAATCTCACTGTAAGAGATTTTTGGCTAGCAAGTCTCCCGTGATAACAGCCCTGAATTTATCAAAGTCCCACCCTGCCGCACTGTAGTGGGCAACTCTCTAAAGCGGTTGAGAAGACAGAGGGAAGCAAACTACGAGCTTCCTAACTGACATGTGATTTTTAAAAATTTTTATTGTCCCATGAAATATTTTACAGAAGGCAGTGGTCAGTTTAGTGGTAGAATTCTCCCATGTCAGGTTGGAGAGCCGGGTTTAATTCCCAGACAGTGTGTCCACTGCCCATCTATCAGTGAAGGTTGGGAGTTGCTGTAATGCTGGACAGCTTTCAGCAGCACCTACAGACTAAGACGGACTAGGAAGAAAGGCCTGGCAATCCACTTGTGAAAATCAGCCAGTGACCTCCCGGTGGATTGGAACAGCCTATATCCTTGTGCGTGGGGTTGCCGTAAGTCAGGGGTGGACACAACAGTGGCTGACAGCAATACCACAGACTCTTTCGCGGATGTTTGGCTCTTAGATCGATGTATTTTTTTTTCCTCCCAACATCTCCATGTAGAAGAAATCAGCAGAAACCATGTGAATGTGGGCTCTCGTAGATTATTCTCTTCTGCCCTGGCGCTCTGGGTGCTCAGAAGCCTGATAGCTACCCAACTGTGAGCAGAAGTAGTCTACTGAACGATCCTGGCCAACTCAAAACCAAACCCGCTGCCATTGAGTCTACTCTGACTCATAGTAGCCCTATAGAACAGGGTAGAACTACTCCATAGAGTTTCTAAGGAGTGCCTGGTGGGTTTGAACTGCTGATCTTTTGGTTAGCCGACATAGCACTTAACCACTACACTACCAGGGTTTGCATCCTGGCCAAAGGATCGCTGAATGGCCACACCTGGAAAAACACAAGTAGAGTTTGGGGAAGCTCTGGGTTTTCAGTAAGTATGAAGATAGAATGAAACAGAGCCCTGGGACAGCGTTGTTTCCCAAAGGGGACTCCCCAGAGAGTCATTTCCGGATGAGTCTTCAACAGTTCTCATCAGCTTTTCTGATGCAGGAAAACCAGTTGCCACTGACACACTTCTGACTCATGGCAACCTCATGTGTGTCAAAGCAAAACTGTCTTCTGTTGGGTTTTTTAGATCAATCCATTGCCATCAAGTCAATTCCAACTCAGCAACCCTATAGGACAGAGTAGAACTGCCTCATAGATCGTCCAAGGAGTGCCTGGTGGATTCCAATTGCTGCCCTTAGTTAGAAGAAGTAGTGCTCAACCACTATGCCACCAGAGTCTGGTTTTCCACAACTGGTTTTTTAGATGTAGACTGCCATGCTTTCCTTCTGATGCCCCTCTAGTTGATCTAGAACCATCCATATTTTGGTCAGCAGCTTAAAACAACCATTTGCTCTCCCCCAGGGACTTCCTATCTAGTAGGAAAAGGAAGAAAATCCACTCCTTCATCCTCTTGAATCTAAAACCTAAGGATGGAAGTCTTTGCAAGCTAGCAACCTCCCTCCCCTTCTCCGTCCCACCTACTTCTACCTTCCGTGCTCTTTTGGTGAGGCAGTCTCCACCTCAGCTACGTTCCCAAATAAAGACTGAATTGGAGACTCTGGTACTTTTCACATTTCCTTCCTAAAATCGAAGGGTATTTGAAGAGTCCTGAGAGACTGACTGATGGCTTCACTGATTGGTTCACGTATTCCTTTAATCCATTTCAGCCGGCGTTCGCTTGAACCCTGATCATAACAGGCACAGCAGAAGAGCAAAGGCAAAAAGCCTTTTTTTGTGCTGTGGAGAAGCTCAGAGTTCAGGCAAAAACAGACATGGGAACAAATATTTTGAGTATGAATCATGGATCACAAACTGAGATGTGTACTCAATAAGTGCTCTGTGTCTTTATGTTCTTTAAAGGAGACTAATGCTACTTTGAGCTCTCATCCTGCTGGGCCCTGGAATTTTCAGTATCAGTCATCTGTAAGAGTCACTCTCCCCTTTGCCCCTCTGCCATGCAAAGGTCCTGTGGTTTTTTATAGCTTAAAGCTTGTGGGAGACCCTCTTCAATCTTGGGTCCGCATAAGCTATTCCTGGATGTTGGTGATCCAAGTCTAGATGCTAACTTTCAGTTTGAAGGCCTCACTACTTTGATGGCATAACAAATGGGCCACTGTATCAATGACTACCTGGGAACCTGGTGTCCAAGGCTACTGCCCCTCAACACACAGGGAGCCATTCCCCTCTGAGTTTCTGTCACCTCAAAGAGGTCTACCACAGAGCAGGGGCTGCCCTGCTGTCCACCAAACCACCCCACCTACTCTCTTTCCAGACTTGGGGAGTCACTGCCTTCTCTCTCTTCTGCATTTTTCCCACCCTCCGACCCAGCAGGAAACCCTGTGGCATGATGGTTAAGAACTGCAGCTGCTAACCAAAAGGTTGGCAGTTCAAATCTACCAGGTCCTCCTTGGAAATCTTATGAGGCAGTTCTTTCTACTCTGTCTATAGAATTTCTCTGAGTGGGAACTGACTCAGTGGCTGTAGCACTTGACTACTATGCTACTAGCGTTTCCACAGGAGCTCAGATTCTAATTACCTCTTTGGATAAATCATACTGGATAGTGTAATATTTGATGTGCACTTGTGGATGGCAATGGCCCCCAATATCAAAAGAATATGAACATTAGAACCAGTGTGTGGAGACAGGGCTTTGACAATTCAGACAAAGGTAAAAGTAATTTCTGGTAGCCAGACACACGCAACTCCTTGGTTTCAAGATTCCCCACAGACTGTGGTGGCCTGAGTGTTGTTCGGTGGCTTGGGCTTATTTGCTTGCTTGCTTGTTTATTTTTAATCCAGCAGATTCTGCTCCAGGAGATCACACTTTTAGGGAACAAATACAAATGACTTGTTTCAGTGAGTTATTTTGCCACACCATCCTGAAAATGAGCATCTCCATAACCGAGGTGCCCTGGCTCACTCAGTCAGCTCACTCCAGCTCCTGCCCAGGGCTACAGACCGGAATACAGCCCTGTGGGCAGGAAGCAATCACCTGTGAGGAATGTGAGAGGAGCTCTAGAGAAGCTGATGTCTCATAGATATTTATAATATGGAATAGGTATGGGAGAGGAACATTTGAGGTCAAAAGTTCAGGATGTAAAACCTGGAGAGGGATGTTAGGATCCATGTATTTCGGGAAACTGGAAGGCTTTTCTCTGGTTAGAGTAAAACCATGTTGGTGGCTGGGTGGCTGTGGTGGATGGTAACGATGAGATGAAGCCAGAAGAGAGTTGAGAGCTACATTCTACAGGGACTTAAGTGAGTTTCATGGCTGGCTAAGGTGAGTGACCTGAGAGTTTAAAGTGTCCCTGCACTACGGCACAGAGGGGAAGGCACGGACTTTGCAGTTGGCTGGATTCAGCTTGAAATCCCGGCTCTTCCATTTTCTTGTCGTATGACCTTGGCCATTTACTTAACCTCTCCATGCCTCGGTTTCCTATCTGTAAAATGAACAGAGATCATGAGAGCACCAACCTTAGCATCTTTTTGTGATAGTCAAATGAGACAACATATGTAGATCATCCAGTGAATACTGGGAGCATCATAAGTTTTAAATAAATGTTGGTTAATTGTAGCATACCTTTAAAATCATTTGTATGTCATTTTACCATAGCAAACTACAAAGTATTACCATCAGTACAGACTATGCCATCCTGTGGGCTACAGAAGCATTCCAAACCAAAAACCCAAACCCACTGCTGTCAAGTTGACTCCGATTCACAGTGACCCTGTAAAGAGTAGAACTGTGCCACAGAGTTTCCAAGGAGCACCTGGTGGATTTAAACTTCCACCCTTCTGGTGAGCAGCTGTGGCACTTAACCACTATGCTACCAGGGTTCCCACAGGAGCTCAGAATTTAATCAACTCTTTGGATAAACCATACTGAATAGTGTACGATTTGATGTGTAATTGTGGACGGCAATGGTTCCCAATGCCAAAAGAACACAAACATCAGAACCAGTGTGTAGAGACAGGACTTTAACAATATAGCCAAAGGTGAAGGTTAGTTTCTGGTAGACGGGCACGACACAACTCTTTGTTTTCAAGATTCCCCATAGACTGTGATGGCTTGTGTGTGGTTATGCTAGAAGCTATGTCACCAGTGTTTCAATTACCAGCAGGGTCAGCAGGGTGAATAGGTTCTAGGAGAATGTCCAGACTAACACGGACTAAGAAAACAGGCCTGGAAATCTGCTTTCAAAACTTAGCCAATAAAAATCCTATGAAATGCAACTGAATATTGCCTGCTAGGACACTGGAAGAGAAGCTCCCTAAGTTGGAAAGCACTGACGATGGTCTCAAGCGTGTGGACGATAACGAGGAAGGTACAGGACCCTGCAGAGTTTTGTTCTGTTATATGTGTGTTCGTCACGAATGGAAGCTGATTCTACGGCAACTAACAACAACAAAGAGAAAATCATAAAAGTGCAAATAAATAAGTCATCAGAAAGGGTTAAACTGGTGGTGGCAAAAAGTAGCACAGGACAAAGTTCCCTCTTAGGAGTCAGCTGTGTGATTTGTAAAATGAGGAGTAGTTCCAAAATGCTCTGGTTATCTGAGTTTTTCTAAACACAAAATGCATATAGAGGCAAAAACTGAAGTAGCTCATTGAAACCACGTGTTCAAATCAAAACTGCAGATTGAGGAACTAGGATTACATAATGACTAACCTAAGCACTCAGTGACCCTGGCTACATTCGGAAGGCTTGTTTATGAAAGAACATACTCTGTTTGAACAATTTCTTCAGTCGGGCAGAGGACAGTCATTTTTGTACAAGAGGCATTTCCCACCCTTTCCTTAAAATGTGTTTTGGTCAACATATTTGGAAGAAACAACATGAAGTGTAAGACCACAAAAAGTGGTATTGCTCTCTAACTCTCACTTCTCCATGCAATGCTTTGAGTTTTGAATATTACTTATTTGTTTAAAAATCCCCACCTTAGGTTAACTGTAAAATAGGGATTGCCACTGAAGATACTCAATTTTCCACTCTCATCCACCTTCCCATGACTCTTAACTCTCAATCCTGGTTGCAGGAATAAATATTTGTGTAGTACTCTCTATAAGACAATCAGGGAACGGCAATTGCTTCTAACTTCATTCTGTCTTCAGAAAATGTGATACTACAGTGTATCTTACTGGTATATACTCAGCTAACCATTCTGATATCAGTCTATCATCTTTCCGGGTTCATACGATATGACTATACTTGTGAGTGAAGAGTGCCTTTCTGGAATTTCACACTGGGTTGGAGTCAAACCAAAAAGCCAAACTCACTGCCGTTGAGTTAATTCCAACTACTCTGTCCTATAGCAACCCTATAGGACAGAGCAGAATTGCTCCGTAGAGTTTCCAAGGAGTGCCTGACAGATGTGAACTGCTGATCTTTTGGTTAGCAGATGTAGCATGTAACCACTACACCTCTAGGTATGGCAACTCAAATGCTGACACCTTCTCCACATCCCTGATGAAGATACAAAAGTTTGGTAGGATCTTAAAACATGATCAGAAAGGAAGAATATTCTCTTAGGAAGAGCTAGCATGTGAAAGTTCTTGCAAGCTGAATAACATGGCATGTTTGGACGAAACTCATGTAGCTCACTAATGATCTGGATCTAGGTTAACCTGAGAAAGGCATGTTGTTGATGTTGTTGCTGTTGCTGTTGCTGTTGTTGTAGTTAGCTGCCTTCAACTTGCCTCACGGCAACTTCACACAACAGAACAAAATGCTGCCTGGTTCTGTACCATACTCTTGATCACTTATAGATCCAGCTGTTTTGATCCAGAGGTTCTTCACTGGCTGATTTTTCAAAGTACATCTCCAGGTCTTTCTTCCGAGTCTATCATAATCTGGAAGCTCTGCTGAAACCTGTTCAGCACCACAGCAACATAAAAACCTCCACTGACAGACTGGCCACAAACTGATCCCAGCTCTCCCACCTGGAGAAAACCCTGGTGGTGAAGTGGTTAAGAGCTACAGCTGCTGACCAAAAGTTCGGCAGTTCGAATCCGCCAGGCTTTTCTTGGAAACTCTATGAGGAAGTTCTACTTGCTCTAAAGCGTCACCATGAGTCAGAATTGAGTCGACAGCAGTGGGTTTAGCTTGGTTTTGTTCTCTCATGTGGAAGGTGAGAATGCTACCACTGAGTCACCACTGTCCCATGGAACAGATTTGCTGGACCGAGGTTGTAGCAGAGATTTGCCTCTACAGTTGAGAAGTTTGAAATTTATTCTTTATGCAGCAAGGGGTCACAGAAGGCTTTGGAGAAGGTGGTTAACCAAAGCATATGCCTTAGGAAGCCACCTCTTTATCAATATAGAAGGTGACATAATGGACAGTTTGCATTACAAGAGGCTATCTTAGGGAGCCCTTATAAGAGCCGGAGGTAGCAGGCATTGAGAAAGAGAGGAAAGATCAGAGAGACAGAAGGAATTCAGCATGAAAATGAGATTTCTAATCCTAGCAAATGGGAGAACTATGTGACCCCCAGAGTGTAAGGAGAAGTGGGTTCTATGTTCAACACCTTGAGTTTGAGGTGACTTCAGGACAACCTAGCGAAGATGTTCCCTGGGAAACATGAGGTCACTGTCTCTGCTGAGGCATGTTTGTAGTGAAGGCTCCCAAGGGCACAGACTGCAGCTCTGTGTCCTTCACTGAATCCAAATGTTCTGCCCTGTTTACTGAACATACAGTGGTTAGGATCCTTACACAGCATCTTCCATTGAACGCTTAACAAAATCATTAGCAGCTGAACCATTCAACCAGAGATACTTTGAACTTGTAAGTTGTAACATTTCCAATGCAGCAACTTTTATCCAGCAGTTTCTGCTAAAAATAAGCTTTTTCACTACAGAGCAAAAAGTGATGCAGGCATAGCCGTAAGTTGTATGTTTCATATATACCCTTCATATATATATATCCTCGAAATGAAAGTTGATTTCAGGGGCCTTAATTCCCTGATGACTACCTTTACGGGGCGACCTCTTTGTTCTTTTTTTTTTAACCCTTCGCTAGTTGATGTATCAATGTTACAAATTACAGACGTTTTTCAAGGACCCCATCTGAGAAGCATGGCCAGAAAAATCCTTTTTACCTATTTGGTTAGATGCTAAAAGCAATCATGTGTTTTAGACATGCCCTTGGTGAGTCCGCTCATAAAAACAATTTACAAGGGAAGAGTTGACATGGAGCCATACTGTGTGCGTACAACCAGAGCCTTCTGGTTTTGGTTGAGAGAAACACGAGTACAAATAGGTCAGGGGTAAAGAAACACCAGGACAGGCTGAGAAGGGGACAGGCAATGCCTAAACCAGTTACGTAATCCCATAGAAGAAAGGAATCTCATCTACTTTTCTGCAGACTCAGGGGCAGACTGAGGAAAGAGAAGTCATTCTGTACCCCAAGCCCTGACTCCTGGGCTCCAGTTTTGACTGTGCCCTGAAATAGAAGTTCTGCTACTAACCTTGGGTAAATCACTTCTCCCTCTGCATGGTGGCAGTTTCTGCTATAATTTTCTCTCCTTCACACATCACCTTCTCTATTGATTTGCCACTCTGCAGTCATCTTTAAACAATCACACACTAGATACATAAACGACCCGTGTATTTTGGGATGATGTGTGTTTCCTACTGTGAGGAGCGCCTCTTCTCATGGCTCATAATGAAAATCACAAGTGTAGAGCCTGGCTTACTTGTGTAAATTGAAGGTCACTTTCCGCATACTTTACCATGCCTCGGAGCCACTGCTGATAAGAAAAAGACAAAAAGACAAAGATAAAATTAACTTTTAATTTCCCATCCAAGCTGCAACTGACAGAAGGAGAGAGATGAGTCGAATTCCTTCAAATACCCAATGGAGGATTATATATTAAACATCTTATCTGATTTCACATCTCTGAGATAACCAAGCACACAACTATTTAAATCTGTATTTTCAGGTAATGACCCTGAACTCTGGGCATGGCTAAATTTCAGTGGTACGGTTTCATATCTAATTTCAGTCCAAAATCTTCCAGTCCCAAATTAGATGAATAAATAAACAAACCAGATATATTAATTTTCTCTTTGGAATAGTTTCCTTTCCATGAAATCACTAAAGGTATTTACATGCTGTTATAAGACATCACTTAACATAATGAGTAGCAATTTTCTCACCTTCTAAATTATTAACCACCAAACCTTCTTCAGTAATTTATCTTTGCAATTTTACAGCATCACCAGGAATATGAGTAAAGAACTTGATTTTTTTAATCTGATTTATTTCATGAAATATGATCAATAATTACAGCTGGTAAAGCATTAGCCATACAAGCCACCTAACATAAATATGTGGATAATATATACATACACTCTAGACAATGAATTGATTTTACAGAACACCCCACTCATAAAGGAGCTGTGAAGCTTAAGGTCAAACAACTAGGGCTTTCAAAAAACAGATTTGAAAACAATTTGGGGGAGTATGCTTTTCTTACATGAAACTTTTTTATCTTGGTGTAACCCACCCACTGCCGTCAAGTCAGGTCCAACTCATAGCAACCCGAGAGGTCACAGTAGAACTGCCCCACAGAGTCTCCAAGGAGCACCTGGAAGATTTGAACTGCCAACCTTTTGGATAGCAGACATAACACTTAACCCACTACACCACCAGGGTTTCCTGTCTTGGTGTAGGAGATCACAATTCCGGCAATTTGATGATTATAAGCCAGTTATACCCTTAGCTTCAAGAAAGTCCAATTCAGCTCTAAAGTTTAAAGATGTAGATGAATTATTATTACTCTATTACCTTACAAATTCCTTATTTGCAAAAGTAAAATTATCCCCTACTGTATTTAAGGTTACTATAATCTGATTTCTGTTACAATGATTGCTTACTCAGGAGCCTATCTAGTGTATAAAACATATTTCATCTCTGCTATAACCTTTTCAACATATAGGATTCCTACTTAATAACCCACCCAGTGTCACTGAGTCCATTCCTACTCATGGCACCCCTATAGGGCAGAGTAGAATTGCCCCATAGAGTTTCCAAGGAATGCCTAGAAGACACAAACTGCCAACCTTTGGGTTGGCAGACATAGCACTTAACCACTACGTCACCAGGGTGATGCAACTTTTAGGGAAAACAAGCAATACTGGCTTTAGATTTGAGAGGCCCTGAAAATGCCAGCGGGGTAACCAACGCAAAAATTCACTGCTGTCAAGTTGATTCACACTCACAGTGACCCTACAGGAAAGAGCAAAACTGCTCCACGTAGTTTCCAAGGCATGTGTGGCAGATTTGAACTGCTGACCTTCTTGTTTATCAGACTTAACTACTATGCCATCAGAGTTTTCGCAAAGGAGTAAGCATAGCTCAGACAAAGACAGTTCTTGAAAGCTACATAAGCACTCTGTCTTACCCTAAATTAATGCAATTCTGGACTTCACAATGAAACAGAAAGAAATTTCACAAAACCTCAATGGAAAATATCAACCTTGGACTCTAAAGTACATGTAGTATGTATATTAAAAAGAAAAACCCAGTGCAGTCAACTCTGACTCATAGCGCCCCCACAGTGAGCCTAGAGAATTGAGCACAAATGCCACAGACTTGCCAAGGAGTGACTGTCAGATTCGAACTGCCAACTTTTTGGTTAGCAGCCATTTAACTGCTATGCCACTAGGGCCCCGCATGTATTACACAGAGTGCAGATCACCTGAATAGCCAGATTTTCAATCTCTAAACTTCTTTGAACAGGAAATATTAATAGGTCTTTAGAAGTCTTATGCTTAGTCTTCAACAGTAAGAATGGAGGTGATATCAAAAATGAATAGGGAAATACTGGAAGAACTGAAAGTATTGTCATCCAACTATTAAACAGGGTATCTAGTATGAGGGATGTAATTTAAGAAAAACTATTTCTTATTTTATTAGTGGTACTAATCCACTTTATAAAATAACAGATGAGCAAAAAAAAAAAAAAAAAACCAAGCAAACAAAAATGTCATCAATAATCCCAAATTCTTCCACTTTTTTTGCTCAGTTTATACATGTACAATAATATTTTAAAAACAGAATAGTCAGTATGCAATTAAAATTGGCATCATGATATACATACTTTTTTATTACAAGTTTTTATTGTGTATCTAGCAACATCTTTTTACATCTTATGTACTATTATGAACAATTACAAGGAAAGAGCAAACACTGAGTATTTACTAGGTGCCAGGTACTGTACTAAGAACTTTATTTCTAACTATTTTTATTCTTATTATGTCTAGAAGAACATTACTTTTAATAACTACACAGTATTCCATTATATTGACATATATTTGAAATATTTCCTATCATCAAACATTAAACATTAAGATGAATTTTTTTTTATTTAATAAACATATCTGCCATGAACACTTTTGTATCACAGTCTAGATATATACATATTACTTTCTGAGAATGAGGTAAATGGGCTCACTGAATGATACACATGAAAAACGCTGTAATATGTATTTCCACAAGTAAAAATAATTAAAGGTATAAGTTTCCTATTTTACTTTCCCCAGCAATACATGGGAGACACCTATTTTCCCTTACCTTCTTGTATTTTAAAGTCTAGTCACTTTGTAGGCATACGTTACAAGCCTACTGCCCTACTTTGGGTGACAATGAGTCCTGATAAGTCTGAACTTTAAAAATGTGTCTTTTAGTCCTTTCTATTTTATCTTCTGCGATGGTCTTTGTTTTTCACCTAATTTGAGGTCATAGAGCAAGTCATTCTTCTCTGGATTATTCTTGTGTCTTTCCAGCCTCTCAAAGGTCCTTCCTAGTTAACAATCACCAGAAACCCTGGCAGCGTAGCGGTTAAGTGCTAAGGTTGCTAACCAAAAGGTCAGCAGTTCAAACCCACCAGGCATTTCTTGGAAACTCTATGGTTCAGTTCTACTTTGTCTGTAGGGTCACTATGAGCCAGAATTGACTTGATGGCAGTGGGTTTGGTTTTGGGGTATTCTTCGTATACAGCCTGGGCAGCACAGTAGTTAACAGCTATGCTACTAACCAAGAGGTCAGAAGTTCAAAGTCACCAGCCATTCCTTGGAAACACCATGGGATATTTCTATTGTGTCCTATAGAGGTGCCATGAGTTGCAACTGGCTCAACAGCAATGGGTTGTTTGGGAATATTTGGTGTTGTTAGGTGCCACTGAGCCAGTTCCAACTCATAGCGACCCTATGAACAACAGAAAGAAACACTGCCTGGTCTTGTGCCATGCTCACAATCGTTTTTATGCTTAAACCCATAGCTGTGGCTACTGTGTCAATCCATTTCACTGAGGATCTTCCTCTTTTTCACTGACCGTCCACTCTACCAAGCATGATGTCTTTCTCCAGGGACCGATCCTTCCTGACAACATGTCCAAAGTGTGTCAGATGCAGTCTTGCCATCTTGGCTTCCAAGGAGCACTCTGGTTGTACTTCTTCCAGAACAGAACTGTTTGTTCATTTGGTGGTCTGTGGTATATTCAACATTCTTCTCCAACTCCACAATTCAAAAGCATTAATCCTTCTTCTGTTTTCCATGCTCGTGATCCAGCTTTTGCATGCATATGGTGTGACTGAAAATACCATGACTTGGGTCAGGTGCAATTTAAGTCTTCAAGGTGACATCTTTCCTTTTAAACACTTTAAAGAGGTCCTTGACAGCAGATTTTTCCAATGTAACAGAATATTTACAAGACCAAATTACCAGGTTTTTCTCCCATGGAGTCACTGTGTGAGTTTGACTGCCAACCTTTGGGTTAGCATAAGTGGAAATTCATATATTTATACATAAACACACACATATATGCTAAATCCACATTTTTTACACATGGAACTCTCCCCATATTTGCTACAACCAAAAAACCAAATCCAGTACCATCGAATCGATTCCAACTCATAGTGACCATATAGGACAGAGTAGAACTGCACTACAAAGTTTCCAAGGAGCACCTGGAGGAGCTGAACCATCAACTTTTTTGGTTAGCAGCCATAGCAACTAATCACCATGCCACCACAGTTTCTACATTTGCTATAGATCTACTAAATTAGAAAAATTGGGAGTGCCTAGAAGCCTCCATGATACACTATGAGTCAGAAACAAGACAATGGGTTTGGTTTTTTTATTGTTCTTTGTTCGACTATCTCTAACCCAGACTGCCTCTTCACCATATTTGAGTGATGTTTCTGACAATCTCAATCAAAGAGAATATGAATACAAACCAGCAAATAAGATATGAAGGGGATTTCCTGGGTGGTACAAAGGTTAATCCCCTGGCTGCTCAGTGGTTCAAGTTCACACACCTTGGGAGAAAGGTCTGGTGACTGACTTCCTTCTGAAAAATCAACCACTGAACACTTCTAAGGCACAGCTCTACCTGACAAACACAGGGGTACCATGAGTCAAAACTGGCTCAACAGCAATGGTTAGTGATCAAGAAAGAAGGAAAATGCAGCCATGAAGCCTAAGCATACTGCCCCCAAGCAGAGCCCTAAAACAGTTTGTTTATTAAATTTTGCCTACATTAGATAGTAGACTTCAAGATTCAGAGAGAAAAAAGATGCCATTTAGAATACAACTCAAGTAAGTAAAACACTTCCTTCTACCTGAAATTTTCTCTTGTCTTGTTCCTTAATTCTCGCTTCATCTTTCTCACTCCCTTCTTGAGATTCAAATGTTACTCTAGAAACTTAACTTAAATATGAGATTTTCTGCATTGTCTTACTAGAGTTTCTGTGTATCTCCTCTGGGACTCCTCTTTCATCTGCTAACATTGCACTTCCCATAAATCTCCCATATGGCACTTGTAATGTCTTTTAATTGTTTGTTCATATATCTGTTTCCAGTACTAGATGTGAACACCTTTGGAACACTGTGCCTTTTGTCTTTGTACCATTAGTGCCTATTCCCAGACAAAGCCTGGTACATTGTGACCACAAGATTGATGAGGTCATTTGTTTTCAGGGCATATTTAGATTAAGGGTGTATTCAAACACCTTCTCTAATATCTAAGGTCAAATTTTAGGCAGCATTGTTGATGCGCAGACTTAAGCATCATGTAATAATGCACAAATCTTTGATAGGCTTAGTTATATATTCCTCCATGCATGCATGGCAGTAACAAATATCACACATCAATTATCCCACTCCAAGCCCATCTCAGGTATTTTGTTTTTCAAAACTGCAACACAAGATGGTTCTATGACGTGATCTCTAAGGTGCTTTTTCATGTTTAAAATTCTTGAGTTCTGATTCTGGGTGGGCAAGGCTGCATGCAAAGTGTCTGGACTGCTATTTTCAGGGCAGGTTGAGCCTGGTATTGCTTGTGTCACTGTCTCACAGCCTCAGAGATAGCATGCTGTTTACACACAACAGTGCTGCCCTGCCTCTGATAGCTGATCCTATCAGGCATGGTTATTTCCAGCTGTCTTCAGGAGCAGACAGCTGCTGTGTCCAAATTTGCCTGCTGCACCACTGCAGAGTGTAGTGAGCAGACTCTCACTCCTCACAGAGCTCTTGGACTGCAATGACAGGAGGCCATGGTCTGACAAGCAAAGGCAGTCACACACACGGATGGTCTGGTGCCCAAGGCTCTTTCACATTTTCATTCAATTTGCAAAAGCTTTGTAGTAGCCAGGTAGGGCTAGATTTAAGGTGGACAGTCAAAGGCAGAAACACATTTCTCAAGGACAAATGAAATGGGACAAATCCATGAGATGTTTCTAAATATGTAGGTATTATACATGCTGATGATTCAAAATGGTAGTGTCACAAGGAGTTTTTGTTTGTTTGCTTAAAAAGGCAAACCAAACCTCTGGCCTTAAAGTCAGTTACTATTCAAAGTGACCCTACAGGATGTAGTAGAACTGTCCAAAGAGTTTCCAAGGACTACATGGTGGATTTGAACTGCCAACCTTTGGGTTAGCAGCCATAGCTTTTAACTACCACCAGGTTTTCCAGAGTTTTAAAAAAGAGGGTAAAATAGTAATTTGGGGAGCTGGCACACCAATGCCCTCCTAGTCAAGCAGTGCAGACACTTTGGAGATTTCGGTGCTCTTTTTAAGTGCTAAAACTTAGACAAAGAATTAGGAACTGAAAAAGGGTTAGAAGAAAGTGACAATTATTGTTCAAAGTGGTAACTAAGACTTATTAATCATATCAAAATGATTTTCATTAACCAATTTTCATTGCTTGTTTCTCTACCTTGGTACTGTTTACTTCAAACAGAAAAGCTCAGCTTTAAAGATGGAATCAAGCCTTAAGAAAGGTGTGTGACGTATCACTGAAGAGTATCACCTCCTCCCCAACCAGATGCTCAGTCACTGGGACCAAGACAACCCCCATTTCTTCTCTTAACTCAGCCTGCCCAGATGGCTCCTATTTTGTGCTACACTGCGGTAGGACTTACTTGCAAAGATGATAAGACCTGAACTGGGATGAACTCATTTCCAACAGCTTACCAATAGTTCATCAAGAGACATAAACTCCCTCATTTCAGTTGAATTCAGAAGGACAACAGGCTCAAGTCTACCTCTTTCTGTCCTTCTTGCCTGCTCTCTCTTTAACAAATGCATTTCAATGAATGGTTTAAAGAACTTAGCTTCACGCAGTTGCTCCACAGCATGCAGAATTTCTTTACAGGGATTCTGCATATACAGCAAGACATATTATTTTCAGTGGCTCTTCAAGATGCATGAAGAGTTGTGTTGGGCATGGCAGAAAACTTACAATGCCTTGGGTAAAAGTTTTCAAGAGAGAAGTCATCTGTTACTTACCTTTCTAAGAGAGAAAAGACTTGCTCCGAGTAAAATGGAGATAACATTATTAAAGAAAGATAGACAACAAAAATGAAACCCAAATCATTAGACAAACTTGAATAGTATTGAAGCTTCATAATAGGGTTCATGAAGAATAAGAATACTTGTACACCTTCACAGAAAAGAATCTACGTATATATACATTTTTTTTTTCATATAAAAACCCACTATTCTCAGCACAACTGGACCAAAGCAAAGGTACGGAAGTTTCCTGGACACATCTAAACACTTCGAGGGACAGAAAAGCTGGGGTAGGGGCCTGGAGACCATAGCTTCAGGGGACATCTAGGTCAACTGACATAATAGAGTTTATAAAGAAAATGTTCTACATCCCACTTGCTAGCAACCATCTGAGACACATCAATTGGCCTCATCTCACTCGGAGCAAAGGAAAAAGAAGAAAACCAAAGACACATAGAAAATACTAGCCTATAAGACTAAAGAACCGAATGAACCAAAGACTCCACCATCCTGAGACCATGAAGAATTAGATGGTACCTGGCTACCACCAGTGTCTGGCCTGACAGGAAGAACAGAGAGTCCTGGGCAGAGTAGGAGAAAAATAGAGAACAGAACTCAATTCCCACATAAAGACCAGACTTAATGGTCTGAGAGAGACTGGAGGAGCCCCCAAAACTATGGCCCTCAGACACAATGTTAACTCAGAACTGAAACAGTCCTGAAGCCTACTCTTCAAAGAGTATACCAGACTACAAAAGAAAATAATAATACATGTGAGAAATGTGCTTCTTAGTGCAATCTGATATACAAGACCAAATACAAGCTCCTTTTCAAAAGCGGACCACAAAGCAAGAAGGGACAGGAACCAATCAAAAGGACACAGTAAAACCAGAGTGGAAAGGAGAGGTACTGTCACACTGTTAGGACTGTAACTCATGTCACAAAACAGTATGTATATAAATTTTTGAATGAGAAATTAACTTGAGCTATAAAATTTCACCTAAAGCACACTGATTAACTCTGTTAACTCTTAACTCTGACTTACAGAGACCCTATAGGAGAGAGCAGAACTGCCCCATAGCTTCCAAGGATGTAAATCCTTACAGAAGCCAACTGCCACGTTTCTCCAACACAGTAGGTTTAAACCACTGACCTTTCAGTTAGTAGCCAAGTGCTTTAACCACTGAGCAACCAGGGGTCCACTGTTTTCCTCACATGCTTGGGCAATATTTACATGTACAAGGTCACAGATAATGGGAAACTCACATATTAAAAAGGGCATCAAGTCCTTGGTTTTCAATAAGCTGTTATAATAGGTACATAAGCTAATGAAGGAGCCCGTCTTGGTTATAAATGATTGCAGGATCTTCTGTAATAACAACCACACCATGATTTTAATATGCCTGCCAAGGACAAGGAAGCATCTATCAATTATATTTCTACCTGAAGTTGTAGGGGAAATGTAGTTATTTTTGGAGATTCTCGAGGAATTCATTTTATCAGAGGCTAGTTTTCTAACATTGCAAGAAGACTTTAAGCCATTTGGTATGGAAAGTTACTCTGAGGGAAGAGAAGCCACAACACCCTGCTGCCTTTTCTAAGTCTGTCTATCATAGTTTGCTCCTTGGAAACTCTGTTGGGCAATTCTACTCTGATCCATAGGTCACTATGAGTTGGAATCGACTCAATGGCATTAAGTTGTTTTGCTTTTTTTTTAATCACAGTTGGAGGAAACCGTGGTGGTGTACTGGTTAAGAGCTCAACTGTTAACCAAAAGGTCTGTGTGTCAAATCCACCAGCTACTCCTTGGAAACTCTATGACACAATTCTACTCTGCCCTATGGGATCTCTATGGATCGGAATCAACTCAGTGGCACTGGGTTTGGTTTTGGTTTCATTGCCCACCCGCTACTGTTGAGTCGATTCTGACTCATAGCACAAATCTATAGGGCAAAGCAGAACTGTCCATTGAGTTTCGGAGCATCTGATGGATTTGAACTGCAGATCGTTTGGGTTGCAGTCATAGCACTTAACCACTACAACATCAGGGCTTCCCTGTCCATCATAGTTCAAGGAAACCCTGGTGGTGCAGTGTAGTTAAGAGATCAACTGCTTACCAAAAGGTCTGTGGTTCAAATCTGCCAGCTGCTCCTTGGAAACCCTTTATGGCAGTTCTACTCGGTTCTATGGGATTGCTATGTGTTGGGATCAACTCAACAGCAATGGTGTTTCTTTTTTTTTTTATATCTCAGTTCTGTTAACACTAAGGCAGGATGTATCTCTTGAATAAATTTTATCAGGTGAAATGCAGAAGTATTTCTGCCCTTAAACACTGACTCAAACTTTATCTTTTTTTAATAACAAAATATGTAAATATTATCGTTGCCATAGAGTTGACTCTGACTCATGGCAACCTAGGTGCGTCCAAGTAGATTGTGCTCCCTAGGGCTTTCAATGGCTGGTTTTTTAGAAGTAGACTGTAGGCCTTTCTTCTGAAATACTGCTGCACAGACTCAAACCACTAACCTTTCAGATAGCAGCCAAGTGCCTACACTGTTTGCATGATTCCAGGACTACATGAAAATAATAATTAACACCTACTTAGTAAGTGTCAGGAACTTGCTGAGTAGATTTTACTATTAAACTTCAAAAGAGATGGGTCACTTTGGATGCCCGCAGATAGCAAGTGTGGGGAGTGCTAGGTTTGGCATCTACTGATTCTGTTCTCCTCTTTCGAACTTGAGGCTTCTGCCACAAACATGTTCCGTCAGATCATCAGTCAGGCCAAGAAGCACCTGAGCTTGATACCCCTTTTCATATTTATTGGAACTGGAGGTACTGGAGCAGCACCGTATCTCTTGCGTCTGGCATTGTTTAATCCAGATGTCAGCTGGGACAGAAAGAATAACCCAGAACCATGGAACAAATTGGGGCCCAACGATCAATACAAGTTCTACTCAGTGAATGTGGATTACAACAAACTGAAGAAAGAAGGCCCTGACTTCTAAGTGAAATGTTTTCCTATAAAGCTGCTTAAAATGAAGGTCTTCCAGAAGCCATCCACACAATTTTCCACTTAACTAGGGTATATTTCTTCCCTAACTGCACAAAATCATGTTAATATATCATGCAGGGGTTTACACTGAACAATAAATATCTGAAACTTAAAAAAAAAAAAAACTCAAAAGAACCCCATGAGTTGGGTGATAGCCTTTTCCCTGTTTTCTAACCAAGAAAACTGAGGCACAGAGTGTGAAGTAACTTTCCCAAGGTCCCACAGGTAACAGGTGAGTTGGCAGGGAATATTCCAACCCAGGCAATCTACTCCCAAGTCTGAACACAAACCTACCGTGCCGCATGGCCTCATCAACACAAACAACAATAGCTAGAAGAATTCAACTGTCTATGTGGGGGTGGCAGGATGTGTTTAATATTAGGCATTCTATTTAAGGCCATTTCATAGGAAATAAAACTGATATGTTATTATCCTATAACTGACATATAATGCTCAAGTCCTATGTGCCACGGGCCATATTTTAAAGCTGCCAACAACTGGTTTCCATAGAGTGAATGCTGACTTATGGTGATCCTATATGAAAGGGAAGAACTACACCATAGAATTTCCAAGGAGCAGCTGATAGATTTGAACTGTTGACCTTCTGGGTAGCAACTTAACTCTTAACCACTGTGCCACCAAAGTTTCCAACTTAAAGATATGCAAGTGCTATTTCACATGGAGAAACAAAAATCTAGAAATGTATTTGAAGCAAAGACAAGCTAGGCAGGCACAGTTTAAAGACTTAAAGGGCAATTTACTGGTGGCTTAGTGGTTAAATGCTATGGCTGCTAACCAGAAGGGTGGCAGTTCAAGTTCACCAGGTGCTCCTTAGAAACTCTGTGGGGCAGTTCTAGTCAACTACACGGTCATTATGAGTCAGAATTGACTCACTGGTAATGAGTTTGATTTTGAGGAGCAGAATGTTATTTCTTTTGAAAAGTTTCAAGTTTAGAGGAAAGTTAAGAGAATAACATATGTGTTGGCCATACAATCATCACATAGACATCATTACTTGCTTTTTTTGCCATGTTTATTTTACATATATTCTTCTTTTGCTGAAGTGTTTTAAAGAGAATAACAGACATCATGACATTTAATTATAAACAGTAAAGTATGCTGCTCTGAATAATAAAACAGTTTCCCACATAGTGATATTACCATTATCACATCTAAAAAAATTTTAATTCTTGTATATCATCTAGTTATCAAGCCATATGCAACTGTTCTCCAATTGTACAGAACATACATTTCACAGCTGGTTTGTTCAACTGAGGATCCAAGCAAAGACTACTCATTGCATTAAGTCTCTCTTTTTTTTTAAGTCTCTTTGTTGGACTTCTATAATGTCAGTCTTAAGTATTTCTTAAGAGCAAAGTGTGATTTTTAAAAAATAACTGTACAACAAAGAATGTCAAGTGGAGCTGATTTTCTTAAAAGGAAATAAAAACAAATAAAAGATAGTCATCTGTCTTTCAGATGTCACTTCCAAATTGCCTGATACAATGACTTTTGCCTCATATCATGTTCTTACATTTTCCAGCCCATTGCTCAGATGAAAACCAATGGAAAAAGTTAAATATTAGAAATTTAAAGCTGGCAGATCAAAGACACTGGAAATCAATTGGCATAACCGCCTCACTTAATACATTAGAAAACTAAATTCCAAAGGAGTGAAATAAATTGTCCCAGGTCACAACTACATATTAGCATAAAATGGAACCAGAACAAAAGTCCAGTCCTCTTTCTTGTAATGCCACAGCAGAAGACCATCTTACATAGCCCTTGTTCTTCAAAAAGACTGCAGAACAAACGACTTTTCAGATCCTATGCTCTGGCACAAAAGTCAATAAAGCTATTCCTGACACTCTAGTTTGCATCTGTGACAGTTCATTTTATTAAAAGAGTCTGCAGGTAAGCCCCAAAGACCCAGTTCAAACCGAAGAACTTGAGGTCAAGTGTTTATATTGAGTCTTGTATGCTCATCTGCATTTCTGATAAGGCCACATATAGGACTGAAGGTATTAAATGTACTTTAATCAGTAAAGTCTTGTGAACTGAGTCACTAACAGGCTTTAGGAGACACACTGTAATGTTTTCTTCCCAATCTGCTCTTAATAATTCCTTACAAGACTTGTGGAACATAAGGTATCCTACCCACTTTTTATACCCCTGGAGTCTTTTGGAAAAGAACCCCCCCCCCCAAATAAAAACTCAGAGTGGTTGACTCGATTCCAATTCATAATGACCCTACAGGTCAGAGTAGAACTGCCTCATAGAGTTTTCAGGGAGCACCTGACAGATTTCAACTGCTGACCTTTTGGTTATTAGAGGTAGCACTTAACTACTACACCACTAAGAGGTATCTTCATTTCAACACTGTCAGGTAGATGTCTTTGAAATACATGAAGCTCTGGAAACTTGAGTTTCAGCCTCATTTTTGTGTAGATTAAGCATTATCTCAAGTGATAGCTCCTGACTGAATTTTCTAAACTGTTAACAGGCTTGCCTTTATTTTTGTCAGATAAGTCTCCTCACTATGTTTCCCAATTACCATATTTTTGTGAAAATGTACTTATCGTGAGAATAAGCTATTGCCAGTCTTCAGTCAGTCATAGTGACCATTTTCTCTTTGATGTCATTCATCATTTCTAGATGTTACTGGCTCCCTGCATTATCAGACAAAACTGCAGGTTCTCATTACCTGCCCCAAATAGCCAATCTCTGAGACAAGTATTTTTGGGTGAGTGATTAAAGAGCAAGTTTATTTACTGTGTCCTATCAGACATAAGAAGCAGGAAAATATTTCTCCATCAAGGTCCTGCTTGAATTTTTGCCAGGCAGGGTTGAAGTATTTAAAAAGAGTGGAGATTGAATGCAAAACGTAACTACAGGTACTGTTGCTGGCACCAGAGAAACAATGTGATTAAGTGGAGTGAAGAGGGGTACCCATCTGGGGGACTCAGGAGTCCTTTGAAGATATCTATCAGAAGCAGGAATCCAGACTCCCATTGGTTGGAGGTCTCCACTGGCACCAGGGTCTTCCACTGGCTCCTCTATCTATTTTTATGTTTCTAAAAGTCTGTGATTGTCAAGGATTTCATTTCACTTGGGTCCACAATCAACATCCTTGGAAGCAGCTGTCAAGAAATCAAAAGACACATTGCATTGGGAAAATATGCTGCAAAGGACTTCTTCAAAGTATTCAGAAGTAAGGATGCCACCTTGGAGATTAAAATGTACTTGACCCAAGTCACAGTATTTTCAATCCCATCATACGTATGTGGAAGCTGGAGCATAAACAAAGAAGACAGAAGAATCAATGCCTTTGAATTGTGGTATTGGAGAAGGATGTTGAATGGACCATGGACCATCAGAAGAACCAACAGATCTATTCTGGAAGAAGTACAATCAGACTGCCCCTTGGAAGCCAAGATGGCAAGACTGTGTCTTACATACTTTGGACATGCTGTCAGGAAAGATCAGTTCCTGGAGAAGAACATCATGCTTGGTAGAGTGGAGAGTCAGCGAAAAACAGGAAGACCTTCAATGAGATGGCCTGATACAGTGGCCGCAACACTGGGCTTAAGCATAAAAACGACTGTGGTCATGGCACAGGACTGGGCGGTGTTTTTGTTGTTCACAGGGTCACTATGAGTTGGAGCTGATGGCACCTAACAACAACAACAACAAAAAAAAAAAAAGCTGTGAAAAACTGCAAAGACAATATTTCCATACCCCTGGTCAGTGACTTCCTGTCAGGGCCAGGGATTTTTAAGACAGGAGAAAAGACGAGTCAATTTTACAAAGAGAATTAAATACTTGCCGTCTATTTTAACTTCTCTTTTTAAAACTGCTATGTCCAAAAGCTTCCTTCCTGTTTCACCTGCTTTTGTAGCTTCTTAAAAGTAAATACTGCCTTTGAAATAAGAAACGACAAACTGTAGTGGCACTGTTGCCAAATTAAAACAAGTTCATTCTGCCTGTCACTGCACAGATTCAGCAATGCGGAAAAAGGTTCAAAATATGCTTTATTCACAAACAAGCATGCAAGCTTGGGGAACAGTGAGAATAGCTTCTCCAAGACTGTCCCACTTAGGTTACAATTCTGGAGGCTTTTATAGCCAGATTAGAAAAGGGGGTTGCATGAGAAAAAACAGGGAGTCACAAGATTCCTATTATATCCCATCAAAGAATGCAAATTACCCAAAATCATCACCTCCCTGAAGTTTTTGAAATAACCAATTCAGTACCCCAGAGACAGGGAAAGGAATGTAAGCCTGCTGATCTAGTTCAGCAATCTAGGTGACCTTTATGCACTGCAAGCGCTTTTTAGGAGATTGGAATTCATACAAGTTTACTTTAGCCTGTATCCAATCTTAGTGCCCAATCATTGCTTCCATAGTTACCAGTTGGGATGCACTCATTAGCAGGTGGGATGCACTACTATGAACAGTTCTGCAGTATTCCAGGGCAGCTGTTTCTGCTTCTTAGCTGTTAGTGCTGCTTTTGTTATAATGAAGAATAAATAGCACTGGTAATTTCCTGAAATTCAATTTTTTTAAGTTTTATTCCTTTGGCCTCTAAGTATTGCTTTTGCAGTAATGAAAACTTCATCATAGAAGTAATTTTCCTGAGATTAAAAATATCCTTTGGCTTTACTTATAAGTACTGCTTTTGCAGTAAGGAAGAATGCATTGTATAATATTTTGAAAAGTTTCATGAAGAATAATAAAAAGACTAAGAAGGAGACTAGAATAAATGTATGTGCAGTCATTTCCATGTGCCTTTAAGTTTTACCTAATGTTTTGCAAATTTTCAAGAAATAAAACTTAAAAAAATAAAAACCAGATTTCATCATTGACATGTATCAGCATGATTTATATTGTCCAGTGAGAGACATGTGATCTCAGATAATGGGCCTCAAAATCTGTAACTCACAACAAAAATTCTGAACTGGTTCTTTAACTGGCATGTCTTCACCAGTGAAAATACATAGTATCAACAGAAAATTCAAAGGCAAAAACAACTGGGTCTTGAAAGGGTTAGTTAGTCCTTCCTTTTCTTTGCCATTGGAGAAGCATCTATCCTCACTCCGCATGCTCTGGTGGGACTATCTGTCAATCATGATTTGCCTCCACCCACCCGAAGAACAAACACATCAAGCTCATCAGTCATGGCACCCCATTTCCCTGTTCATAATGATTGCTTTACAGGGCTCATGTGTGACCCAAGCAGGACTAACCAGAGCACTCATGCAACTAGATACATAGGGACTCAAAGTAAAAGGATCTTTCTTTCTTTTGGACTATACAATGTAAGGGTGCCGGCTTGGTGTCACTTAAACCAAATTTCTCTACCACATAGAGAGAGTCTGTCTAGTCAGGAAGCTATTAGGTCTATAAGTAAAGAGAAACCCAGTCAAGCAGATCTGAGAGATAAAGAGAAACCTGTCCACCTTCCTGGAGCCTACTTGGAATTCTTAGGTAGATTAGCCAGTAAATTCACTTTTTTGTTTATGCTAGATGTTGTTGACTTTGTGTCATTTACATCCAAAACAATCCTTATGCATATGAAGTCCTGCTTTACAGAGAATTCTGAAACTCAGAGGTTTTAAGACATCTAAAGCTAGTAGTTTGTACCTTGCCACAAATATTTATAATTTTGAAAGTGGTAGCTACATATGTACAGGAGTACTCTATCTACCAGAGACAAATCAAAAATAAAGTTTATGTTTTTCTTTCTCTTTAGCACAGTAAGTGCCAGCAACTTCATAAGTTAGGCCAGGATGGAAAAAAACTACCTTGGAGTCAACCATTCTATCTTCTAGAAAAGTAGAAATAGAGTACCTTGGAATTACTTGGGATCCTCCTTTAGATGGGATATTTAATCCCCTTGATTAAATCACTGTGGGTCACTTCCCTGAGTAATGTCGGCACAGGTTTAATCTGGAGTCAAGACCCATCACTCCTTCAAACACTGAAGAACGGATGGGAGTCTGGGGCCAGGAGTTAGTAGGCAACAGGATTGGTTCAACCTCAGTCTTCCTGGAACTAACTTGTGGTTTGGAAACTTGTTCCACATATGTAAGAGCAAATTTGGGGGGCTTGAAATATAGACTGTCTTTGGTCAACCTCAGAACTGAGGAAGAAGGGCTGCGGCTCTCTAGAACAGCATGACCCCCTGGAGAAGTCTAGTACCATTGTTTCCACTGTGTAGGGCCAGCTTCAATATCGAGAAGCAGCAGTAGCCAGAACCTGTCCTCGTTAACATTTTTCTTTTAACTTGACAGCAGCCTGAACTGCCCCCTTTTGAACTGGATGATTCTTGAGAGAGAGCAGCAGAAAACCTCAAGGGGAAAACACCAGACCTCCTGTTAAGAAGGCATACAAGTCCTTTAGCAAGTAACTGAAAATGAGGTAAAAGTGACTACGATTGTCTTTATACCAGAATTTGTTTCTGTTGAATAGAGACATCCATAAGACCCAAACCCAAACCCATTGCCACAGAGTTGATTCTAACTCATAGCGACCTTACAGGACAGAGTAGAACTCCCCCATAGAGTTTCCAAGGAGCACCTGGTGGATTCGAACCACCAATGTTTTGTTAGCAGCTGTAGCACTTTAAGCATTATGCCACCAAGTTTTCCAGAGACATCCACAGCTATGTATATATATAATTACCTATCTACTATAGATAAATGGATGGATGGGTGGATGGGTGGGTGGATGAATGGGTGGGTGGGTGGATGGATGGATGGAGGGAGGGATGGAGGGATGGATGGGGGATAGATGGGGGATGGATGGGGGATGGATGGGGGATGGATGGGGGATGGATGGGGGATGGACGAGGGATAGATGGGGGATGGAGGGGAGGTGGATGGGGGGTGGATGGGGGAGATGGATGGGGGATGGATGGATGGGTGGGCGGACGGGCGGGCAGGCGGACGGACAGACGGATGGACAGAACACACGGTCTCATTTTCTAGAGAAAGATTTAGGTAGCCAAAGCAATCTTAAAACATGTTTTCTGATATTTGATTTACTAACTCAGAGTTCTCCAGGAGTATATGGCTTCAATCGAAAATCATGCTGAGCTCGCTTTGCCTAGTCCTGGAAAGACTTTCTGCAATATATTTTGTGCAGGTTTCTTTGTATGCACAGTCGCAATTCCAAACGGGAAATTATAGTTTATGAAATCAGAAGAGGGAAATGATGATTTATTTGTTCTTGCTCACAGGTGGTAGATAATCTAAAGGGGAGAAAGATACCATGCTGCTGCTTCCTTCCCATCCTAATGGGTTAATTGTGAACTTCTCTCAACAATTACTTTATTCTTCGTCTGCCTTACTTGGTTCACTGTCGCAGCCTCTGTCCTTTGTAATTTGTTAAGAGCCTTTCAAAATTTGAAACAAATTTCTGTTGTCTTATCCTTCTGTTGTTCTACCTACTCGAGGTGTTTATTAGGCTGCCCCAGAGCGTTCCATCTTTCTTCAGCCATCACTGTCAGCCTCCCTAGCAAATCTCTCCTGTCACCCACTGGCATCTTGCTTCACCCTCTAGTAGGAAGGTTCTGGAATGAACATTATTTTGAATTTCAACATACGTGATTAGTCATGCGCATTTACGACCTGTAATCTCCAAGAAGGCTTCAGCATGCACCCAACTGGAGAGTCTGTGGATTGGAAGGCAAAATGCCAGCTCAGACTTCAGGATGCTTCATCCTCCAGTTTTTCTGGCTCCAAAAATCTCTGTGATGAAAACCTTTCAATGCTCTCCTTTTAGGTGGAAGGTAGATTGTTTTAAGATTCTTCTATCTTCTCCCTGGCCTGTCTTTTGTTCTTCCTAGTCTTATCGCTCTGCATTGTTCCTTGTCCCTTTAATTATCTGCTCTAACCTGGAAGTTGGTTCAGCCTGAAAACATTACTGGTCAAAACAGTCTTAATAGTTTGGATGGTCATGGATAAAAAGGTGGTTGCAAAATCCACTGCTAAAGGTGGATTAGGATATGGGCTAAAATCTGGAAAGGATTTCATTACTCTAATAACAGAAACACAGAGAAAGGAGAGAGAGAATATAAAAGCATTACTCATTATAAATTTGAATTGGAGCTGTTGTCTCTAAAACCACAATGTTATAAAATTTTGCCTCATGGTATTTTTCTTTCTTTTGTAAACTGTAAACATAACACCTTCTTCTTGGAACAAAATCCAACAATTTAGAAGTCTACAAAAGTTAAAATTCTCCCAAACCTGATTTCCTTGAAAGAAAAAGTGATGACACCTTGACATCTAGACTTATACACTTGTTGTTTGTTCACATACACGTGTATTTTTTTAACATATAACACAGCACATACAGAATTCTCTTTTTTAAAAAAAGTTTTACTCCTTCGCATAAAAGGGTAAAAATAAACATATACTCTGCATAATTTGTATTCTCATTCTAGCATGAGTGTTATGATTATACATTTTGAAATACACATTTTCAAAGGTTAACAGCCAATTTTCCACATGTTATTTAGAAAAGAGTCAATATTTAATTCATTTAGTCAATAAGCAGTAAGTAAGAAAGATAAGCTATCTGTTCTTATGGAGCTTAAATTCTGTTAGATAACTAGGGTTCCAAACAATTATGTAAACAATAAATTAGACAGCAACGACTGCTATATGAACAAAGAAAATAGGATCCTAGGATAGAGTGACTGGGTGACTACTTTAGACTTTGATGGTATCTCTTTAAGGTCTTATCCACCAGGAAATAACAAAGCATGAGTTTTATATCATAGAGTCTGTACAATTAAATTCACGGGATTTCAAAAATACCTTCCGAATGACAGTAAAAGAGGGTAAAAATTATAGTAGTCTTTCAACAACAATATCCTGTAAATATGCTCTTTCTAAGTCAATCATCATTGGTCTGACTGACTGTGGCAGTGTTACAAGGTTGTACTTTTAATGGCTGAACTGTTCTTGAACAATGTCTACAATGTACTGGGTACAAACAGTCTTTTCTTCAGCATCAGGCATGCCTGTTTTATCTTCCCACCTATCCTTCCCCCTCCCCCCACCTATTCTTTCACTACTTCCATTAAAGAAAAAACTACTTTAGGACATGTAAGGAAAACTGATCTACACTGGCTTTTTCTACTTCTGACCAGCACTCTCTTCATGCTATGTTATCGTTGAAATACTGCACTTACAGATCTCTGGTTTATTTATTTCTTTTTAACTGTACTTTAGATGAAAGTTTATAGAACAAATTAGCTTCTCATTAAACAGTCGGACCCAACTTGACAGCCGTGGGTTCTACACATCATTTTATGACACTGGTTAACAACTCCACAACGTGTCCACACTCTCCCTTCTCGACTTTACCAGCTTTGCTGTCCTCTCCTGCCTTTTAGCCCTTGTCCCTGGGCTCACGTGCACCTTTAGCCTCACTTTATTTTATAAGCTTGTCTCATCTTCTGCTGAAGGGTGAACTTTAACGGTGACTTCATTACTGAGCTGAAAGGGTGTCCAGGGGTCACACTCTTAGGGTTTGTTCATTCTCTGTCAGGCCAGTTGAGTCTGTTTTGTGTGTGTGTGTGTGTGTGTGTTTTGTAAGTTAGAATTCTGCTCTATACTTTTCTCCAAGTCTGCCCAGAACCCTCTATTGTGATCCTTGTGAGAGCAGTCAGTGGCAGGCACCACTGTCCACTAGTTGTACTGGACTCATGTCACAGAGGCCGTGGTAGTTGTGGCCCACTAGCCCTTCAGACTGATCTTTCCCTTGTATCATTAGTTTTCTTCATGCTCTCTTGCTGCTAAAGGGATAACAGCAGGGGGCTATCTTAGATGGATGTTCACAGGCTTTTGAGACTCCAACCCCAGTTTATTCTTAAGATGGACTTTATTTGTTGGTTTATCTGGCTGTTTTGTTATTGCAGTATCATGAAGAATAACCTTTTTTTAAGTTTAATCAGAAAAAGGACAAGAGCTAGGGAATGGATATGGTTCTATCAGCAATTCACATATAGGGGAAAAAAAATCCAATCTTTTTCTGAACTGTTCTACAAAGAAATTGCAGTGTGATCACAAAAGAGACTGAGATTGTGCTTGATTCTTAACTATCAAAATATTTCCAAGAAAATAGAATTTGTGAATAAAAGAATAACACCCTCTGCCATGAAAGTGATCTTATTTCCATGCTTCTGTACCGCATGGAAACCCTTCTGGTATAGTAGTTAAGTGCTACATCTGCTAAGGTTGGTACTTCAAATCCTCCAGGTGGTCCTTAAAAACTCTATGGGGCAGTTCTACTCTGTCCTATAGTATTTCCATGAGTGGGAATCGACTCAGTGGCAATAGGTTTGGTCACACGGCATAATGTATAGAAAAACTAATGAGCAAAAACCAAGGGTGCATCAGGCAAGATCCCACAGTGTCTCAGATGGCATGGTCATGTAGGGTAACTGAGAAAATGTTTTTAAAAAGAGTAATTTCTAGCAGTATACACAAAATTAAAAGGTCCCAGAAGAAACAATGTAATGTCAGTGGGCTAATGTTCCGTAGAAAGAAGGATAGTGAGACTTCAACTTGCTTACTTTGAACACATCATCAGGAAAGACTAATCATTAGAAAATGACATTATAGGCAGTAAAGGAGTAGTCCAACACCAAGGAGGCAAACCATCGATGAGATCTGGGGACAAAACAGCCACAACAATGACTCAAACATACCAACGGTTATGAAGGTGGTACAAGACGGCCTACTGTTCATTCTACCGTATCTGAGGTCTCTATGGTTCAGAGTAGGTGTGATAACAGCTAACAAAAACTTTAAGTACTAAAAAGGTAAAATAAAGAAATATGGCTGTAGAAAATAGCTGCAACTGTGGAAGAAGGCTTTGGTGGGAACTGGGGAATTCCACCAAGGCACCCTGCCAGCCCACAGCTCAGCAGAGCACGAGCCAGGAGAATCTCAATTTTGTCCGACTTCACAGCTACTGATAGTGTCCCCAGTTGGCCAAAGCCTTCCAGAAGCCTAAAGACAAGAGAATTTGTGGATGCAGTCCTCACAGGTCAGGTTCCTATGGCAGAGGGTGGAGAGAGAAGGGTGCAGATGATCTGCAGAGAAAAGAAAACACCCAGTACATCATGAGTATTAGACTCTGGGCAACCTGCCATAAGTGTAATCTCGTGATCTTGGACCTTTCCTTTCTTCTCCAGGCTAAATGGTGGGGAAGTGTCATTGCCAAAATTTTGCAGGTCTTCCCTTTACTCTACACATTTTATTTCAAGAACAGGAAATGAACAGCTGAAAAGAGTAATTGAATAGTACTTCAAAACGCTTTAAAATGTTTTTAACGCCTTTCTTTCTTGACATATTCCCAGGGTGATTTTCCCCTCAATTTAAAAATAGGTTTTATGGGTAAGTACAATGTTTTGTGTAAAAAAAGAATGTGCCACATGAGGGTCATTTAAGCGTGTCAGACTAGAAAATTGATTTAGTCGTTATGTAACAGTACCTGTCACAGCAACATGAATGTGAAGTCTTTGTGAAGTCTTGTTTCCACACTGTGGGAGAAAAGGTCTGGTGATTTGCTCCCATAAAGACTGCAGCTTAGGAAATCCTATGGGGCACTTCTCAGCCCTATAGTGTTGCCAGGAGTCACAGTCAACACGACAGCATGCAACCACAACAGCATCTGTGTAATGCATCTAGCAGTGAGCTGATAGAAACTATTTGTACACTAAGCAAGAGATCCTGGGTAATGTAACGAGTTAACACACTTGGCTGCTAGTAGAAAAGTTGTAAGTTGGAGCCCACATAGAAGCAAATCAGCAGAAAGGCCTGGTGATCTACTTCTGAAAAATCAGCCATTGAAAAACGAGAGCACAGTTCTGCTGTGACACTTATGGGGACCCCTGGGTCAGAACGAAGTCAATACTAACTGGCATACAGAACTATGTGTCTGGGTCTTTTATACAACAATCCCCTTGAATCATCAAATCAACCATAAGAATTTAGAGACGAGGAAACTTAAACTCAGACAGGTTACGTAAATTGCCCCAGGTTACACAAACATAAATGTTTCAACCAGGACTTTGTTCTTAGCTGGTACATCAAACTACTTCTTAGAAATAAATAAGGAGTACACAAGGCACTTCCTACAGTATCTGACAAAGAGCGCTAAGGACACTGCAAGTACCATCATCATTATGCTAGAGAATATGAAAAATTCGCCACCCTCATGGGCATTAAAATGTAGTAGAGTATATCACATAATTACTAAAACAGCTGTAATACAAAGAAGAGTAAGAAAAATATTACAAGTGAAAAAATACGCATGAGGTAGGTGGCCCACTAAACAATAGACAGCATTTCAATAGTTAAGAGATGAAAGGATGTAACTCCAGGTAGAGAGAACATCCTGAACCAAAGCGATGAGGCAGGAACAAGCAAGGGTGTGTACAGGGAACAACAGAAATTTAATGACTGAAGCAGGGGGAGATACGGAGAACAGTGAAAGAAAAGACTGGAAAGGTAGGTGGAAGCCTAGTTATTAATCAACTTAATTGTACTATCGTCTAGTCTATATTCTAGAACTTGTTGACAAGAAAGGTCGTAAAGTACTATGATGAAATCTAAAAAACCACTGTGTCTACCGGATTTCCCTGAGCAATTTTGCAACCTTGCCAAAAAGAAAATAAAGTCAATATGACTAACCATCCCAGTCCTGCCCTCCTCTAGTTTATCTTCCACCTTGTAGTCAGAGGGATCCTCTTAAAATTCAAGCTGATTCTGTTACCTTTTCTTAAATGCTTTTGACTACCTTTCATTTCCAAATTCAACAAGCTCACCTCCTCAGCCATGTCACTCATCAGACACCATCTCTAAGAGGTTTGAAAAACAAAAGACCAAACCCATTGCCATCTAGTCAATTCTGACTCATGGCTACCCTACAGGACACAGAAGAACTGCCCCACAGAGCTTTCAAGGAGTGGCCAGGTGGATCTGAACTGCCAAACTTTTGGTCAGCAGCCATAGTACTAACCACTATGCAACCAGGGTTTCTACGAGGTTTGAGCCACACCAAATTTTTCCCAATTTTCAGAATGCACTCTTCCTTCTTAAAGCACACTCTTCCTTCACACCTCTATCTCTTTGCCTAGCCATCCTCCAGGTCCTCATCAGCTGACCCCTCTGCTAAGTCTGCTCTGCCCTTTCTCCACTGATCTTCATAGACTACCCTGTCAAGTCCTCAGAGCTCCATTTGTTGAATACCTCTATTCTTGCATTAATTACAAATGTCACATAAACAAGAGCTTTCCTGTTACTCTGTTCAGTTCTTGGATGGTGGAAACCCTGGTGGCATACACGCTAAGAGCTACAGCTGCTAACCAAAAGGTCGGCCAGGTGCTCCTTGGAAACTCTAGGGGCCAGTTCTACTCTGACCTATAGGGTCACTGTAAGTCTGAATTAACTCGACAGAAGTAGGCTTGGTTTTATCAGTGTTCTTAGATGGCAAGACCTAAGCACCTAGAAGTATAGCTCAAGTCTTCTCTCGCGCCTCTATCCTATGTCTGAAACAGTTGTCAAGGGAATATCTTCTGTATAGCTGATCTGTCCATGTGACTGTAGGATACAGTACTGGTAGTCTATTCTTTCTTTTGCAAATATTCTCAAAGACATTTCCCTTTTGTCTTGTGGATTTTTAAAGGAATTTTTTTTTTTTTAGGTATACTCTTCTACCCCTTTTACAGCAATTCTGAGTCTCAACTGGTTTTAAGATTATGGTTACAGTTCCGCTTTCTCCATAAGTTACTGGTAATCACTTGAACCACTCTTCTTTGAAATTATGGTTGTAGTCTTGCTGTTGTAACGCATTTCTATTAGTTTTGAACATTCTTTTGTTCTTTCCAAGCCAAACGCTATTACCCTTAGAATTCTGTGCAAACCTACTTGAGTGAGGGGCTATGTAATCCATCCCACTCAATTCTTATGAGATTACATGCTATACATTTATTATTTTTTCTATTTATTATTTATACAGCCTTTGATTGAAAAGTGATTTGAGACAACTCCACTGTTTATTTTGATGATTCTCATATAAGAAAGAAGTTAATTCAATTAATTGAGTTTTATATGATTCCTTCCCACAAGTCATGGCCTCAATAGCTAAACATTTCTTGCATTACATTTTGTTCTCTGACATTGCTTCTCCCTACTATACAGCAAGGTAATTTGTTTTTAAATTCATCTTAATGTAGGTCTGAAACAGAAACAATCTGCTGGTGTCTACTCTTATACAACCCAAAGAGGGATGACTTTAGAGAAGGCCCCCAGACTGAAGGACCCAAGTATGGTTTAGGTCACTAGTCATTTCTACTAAACAGAAACATGTGAAAGCATGCCAACACACTCTGTCATTCAGATCTCATTTTAAATCATTTTCATCACCAAATATGATATCTATACAGGATCAGGGTTCTACAGAAATTATGAGAACAAGCTAAAACACAGAGATGATAAGGTAATTATAGAGAACAGGCCACTTCAGGGAAGTGAGGATGAGCTTGGGGGGAGTGGCTATTACAGGGGTCCTTGGAAAATTTGTCATCTTCTAGTATGAGTGTCATCTGAAGGCACAAGCAGGAAAGAGGGATAATGTCAACGTCAAATATGGGAGTTTGGGACACCAGGCCCTGGCAGCTATGACAGCCTGGGCATCTTTCTGTCTGGTCTGTTTCAGTCTGGAGCTCTGGTAAAACCTGTCTGGCATCACAGCAACCTGTAAGCCTCCGCTGACAGATGTGTTATAGCTGTGTTTGAGATGCACTGGCCAAGAATTAAACCCTGATCTTGCATGAACTGCGGGAGTAGGCACTTATTAACCTTTAAAACCACAGTAGCTGTAAGGTCCTTTTTTCCCTTCCTTCCTTCTTACCCATGGCATGGCTGTATCTGCTCCTGTTTAATGGGAGCAGCTGTCTTTTTTGGACAGCTGTATAGCACATCACAGCTTCTCCCCTCCCCCCAGGTCTACTCTCCCCAGAGCATGTTGTTTCCAGGTGATTCGTGAACTGATGTATCTCTGCGCTTCCCCGACAATGTGTCATGGGACAGGGTGTTGAGGGGTGGTGCTCTGCGTCTCTGCATTACCATGGAAAATCTTTGCTGTGCGGAGGTGTGTATCTTCTTGGGATTTATCATCACTCTGGGACACAGTGTGAACTCTTCAAAGGGATCTATAATCTTTTGCATGACATCTTGCATGTGTGCTTCAAGAACACAGTCATCGTGTTTCTGGAGATTTGAGATGACTCGCCACAAACTTGTGATGACATGCCTGAGCTCAAATTAAAATCAGTCTAGAATGATGACCTGCCAGGTCACAGTGGAAGTAAGCAAGCATCCTGGTGCTTTTTAAAGCCCCAGAGCAGAGAAGAATGTGAATCTAAGTGGAGTGGTTGAAAATAACCGTGTGCTTTGCCATTAACAGCTGTGGCTACAAATCAAGGGCCCATCTCATCTAGTCAGTGCAGACAGGGCTCTCCAGCACACATAATTCTTTTCTGGACTGCACGTATACACGCCTGATAGGTGACTGAATGATTAGCACCGTTTTCATAAAACCCAGTTATGCACAAGGAATGACAATTAAGTTCGCCATCTCTTCCTACAAAAGGTGCTACGTACCTAACTGCTGAATATCACTACTGTCACCTTTGAAGTATTCCCCTTGGGAAGCTATGGACCAATGCCAGCACCTAGTCCACCCTTCAAAGCAATTCTGGAAATCTTTTTCTGCAATGGCCATCAGAGCTGTCGTCGTACTACCCTTGATGTCCTGAATGTCATCAAAATGTTCTTGTTTTCTATATTTCCTTTATTCTGGTAAAGAAAAAAGCCACTGAGGGTCAGATCAGGTGAATAGGCAGGGTGTTCCAATACGGGTATTTGTTTATTGGCTAAAAACTTCCTCACATAAACAAATACACAATTAAGTTCGTGAACTTGCCACTGTCCACAGTGGGCATTCCAGAAAGAGTTCCAAAATTGCCTTGAAGGGTAGACACTGGAATGAGTGCGTAACTTTCCAAGGGGGGTACTTGGAAGGTGACCACAGTGATTATTCAGCAGTGAGGTACGTAGCACTTAGAACAATTAAGTTCACAGACTTAATTGTAGAACCTCGTATGAATCGGACAGGAAATATTTACAAAACACTTTCAAAAACCATATTCCAAGACTGTTATTTTTTTGAGAGTGCCTTGATTTTATTTGTAAACTGTTTACTATATAAGATATAAAAATAGGCCATAGCTCACAATTGGTGTTTAGTGACATTACCTGGCACGTGGATGTAGCATGATTTCTATTGGTTATGCTTTAGAATGACTTTTTTCCTTCTCAGTCTTCCCTGAAAGGAGTCTAAAATGAAGTCAACTTAAAATATTTCACTACATTTAAGTTCCAAATATTTGAAGTAATGGATCCCCTGAAAAAGGAAAAATTTGAGAACAGAATTTAAGCAATTCTGAAATTTGGTGTTCCCATACTACACAAAACCACTGGGTCACATGTTCGCCAGCTGTTATTGAGCCATCTCCATGAACAATCCTTCAAAGAAGTAGAATAAAGGAGGCTAATAGGAAGCTTTCCATTGACTTCACTGAGCATTATCAGAGTTTCCAAAAAGTCGTGTGACTTCAGGAATTTCGGTGATGAATGAAGGAAATCCTGGTGATGTAGAGGACAGCCCAGTTGGTTCATGTGTCCATTGGCTCTCCGAGGGAAGGTGTTGAATTGACCTCTGCTCTTACACATACTCAATTCCCAGCTCCCAGCTTGGCAGAGAAGAGACTCAATAACCACTTGTTGAATGAATGGGTTATTAATGGAAGAGGGAGAAGTTAACGAACGGTCAAAGTAACGGAGCTAATCTGCGACTGGGAAGAGCACAGTGAAAACGCATAAACCTTGGGGTCAGGATGCCCTCTCTGAGCTCTAAACCAAGCGGAATGCCTTCCTTACAGTGTGTTGCTGTGAAATGAAATGCAATCAACACATAAAAGTGTCTTGCACAATGCTTGGCACCCACACAGAGGCTCTTTAAATGATAGCAACCTCAATACCTGCCCGTTGCTATATTTGTCCTCTACCTCTCAGCCTCCATTTTTCCCATTTTTTAAAAAATAATCTGTTACAGAAAATACAAAGAATGAAACATTAGACTTAGAGATTGCTCCCAGTCTAATTACTTCATCTCTGGGCTTTACTTTTCTCATCTATAAAATGAAGGATCTGGATATGATATTTTCTACATCTTTCTACCATTTGGTTTAATTTTTGAAATCTCCTTTCATTTAAGGCTTTCTACTAAAAATATATAATTATCTAAATTAACAGATATTAGGCAAAGCCTTGAGAAAATCACTAACATCTATGCTGTTATCGTCCCACTTGATTCTAGGTATCTTTTTTAAAATGTTGTAAACGGTCCTTATGTTTTTAAGCATCAGCTACATACAAGGTAAATTCTCTCAGAACAAAGGAAATTTAAGTGTTCTATTTCGACAAATGTCTTAGCTAACCAAGAGTTAATTTAAGTGAGGCGTATCATCTATAAATTGCTTAATTTTTGATGTTTCATGAAATATTTCAGAATCTTCCAAGTATTTGTTTTTATTTTAGGGCTAATATTAAATACTATACTGTAATATTGTGAACATGGTGGTAGAGGGGGTGAATTAATTAAGTTTTGGCTAATAAAGAGTTTTACCAACAGAATTTTGGGTAGCAGAATGTTCACTGTAGCAAGAGGAGAATTCTATCTGCAAGGTAAAATACCAAAAATTTTTCAGATGAATTATATCTCTCAGATTTTTTCCTTAAAGGCCTACATGAGCATTTCTGACAATCTTCAATTTCTCCAAGAGTCCAGTCTCTTTGAAGCAATGATTCTTAAGTGTAAGGAAATATTTAAAATTCTTCAAAGGGTATCATCAAGGTTCTGAATTGCTGTCTTAAGAAAAGGTTGTCAGTTTTTGCTCATTAGAAATGCAGCAAGAAAAGAAATACATCTATTATTAATTCATGGATAGTAAAAGAATAATTAAGTTCTCTACATGTATTCATTCTATCTAGCGATGTTGTTTTATCATTAAGTGTGTGACATTGTATGAAAGACTGCTCCATGGGCTGGTTTCAGAAAACTAAGTGACTAGATAAAATTTAGGATTAAAGCTAGTGTTGGCAGAATCCATTTCTTCTCCACTGGAGAGCTCACAGTGAGATATTCTACTCAAGGAAAATATCTTCATATTTTCAAGCACAGAATGTTTTCCTTCTTACCTAGAAACTGAGCTTAACAAGTAAAAAGCATAATAGATGCAAGACAGAGCAATTAGTTATCTATGCAGACTTCACTGAGTGCAACTCACGTAATTTTGGGTGGAAAAACTCTTCAAACATGGAACGCACGTAAGACTACTTGATTGAAGAGGACGGTGGTGATTGAGTGATAGAATTTTCATCTTCCATGCAAGAGACCCAGGTTCAAATCGCAACCAGTGTACTTCAAGCACAGCCTACACCTATCATCAGAGGACTGCATGTTGCTGTGGTGCTGCAGAGCAGAACTTCTAGACGAAGACAGATTAGAAAGGTCTAGCATTTTACTTCCAAAAATCAGTCAGTAAAAACCCTGTAGGTCACAACAGTTCCATTCCATTGTGCATTGGGTTGCCACGAGTTAGAGGCCAACTCAATGGGAGCCAACAACAACTTGACTGAAAGTTATCTCCCCACTAAAACACCAATGTCAAAGCTCACATATACTGTTTAAATTCTTCACCAAATACTGCTTGCTGTCTAGTAGATGCTGCTATTATGGATAGCCTTCTAATTGAAACTCTTGAAAATAACGCATTTCAGCCATTTTTATTTGGAAATCAGTACCTGAAACAGGCAACAAAACCATCAAGCAAATTTAAGTTTTTGGATTTTCTTTTGCATTTAAAACACTTCAAGTTAAAGCAATTTTTCTTTGCTTCCTGGAATGTCTCTGACTGGTAATCACATACACACACACACACACACACACACACACACACACTCAGACATCTAGGATCCATGGTGCTATGGGAGAGCCACAATGATAGGTCCTGTAATAACTATAAAACTATTGATACCTGAAATCTTCAGTGTGAATTCACAAGTCTGCTGCAAGATGGGAGTGAGAGTAGGGCAGGAACCTTTCCTTTGTGTAGGGTTATTGTTTTCATGTGGATGGCGGTGTCTGAGCAAACCTCCTGCCTGCTGCCATTGAGTCTATTCTGGTAAGTTGTTTCAGCAGGATCATGGGATCAAGGAATTTAAGAATTTTAGTGGCTCACTGGAGTGTTTCTTATCAACATTTCTTCTTTTCAATATACATTCTAAACAAACTCTAAAAGAATGCTTTTTAGGGGTATTTTGTAAGTGTTCAGTTCTTACCTTTTGTGTAGTAAAGTATGTTTCTGACCAGATTTTGAATTCTTATAAAACTTTGATGCCAAAAACCAAACCCACTGCTGTCGAATTGATTCTGACAAATAGCAACCCTATAAGACAAAGTAGGACTGACCTATAGAGTTTCCAAGGAAAACCTAGTGGATTGGAACTATCGACCTTTTGGTTAGCCGACGTAGCATTTAACTACTACACCACCAGGGTTTCCAAACTTTGATGCAGTGTCACCTAAATAAATAGTGAGTTCAAAGGACAGACTCAAATGCTAGAGGGAGAATATAGCATGTCTCATTTAGTTTAGGTTCCAACAAGTTCATTTTCTGTTATAGCCTTTCCTGAACATCTCCATGGTTTTATTATTGAACAGTTTCCAGGTCTTCAAGAAATTAGACTAACTACGTGCCCATGTAGTCTCTATTCTCTTTTAAGGGTAGAGTGATTTAAGGTTTCAAAAAGGAGATTTCAGCCACTACATGAAAAGCAGTCATCCTTATTATTAGGATGAACTTTAGGGTCAAGACCACTAACGTAATTTTCTGAAATTACCACTGAGCTTAAGAGTTTACTTTAATAACCAACCAAACTGGTTGCTGTCGAGGCAGTTCTCACTCATGGTGACTCCATGTGTTGCAGAGGAGAACTGCACTCTATAGAATTTTCAAGGCTTTTGGAAAGAGAAGCCCGGGTGGTGCAGGAGTTAAGCAATTGGCTATTAACCAGAAGGTTGGAGGTTTGAACCCACCAGCTACTGACTGGAAGACAAATGTGGCAGTCTGCTTCCAATAAAGATTTATAGCTTTGCAAAACACTACGGGGCAGTTCTACGCTATCTTATTGGGACATCATGAGTTAGAATCCACTTGATGACGATAGATTTCTATATTTTTTTGTTTGGTTGGTTGGTTTTGGTTTGACCTTTCACAAGCAGATTAACAGGTCTGGTCTTTCTTTCAAGGCATCTTTGGGTGGATCTGAACTACTAACTTTTTGGTTACCAGTCAGTGCTTAATCCTTTGCACACATCCAGGGATTCCTAACTAGAGACATACTATAACTTTTAAAATACTATCATAAGAAATCCTGATTTAACCTGGATAAGCTTCACTCCTGAAAATCTTTGTGGGACATCAGGCTTTCAAGGAGGCACCATGGATTACACAAATTACTATTAACTGCTTGGTAAATGATCATATCAAACTAAGCTAGTGGTTCTTAGCATTACAAGCCCTTAGAAATTTGGTAAGAGCTTGCACGTGGTGTCCATATACTCATACTGTCTCTTTAAAACTACAGAATAGCTCAGAGGGCATTTACTTGTCTCCCTAAACCGACTGTTCCATTTAAAAGAAGAAGAAGAAAACTGACTTCGAAAGGGAGACTAGCGTGTCCATTGTCAAACAGCTAGCAAATAACTGAGCAAGAAAACAACTCCTGCTTCCTGAGCACGGTATACTTTCATTAATGCAGGAGACCAAGATTTAGAGCTTGAGCCTAGAGACCAAAGAAAAGGTTTTCTGCAATTTATTTTTTGATACAGTAGGAATGAATGACCATCCAGAAAGCTCCTTCAGTCAAAACTCACCTTGTTCCCAATTGTAATACCAAGCCCTGGGCTTCCCACTCTCCCAGCTGTACTTCCTTCAGGAGTGATTAATTTTGCCTTCACTGGTGGAAAATAGTGGTTACTTTGTTCTAGCTGAGTTGTTATGGAGATACACAGATAGATACTAGAATAAGACAGAAAGTCTGCTCTCAAAAAAAGAGGGAAATTTTGCTGGGTCAATTGTGGCAGGTCTCTTTTCTAAAACCCAAGCCAAGATACCTAGTCTGACATGACATTTTCTAATAAGGGTATCTTCTATATGACAGTCTTCCAGAGGCATAAAAATCAAACCAATTTCATTAACAAATTGACATGATTAATAATAATGAACCACAACTGAAATTGAGGCTGTCCTGGAAGTATAGAACGTACAGTCTCCATGAGCATAAAAACCAAATCATAGGGCTTCCAAGGATAGCCTGGTGGATTCGAACTGTTAACTTTTCAGTTAGCAGCCACAGCTCTTGATCACTATGCCCTCAGGGTATCCTGCTGTAAGCATAAGGAATTTTAAAATGAAAGTAACCTAGAGCCTTGCTACTCAAAGTACTGTCCTTAGACCAGCAAGCTAAGCCTTACCTGAAGCTTGTTAGAAATGCAGAATATCAGGCCGCAACCTGGGCCTAAGGAATTAAAACGTGCATTTTTCACATGACCTCCTAGGTGATTTGAATGCACATTAAATTTTAAGAGGCACTGATTTAGAACATCAAGAGAAAGACTTTCAAGGAGTAAAGACCAGCTATCATAGGAAGATCAATTTTATTTTTCTTGCCCGTAATTTCCCTGTCTTCAAGAAGGAGCACCTGGGTAGCTGATCCTGTGACCCATAACATTCAGAAAACACTGTAAGCAGTGCGTTCTTCAGAGTAGGGCTGGCTGCTCCATTTCTCAATTTCAAATGGTTATTTTATTGCAGTTCTCCTCCTAACCAAGTGAAGCGGAAAACCATACACAGCTTTTGCTTTTCTCAACATTTCTTAACACCAAAAATGTCACTGCAGCCAGTTCTTGATTAAACAGTACAAAAAGAGTAAAGAATGACATTGATAGAATCACAAAAATTAAAAAAACCTTTTAGTTACAATTTTGAGTATGAGACTCAACCTACAGTCCGTTTTAAGATGTAGCGGTTCCAGTGGTACAATTCTCACCTTCCAAAAGAAGACCTGGGTTTGATTCACACCAACACACCTCACGGAGAGTTACTACCACTGGTGAAAGCTTGTGTGTTGCTGATGCTGAACAGATTTAAAGCACAGCTAAGCACACATCCACACTAAGACTAGGAAGAAAGGCCTGGTGATCTGACTCTGAAAGTCATCCAAGGAAGCAATGAAAACCCCATGGATCACAGCAGTCAAATCTGCAACCCATCACAGGATGGTGCAGGACACAGCAACAATTCATTCCATGTGCATGGGGTTGTTGTGAGTCAGGGCAACTTATCAGCAGTTGACAACAACAATCCTTATACTGGTTTTATAAAAGATTGATGAATCACCAATAAAATTAACTAATCTTTTTCGTTTTATCTCCTCTCCCTTCTGTTTCTTCAATTTCTGATCTAGTTGCTAATAGATGATGGAGTAAAGAATGATTGGGAGGATAAGCTAAGGTGAAAGAGGTTTCACGGGCTGATTAGTTGAGAAGACTTGAGTCGGATCCGACTTGATGGCACTTAGCTGGCTGTTAAATTATTATCACCAGTAATATTTTCACTCAGTGCAAGTGCTGTGCTAAGCGCTAAGCACATACGAGGCCCGACAATTAAGTCTGAGAACTTAATTGCATACAGTGCCAACGTAGTAAATTCATGAACTTAATTGCATAGTTGTCTGTGAGGGAATTTTTTAGCCAGTAAACAAATAACTCTATTGGAACACCCTCTCTACTCACCTGATCTGCTACCCAGAGACTTTTTTCTTTACCTGACAATAAAGGAAATATTGGAAGAAAGACATTTTGATCACATTCAGGACATCTAGGGTAATACGACGACAGCTCTGATGACCATTCCAGAAAAAGAGTTCCAACATTGCTTTGAAGGGTGGACTAGGCACAGGTATCCATGTGTAGCTTTCCAAGGTGAGTACTTTGAAGGTGACTGTCGCAATATTCAACAATGTAGCATGTAGCATTATTTTTCTAGGATGAATTCACAGACTTAACTGGCAGTCCTCATATTATCTGGTTTAACCTGTGGGTCTCTCCTCCCACTCAGGACTTACCACTAACTGGCATTAATTCCAACAGATGGGCTGTTGGACCAAGCCAAGTTTTCTTTCACCTTAATAACTGTTGTCAAAGGAGTTATTGCTTTAGCCTTCTAGAACTTTTTACCTCTAGAAAAACACACATACTTGATGCCTTTACTACTGTTTATTCAGAGTGATATCTAATAAATTTCTGTAATTTAAGAACTGACATAAAAAATTTAGTCTCCTACAAAAACGAACGAGTTAGCTGCCTCACTGCTACACTCAACAGAAACTTGATAGCATACCTATTCTCTACTAGTATAAATCTTTGAAAAGTGTAAATAAACCTGTAAGTAATGGTGCACATTTGGATGACACATAACTCATGAAATGTAGTTTCTCTCATGGAAATCAAAGCCAATGCTTTGTTTATTTAAAAAGTCAGAAAGTTCAATTTCCGTGGTATTAAAAAAAACTCAGAACATCTGAAAACTGAAAGATGTTAACTCAATACACACACGGGGCGGAGTCAGGGTGGCGGACTAAGCCCACGTCTCCTTTCATCCCTCTGGACACCAAGACCTGAATTGACAATCAAACAGAGCCTTCAGATCACCTAATCAGCCCCAGGACACGGCACAGGGCTGTTAATTGGGACTTCATACCACTCAGCGAAAAACCTCCCCTCTTTCGCTGACTCCCGCTCCTGGCTAGCCCCGGCTCTCACGGAGGAAAGGTAAACGCACCATTGTGACTTTTTTTCCTCTGTCTCGGCTGGCGGGAGGAGCTGGGTCTTGCCTGGCAGCTGGACTCAGACGCGCTGCTGGGGGGACAGACAGGCGAAATTCCCATATTCTGAGAGCCAGGCTCGGGACTCTGTTAATCTAGCCACTTTGAGCCTTTCGTTTTATATCTGCCTCAGCGGGGTTTGTACGGAGTTTTGCAGCCTGTGTGCGGGACACCATGCTGGATACGGAGATTCTAGCGGGACCTCAGTCTTAGCCTGGGAGCCAGTGCCTGCAAACAGGACAGCGCTTCTCAGATAGAAAAGCAGTAATTTACCCTGTGCCACCTGCTTTGGGGGCCCTGCAACAGAAGCAGAGGAATTTCTACCTCTCGGCACCTTTAGCCCCCCTGTCTGCTGCCTGTGTGGAGGACGCCATCTTGGGTACGGTGGCCGCAGCTGGACCTAATTCTTAGCTTGGGAGCCAGAGCCTGCCCATAGGAGAGCACTTTTCTATCAGAAAAGCAGTACTCTACCCAGTGTTGGATAAGGCTAGGCCCTGTCAGCAGAGGCCCACAGGCAGTAGCATTGCTGTATTCTGAACTAGTTTGTATCATCTGGGGTTGGATATAGTGGCACTTACTTTGCCAGTTGAGAAGTGGGACCTCTACACCTGAAAATTTAACTGACTTGTGAAGTGTTCAGATATCTTTTGCTTTACATTTTAAGACAGCCTAGAGAAACATCTGCAGTCCATCCTCACAGTACCTCTTCCAGCTTTACATACTCACATGGGTCCCAAAAAGCAACAGACACTTGTGGCATACAAGAAATCAGCCATGGCTTCAGAAGGCTCCCAAGCAAAGCAACCAAGGAGTTTTCCAGATGAAGAAACGTTTATGAAAGCATCAGAAAGTGAATACAAAATGATTATATACAGAGCCCTTCTAGACCTTATACAAAATGCAGGAAAACAAAATGAAAAATTAAGCAAGATGTTCGATCTGATGGAACACCAGTACTCTGAAATCCAACAGATCAAGAACAAAATCAAAGACACAGAAACTTGAATACAAAGCCAAGAAAACAGAATGGAACAAATAGAAAAAAGAATTTCTGACTTGGAAGACAGTGCTACTGAGGCCAGCATCTATGAGCAGAAATCAGAAAAAAGAAACAAGAAAAATGAAGAAACATTAAGAAGCATGTGGGACTCTATTAAGAGGAACAACCTTCAATTAATTGGAGTCTCTGAACAGGGTGAGACATCTGAGAACACAGGGAGTATCGCTGCTGAGCTGCTGACAGAAAACTTCCCAGAAATCACGAAGGAAGAGAATATAGACATCTCAAATGCGTATCATATGCCACCCAGTATAGATCTCAAAAGAAATACTCCAAGACATATTATAATCAAGCTCAACAAAATGAAACATAAGCAGCAACTCCTACAGGCAGCAAGACTCAAGGCAAAGCTAACATTCAGAGGGAAACCCTGTAGGCTCTCGTCAGATTTCTCAGCAGAAACCATGCTGGCACAGAGACAGCGGCATGACACATTCAAAGCCTTGAAGGAGAAGAACTTCCAACCAAGAATTATATATCCTGCAAAACTATCTTTCAAATATGAAAATGAAATTAAGACATTCCCAGATAAACAGAAACTCAGAGACTTTGTAAAAACCAAACCCAAACTACAAGAAATATTGAAAGAAGTTCTTGGCTCTGGCTTAGAAGAATAAAACCACTAACTTTATATTTTAGAATGACATACTACTCAAAACTCTACTCAGTTAGGGAAGGCTCCAAAGCCAATCACAGCTTTGATAAGGAAAGAAGCAATCCAATGATCATCATGAAAACTATGGTGTCATCATATTAAAAAGAGGGATGTACTACAGTTGTTATAGTCCTTCCAGATGGAGAGGAAGATGACAAGACTGGTAGTAATTAAAATTGGGTTTATATATAGTTTATTAAGGGGGATTATAGGGACAGCTGTAAAGCACAACAAAGATGTATCATACCATTTCAAGAAATGTAACACAGGGGTCTCAACAACCACAAACCCAGCTCTGAAAAAGGTGAAAAATCAACTCAATACACACACAAATGAAGAGCATTATTATCTAACTTTAAAGAGGACACCGACATATCAACTGCAAATCAGATGTACCTGCTACAGTGCAATCTTTTGATCTGCTTACTATTGAATTTCCATGTTATTACTGTGAATGAGCCTTTTAAAAGACAATCAAATGATACTGGTTATAAATGGAAAATTCATCCCCCCTAAAATTATTTTTAACTTACATAGCACCTAATCTTGGCATCTTAAAAATAAATGCAACTTTGAGATTCTTACACATAGTCCAACCATTGTATATTTTACTTTTGCTTTATCATGAAATCCTAGAATTGCTGTCTTCTCTGCCCCTTACCACAAATGAGCCTAAAGCAGGTGTCCAGGACAGTTCCAGTTTTAGGACTGAAAGTCCCAAATTCCAGAAAAGCCCTCATTGGGACAAATCAGATATTTAAGCATATAATGAGAAGCACCTCAATTCTGTGTATATAAAAGTAACCCATAGAAACCTCTCAGTCTCTTCACCATTTCCCTTCCTCTGCATAAGAACATTGCGGCCTTCACACCTTGCCCACACTGGCCATAGTAAGCTCTGACTGCTGGTCACCAACAGGACTTTTGTTCCTTGTTCTCTCTCGTTCTTTCTCTGCTAGCATAGCCTGCTTCAGCAACACCAGCAGGTCTTTTCCGCTTGCCCTGCTCCCTGTTGTTGACTTCATTCTGTCTAACGAGGTTAATAAGGAACTCAGCCAATTATCACAAGCTGCCTGATAGAACTGTTCTGTCAGAGGGTAAATGAGTCAAGATTCAGGCTGATTCTCCACCCTCACAATTACTGTTCTAGTTTTGATAATGTAACTGCACACGAAAATATAGATTTTTTTTTTTTTATGTCAAGAGAATTTGTTGGCTTCTCACTTTTCAGGAATGGCTTCTACACATAAAAAAAGGAAGAAAAACAAACAGCTCATTGCCATCAAGTCAATTCCTGCTGAAAAGAGCAAGCCTAGAAGACAGAGTAGAACTGCCCCCATAGAGTTTCCGAGATGCAGCTGCTGGATTCGAATAGCCAAACTTTTGGTTATCAGCCAAGCTTCTTAACCACTGCCCCACCAGGGTTCTGCTACATAGATACAAAGAGAAACCAGTATTTATTATTGTCTCAGTTATCCAGTGCTTCTGTATCAGAAACACCACAAGTGGATGTCTCTAACAAATAGTTTACTTTCTCACAGTTTTTGAGGCGCAATGCCTTTTTCTCTCCATCATCTCTGGAGGAAAGTCCAGGTCTCTTTAGCTTCTGCTTCCTGGTTCCTTGGACATCTTACTTAGAAATCCCCTCAGTCAGATATCCAAGTTCATTAGTTACAAGTTCTACCATCCACCAAACAACTGAACACAAATCAGACTAGGTTTTTGCCATTGCATAAAAAGCATCCCTCTTCCTCCACTGTCCAATCATATGTTCACCATTTTCTTTTAAAGCCTTACCACAAGCACATTTAACACCCACATTTCTAGCAAAATTCTGTTCCTGGAACCATATGTATTCTCTAAGATGACAGATTTTCTCTATAGCTCTCCTCACTTCCCAGAATTGCCTTCAGTGTCCAGAGTTCTAGCAACAGTCTCTTAAAGCCGATCTAGGCTGATATTGTGAGACACCTTAAAACTCTTCCAGCCTCCACCCACTATCCAATGTCAAAACCACTTTCGTTCTGTAGGTATTTGTTAGTGCAGCACCCCACTTCTCGGTACTAATTTCTGTGTTAGTTATCCAGTGCTGTTATAACAGAAATACCACAAATGTGTGGCTTTAACAAAAATTTATTTCCTCACAGTTTAAAAGTTTAAATTCAGTGTGCCAGCTCTAAGGGAAGGCTTTCTCTCTGTGTTGACTCTAGAGGAAGTTACCTGTCTCTTGAACTTCTGCGCCTGGGTAATCTTCATATGGCTTGGCGTCTCTCTTCCCCCATCTCTGCTAGCTTAGTTGCTTGTTTAATCTCTCTTATAACTCAAAAATGACTGACTCAAGACACACTCTATATGAGTCCTGGCTTGTTAACATAATAAAGACAATCCATTCCTAAGTGAGATTACAGTTACAGGCTTAAGGTTAGGATTTACAAAACATATTTTGGGGCAGGAGTCACATTTCAATCCCTAACAATTATTTTTGAAGAACACAGACATGTAAGACAGAGTACACTATTCTCTTTCAAGACACTTATGGTATTGGATTCTCTGATAGGTTAGGATAATAGCAGTTCACAATTTATTTGGTCTTTGTTTTGTTCTAGCTGAGAAACATTAACACACTCTGTCCTCAAATTAAGTCAGTGACTACATACTATTTATTCAAATCACCATTCATTCTGTAGATGAAGAAGGGGTACCCAAACTCAGTGCCGTTGAGTCGATTCCTTCATATAGCAACCCTCTAGGGCAGAACAGAACTGCTTCATAGAGTTTCCAAGAGGGTCTGGCAGATTTGAACTGCCAGTCTTCTGGTGAGCAGAAATAGCACCTAACCACAATGCCACCATGGTTTGTGCAAAGAAGGTGTAGTGATGGTTTAAAGTTAGAAGAATACTTGCCTTCCATGCAGGAGACCCAAGTTAAATTCTCAGCCATTGCACTTCACAGACTGCCACACTTGCCTGTCAGGGAAGACTCAGGGCTTGCTGTGATGTTGAACAGGTTCCAGTGGAGCTTCTAGACTGAGACTAGGAAGAAAGACCTGGCAACTAACTTCTGAAAATCAGTCAATGAAAATTCTGTGAATCACAAGGTCTGCTCCCACCATTCGTGGAGTTGTCATGAGTACAGTGCTGACTTGACAGATGATCCCAACACCACCACCACCACAGAGGAAGAAGATGAGACTCAAGAATTTCAAGTAACTTGCCCAACTTTCCAGCTAAATGTAATAACCAGAATCTGTATTTTGTCATTGCATCTCTGAGTTTCATGTGTCTATGATAGCGAAAGGACAGGACGGCAATTTGTATCACACGTGCCATTTGATCAAATTATGCTGTTAAAAAGTCTTGAAAAGTCACCACTTAAAGCCACAGATTGTCCTGTTGAAAAGCATTATACCTGGGGAGAGCAATCAGACGTGTAAACAAGATGTCTTGATGAATAACTGCCCTCACACGTAATGACTGCACTTGTTTTGAAAGGCAGGCATTGATAACTCTGTAAGAAATCTCATAATGGTTTATTTTAAATTAACCTCCTCCTGTTTCCTATTTGGAAAACTATATCCTTATTTATCATTCCAGAGCTATTGCCAGCCTCTCCTTCTAACGTTTATTACTAGGAATTGTCCTATGGTGGCTGATTACCCCAAATCAAGCTCAGCCAGATAACCTTGCCTACATTTCAAACCACAAGGTGGGGGGTGGAGGTGGCAGAAATAAATAGAATAAGCCTAAAAGCAAACACTTCGTGTATAAATAGTTACACACCACAGGAACTTCAGTTTGTCTTATTTAAAAACAATGAGGAGTGTGCTCATTTCTAAGTATCCTAATTACATTAGTGGGACAGCCCACAGCAATGGTATTTTCATTTCATATCACTGTTAATACATTTTTAGAATACAGAACTTCTTTCTCCCACCTACATTCACTTAAATCTCAGGCAGCATTCTTGTTAATTTACTAGGTTGCCCTGTTAGACATACTGTAAAAACCAGCTGCCACTGAGTTGACTTGAACCCATGGTGACCTTGTGTGGATCAGAGTAGAGCAGTGCTCTACAGAGTGATCAGTTGCTGATTATTCAAAAGTAGATTGCCAGGCTTTTCTTCCAGGGGCTTGAAACCTCCAGCTTTTTGGTTAGCAATCAAGAGTGTTAATCACTTGCATTGTCCAAGGACTCCAGATGTATTATAAACCACTATACAAATATAGCACATATTTTTAAAAGAACAGAAATCACACAATGTTGGTGTATGGAAATAATCTAGTTTAGCCTTCTCACAGAAGGCTGTGTTAAACTTTCACAATCTAAGATGCACTGCCTTGGAAAAATCTGCTACAAAAGACCTCTTTAAAGTATTGAAAAGGAAAGATATTACCTTGAAGACTAAGGTCTGCCTGACCCAAACTGTGGTATTTTCCATCCCACCATACGGATATGGAAACTGGACAGTGAATAAGGAAGACAGAAGAGGAATTGATGCCTTTCAACTGCGGTGCTGTAGAAGGATACTGAATGTGCCACACACTACCAAAAGCACAAACCAATCTGTTTTGTAAGAAGCACAACCAGAGGGTCCCTTGGATGCAAGGATGGTAAGACTGCATCTTCCATACTTTGGACATGTTGTCAGGAGGGATCTGTCCCTGGCGAAGGACATCATGCTTGGTAGAGTGAGGGATCAGCAAAAAAGGTGAAGGTCCTCAGTGAGATGGTCTGACATAGTGATCACAACAATGGGCTTACACATAACAACAATTGTGGACATGGTGCACGACAGGACAGTGTTTTGTTCTGTTGTGTATGGAGTCGCTATGAGTCAGAATCAAATTGAGGGCACCTAACAACAACAACATAAAGAAAGGAAGCACAAACCTAAACAGCTATGAAGTGTCAGTGTCTAGATCCAGATCCAGCCATTTGACCCCAGGACCAGTGCTCATTACGGTAAACCCTGATACGCGGGGAGATAGAAAAGTTCTGGTTTTATGTAGACGAAAACTGTTATTTACATGGGTAATATTTCATGACACAGCACTGTCATGACTGTGTTTCCCATCAGGAAGTAAGATCTTGGAAATTGGGAATTGTATCTTTCACATTTTTGACTCCCCACGGTGCTTAATTCAGTTCAGTGATGCTGTGTATGTTATTGATTTGTGCATTTTATCCAATCCTCCTGGGCACATTATCACATTTAAGATCAAAAGGGAGTGTTTATGAGCAATATTTCCTTCAAAGTCCATAGAAAATACAAACACACACACACACACACACACCTCTGGCCCCCTGACATAGACTTTGGAAACTGAATCTATGTTTCATTACTTCCGATAGGAAACCCTGGTGGGGTGGTAGCTAAGTGTTATGGCTGGTAACCAAAAAGGTCAGCAGTTAGAATTCGCCAGGTGCTCCTTGGAAACTCTATGGGGCACTTCTGCTCTGTCCTCTAGGATCACTATGAGTTGGAATCAACTTGTCAACAGTGGGCATCGGGCTGAATAGCAAACCACAATTTTGCGATCTCTTACTGAAACGCTGGTGATGCGTGGTTAAGCACTGCTGCTAACCAAAAGTTGGGCAGTTCAAATTCATCAGGTGCTCTTTGGAAACTCTATGGGGCATTCTGGGTTATAGGGTGGCTATGAGTCAGAATGGACTCAACGGCAGTGAGTTTGGTTTGGGTTTTACTGAATATGAAATTTTTTGCCCATTATCTCGTAGGCACAGGGTTGAATACATTTATAAACAGAGTCAAATCTTCTGTGTTTCGTAAACATCAAGATAACACATGCACTCGGATATTGTGCCAGGGTAGTCTATACCATTGACCACAAAGTCACTTAAATATTATAGTCTTAGAAAAAGAAAACATTATTCTTCTCTTTAAGAGTGCTAAGTGAAAGGACAGAATCATACATTATCTACTAATACTTGCTCTTAAATGACCCTTACGGACTTTCAAGTTAACACGTTCCCAAAGCAAATGGAATTGGGGAAGGGACGGCTTGACACCTTAGCTGTTACTGCTCTCCTATCAGCTGTCACCTCAGCCTGAAGCGTCCCAACAAACCAGAGCCACTATTAGCCGAGTCCAGCCACTGCCAACCTGAGGGAGGAGGGCAGGATAAGATTATGTTACTCAGTGACAGCTGAATCTTTCCAAGAGAATTAGCTACCTAATTCCTCAAATGAAAATGTATCTTTTATATAAAATTGAAAGAGGTATAAAAATGGAAATAGAACTGGTGCTTTTACCAAGGCCCTACAGGCTTTCTGATTCTTATACTCAAGGTGTTTTTTTTGTTTGTTTTTTTTTTAAGTGTAACTCATAATACATTCTTTGATCCAGTGGAAGCTGCTTTAAAATTTCTATGTGCAGGAGTTGAAAAATGCTGAGGACTCTTTGCTACCTCTGTGTTAAACATTCCCAACCCAAGCTATAGAAAATTTAACTAATATCCAATAGTGTTTCTGGGAAGCAATTTCTCATTTGTTCCCTCTTTGGTCATTCAAAATCTCACTCTGACCTTCATAGGAAGGCTAACAAACTGGGAACAAGTGCCACCTACAAATTAGGCCACTTGTCCTGTTGGAATTTCATGCCGTTTTCTCTGCTTAAGGACTTCAGGGTTGAACTAGTTAACGTCAGAAGGTTTTCCTTTCCCAACGTCCTCTGAGAGTCCCAAGTTTAACTATCAAGGTCCCTGGGTGGCAAAAACAGTTAGCAACTGGCTGATAAACCAAAGGCTAGCAGTTTGAACCCACACAGAGGCACCAGGAAAGAACGGGCACAGTAGTGGCAATCTGCTGCCCTAACAGATTACAGCTAAGAAAAGTTACGGAGCAGTTCTACTCTGTAACAAACGAGGGTCGTTCCAAAGTCACAAAGCTACAACAAAAACAAAATCAACAGCAAAGTTTAACTACCCTAACTACACATCTACATAGCTGGCCCTGGTTAAATGTCTGGCTGTTAACCAACAGACTGGCAGTTGAAATCCACCAGCTGCTCCTTGGAAACTGTACAGGGCAGTTCTACTATGTCCTGGAGGGTCACTATGAGCTGGAATTGACTCGACGGCAATGGGTAGCTACATATCTAGCTCTTAAAGTCAGATTCACCTTCAACTTACAATCTCCTTCTCAACACGATCTTAGTTTGTGAATGTGATGAAGGATCAAGTTATTTTCAAGTCTTTGTGCCAGCATACCCAGTCAGTGTAACCTCCTTCATCTAGGAATACAAAACCCATAAGGCCCTAAGGAAAGTTGAGCTTTTTTTTTTAAACATTGTTCATCATCAACAATAAAAATAGGAGACCTAGACTTATCTTTTTGACTTTGGGAAACATGCATAATGTGTAATTTCTTTTATTCTTTCTTGTTACTGTGTATTTTAAGTAGTTGTTTCCAGATTTGGGCACTGTTGAGAATTTCTGTTTTAAGTAATCTGTTTCTTCCAGATTAAACTGTTACTTAACTATGGAGTTAGTCCACATTTTGAATCTTCAAGCTTCAAGTTTTCCAAGGGAATTTGAGATTGCATCACTAATAAGATCCTTTATTTTCTTTTTGAAAGACACTCTAGGGGTTTATGGATTCCAATAGAGGGGATTCATTATTAAAATTACTTGTATGCTTGTCCTCTAAAGACAATGATTGCAGGAGTGGGATTTCCAATCATCTTCTTGCCTTCCCTACAGATTTGGGGACACATTATTCTATTTTGTTAACATCAATCTGGGGACTTCTATCAGGTTGAGACCTGGGAATACTGACCCAGGACTGGGGATCCATGCTAATTACCACCTTCCTCAAATAAGAATTAAAGATAATTACCTACTTTGTTTTCAATTAAAAAACCAGCTCTCCTTAGTCCTAGAATAAGAAATCTGACAATTAAGTGCACAAACTCATGTCATGACATTAAGTGCACAAACCTCATTGCTGAATATCACTATGGTCACCTTCAAAGCACTCCCCTTGGGAAGTTACACACCAATGCCAGTGCCTAGTCCGAGCAATTTTGGAACTCTTTTCCTGGAATGGCCAACAGAGCTGTTGTCCTATTGCTCTTGATGTCCTAAATGTCATCCAGGTGTCTTCCTTCCCTTATTCCCTTTATCTTCGGGTAAAGAAAAAAGTCACTGGGGACCAGATCAGTTGAGTAAGAAGGGTGTTCCAATACAGTTATTTGTCTTCTGGTGAAAAACTCTTTCACAGACAACTATGCAATTAAGTTCACGAACTTACCACTTTGCCACTGTGTACAATGGCCATGCCAGAAAGAGTTCCAAAATTGCTTTGAAGGGTGAAGGAAGTGCTTGCATCAGTGTGTAGTTTCCCAGGGGAAGTACTTGAAAGGTGACTGTAGTGATATTCAGCGTGAGGTATGTAAGCCCTTAGAGCAATTAAGTTCACAGATTTAATAGTCAGGCCTCGTAATGTAAGGCTTCTTGTGGAATCTTATATTGTCAACTTCTGCCGTCTCTAGCTACTTGTGTTTACACTAAATGGTACACTTAGGAAAACAGGTAGAACTCTGTCTCTTATTCCCTTGTATAGAAGCTCTATAGTTTACATTCAGTAATTAGTGGAATATCAGGCCTTTTAGTCTTTTTTTCACTCTGGAAGATAGAAAACCTCACGATTTCCTTTGTTTTTTAAATCACCTTTTCTTCCGAGTGTGGAAAAAACTATGTTTCTGTCTAGTACAGAGGTGCTGCTTTTTCATTTCTATATCTTCTAGTATTAATACAGTTCATACTAAATACTCAATAATAGTAATAATAGCTCAGCATATACTTATTTACTGTGTGCCAGGTGGTGCTGTAAGTTCTACATATAATTTAATACAATACAAAACAAAAATATTTATATAGTATATATTTACATACAGTATCTTGTGCTGTATTGCATTCTACTGTGTCATCATAGATATTAACTCAATCCTTACAAAAATCCTACGCATAGCTACTATTATTATCCTCCATTTATAGATGAGGCAACTGAGGCCAAAAGGTATTAATTAATTGACCTCAGATCACACCACTAGGAAGTGACACAGCTGGAATTTGTAAGCAAACTTTGTACAAAATATCAAATGTCCTGGAGAAGCCTTATACCAAACTCTGTTGTTTACCCCTCCAACACCAATTCCCAAACCACACTGACTTCTTCCTTCCTCCCAACATCCACTTTTATTTGCAGCCATGCACTTGAAGGAAACTGACTCCAACGCCAGTTCCAGCGGTCAATCCTAACTGGTCTCAGCTAAATACGATCTTCCCAATACTCTTGTCAATACTTCGGTACGGGCCTGATCATATGACCCATGTCTAACCAACAAAGTATTAAAGGTTATCTGCTGGGAGAATTTACTTTACTTTGGAAAGCAATACATGGAAAACACGGTCCCATTTCTCTGCCCCAGATTGTTGCACCTGGACGTGGCATCCAGACCTGGTTCAGTCATCTTGAATTCTGACAGGGAGACAGCCACAGAATAATTTAAGACACAACAGAGTTCAAAGCCAGGCCCTGGTGACACCACATGTTAGAGCCACTCAGTCTCTATACTTCTGGTTATAAGAGGTGATCGATTCACTTATTGTTTAAACAGGTTGAATTGGGGTTGTCTTTTATGTATGGGGAAACCCTGGCGGTGTAGTGGTTAAGTGCCATGTCAGCTAACCGAAAGGTTGGCAGCTTGAATGCACGAGGGGCTCCTTGGAAACTCTATGGCGCACTTGTACTCCACCCTATACGTTGCTATGAATCAGAATCGACTCAATAGCATTGGGTTTGTTTTTTTATTTTATTTTATTTTTGGTTTATGTAGAGCTGTAAGTATCCTGATGGAAAACTATTTCATGTTTCCATTTTCTGGAATGTCTAAAAACAAGACTTTAACCAGCATATACAGTCCTTCTTCAGTATCTCAGGCCCTATAGAAAGATGTGGAGAAAGTAATCAGCCAGTCGGCGTTAGGTTATGTTTGCATGTTGGTGGCGTTAGCTGCCTTCCACTTGGCTTTAACTCATGGAGACTTGGTGTGCAACTGACTAAAGTGTTGCTGGGTCCCGCACAGTCCTTGCAGTCTTTGGTGCACTAGAGTCCATTCCTGCAGCCACGGTGTCACTCCATCTCACAAAGGTTCCGCTCACCTTTGCTGACCCTCGCTTCATCAGCCATGATGCCCTTTTCCAGCAGTGGGTCCTTCCTGATGATATAACCAGAGGAAGCAAGACAAAGTCTGGCCATCCTGGCTTCTAAGCAGCATTCCGGCTGTACTCTCCCCCAAACAGATCAAAGCAGGGGAAGCATCAGTGCCCAAACCAAATATGTAGCTTAAAAGGTCTACATGTTTTCAAAAAGATTGACTTTGGAAATCAACAACTAGTAATTATTTTTCCCCTACTGTTTATATATAGTTCCTGGTTAAAGACCATGGAAATGTGGAATAATGGAATCTTCCACTCCCCATTTCTAAATCTATATGTGCTGTTAGCCTGACTCTGTCTGTGTGCATCACCCACTTCCGTGTAAAGAATTAGGGAGCCTTGTTACATGCACTGCAAGAGAAAGACAAGATGTGAATCTTTCATGTTTGTCCTTCTGACTGATGCCACCCATCCAGGGAGACCGTTACTGGGGAAACACGCCCTTTAGCTGTCATGTAAACAAAGGAGCTCTGTATCACTTTACCTTAAAACACACAGCAGAAAGTACTGGGTGCAATTTTACATTTGCAAATCTGCTGGCCTGGGAAGCCTTCGTAATGGATTTGGATGGGTCTGAGAGTCCACTGTGCCAATATCAATTGAATTAAGCCTTCAAACCTTTTCAGGGAACTTACTATCTTTCATTTCACATGAAACTGCAGATTGCTTCAGCTGGCCCCTAAATGAAAAATGACTACCTCTCAGCTAAGATGGATTGCAGAAACCCAGAATACCATGTTTTGATCTGGATCCCACAGTGATTATTTTTTTTAAATATAAATGGTGGTTTTTGCTTTTTTTCTAGAATTTCATAATGGCCTCTATTGGAGTCAAGAGTTCTGGATTCTAAATTCTTGTCCCTATTACTTCTGCCTTGTGTAACTAAGCAATAAATTTCACTTCCGTGAATTTGTTTCTTAATCTTTAAAATGACAACACACACAGAAGGGTTTACCAGAGTTTATTTTACAATGTGCTTAAAAATCAATACGATAAGCACAATGGTACTATAAATGATAAGCACAACAGTACTATAAAAATAATAGGTACCATTATGACTATCCCATCACATATTTATAAGCAGATTTGAGGACATGTCCAAATTGATTTATTATAAAGGACTGCAATGCTAAACCTTGGTGTAAAGATAACTGAGTCTCTCTAAGGATTCCCCAGGTGTATAAATCTAAACATTGTTGGATTTCTGACCTCTTTTTTTTTTTTTTTATTTAAAGTGGTGTTTTAGAGTCTCCCTTGCACTTCCAGTAAATCAGATGCACCATAATTTATCAAAAATCCGTTGAGTCCTTCTTATACACTGACCCAGTTCTAGGCACTGAGGATACAAGGATATAATGACAAGTAACTGTCTTACAGTTCAAAAACAAACACCAAACCCACTCTGTTGAGTTGATTCTGATTCACAGCAACCTAAGAGCCCAATTAGAAAATACAAAGTGGCAAATGGGAACACAAGTATGGGCAGGACACTCATGGAAATCAGCGGCAGAATGCCTGTCCCAGTTTGAGGTTTTTGGTGTCACATGTTGAGGAACAATTCCACCCTATTTCTCCTGAATAAAGTCTTGATGGATTTTCTCAGGTTTCCCAGTCCAACATAAAGAGAATCCCAGCACAGACTGTCAAGGTCCTGTCAAGGTCAGATCACCTCCAGAAGGTTTTAAAACAGAGGTGGTAGGAAGCTCACTAAATGATTAATTTTTATCTCATATTGTACTACACAGATAGCATTTTTTGAGGGCAAAGGATATACTGAGACTTTTGAAAGCCAAAAGGAGAATGAGGTTTCTGGCTGACGGTGTGCTGAATAGGCTGGGAGGTCACAGGGAGACTGGTTCTTCTCTTTTCTCCTGGGAATTCCGTAGATGGTATGTTTTCAAGAAGTGTTTGGTTGGAAGTGAAGTTGAAACAGAAAGAAGGTATATTACTTGCAAAAAATGGAAATGATGAGAAAAGGTGAAAGAGAAGAGGTAATAGAATCCAAGAGTCATGACTTACTGTTTGCTGAATAACAACTCAAGTCTAACAACTGTAATGTCTTTTTACAATTCATAGACTTGTGAGCAAAGCCAGAGTGGGGGGAAGGGAGGGTTTCTTTTTACTGAAGACAGCCTGGTTTCACAGTGGTTAAGTTCTGGTCTGCTAAACAGCTACTCCACAAGAGAAAGATGCAACAGTTGGCTTCTGGAAAGATTTACAGCCTCGGAAAACCTATGGAATAGTTGTACTGTGTCCTACAAGATTGCTATGAGTTGCAATTGAACTCAGCAATGGAGGGTTTGGTTTGGGTTTTCTTTTTATCATCAGTTTCGCCATCCCCATTGCTGTGCAGCCATGCGGTTAAGAGCAAATGCACAAATACATATATCCTGATTCGCTGATCATTATCACTACACCAGATTCCATTCTTTTACCTTGATGGTTCATTTACCTTCCGTGAACTGAAATTAAGACATGAATACTTGGTTAAATGAAAAATTGAGAACTTTAGTGTACGACCATGAAATAAGCTGAGAAACAATTGCTTAGCCCACTGTTTTGGGGTAGTAGTAGTTACGTGATATGACTGTTAATCAAAAGATCAGCAGTTCGAATCCATGAGGCACTCCTTGGAAACTATACAGGGCAGTTCTACTCTGTCCTATAGGGTCTTTATAGGTCAGGAATGACTTGATGGCACTGAGTTATTTTACAAAGCTCAGCAAGTTCAGTTGATGATATGAATAATGAACGGACTTCTGAAAATCGATTATCTCATGTCTGACCTAATGTGTGGGGCTTCAGGCTCCTCCCCACACAGGTGTCTCCCCGTCATGCACTGGCAGTGATCCTCATAACTGAGACATGTGGGGAGGAACCTCACTCATGTCTGGGAAAAACTCAGTGAACAGTTTCATTTTTGTGGTGTTCAGGTTACTTTTCTGTGACTAATTACCCTAAACGTTAGCACTCTAACGTAACCATTTTATTTTGCTATCAGTTTTGTGGGCTTGGAAGTGGAAAGATCTCGGCTGGGTAATTCTTGCATGGGGTCTGTTATGAAATTCATCCAGATGTCAATTGCGGCGACAGTCAGCTGATGGCTTAAGGTAACTGGAAATCAGAGATGGCACACACAGCAACAAGGGCTGGCAGTTTGAAACAGTGCAGATAGGCTACTGACTCAAATGTCCACATGTAGCTCTCTGGCATGACGATCTCAGAATAGTAATATTCTTAAAAAGTGTTGGAGGGTTCTAATAAGAGAGTGCTCCAGTTAACAAGGCAAAAGTCACTTCACCTTTTATGACCTAGCCTCATGAATCACATATGGTTACTAACAAACAGCATTCAAAGTGAGAATGAGACTCTATTGCTTGACAAAAGAAGGACAAGGTTCTAAAGGAACATGTCAGGTAGATGATATTTTATGGCCATCTTCAGAATGGAATTGGTAAGTGGTAAAATACTGCTCTCTACAAATCTCGAAACTGCTCAAGTCTATTTCTGTCTTGAATATTCCATGGTGTTCCTAAGACTGCCTACCCAATTTAAAGGCCCTTTCCTGTTCTGTTTTCTGGGGGGTAGGCCGGAGTGTAGGTCTTAAGTTTTCTTTCTGTTCAGTTAAGTCAGTGGGGTCACTTGTGAAGTTTGATTTGCTGATTTCGGATATAAGTTACCGTCCATGTGACGCTATATTATTAGACAGTAGGAGATACACAGCTTGTTAGAAATAAAGGATCTTCCAATAAAGACGCCCTATTTTTGACAGCTCACAGTGGCTATCTTTGTGAAGCTATAGTGGCCATATTTATCATACTTTTTTGATTAGTCTCGACAAATAGCCATGAAAATTTACACGATTCTCCAACACATAGAAATTACTAAAGTTTATTATCAAAATGGGTGTTCCATTCCCCATTCTGTGTGTTATGTGAAATTCAAGATGCACAAAATATTCACATTGAGAGAACATTTCAACTTTTAATCAAAAAAATTGAGACAACTGAGTCTGCTGTCAATCGGACAATGCCTGCGCAGTAACAAACCACACGTTCCAATAAAAACATCACTACCATTCGTCAGGACGTCAGCGGGAATACATTTCAATCAATTTCTCACAAAGCACAAGAACTGGGTCTTTTGTTGACCACAATTTAGTGGATTTTGTATCTGGACTTGAAGCTTTACCCTTAGAAAACTCTTTTAACTCAAGAACTGAAGTCTAACTACCATAGATTGCAATGTACATTTGCTGACTGGGCTCTGGAACAACTGGAAGTTGATCCTGCTTTTGGCAAAAAAAATCGAGGCCCATTTTTGGATGAATGGTTAACAAACAAAGCTATTGCATTCGGAGTGATGAGAATTCAATGGAGACTCAGAGGTGTCCATTTCATCTCCCAAAGTCACCATTGGTGTAGATTTGGCTCTGGTGGACTCACTGGCTCTTCTTTTTTCCGACATGAATGAGAAGAGGCTGTGACTGTCAACGGCGAAAGATAACAGGCTATGATTATTGATTATTTGGGGCCCCACTTGGAAGGTGCTGCAACTGCCATTTACTCGAGGTTCTTTTCCACACATAATGCCATCAAAGGGACTTCAAAGTAAGAAAACATTTAAAACTGTATCATTTACACAACTTGATTTATTCAAGTTCAAAGACAGGGCACCCTTATTGGAAGACACTTTTACTTGCTCCCTTCTCGACCCGACTCCAATCAGATGCCCTGCTTGTCTTTACCTGTCACTTGCCTCGTTGTGATTTTACTGGTCCAGAAAGGAATCCCAAAGGGTTCCTCACACTGCAGTGTTCTTGAATTATCATCATGCTCGTTACTAATCCTATTCCTGGTACCCAGAGTTTGTTGCTGAGAGTTCCTGTGTAGATTCAGAAACACTGAAGCTCGGTCTAGCTGGGACTTTCCTCTCTCTAGTCTTCAGTCCTATTTCTGTACCTAAACTAGAAGGGTTATGAAACTGAGGGTCTGCTTGAACACTTAGGACTTACCTGTTCCTTGTTGCCTTAATAACATTCTTGGACTAAGACTCTGGCCTTTGCTCCTGACTTGTGAACTCTAGTTACTAACCATAGATCAATCATCTTAGGCATGAGAATTAATCTGTTCATAAGACTTTGAATAGACAATTTAAGACTATTATTTTAATCTTTTAAAAATTCCTTTGTGCTTTTGAAACAGTAGTATTTTGAATTGCCTACAGAATCCAAGTTCTCTGGGCATTATAAAATGCTGGCCAAAAGCTTTTGCTGTTGTTGCAAGGTGCTGACAAGTCTTTTCCAACCCATTGGGACCACATGTACAAAAGAATGAAGGATTGCCCTGTCCCTGTACCATCTTCACAACTACTACTGTGGTTTCAGTTCACTGTAGCAGCCACTGTGTCAATCCACATCATCAAAGGTCTTCTTTTTTCCTTGACCTTCCACTTTACCAAACACGATGTCTTTTCCAGGGATTACTTCCTCCTGATAACATGTTCAAAGTACATGAGACGAAGTAGCACCATCCACCTATCCAAGGGGCATTCCGGCTGTACTTATTCCAAGACAGAACTGTGTGTTATTCTGAGAGTCCATGGTGTGTCCAATAGTCTTCTTCAATACCATAATTCAAAAGCATCAATTCCTCTTCAGTCTTCTTTATTCATTATCCAGCTTCCACATGCATTTAAGAGGCAATTAAAAATATCATGGTTTAGGTCAGGCACACCTTATTCCTCAAACTAACATCTTTGCTTTACAATGTTTCAAAATCATCTTTTGCAACAGACTTCCCCCGTGCTACATGTTGTTTAATTTCTTGACTGCTGCTTCCATGGGCATTGATTGTGGATCCAAGCAAAATGAAATCCTTGATAACTTCAATCTTTCCTCCATTTATCATGACACTGCTTACTGGTTTAGTTGGGAAGATTTTTGTTTCTTTTTGTTGAGGCTGGGGTCTATACTAAAGATTGCAGTCTTTGATCTTCATCCGTAAGTGCTTCTTGTCCCACTTCCTCTCAGCAAGCAAGACTGTCATCTTCATATCACAGGCTGTTAAATGAGTCGTCCACTAATCCTAGTGCTATTCTTGTCCCTATAGTCCAGTTTCTCAAATCATTTGCTCACCATAAAGACTGAATAAGTAACGCAAAAGGATATAACCCTGACACACATCTTTCCTGATTTTAAGCCACGTAATATCCCATAGTTCTGTGTGAATGACTAACTCTTTGTTGGTACAGGTTCCTACTGATCCCAATTAAGTGTTCTGGACTTCTTATTCTTTGCAACACTATCCATAATTTGTTATGACCCACACAAGTGAATGCCTTCACAAAGCCAATATAAGACAGGTAAATATCTTTCTGCTATTCTCTGCTTGGCTTGGCTTGGCATTCTCTGCTTTCAGCCAAGATCCATCTGACATCAAAAACATGTCCCTGATTCCATATCATTGTCTGGATGTGGCTTGAATTTCTGACACTTTCCTGTCAATGTAATGCTACAATTGCCTATGAATTACATTCAGTAAAATTTTATTTGCATGTTGTATCAATTATTTTGCTAGATAATTTCCACATTCTATTGAATCGCTTTTCTTCATAATGGGAATAAATATGGATCTCTTCTAGCTGGTTGGTCAGGTAGCTGTCTTCCAAGTATCCTGACATACAAGGACTGCCAATTAAGTTTGAGAACTCATTCTAGAAAAAGTCCAGATACCTCACTGCTGAATATCACTACCATCATCTTTGAAATACTCTTCTTGGGAAGCTATGCACCAACACCAGCACCTAGTCTACTCTTCAAAGTAATCTTGTAACTTTTTCTGGAATCACCATCAGAGCTGTTGTCACATTACCCTTGATGTCCTGAACATCATCAAAATGTCTTCCTTTCAATATTTCCTTCATCTTCAGGTAAAGAAAAAAGTCATGGGGGATGAGATCAGTTGAGTAGGAAAGGTTATTTGTTTACTAGCTAAAAACTCCCTCATAGATAACTATGCTATTAAGTTCATGAACTTGCTACCTTACCAATGAGTGCAATGGCCATTCCAGAAAGAGTTCCCAAACTGCTTTGAAGGGTGAACTAGGTTCTGGCATTGGTGCATAGTTTTCCCAGGTGACTACTTTGAAGGTAACTGTAGTGATATTCACCAGTGATGTATGTAGTACTTACCACTGTCAGACCTCGTATATGTGTGTGTGTACAGACAGGAAACCCGGGGGGCATACTGACTAAGAGCTACAGTTGTTAACTAAAATGCTGGCAGTTCAAATTCACCAGATGCTTCTTGGAACCCCTATGGGGCAGTTCTACTCTGTCCTATAGGGTTGCTGTGAGTTGGCATTCACTCAGTAACAACGGGTTTAATTTTCATTCTTTTTTAATTTGGTGCACAGTTAAGTAGACAGAAACACACAAGAATATAAATCCATGTTATGATGTGATTGCAGTATTTCTTTAGTCTTTGCCATAGGACTTCTGTGGTAGGTCCCAGGCTTTTATTTTCTTTTCATATAGCTACTGGCATCATTTTTTTTTTGTTTTTTCCTTGACTAATAAAAGGAGAACCACTTGCTTAGGTATCAACTTGTTCTTACTGCCCGACTGCATGCTTTGCAAGCTGCTCTGAAATATTTGGCCAGGAATTCAGTTTTGATTAACAAATTTTATTATACAGCTGAAGAAAAGATTAACTAGTTTGTTAAGAATTATATGTACAGTTTTGGGGGAGGTAAAGAATTGATGATAATCACAAATTTTGCATTAAAATTCCAGTTCATTAAGTAATCAGCATGGGGGTGTCTGATTGGCTGATTAGATGCAGAGGCAAATCATTTGTTGGATTTTTAGGGAAACTTTCATCAAAGCAATTCCATCTAGAGAATTTATAATAATGTATTATGTTAAATCTATGTACATTTATTTTGAATTGAATGTACCCACACAACAAAGAATTCATTTTTCCCTCAGCTCCTGGGTTGGTAAACCAAAAAGAAACATGCCCATTGTCACTGAGACAATTCCGACTCATAGTCACTCAATAGGACACAACAGAACTGCCCCATAGAGTCTCCAAGGAGCTTTTAGTGCATTAGAACTGCTGACCTTTTGGTTAGCAGCCATGACATTTAACCACTGTATCATCAAGGTTTCCTTTGGGTTGGTAACAACTGAAAAAGGCCCTTTCCAAGAATTAACTCCACACCAAACTTACAGCTGTTTCTCTCTAGATTCTGCACTATGACAAACTGTTGTTCTCTCACGCTCTTTCACTCTGTTCACCAGTCAACATTCCATGTACTGCAGCTCTACCTGTGCCCCCACAAGCCTATTTAAACTTCAGGCTAGGTGAATCTCTCTTTTGGGGAGAATGCTCCTCGCTGCTATTGCCTTTCAATTTAGTTAAAATGATTCAATCAGTAGTAGCTTAACCAAAGACATTCAAAAACCAAACCAACTGTCACTGAGTCGATTCCAACTCATAGTGACTCTACCAAGCAGAGTGGAACTATCTAATAGGTTTTCCAAGGAGCAGCTGGTGGACTTGAAGTACTGACTTTTTAGTTAGCAAACAAGCTCTTTTCCACTATGACATCAGGGGTCCAGTTCAATCAGGGAAACCATGTTTCAGCTCAGACTACAAAAATGAGAACAGTAGTGGACTCCTTGGAAGGAGCCTTGTGTACAGTGTCCAGCAGCCATGATACCAGCTTCAAAAGTAGGTTTAGGGAGCTAGATTTACCCCATCACCCTGTTAGGATTCTTGAAAACAGCTATTGATTCAAGTCTCATCTGGTTTTTGAAAGTGTTCAGAACCCCCCATTCCTAGAGTCTGGTTGCTGTTTCTCAGCCGCAGATGCCTGAACTAGGATCTCTCCCGCAGCGCCCCACGACCTTTCCTCCAAGATTCTGTTCAGGAAACTGAGGAAATTCAACATGGGCTAATATTGTGAAGCTGCGGACAACATCCCTGGGGCCTGAGCCAACACTAGTATGGAAGCCGCTTCATACTCTGCTCCACCTGGGACCCGGAGAGCAGCTGATCCCAACAGGCCTCACCTTCCTGTTTACTCTCAGTTCCTGCCCAACATTCCAGACTGTAGGACCATCTCCCAAATTTCATCTCTGTCTGCCCATTCCTCCCTTCCTTTCCTAATTGTAGCCTGCGCAGTCTCTGTTCCTTGAAACAAAACCTCTATTATGTAAACCTCTTTATGGAATATTTCTGCCACCTTCTTGCCTTAACAGACATCTGATCAACTGCAAGGGCAGCATTTTCTATGCAGACATTTCTAGTGAAGAAAGAGAGTGTTAGTATCTCCTCCCTCCTTCATTAAACTTCTACACAAAACCATCCTTCCTCTACTCTCATGTAAAACTTGCCCTTTGGGGTTGATATCAGCTAGGTACGTACCCTCATTTCCACCTTCTTGGTTTCTTCTACTAATTTCCGGTTACTCCTCCAGCCAAGTGCTGTCGAGTCGGATCCGACTCATAATCATTAAAATACTGGCACCTGGATTATATGTTTTTTCTCGACTCCAACTTTGGCTATCACCTTGCATGACTTCAAAAGCCAGATGCATGATATTTCAGAAGTATTTTTCTTACAGTTTCACCATATCTTTAACTCCACAACTTCCATTCCCATTCTATATGATCTACCTACAACATATGGCCATGTGGTAGCCCTTAAAATCATTAGGGATTAGCTCACGTCTAAAAACTTAAATGCCAGAGTCCCATTCATTGACTATGACCTTTATAATTTCAGCTCTCTCCTTTTCTTAGTCTCACTGCACCTACTTTTGATCTAATGCAGGCTGACACTGCTTTGACTATTCTGTCTTATTTTAATCAGTCAGCACCTTCCTGTTATGTCAAACTACAAGCCATGTCAAACCACAGACCACATCTATTCCACCTAGAACTTCTGATACGTTCATCCAGCAATGTCCCAATCTTACTTCAAGTCAACAGTGCACCTCCAATACCCTAATACTCTGCTGAACAACGCTGGGGGGGAAAAAACTCACACAACCACATGAAACGAGACCACCATATACCAATAAATGCTCTCATTTGGGGTACCTTGGGGCTCCTTGGACATTCCTTCAATGAGACTTTACCATCCACTTAGGCTTTGCTCCACAAAAATGGTTTTAAGCCTTCCTCACTCTCCCTAATCTCGATGTCTTTCATATTGTCATACTCTCTCCCACCTTGCATCAAATCAAAGTGAAAGTTGGTAGTATCCCCAGCATTTTCAAGAAAAGCTTTTCATATTGTAGGACTGCTATGGACTCATTTTCTGGTTTCTGGTTATACTAGCCAACTAGAACTCTTTTCGCAGTGAAGGACTTTTGAAATCCCTTCCCTGATCCAAATTCTTCCATGCAAGCCACACACACAGAAAAAGATAAACCATATGAAGTATCAGAGCATTTATAAAGGTTGTCAAAAATCGAGAAGAATAATCTTAAGGTTATCTATTTCTCCAATTTGATCCCCCAGGTTTTTATGTCTGACATAAAAGTAATACATGTAAGGTGTCTTCCAATAGGGTTCTCTGTCTTTGAACTTAACTAAAACAAGTTGTATAAATGATGCAGCTTTGTTTTCTTATTTTGAAGTACATTTGATAGCATTATATGTGGAAAAGAGCTTCAGGTGCATGGCTGCCACAGCACATTCCAAATGAGGCCAAAACATAATCAGTTATCATAGCCTGATGCCTTTCATCACTGACAGTGGTAGCCTCTTCTCATTAATCTTGGAAAAAACAGGGGGCAATGATTCTGCCAGACCAAAATTCACCCCAGACGGTAACTTATGGATGATGAAGTGGATGTTCTTGAATCTCCATCAGATTCTCATTGCTCCAAATGTGACAGTTTTGTTTGTTAACAAAGCCATTCATCCAAAAATGGGCCTCATCACTGAAGACAATTTTTCAGCCAAAATCAGAGTCAACTTCCAATTGCTCCAGAGCCTAGTTAGTCAAGTATATGATGCAATCCATGGTTGTTGGACTTCAGTTCTTGAGTTAAAAACAACTTTGTATGGGTAAAGCTTCAAGTCCAGAAGCAAAATACGCCAAATTGTGGTCAACAAAAGGCCCAGTTCCTGTGCCTGGAAAGAAACTGACTGGGATGAATTGTCACGTACAGTGTGATGAATGGTGGCGATGTTTTGCTGGAACTTGTGGTTAACTGGCACACAGGCATTGTCTCATTGGCAACGGACCCAGTTGTCTCAAATTTTTTGATTAAACATCAAATTGTCCTCTCATAAATTTCAAGTAATGCATAGAATGTTTGGCAAATGTAACACCCACTTTGATAATAAGCTTTAATAACTTCTACACATTGTGGAATTGTGTAACTTTTCACAACTACTTGTCAAGGCTAATAAAAAAACATAATAAATATGGCTGCTATAGCTTCAAAAATATCACCACCATGATCTGTCAATAATAGGACATCATTATTGGAAGACATTTTTTACGTGCCATGTTTAATACATGTATATTAAACATGTACATTCCACAAATACTTAATGACACCTACTAGACACCATTCTCACTACAGAGTGAAACTTCAAGAGGGCAGGGATCTGTATCTGTTTTTCACTGTTTTTATTCTCAGTGCTTAGAGCTTGGAGACATGCACGGGTTCCAAATCTATTTGAATGTTCAGAGTCTTTCAAAAAACACTGCAAGAGCAAGTCATATGCTTGTTTCATCATATTCTCAGCCATTTCAAGAGGGGGAAAGATCAGATAATCATGATTATAAATTACTTTCCCTTCTTTTATGGTCTACCTCATCAGATTAAGAAATTAGATCTATTGGATTGTATTGGATAGCGAAAATCTGGGATGTTCCTAATACCCAGCACCATGTAGTTGAATCCCCAGAAGAATTCCCTGTTGATCACATCCAGTTCAAGCAATGCAATAAACCTGCTGTTAGGAGGCATTGTTTTCTCTATTCCAAGACTCTGGATCTTTTCCCTTGTCATATTACTTAGCTGAAAGTAAACTTAGGGTAGCAAGGATTCTTCAGGGTCTTGAAGTTAATAAAAAAATCAAATAAGTTGCCACCAAGTCAATTCAAATTCATGGTGACTGCATGTGTGAAAGTGTGGAACTGTGCTCCATAAAGTTTTCAGTGACTGATTTTTCAGAAGTACACCTACAGGCCTTTCTCCCGAGTTGCAGCTGGGTGGACTTGAACCTCTAACCTTTCTGTTATCAGCCCAGCATGTTCATTGTTTGTACTACTCAGGATCTCCATGTAATGAGTGTTGTTGTTGTTAGGTGCCATTGAGTTGGTTCCAACTCACAGTCACCCTATAGAACAGAGAAAACCTGTCCCATAGGATTTCCAAAAAGTAGATGATGGATTTGAGCTGCCAATCTTTTGATGAGTAGTCATATCTCTTAACTATTGTGGCACCAGGGTTTCATGTAATTAATAATGATTAGCTAACCAAAAGGTGGGCAGTTCAAATCTACTAGGTGCTCCTCGGAAACTCTATAAGGCAGTTCTACCCTGTCCTATAGAGTCACTATGAATCAGCTTTGACTCTACAGCTCTGGATGTTGATTTGGGTATAGCAAAACACTCATAGGATGTCTCTTAAGAAAAGCCTTAATTTTCAACCTTGCTCTCTAAGATAGGGTGCTCCAAATATTGTGAGTCTATCATGTAAAGTGTTTCTCCATTCTTTAAAGTTAAACTTCAACTTACAGCTTGTGTATAACAAGCCACAAAGATGTATTAGTCACAGGTTTGCTCTTATAACATACCCTTAAAGGAGTCCAGTGAAGTTTCTTGTGGAAGCTATCCAAGAAATACATTTCAGGGTATCAGCAGTTAATTTACGTGCTTAATCAGAAGTACAACAATACAACATGCTGTTTTTCAATATCTGATCTCAGTTTAACCTCTGAATACTTTTATCACTAGCAAAAAAATACAGACACACACAAAAACACAGCCGCCAAGCACAGATACATACATATATACAGAAATACACAAGGTCTGACAATTAAGTCCATGAACTGAATTGTATTAAGTGCTACTTCCCTCATTGCTGAATATTACTGGAGTCACCCTCAAAGTCCTCCCCCTGGGAAGCTAGACACCAGTGCTAGCACCTAGGCCACACTTCTAAGCCATTTTGGAACTCTTTCTGGAGTGACCACTACACACGGTGGCAGGGTGGCAAGTTCATGAATTTAATTGCATAGTTGTCTGTGAGAGAGTCTTTAGCCAGTAAACAGATAACTGTATCCAAACACCCTACCTACTCACCTGATCCGGCCCCCAGTGACTTTTTTCTTTCCCTGAAGATAAAGGTAATATGGAAAGGAAGACATCTGGATGACATTCAAGACATCAAGAGTAATACCACAATAGCCCTGGGATGGCCATTCTAAAAACAGAGTTCCAAAATAGCTTTGAAGGGTGGATTACAGGCTGGCGTAAATTCATATCTTGCCATGGGGGGTACTTCAAAGGGGACGGTAGTGATATTCAGCAATGAGGTATGTAGCACTTTTTCTAGGATGAATTAGCGAACTTAATTGGCAGTTCTCACACATGTATTAATAAATGAGGAGAGTGCATACACACACACACACACGCACACACACACACTGACCTGTTTGTAGCACGGAAACAAAGACTACCACCCTTAGACCACGCTGTGGGTCTCACACTTTAGAAGGCTGAACACTTGCCCTTCTTTGACCAGGTCGTTTCCCATAGGGGTAGTAGTCCATGAGGCCAAAGGAATATACCCATTTCAAGTTTACCCTTTGCCCGTTTCTAGACCATGCTCTGCATGGATCACAGAAGTCCTTGCCAGGATTTTCCCAAGTCTTCAGTCAGCCTATGTGAGTCTGGGTCTAGGCTCTGGAGGCCAACCACACTACCAGTGTGCACCCTTAAATCTGAAAGGTGGCCAAGAAGTGCCTACTCATGTATGTAGAGGGTGTGGGGGTTATATATGAGGGCTTGGACACGTGAACTGGCATTTCCACACATGTGTTTTCAAGGTCATGGGAAAGGAGCCAGTCATGGGAAGAAAAATGAGAGAGGACCATAATTTGGGAGTTTCGTCTGTTATGCCAATACACTTTACTGCGAAATCCCAAAGAATCTAAGAAGTCTAAATTCAAACCTGACTTCCTAAGCCATTATAAAAGTATGTTTACCAAAGTAAAAGAATAGAATATATTTTATTTACCAGTTGCTTGCTCAGCTTATAATACACAAATGACATAGGCCTCCATCGACACTCCCATCTGGCAACCCGCCGTGGGAGGCCCTGGAGGAGAAGCTTTAGGAGTTGCTCTAGAATTTAGTTGGGGGGGGGGTTGCTAAAAATGACAAGAGAATGAGTGGTCTGCAAGATGTGGGGATCAAGATAAGGGAGGAACCATGTGTGGACCATGTGATTGGAGGCTGAGACACAGGTCCGCAGGGGCCGGCGATATCAGCAGCAGCAGATGTAGCAAAGACAGAGGCCAATGACCAGAGGTCAGGCAGGGGGAGACACTTCGATATCTGGCAAGGATCTGAAAAAGGAACTGCTGATAAGACCATTCCTTACACACACACACACACACACACACACACACACACACACAAAACCACAGCACCATGGTGTTAGGTGGGCTCTTCTTGCTCCCTGCAGGCAGGAGGGAGGACAAAGGAAACCTTTTGAGAGGTAAAAGCAGCCAAACTAAAGAGATTAAGCTGTGAACTGAATAAGTCTTGAATATGACTAATGGTTTTACTTGAGAATGTTTTAAGTAGAATGTGGCTGCATAAACTACCTTAAATATACACTTTATGTGTGTGTGTTTGTATACATGTATGTGTTTATATGTCTCAGTTAGTTTTATATATATGTATATATAAAGTATCTTTAAGGTGGATTTATACATATGTAAATATATATACATACACATAAAGTAGGCGTACACATATGTGTATACCCACACCTCACTTATTGACTGTCTTGTTAGTCAGTGCTTTGAATTTATGACACTAATAAAAAATCTTCTGTCTGATTATTTTGTGCATTAATGCTGTACACCTGGCAACAACAAATGCCTAGATACAAGGCAAGGATAGTGTGGGCTGTGACATTTAAGGTTATGTGTCAGCTTGGCTGGGCCATGACTCTCAGTGCTTTGGCAGTTATCCTCTATTTTGTGATCTGATGTGCTTTATCTTCCATTTTTTGCATAATGCTGATTTTCTCATAATGACCTGGTGTTTGGAACCCACCCACACTGATAAATGATAAACATATATATGTGCCCACTCCTCATTTATTAAGAAATGCATGTATATGTATATATATATATACATATATACAAAATACATATGCTCACTCCTCATTTATGAATATATGTATGAGGACTGCCAATTAATTTCATGAATTCATCCTAGAAAAAGTGCTACATACCTCACTGCTGAATATCACTATGGTCACCTTTGAAGTACTCTCCATGGTAAGACTCAACCTACAAGATTAGGTTGTGTTTTGAATCAATCTCTTTTGAGAAATAAAGGAGAGAGTAGAGCAGGGAAATGGGGTCCTCAGCACAAAGGCAGATTATGTCCCATTTTCCACCAAGTAAGTTGAAGCGTCTCTCATCAACCTGGAGTAGCCACTGTGAAATAGAAATGATGTGTTAGTCAGTGAGCAAGGCAATAAAAAAAAAAGTTGAGGGAAGAAATGAGAAATCATTTAGTGCAGCTGACAGTGTGGGAAGTAGAGATGTTCTGAGGAAGAAAGGAGAAGATTTTCAAGGGAAAATTCCTATCAGATGGTTTGGATCATCTCGCTAATTTTTATAATTTAAAGGAAAAGATGCAGTACCTGCTGAAATTGAAGAAGTTGAGGTGTGATGGTACAAAAGTTTAACAGATTTTAAAACCTGATGGAAAAACTCTTGGTGCATTTTCATAGGAAGTCAATACAAGGTATGAACTTGTATGTCTCAGTGTAAACTCCAGTCTTTTATCCTTCGTGAGTGTTTCAAGCTAATTCCACTGTATCATCTTCCAGTTGTCCCCGATAATCAACCTCAAAACTATAAGCAGTCAGAATAAACTTAGTCCCTCAATACAGAGGCCTGCAAAGCTGGATATGAATTCCTTAGGCTTCTAGTTATTCTTTTTTTGTTTGTTTTGTCTCAGGTTTCTTTCTTAAATCATAAGTGCATGGCTTTAACAAAAGGAAATTTATTCTCTCCCATTTAGGAGGCTGGAAGTCCATCTGCAGGGTGCCGGCTCCAGGGAAGCCTCTCTCTTTCTGTCACCTCTGTGGGGAAGATCCCTGTCATCAATCTTATTCTGTCTAGATGCTTTTGAACACAGAGACCTCCAGTCCAAAGGATACAAAACACTAGCTCCTAGCTCTTCTTGTTTGGTGGTTATGAGGATCCTGTTGCCCTGCTCTACTCTCTGCTTTATTTTTCAAAAGAGAATGACTCAAAACATAATTAATCTTGTAGACTGAGTCTTGCCTCATTAACATAACCACTTCTAGTCCATCCTTGTTGACATCAGAGAGGTAAAATTTACAGCACATAGGCAAACCACATCAGATGACGAAATGGTAGACAATCTCACAATCCTGAGAATCATGGCCTAGCTAAGTGGACACATATTTTAGTGGGGGAACAATTCCATCCACGACAGGAACTAAAGGAATTTGTTTTGGTTTACGTGGGCACTGCCAGGATATTTTCATGTGACTACAGCAGAATCAGTTGTAGGGAAGAGAGAAGTTATGAAGAGGATTTGTATTTGGGTGTGAGGGTGGGTGGGTATGAGAGGAGGAGGAAAGAGAAACAGGAGAGGAAAGATACATGCCTTATGAGTCTTTGGCTGTGGTTCTTGACTGAGAGCCATTTTGATCCCCAGGAAACATGTGGCAATGTCTAGAGACATTTCCATAACCCCTAGATGGTAAAACCAGTTAACCGATTTGGCTGCTAACCAGAAGGTTAGAGGTTCAAATTCATGCAGAGGTGCCTCAGAAGAAAGGTGTGGTAATCTACTCTGCAAAATCATCCATTAAAAACCCTGTGGAGCTCAGTTCTATTTTGACCCTCATGGAATTGATCTGATGACAACTGAGGCTGGTAGAGATATTTTTGTCAGAACCAGATGTGAGGGGACACTATTGGACTCAAGTCAGTAGAGGTCAAGGATGCTGCTAACCATCCTACAACACTCAAGACAACCCTCCATAATAAAGAATTATCCATCCCAAAATGTCAACACTCTGAGGTTGACATTGAGTTGAGAGTTGAAGATTCCAAAAGAAAGCAAAATTTGGGCAATCACAGTGTCTGTTTTTTTCCCAGGCCATGTAATTGACAATGATGTTTGAGGACATTGATTTTAATTCTAATGTAACATAAAATATTTTTGTTATTTTTCCAAAAAGACATGATTAAGTGGTATTTTAGTATCTGCTGACCTCATTGAAGAAAAGTATGTATTCTGAGGTCTCGTAAGAGTCACTGTTGCACAGTGTCCATTTGGCAGTGGCTCTGGTTGGACACCCTGTAGCTGACAAGTAGGATGGAGAATTGGAAGAGGGCAGTGACACCAGCTATCAGTACTGCGATAAAATGCACATCATAACAACCAGTTACTCCCTGCACTTATGTTTTTATCCGGGTGATGCGTCTTAGATGTCAGATCTAGAATTTGAAGAAGCCATCTCCCTGTCTGCTGCATCTCCTATTACTATTGTCATGGATACTATGGGTGACATTTTTTTGTTTTTTTTTAATCCAAATTGTATTGGATCTGACTCGATGGCACTTGGCTTGGCTTTGGCTGGCAAATTTATTACAAAGAGAAGAATTATGCATTGTGGTCCAAGCATTCTCACAGATTCAGCTGACGGGAAAACAAGTTGTGAGATAAAAAGAAAAAAAAGGATGACTGGGAGGGGGAGAGAAGAGAGCTTCCATATGGCATGTGAGAATAGGAAAGAGTTGAAAAGAAAGAAGGGCCTGGCCTTTCCCAGCAATGGATTCATAGAAGTTAGTGGCACTTCAAGAAAATAAAATAGTGTCCCTGACGTTTTTTGAAACAGGAGGCTGTTCTTGGCTTTCCATCTCCTGTGCCTGTGTTATATGTAAATTGGGTTGCATGGCATATGAGAACTGAAGATGATTTAATATGCCAAAATGTGTTATGGATCATTTGTGCATCGACTCCACAGTTTAAACAGCAGTCACTGAATTGAAACTAAGAATTCCTTTGTCAAACTAGAGAGAACTTTCAGAGGAACTCAAATGAATGTAGCCCCACTATATGGCTTTCCCACATCTCTTCCAGGTACACACCACAAATGCCCCACCGGTTTGCCAGTTTTTAAGGGAGGGATGTGCATCAGGCTGGTGCGCAGGAAGTCCCTCGCAGCCATATCGGCAGCGTAGCACCTACTTCACTTACTAAGTCATCTTTGCTTGGCCATCAGAAACGGAAGTTCAGAGGAAACACAGAACCTTCCTATATTAATCTTTTGGGGAACAACCTGCTAGAAAAGAGTTACTCCTGGTGAGCAGGTCTAACTGACTAAGTAGAAAGCTCCTGGTATCAACCACACACACCTGGGGAGCATCCACAATCAAAAAATAAAACCAATAATAACGATGGCAATAACTTGTGTTTATTTCAAAGCTGATTCTTTCGAATTTTCTTTCTTTCTTTCTCTTCCTTCCTTCTTCCCTCCCTCTCTCCCTTCCTTCTTTCCTTCCTTCTTTCTTTCAAAAATAACTGGTTTCAGAGAAATATCTGGTTGCAGAGAAAGAACTCCGTCCATGCTCCTCTACAGATGGCTCTATGAACAGGAGGTGCTGTGCACCTGTTTTATCAAAGGTTGAATCAGGCACTTTAGTTATAGAAATGGGCATTCACAATGGGAGAGAGTGGTTCACTATTTGCATTTTTTTCCTTTAACTTTTAGTTATTTGTACACATAAAGATGACTTTAAACACCACATGCAAATGCCTGCAAATACAGATTGTGGTCTAAACTTGGTATTGGCAACTAAGCTTATCTCATGAGACACATTTTCCTGTGTTCCTGTCGATGAGGCGACATCATTTGTATGTGCTCACTCACTCATATGTTACTGTTTCAGTAATTCTGAGGTCTTTCATTACACTTCTGTCCCTAGAGCCCTGAGCCTTAACTTTGACTGTTAACCCTGACATGAATAAAAGAACCACATGATGGGTGGACCTGGGCAAGGCACAGGCCCAGGTCACAAAGTGCTATTTCTCTTACTTCTTCATCTTACTGACTCTCAAGTTAGAAGCCATCAGGAGATGATATCAAATACAGGTGGTCTGCAAGGATACAGGGCCATAAACTTGGAGGAAGAATATGACTTCAGCTGGATAGTTTAGGGTCGATTTGGAGCCTCTCATATGCACAGAAAAACTTTGGACTTGAGTGCCCATTGGCTCTTTAGCTGCCCAGGCAGCGATGGTGGCAACATGTCACAGGCATTTTTCCTGGTTTCTTCCGGGTCTCTCCGAATCCGGAAATTAGGCTGGCTGAATTGTTAAATCATACAAGTTGTGTGATAGGAGTGGGGTCACAAATGAAAGGTCTGGATCAGCCAGTACATGAAAGCATTCTGTATTGACAGACAGGTGGCTACTGAGTGCTTGGAATGCGTGACTGAAGATCCAAATTTTAAATGTCATTTTAATTCATTTAAGTTTAAATAACTGCATGTGACTGGTAATGACATTCTTAGACAATGGAGTCCCAAATATCATCCCTCCTCTTTGAATGCTTATTAACTTTCTCACTAATGCCACCTTGCCTTTGACCCTTATAATTCACTGCATTCAGTCAATGAACAAGGGATGATTAATGCTCCCAAATGCATTTTGGAAAGAAATTTACTTGGACATTTTTGCACAACATTTAGCTGCTAGTTAATGAACAAACTGTAAAAATTGGCTGTGTGAAGCTGTCGATAGCTATTGCAAATGAATTCCTACACATCTGATGAATGTGTCTAGTCTTGTAGTGTCCGTGTTTAAGTTCTGAGTTCTGGGCATACTCGGCATGTCATTCTCTTCTCACTGTGCCCTTAGCTACTCAGCCTGGGTTCTATCCCAACCTGATGAAGGATTGATTCATGTAGTTCCCATTAGCATCAGTGGGAATTACCAATGTAAATCTTCCCAGCATCAGTAAGACGAGAGGCCTCTCTGACTTTGTTAAAGAGGCACTTTGTTCTTTGTCCCTTGTCTCAGGTACTAGAAGAAGTCAAGGATTCAGACATAAAGCCAACCAAATACGTCTTGGTAAAATTGGGGTAGTCTTTTGTTTGTTGTTGCATAAATTAATGTCAGCATCCATAAAAGAAAAAAAACATAGCAAGTGAAAGAAATCAGATATTAAACATAAGCATGTAGATCTTCTCCATACAGTAGATACAATCCTTGTTTTCTTGCTGCTTTCATGTTCTATCTGAGGAACTGCTGCCTTCTTGGTGTCCTTGGTCTCAAACTCCAAGGTACACAATACAATATTAGCACCTTGGCATCAATTTCTAGACGTACTGGAGCAGCTAGCCCAATAAAGGAAAAAAATGTAATAGAAACGTGAAATAACTATTCTTATAATCATCAAGGGATGAATTTTTGCCTCATGCTAGGTCCAGAGCAAAGGAAATGGATGATTTCCTCTCCTTTCCTAAAGCAGCTCATTCAGCTTTTTGCTTTGATGAACTCTTCATCTGTCTTCCATCTCAGAAGCCCAAATGTCTAACTTCTGAATTTTCATTAAAACTTCCTTTCCTCTTATCTTTTCTGGGGTCAAAATACTCTTGACAAGATTGCATCACTCAGTTCCAATGCAAACATTTTATATTATTTTCTTGCTTTCCTTTCTGGTCTAGTTGGACTACCCCAAGTTGTAGTGACTTCTGTACTTCTTTTTTGAAACCGTATCTTTTCCTGTTTAATTTATTTTTTTCCAAATGTCAAATACTATTCCAGCAGTGATATGGGCAGAAGGCACAAATCTATCCATTTAGGATATTAATTCTAACAAATTGTTCACACTGCTATGTTAGAGTATGGGCAGAGGACTGAAAAGTGTCTCTTTGTAATTCTCAGTGCACACAGAGGCCAACACAACAATAAAAACAACAAAATAACGAATTACATCAAATCAGGCCTTAGACCTGAATTTTGCTTTTCAAACTTAGTGGATAATGACTGGAGCTAAGTGCTTTCCTCCTTCCATTTATGCACATTGTTTCTTTTGGAGTTCTTCCACAAAGTCTGCAGGGTTGGCATTCATGGGCCCCATGTTAATCTCCCAGAATGGTGTGATTTCAGGGTGCGGGGCTGTCAGTACCCTCTCTTTCTCATCAGGTCATGTTAGCCGTCACTGAGGACAGAACAGAATATCTCTGGTCCTTCTTGTTCCCCTGTTTTATTACTTACAAACGGCAATTTAATTTTCTGTCTCCTGAACACCACGCATTCCTTAGCTATCTCACTTGGTCTGATTAACTTACCTTCATCTTTTCCCTGGATATCATTCATCTACATTATTCCTAAAGTTATTTGATCATGTTTGCTCCTTATTTAGAGCCTCTTTGGATTGAAAGAAGCAGAGGATGGCAGTGACTTAGAGACATTATTTGGAGTCTAATTTTTATTCTGTTAATGAATCCCTGGATAACCACTGGAAAGTCAGTAAGCCTCTTTCAGCCAAAATTTCTTCACCTTGAAAAATTGGGAAAAGAACAATGCACTGCTTAAGGTTACCACAGGGAATAATTACGAAAACAAAATTAACGAAGTAAAAGTACTGTACAACTGTGAGCATTTGTGAGGATCACAAATAATTGTCCTTCCTCATAGATTATATTAGTATCTCTTATTTTGGGCCCCTAGGGTCGCCATGAGTCGGATCTGACTCGACGGCACTTGGCTTGTGGCTGTTTTGGAACTTAACTATCTCTTTTGTGTGGGATGGGGAAGAAGTGACTGTACTTGTCTGTGAACTTGCCACTTACTCAATATTTCTTGGTACATATCCAAAAGGGCCCCCACATGTCTCAGTTTGTCATACGGGGGGTAGAGAACATGCTGGAAGCTATGCCACTGGTATTCAGACACTAGCAGGGTGGACACATGTCAGCTGAGCTTCCAGATTAAGACAGACGAGGAAGAGGGACCCAGAAGTCTACTTCTGAAAAGAATTAACCATTGAAAACGTTATGAATAGCTGCAGAACACTACACGACACAGTGCCAGAGGATGAGCCCCCCGGATAGGAAGGCACGCAAAAGATGACCAAGGAGGTGCTGCCTCCTCAACACACAGTCATCCTTGTGGGTGGAGTCAAGCTTTCAAGACGTTCATTTGCTGATGTGGCATGACTCAAAATGAGAACAATTCGCTACAAATATCCATTAATAACTGGAATGTGGAATGTATAAAGCATGAATCTGGGAAAACTGGAAATCACTAAAAATGAAATGGAACACATAAATATCGATATCCTAGGCATTAGTAGCCCAGTGGGCCAGTATTGGCCATTTTAAATAGAACAATTATATAGTCTACTATGCCAGGAATGACAATTTGAGGAATGGTGAGGCATTCATTGTCAAAAAGATTTAAAAATCTATCCTGAAGTTACCACTGTCGATGAAGGACAATATCCATAGACCTACAAGGAAGATCAGGTAATGTGACTATGATTCAAATTTATGCACCAACCACTAAGGACAAAGATGAAGAAAATAAAGATTTTTAGCAGCTTCTGAAGTCTGAAATTGATCAAACATGCAATCAGGATTCATTGATAATTATAGGCAAATAGAATGTGAAAGTCAGAAGCAATAAAGAAAGTCTGGTAGTTGGGAAAAAAAGGCCTTGGTGATAGAAACACTGCCAGAGAGCACATGATAGAATTTCGTAAGACCAATGATTTGTTCATCGCAAATACCTTTTTCACCAACATAAAAGGTGACTACATACGCAGACCTCAGCGGATAGCACACATGTGACTCAGATCAACTACATCTGTGGAAAAACACAATGGAAAAGCTCATACCATCAACTAGAACAAGGACAGGTGATGATTACCACACAGATCATCAACTGTTCATATGCAAGTTCAAGCTGAAACTGAAGAAAAATAAGAAAAAGCCACAAAAGCCAAGATAAGAGCTGGACTATATCCCACCTGAGTTTAGAGACAATGTCAAGAACAGATCTGACTTACTGAATACTAGTGACTGAAGACCAGATGAGTTGTGGAACCACAGCAAAGACATCATACGCGTGCATAACAAAAGCAAGAGTTCATTAAAAAGACAGAGTAGAAAGAAAAGTCCAAAGTGGATTTCAGAAAAGCCTCTGAAACATGCTCTTGAATGATGAGTACTTTAAGCAAAAGGAACAAATGATGAATTAAAAGAACTCAACAGAAGAGTGGCTCAAGAAGACAAACTAAAGTATTACCACGACATGAGCAAAGAGCCGGAAAGAGAACACCAAAAGGCAAGAACATACTCTTCATTTCTCAAGCTGAACGAAATGAAGAAAAATTTCAAGCCTCAAGTGGGAATAGTGAGGGATTCTACAGGGAAAATGTCAAACTGTGCAGGAAGAATCAAAAGAAGATGGAAGGAGTATACAAAAAGAACCAGTCAAAATCTAGACATTTCAAGAGGTACTGAAGGAAGAAGTCAAAACTGCACTGAAGACACGGGTGAAAAACAAGGCTCCAGAAATTTATAGAATCTCAACTGAGATGTTTCAACAAACAGATGCAGCACTGAGAGTGCTCACTCATCTACGCCAAGAAATTTGGAGGGTTGCTACCTGGTCAACTGACTAGAAGAGATCTTTATTTGTGCTGATTCCCATGAAAAGTGATACAACCAAATGCAGAAATTACTGACCGGTATCATTAATAACACACACAAGTTAAATTTTGCTGAAGACCATTCAAAAGTGGCTGCAACAGTATATTGACAGGGAACTGTAGAGATTGTGGCTGGATTCAGAAGAGGACATGGGACCAGAGATATCATTGCTGATATCTTAGCTGACACAGAAAATACCAGAAAGATGTCTACTTGTGTCATCTGATTGTATGGATCACAGTAAATCATGGATAACATTGCAGAGAATGGGAATTCCAGAACATGTCATTGTGCTCATGAGGAACCTGTACATAGATCAAGAGGCAGTTAGTTGTTTGAAAGGAACAAGAAGAGACTGTATGGTTTAAATTCAGGGAAGGTGTGTGTTGTGGTTGTATTTTTTCACCATACCTATTCAATCTGTATGCCAAGCAAATAATTCAAGAAGCTAGACAACGAGAAGAAGAATGAGACATCAGTGTTGGAGGAGGGCTCATTAACAACCTGAATCATACAGACAACACAACCTTGCTTACTGAAAGTGAAGAGGACTGGAAACACTGATGAAGATCAAAGACCACAGCCTTCAGTATGGATTACATCTGAACATAAAAAAAAGTCATCACAACTGTACCAATATGCAACATCATGATAAATGGAGAAAATATTTATGTTACCAAGGATTTCATTTTACTGGAAACCAAGATCAACACTCATAGAAGCAGCAGTCAAGAAATCACAAAGGCATACTGTATTGGAAAAATCTGCTACAAAACATCTTTTTAAAGTGTTCAAAGCAAAGATGTCACTTGAAGACTAAAGTGCACCTGGCCCAAGCCATGGCCTTTTTGATTGCATCTTATGCATGAGAAAGCTGAACAATAAATAAGGACAACAGAAGAAGAACTGATGCTTTGAGTTGTGGTGTTACAGAAGAATACTGAATATATCAGGAACTGTCAAAAGAATGAACAGACACATCTTGGAGGAAGTACTGCCAGAGCGCTTCTTAGAAGCTACGATGGTGAGACTAGTCTCATATACTTTGTTGTCAGGACAGATCTCTTCCTGGAGAAGGACATCGTGCTTGGTAAAGCAGAGGGTCAGCGAAAAAGAGGAAGACACTCAAGGAGATGGACTGACACAGTGGCAACAACAATGCATTTAAGCATAAAAATGATTGTGGGCAGGATACAGGACCGGGCAGTGTTCTATTCTGTGGTAAAAACAGTGGATATGAGTTGGAACCAACTCAATGACACCTAATGACACCAACAACATCCATAAGGAAAGTAGTATTAACACCTTCTACAGAAAGGGCAATTTCCACTTGGCTTTGTACTTCTATTTATGTCTTAACAGCCAGTCTTTGCCATAAGGAACACTCCTCATTCAGATAAAAGATATATGCAGAACTGCTCACAATCATTAGCTATTAAAGAAATTCAAATTGCAACTACAATGAGACACCATCTCACCCCAACAAGGTTGGCTATGATCCAAAAAACACAAAACAACAAATGCTGGAGAAACTGTGGAGAAATTGGAACTCTCCTATACTGCTAGCGGGATTGCAAAATGGTACAACCTCTTTGGAAAGCAATCTGGCACTTCCTTAAAAAGCTGGAAATAGATATGCCATTTGATCCTGTAATTCCACTGCTTGGAATTTATCCTTCAGAAATAAAGGTTGTCACACAAACAGACTCATGTACACGAATGTTTGTTGCAGCACAGTCCACAAAAGCTAAAATATGGAATCAACCCAGATGCCCAGCAACAGATGAATGGATCAACAAACTGTGGTACATATACTCAATGGAACACTGTGCTACGATAAAAAAAACAATGACAATTTTAGAAAACATCTCATGCTGAGGTCACGAAGAGATCATGCTGAGTGAAATCAGTCAGTGTCAAAAGGACAAACATTTGATGAGACCCCTGTTATAAAGACTTAAAAATACAATTTTCTACAAAAGAAAATGACTGTGTTGGGTACAGGGGTGAGTGGGTGGGTGAGAGTTTATCATAGATGAGATAATTGATAGATTTATTTTATTTATTTTATTCTTTTAGTGTAATTAATAAATTAAAATGGGGGAAAAATTAATGCATTCCCTTGGGGTCGCCATGAGTTGGATCCGACTTGACGGCACCTGGCTTTGGCTAGGTCTCAGGCTTTTAGCCCTTTGTTGTTGTTAGTTATTGGAAAGTCATCTTCAACTTTACACGTGGTAACCTTAGGTACAACTTACTCCAGTTCTGTTTCAGCTTCAGAACCACTGGTGTGTATGAGCTCACCATTGTGGCTATCATGTCAATCTGCCTCACTGAGCTTTTCCTTCATTTTGATTGGCTCTCTACCCTCATCCAAGCAGGATGTCTTCTTCTATAGCAGCTGGTCTTTACCAATGGCATATCCAAAGTAAGAAAAATGAAGTCTACCTTGCCTTCTAAGACTTTGGCTGTATTTCTTCTAAAACAGATTTGTTTGTTCTTCTAGAAGTCCAAGACATATTCAATATTCTTTACCAGCAACACAATTTGAATGCATCCATTTTTATTCTCCCTTCTTTTCTCATGGTCCAGCTTTCACATGCATGCAAGGAGACTGAGAAGATCAGGGGCTGGATTGGGTTGACCTTAATAATTAAAATGATAACTTTTGCTTTTTAAAACTTTAAAGAGTTCTTTGCAGCAGATTTTCCCAGAGTGATAAACTAGTTGATTTCTTGATTGCTGCTTCAATGGATGTTGACTGCTAATCCAAGCAGAATGAAAACTTCATTTCTTTCTCCATTTATCATGATGTTGTTTACTGGTCTAATTGCGAGGGTTTTATTTTCTTGACATTCAGGTATAATCCACACTGAAGGTTCTCTGCAGTCTTTGATCTTCACCAAGTCATCTTATTTTTCAGCAAGCAAGGCTGTCCCATGTGAACATCACAGTTTGTCAATGAGTCTTTCTCTTGTCCTCCTGCTGCATTCTTCTTTAAACAGTCCAACTTCTATTTGTTCACCACAGGGACTGAGTAAGTTAGGTAGAAGGACACAGCTCTGCCACATACCTTTCCCAATTCTGAACCAGACAGTATCCCTTTCTTCTGTTTGAATGACTATCCCTTGCTTCACATACAGGTTCCACCTGAGCACAATTAAGTGTTCTAGAATTCCCACTCTCCATAATGCTGTTCATAATTTCTTATTGTCTACACAGCCAAATGCTTTCACATTAGTTTATAAAACACAGATAAACATTTTTTCTGGTATTCCATGTTGTCATGCAAGATCTATTTAACTGGAGCCATGATATTCCTCATTCTATGTCCTTTTCTAAATCTAGTCTCAGCTTTTGGCAGTTCCCTGTTAATGTACAGATGCAGTCATTTTTGAAATCATTTTCAGGTCTGAAAATAAATTATGACACATGAACAAAGGATTATAAGAACTCTAAGGAAGCATGTAGTTGCCTTGGGATGCAAATCTTTCTAAAAGGGGCATGTAGGAAAAAGAGGTATTCATCTGACACCACCACATGAAATAAGTGAAGCAGGGTAAGGAAGTGTGGAACACTAGGCAGGAGCCAGCCACATCAGAGAAATAAGGCGTTGTGTGGGCAGGATTTTAGGGAAAGCACAAAGGCACGAAGTAGTTGGAACAAAAATCTGACGGGAAGAGGAGTGGTTAACTTTGCTTAGAAAGAGTCTCAAAGTAGTTGATTGTAACTTCACAAAATGTTTGCATTTATTCCACCCAAGAATTATGAATTCAAATAGTATCTGGCTCAGGCAGATACTGTAAATGAGTCAAGCAGGTAGAGTTAGACAGTGCTTCATACCTGGCTTCAACATTCAAGGGTGTGTTAGCTTACTAGGAGTGCCATAACAAGGTACCACACATGGGGTAGGTTATATGAACAAATATTTATTGTCTCTCAGTTTGGGGGGCTAGAAGTCCAAATTTATGGTGTCAGCAGGGCCATGTCCTCTGAAGGCTCTAGAGGAAGATCTTTTCTTAGCTATTCGAGTTTCTGGTAACCCCCAACACTCCGTGGCTTGCAGCCACAGCATCCTATGGTAGTCTTACCTCTGTGTCCCTCTATCTCTGTGTCTCTTCTCTTTTCTAATGACATCACTCATGTTGGATTAGGATCCACCTACTCTACTATAACTTCATATTAACTGAAAGCATCTTCAAGGACCCTGTCTTAGTTATCTAGTGCTGCTGTAATGGAAATAACACGCGTGTGTAGCTTTAAAGAACAGATATTTATTTCTTCATAGTTTCTGTGGCCAGAAGTCTGAATTCAGACTGTGGCTCTAGGGAGAGGTTCTCTAGGGAGAAGTCCTTCTATTTCAGCATCTGGTAGCCGGCAATCCTTGATTCTTTGACAATTCGTGTTCATGAAGAGCTTATCTTTCCCCACTTGCGCTTTCTTGTCCTTTCTCTGTCCTACTCTATGTCATTCAGTTTAGGACATACCCATAGTGATATGGGCTTATGCATATAACAAAGAAAATTTTTATTTCCAAAAAGGATTACATCCACAGGTATAAGGGTTATGATTTGAGCATCTATTTTGGGGGGTCACAGTTCAATCAATAAAAATATGCTCTTTCCAAACAAGGCCACATTTATAGGTCCTGGATGTTAGAATGTCAACATAGATTTTTAGGATAGGCAGTTCAGTGTATAACAGAGGGTTGCAGAGTGGTGAGGACTGAGTTAACAGAGGGAGGCAATGCCCTTTATCATGGACAGCCTCTACTGAGCTCCAGCCAATGGCTACTCTGTGGGAATCTTGCCTGCATTGTCTGATCTTGGTTTTCAATAGAATCCAGAAATGTCAGTGTTTATGTGCGATTTCTTAACTTTTAAATACTTACAATGAAGTCAAACGTAAAATACTTAATGTGGGCCAGATAAAATATTTCAATGAGCCAATTTTACTCTGTGGTCACCAGTTTGCAAAGTCTTTTGTAAATACGTGGGAACCATTAAAGCTTTTAAACCAAGAAAGAGGCATTACAGGATTTCACTTTGTTTGCTCTGTGCTTTACAAATCATTTCTAGTAGTGATAGGAGTCGGGATTGATGGGTGGGGCAAGACTGTGAAGAGAGTTCATGGACAGGGAGCTGTATCGACCTTTGTTCTTCTACCTAAAGGAGATAAGACCTGATCCGAGAAACAGGCAAGGGAACTGATGTGATGGATTTGAAGACATTTGAGAGGTAAAATTTTGCAGATTGTTCCTGTGTTGGATTTATGGGGTGGAGGAGAGGAAGACTTCCAAGACAATGTCTAGTTTGAGAGACTGAGGAAATTGTATGGTGTGAGATACGGAATGAAGGTGGGAAAGCTAGTTCGCAGGAGCACAAGTGTCTGTTGAGTTGTCCAGTAGCACACATTGAATGAGCAACTGGAAAGACAAGTCAGTATCTGAAGACCTTTCAGATGGCTTTCTGTTCTCTTCATCACCCGTCCACTGCCTCACCTTTTATCTTCTGTCTTGCCTCTGGTGTAAACATTCATCATCACCCAGATACCCTCTTCCCTCTTGCCATTAGGGACACCACAAACTTCCTACTGTCTTCCGCACTTTCTAAAAATTGATTTGCTCTTTTGCTGGCTTTATCCTTTTTTTCCCTAAATTCACAGTGAATTTGTGTGCAGAACTGGGTTTAAACTCTGTTTTTTGTCCCTTAGATGCCATGCAGCTTTGGATGAACCTCACTGAGCTTTCTGTGTAACCACATATCAAGACTACTTAGTATGGATTTTGCCTGACTGTGGAGAAACTGAAAATCCTCATAACTGAACTAATAAATGAAATCGTGATAAATGGAGAAAAAAAAATCCAGTAGCTGATGATTTCATTCTACATGGATCAGCAATCCATATACATAGAAGCAACAATCAAGAAATCAGTCAGTGTATTGCACTGGGCAAATGTGCTGCAAAAGACCTTTGAAGTTTAAAAAGGAGAAACGTCACCTTAATGATTAAGCCTTATCCAGTCCAAGGTCTTTTCGATCTCTTCATATGCACATGAAAGTCGAACAATGAAAAAGGAAGAGAAGAATTGATGTTTCTGAACTGCAGTGTTGGTGAAGAATACTGACTATACTATGGACTGAAGTCCTAGAAGAAATACAACCAAAACGTTCATTGGAAGTAAGGATGGCAAAGACTCCAGCTCCCTTACTCTGGTCCCATCATCAGTAAAGATCAATTACTAAAAAAGGACATCATATTTGGGAAGCAGTGCACCAGTTAATAGGAAGTAAAACATGCGTATGATAGATTGACACTATGGCCACAATAGTGAACTCACACATACCAATGACAGAAAGTTGAAACAGGATGGAGCAACTTTTTTTTTAATGTGCTTTAAGTGAAAGTCTATAATTTAAGTCTGTTTCTCACATAAAAATTTGCACATACTTTGTTATGTGACCCTAGTTGCACTCCCCTGTGACTCCTCTCCAACTTATATTTCCCTATGTCCGTTCAACCAGTTCCTCCTCCCCTCTGCCTTCCCATCTTACCTCTAGATAGGAGCTGTCCAGTTAGTCTCCCATATCTACTTAAGCCAAGAAGCATACTTTTCACCCATATCCTTTTACATCCTATAAACCGGTTCAATCTTTGTCTGAGGAGTTGGCTTTGGGAATGGTTTCCATTATGAGCCCACACAGAGTCTAGAGGCTATGTGTTCTGGGAATGCTCCAGCCTGCTGAGCATCAAGTCCGGTCTTTTTACTGGAGTTTGAGTTCTCTGCCCCACAGTTCTCCTGTTCCATCAGGGACTTTGATGAGCTCCCTGTAAGGGCAGTCATTGGTAGTAGCTGGGTACCATTTTAGTTCTTCCATTCATCCATTGATGGCACCAAGAATGATCCATCTTTTTGCTATTGTGGACAATGCTGCAGTGAAAACTGGTAGGCATGTATCCATTCATGTGACAGCTCTTATTTCTCTAGGATATATTCCAAGAAGTGGGGTTGCTGGATCATATGATATATCTATTTCTAGTTTCTTGAGGAAGTGCCAAATTGATTTCCAAAACAGTTGTACCATTTTACATTCCTACCAGCAGTGTGTAAGGATTTCAATCTCTCCATAGCATCTCCAACATCTGTTATTTTGTTTTTTGGATTAATGCCAGTCTTGTTGGGGTGAGATGTTACCTCACTGCAGTTTTGATTTGGGTTTCTCTAATGGCTAATGATCAAGAGCATTTCCTCATGTTATCTGTTAGCCACCTGAATGTCTTCAATTTTTAATTGGATTATTTGTCTTTTTGTTGTTGAGGTTTTGCAGTGTCTTGCAGATTTTAGAGATTAGACACTGATCAGATTTGTCTTATCCAGGTCTTACTTTCCCAGTCTGTGGGATGCCTTTTTAACAATTTTTCTGTTATACACTCTACTACACATGACACCATGAGTTGGTGCCATTCTGAAGGCAACTAACACCAACAGTACTTATATATAAAATAGAATAACATCTACCTCATTGCATAGTCACAAAAATTAAAAGCTTTAGCTTATTTCAAATACCAATTCTTGTGCCTGGGCCTAAGGCAATCAGTAAATAAAGACCTGATCCCAATTCTCCTTGTTCCCCATCCCTGAGGATTTTGTTCATATCTCTCTCTGCTATCACATTCCAGTTGAATTCTGGTTATGTACATTCTTCCCTTTTTCTTCCTACTAAAGTCCAAGTGGCACAGTGGTTAAGAGCCACAGTAACTTACGGCTGTGAAAAGGTAGACAGTCTTAATTCTTCAATTTTTGGAAACCCTATGGTGAAGTTCTACTCTGTCTTATAGGGTTGCTATGAGTCAGCATTCACTTGATGGTAGTGGGTTTACAGTTCAAGCTCTTTAAGACAAATAATGGAATGAATTTGAATTCTTATTTATGCCCTCTTTCATAGAACATAGCATGGGCTTGGTTAAAAAAGAAAAAAATCTATGAAACCCTTTACCTATGTAGACATCTACACTAGCTGAAATTGAAGATGAAGAAAATTAAGTCCATGAGAACCAAAATATGACCTTGAGTTTACCCCACCTGAATCTGGAGACAAAAGTAGGACTATATGAACAAGACTATAGGAAATATATGATTATAAGAATGAGACCATAGCATCAGGATTGTAAAAAGACTCATTAATAACCTGCAATATGCAGATGATACAACACTGCTTGCTGAAGGCTAAAAGGACTTAAAGCATATACTCATGAAAACTATAGACTTTGTGTGGATTACACCTCATTGGAAAGAAAACAGAAACCCTCACAACTGGACCAATAAGTGGTATCATGATAAATGAAGACAAGACTGAAGTTGTCAAGGAATTCATCTTACTTGAATCCACAATCAATGCCCATTGGAGCAGTAAGTCAAGAAATTAAATGACAAATTGCACCGGAAAAAAATCTGTTGCAAAATGTCTGTAAAGTGTTAAAAAGCAAAAATGTCACTTTGAAGACTAAGGTTTACCTGCCCCACGGCATGATACTTTCAGTCACTTCATATGTATGCAAAAGCTGGACAACGAACAAGAAGATCAAAGAACTGACGCCTTTGAATTATGGTGTTGACAAAGATTACTGAATATACCACGGACTGCCAGGAGAACCAACAAAACTGACTCAGAAGTGCTCACTGGAAGTAAGGATGATGAGACTTTGCATACTTTGGACTCATTATCAGAAGGTGTCATGGATTGAATTGTGCCCCCCAAAAGTGTATGTAGCAATTTGGCTAGATCTTGATTCCTGGTGTTGTGTGATGTTCCTACGTGACATAAATCCTGCTTCTACAACGCTCATGAGTTAATGAGAGTGGATGGTGGCAGCTGTGTTGGCAGGCTAGGACTCAATACGTAAGACAGTATTGTGCCTTGAGGCAATCTCTTGGGCTGTAAAGGAAACGGAAGTAAGCAGAGAGTTGGGGACTTCATACAGTGCTGTAAGCACAGAGCATCCTTCAGACCAAGGGTCCCTGCACCTCAGGAGCTCCCAGTCCAGGAGAAGATTGATGACAAGGACCCTCCTCCAGAGCCAAGAGACAAAGACTTCCCCATGGAGCTGATTCCCTGCATTTGGACTCTTAACCTTATGCACTGTGACAGAATCAAGTTTCTCCCTGCTAAAGCCATCCACTTGTGGTATTTCTGTTTATAGCAGAACTAGGAGACTAGGACAGGAGGGGACAAGTCTTTGGAAACAGACACCACACTTGGTAAGAAAGGGGTCAGCAAAAAAGAGGAAGACTTTCAACGAGACAGACTGACATAGTGGCTACAAGAATGGGCTCAAACACAGCAAAATGTGTAAAGATAGCGCAAGACCAGGCAGCATTTCTTTCTGCTGTACACAGCATTGCAATGAGTTGGAACTAACTTAATGGCAGCTAACAACAGCCAAAACTAAGAAAGAAAGAAAACTGCATCTGTTGTCATCTAGTCGACTCCAACCCATAGCAATCCCGTAGGACAGACGAGAACTGCTCCACAGGGTCTCCAAGCAGGAGCTGGTAGATTCTAACCACTGACCTTTTGGTTAGATGTATGAACATCTCAATAAGTACCTGGAACATTTTAGTCCTCAGTATGTACCTGTGAAAGGAATCAAACCTGTAGGTGATTTTTAAACTCTATTCAAATGTAAAGAAAGCATGGAAAAAGGAAAACTGGATTTTATGAATTGAAAGGAAGTCATACTCTCAATTCAAAGCCTTTGATGCTAGGACATCACCATAAGTTTTCCTGGACTATGGTCCTTCCCGAGGCAAAATATTAATCCATGCTGTCACCAGAAGAAGCAGCACCCTTTCCCACTGGGTAACTAGTCTACAGTCCAGCCTCTTTGGGAGAAAGAGTGTGAACACAAGTGCCTGGCACTATGCCAACACTGAGTCAGGCCCTTTTTCCCTAAAACCTTACTTTCCATGAAAGCCATGGTTGCACTCAAGTTGATTCTGACTCATCGTGACCCTAGAGGTTAGCACAGAACTGGCTCATCTTGATAGAAGTTACCTGCCACATCGTTCTCCCACAGAGCAGCTGGTGAGTCTGAACCGCAGGCCTGTCATTTAGTGGCTGCGTGCTTAACCACTGCACCACCAAGGCTTCTTGAGTCCTCACTGAAGCACTTTCTGAAAATCACATTTACTAAACTGCTTGCCTCTTGTATATCCTTTCAGCTCTGCTCACTTAGCACCAATGGTGAAGAATGAAACATGGCTATTCCTACTGAAAGGAAGTAGGTGTCAGGAAGCAAAGGACGGTGGAAATGTGGAAAAGTGCTGAGAGGAAAGGCCAAAGAGCTAGACTTTGGCCTCGGTTCTGCACTGTCAACTCTGGTACCCTGCTGATCCCTTGGGAGTCTTCAACTCCGTTTTCCTCCTCTCTAAAATGAGGATCTTCATACAGGTTGCGAACCTTGGTGGTATAGTAATTAAGTGCTACATCTGCTAACCAAACGGCCAGCATTTGAAATCCACCAGGCACTCCTTGGAAACTTTATGGGGCAGATCTATTTAGTCCAATAGGGTCACGATGACCAGTATATATTGGTGACCTAGCGGTTAAGTGCTATGCCTGCTAACCAAAACGGCCGGCACTTCGACCGTTTCCAAGGAGTAGATGCTCCTTGGCAACTCTGTGGAGCTGTTCTACTCTGTCCTGTAGGGTCACTATGAGTCAGACTTAACTTGACAGCAGTGTAAATTTTTTTTTTCTTAAATACATGCTGTACCATTCTCCCAAGACTCCTGTTAGGATCAGGCCAAACAATGGCTATTATTTAGAAAAGTGAGTTTTCCTCTGAGTGTTTAGCAGACAAAGAGAACAGATAAAGGTGGCAGCTCCACCCAGAAATAAATTAACACTGATCTGCCATCATGTAAGAAAGGGGTTTGCTTGATTTTACAGGGTAAATCTAGCATTTGTTTGTTCTTTGAGAGGGTGGAGAACGAATTCCCTGCCCCGTCTTGAGACTGCCCTTATAAGGGTCTCAGTTTTGTGTGTCTGTTTAGAACATAGTTACCCCTTAGAGATACCTTTTTGACCTCGACTTTAATATGTCTTTATGTTGTTTGCTTTGGTATGCACACAAATCCTCAAGAAATGAGAGTTCAGTACCATTCAAGTTTGCCAATAAAGAATCAGAGTGAGAACGGGGGGGGGGCGCGGGGGGAGAATCTGGCAGTTGTCTCTAATAATCGTCTTAAATAAGCAGTTGGTGCCTTATCTACAGCCTGCCTGGGCTACACAAAGAAAGCAGTCAGCAACGCCTCAGACGCTGAACTCTGAACCAGGGCCGGACCTTGCACTGCGGAGCCTGGTAACAGGAAGGCAGCGAGACACACTTTGAACCGGGAGTTCTAAGGCTGCGGTCGGGTTATGGACGGGGTGACAGCTGCACTTTGCAGCGTGAACTTTGTACCTAGACACGGGGGCACTTAATCTCCATAACAGGCACTTTGTTTCATTACTTATTAACAGCTCCTCCTTGAGTAAAGTTCTTTGTTAACGGAGCTTTAAAGTAGGATCCCTCTCCCCCCTTTATCCTGGCGTGGGGGTGGGTATCTGTGCCACCTGGCATGAAGCTTCCTGATGTGGACTCATCTTTCCCTGGGGAAGGCTTCTGCTCTGTTCAAAATTAAGGTGCTGCTTTGTAATTACTGCTGCCCTGTGGGTCACACTTGGAGAAGGCAACCCTGGGTTCCAATGACATTCATTACACGTCACGCCAGACAACAGCTGTTGTCACTTTACCTCTTCTCACTGTATCAAACTGATTATTTATTTTTGCTCTTATTCTTCATCCTGTGCTCATTCTTTTCCTTTGCCTGTTTTTTCCTCCTCTCCTTCTTTCTTTCCATAATTTCAGTTTCTCCATGGCACTGGAGTTAAATAATGGTAACTCTCGTCATATACAGTCAGTCTCGTCATTCTCCCAGTCACTGCTGCCAAGGCATGTTTCATGCCAGCTGGAAATCAAAGCAAGTTTATGTTCAAGTGTCCTCCTTCCCAAATAAACATGCTGGACTTAACTTTACCTCATCTGTAACTGACAGGCAGCAAACTGGAAGGTGTTGCTGCTTGAAGAGGGGGGTCTGTGCTCAAGAAAAGGGAAAGTAGGATTGTTAGAGAACCAAACATTAGTTGTTGTTGTTTGGTGCCATCCAGTTGGTTCCAACTCATAGCGGCTCTATGTGCAACAGAATGAAACACTGCCCGGTCTTGTACCAGGTCCACGATTGGTTTTATGCTGAAGCCCATAGTTGCAGCCACTGTGTCACCCCATCTTGTCGAGGGTCTTCCTTTTCTTCTCTGACTCTCCATTCTACCAAGCATGACATCCTTCACCGGGGACTGATCTCTCCTGATCACATGACCAAAGTAGGTAAGGCACAGTCTCGCCATCTTTGCTTCCAAGAAGCACTCGGGTTGTATTTCTTCCAAAACAGATCTGTTGGTTCTTTTGGCCATTCATGAGCGTACAACATTCTTCTCCAATACCACGATTCAAAGGCATCAATTCTTCTTCTGTCTTCCCTATTCACTAGTTACCATATATGAAATAAATAGTAGTTCAAATGAGGAAATCCTGCCAGTGTAGTGGTTAGCAGTTATGACTGCTAACCCAAACGTCGGCAGTTCAAACCCAACAAGCACTCCTTGGAAACTCTATAGTGCAGCTCTACTCTGTCCTACAAGGTTGCTATGAGTCAGAATGGCAACAGCTTTGGTTTTTTATTTAGTCTGACTGCAAACTATCAGCCATTCACATCCTCAAACAAAAGTACTTATACACATTCTCCCAGTTGCTACCTTTTATTTCATACTGATCGATAAATAGGCTTTAGTTTCTGGAACACTGGAGGTGGTGACTAAGGGCCATTAATTTAGCAACTGACGAAAACTAAAGGAGCTGGCTCTGAAGTTTGCTCGAGGGTTCGAGGGCCCAGAAATTAACCCTTCACCATTTGTCTATTTTGGGAGTACCTGAGCTTAGTTCAAATGATAATTCACTCTCTTCTCACTTTTCTTTTTATGTTTAAAAACTCCTGTGTGTCTAGCTCTCATTTAGCAAGAGGTCAGATTTGGAGGCAGCCCTATTGGGGCACTGGCCAATAATAACTCCCCATCCTGTTAACCTTCTGTAAGCCTCCAACCACATAGATCCCATTCAGGGAGCTTCAAAGTCACCCCTCTCTCTGTGGCCATCTGACCCAGCAAATGCCCGTCTGCCAAAGCTGGCTGACCAAAGCCATTTTGAAAGCTCAAGTCTAAGTTTATACTTCCCTGCCCTACTCTTCAGGAACTCTGATGGCTTAGTGGTTAAGTGCTCTGCCCACTAACAAAAAGGTCAGCAGCCCAAACCCACCAGGTGCTCCTTGGAAACTCTATGGGGCAGTTTTAATCTGACCTCTAGGGTCCCTCTGAGTTGGAATCGACCTGACAGCAGTGGGTTTGGCCCTACTCCTCTGTCTTCTACTAATTCCTCCCCTCCTCTCTCTCCACTTCCTGTCATTCTTTTCCTGGCCATGAACTTGCTCAAATACGTAGCTTTCAAACTCAACAGTGCAGCACAAATGAAAATGCATTAAGAGCAGGTCCGGCTTCTTTATGCACATTGCCCTTGATCCTACTGCATTTTTGCAAGCCTCTTGTGAAAAGAGGATGAGAGCCAGGCATTTATCCTGGTATCTGGATTTGGATTACTTAGACTTTTTTTTTTTTTTTTTTTTAAGTAAAGAGTAATTAAAAACAAAAACAAACCTTTGGACATGCCTTAGTCTCTAGCTTTGGCATTCCGCAGCATCCCTGGATGGTCCACGGAACCATCTCATCATCCTCACACCTGGCTTTCCAGGATCCAGCTGTCAATTGCCATGGAGTCACGCTGATTCTGAACAACCCCATGCATGTCCTTGTAGAACTATGCCCCATGATTTTCAATGGCTGATTTTTCAGATGTAGATCACCAGGCCTTTCTTCCAAGGTACCTCTGTGTGGCCTTGAACCCCTAACTCTTCAGTTAGCAGCTGAGCTCACGAACCTCTGCAGTACCCAGAGGCTATTTAAGTATCACCCCACTGCACAGCAGGGTGATGGGGAGACACAGAAGATCAGAGCAGCAGCAGGAATCTCACTGCTGTCATGCCCACAATATTTTAGGAGCTAAAACATCACTACTGGCTCTGGGGATCCGACTCGATGGCACTTGGCTTGGCTTTTGCCTGGCTCTGGGGGTTTGCTCACAAGGCCTCTTTTCTGCAACATTCTCTTGCTTTGTGCTTTCCTCCTGAAGTACTCCAGTACCCACAGATGGCTCTCTAACAGCTCTTACCAAGGCCCTGGATTAGAGCTGCACCTGTTCAGGATTTAATCAATCTGACAGAGAATGGCTCCCCAAGAATGTGTAAGGATCTGTGCCTTGCAAACAATGCAGTTGGATGCACTGGCAGACATGCTTGGGACATCAGGGCTGCAGGAATGGTCTCCAAATTCAGTTTCAGTTACTCCCAACCTTGAACCTTGTTTTACCTAACCACCCCAAACCCCCACCTGCCTCTTTATTCCCAGAATCTTACCACCTGCTCCAGGTAGGAAGGTTTAACCAAGTGCAAACAAAGTTTATTGCAGCCAAACTGCTGATAGCTGTAAAATGCAAGGCAAAATTGGTCTGATTTCATATCCTGTGTCACATTACAAAGGAGTACTGGCAGTGCAGTGGTTAAAGTGCTTTGCCTACTAACTGAAAGGTCAGCAGCTTGAATCCACCAGTCTTGGAAATCCTATGGAGTCAGTTCTACTCAGCTCTACAGGGTCCCTATGAGCTGGAATGGACTCAATGGCGAAGGGTTTGGTTTGGAGTTTTATAATGACACAAAGGTGTCTCAGTGGTACAATGGCGAAATCACCTGGCTGCTGAGTGAAAGGTCAGTGTTTTAAACCCATCAGCCTCTCTGTGAGAGAAAGATGTGTCCGGCAGCTTTCATAAAGATTTACATGCAGGTTTGTAAGCCCCAGGGGGCAGTTCCACCCTTACTCCTGTGGGGTTGCTTTGAGTTGGAATCAGATTAACAGTAGGGGTTTGGTTTTGAAATAATAATATCACCTGTCATGTAGTGAACTGTTCTCTACCCCCTCTCAATTCCCCGCTAAGAAATGTGTATCAGTTTATCGGGGCCACGATTCTCTGTTTTGTATGATTTTCCCCATATACTGTAAACTCTATCTCTATGATGCTAATGTGGGAGAATGGGCGGCAGTTGTGTTAGTCAGGCGGGATTCAATCTATAAATGGAGCAATCCCTTGGGATAGAAAAGAAAGAAGTGAGCAGAGAGATGGGGAACTTCATGCCACCAAGAGAGCAATGCTAGGAACAGAGCACGTCCTTTGGACTGTGGGTCCCTGAGCAAAGAAACTGCCAGTCTGGGGGAAGAAGGCTGACATAGAAAGCCTTTCCCTTGGAGCTGATGCCCTAAATTTGGACTTTAAGCTGATTTTTCTGTGAGAAAATAAATTTCTCTTTGTTAAAGCTATCATCCACTTGTGGTATTTCTGTTATAGGAGCACTAGATGACTAAGACATCACCTTAAAGCTCAGAAATACACAATTTATTGAATTGCCTTTATGAAGATAATTTCAGTGGAACAATTTAACACGATTTCAGTGTTTCATGAAAATCCTGAATAACAATAACTCCTTTTAATTTTTCCTATCCTTCTGTTTCTTCTCTCACTACACACAGGCACATGCACACATACATACAGGCACATAGATGGGAACAGGAAGGAAGACATGAGGGGAAAAGTCAGTAATCTTGCTAAAACACGGAAAGAGCGTCAGAAAGGACAGTGAACTAGAAGTGTCTAGCCCAGAAGCTGTATCAACAGCCTGAGTAATTCAGGGTATCCATTTAAACATTCAAAAATCAGTATTTTTTTTGGTTTTCAACTAAAAGTGATGCTTTAAAGGAGAGCCACCAGTTTCCACCTTATGAATTTGAGAGTCTGAGGGCTAAAAAGGTAATGTAGGGGAGGGAAGGGAAGGAAAGGAATTTTGAAATGACATGGAAGGCATGGCCACACTCAAAGTAGACAAATGATAAGAGAATCTATTTCAAGAAAGGATGTCATGGATTTGCTTTGAGTCATCATGCCAATCTCATTGGCCACCAATTTCCAGACAAATCCCCTTTCCTATTATGATGTTTAGATTTCCTTTTTTATAGCAAATATAATGATATAGTTCTTTTTATTGTGATTAAAGTGGAAGTATATAATCTAAATTGGTTTTGCATGTCCACCTATGTGCAACTCCCTCTACTCTCCGCAGGCCATGACAGCACACCCCTCTTTTTTACTCCACATATCTAGTATCCTCTTAACAAGCATCTGTCCCCGCCCCTCCACCCTCTTCTCTCCCACGTAGAAAGAGACTAGTCGGACAGCCTCCTATAAATGTACAGAACCATAAACTATGCACACCATGTGGTCACATTGTGTCCCCGAGTCCAGTCCATTCTTGTCTGAGGAGTTGACTTATTACTGGTTTCTGCTCAGGGACAGCAGCAGGTCCAGGGGCCATGTTCCCAGGGGACCCTCCAGGCTGTTGGACCATCAGTTCAAGATTTTTAGTAGAGTTCTTGGGCTGCACATCTCTTCTTCTCATGTTGCCTCAGGAACTCTGCATTATATTCCCCATCATAGCTGTCTCTGGTGGTGGCCAGGAACCATCTGGTTCCTCTGAGTCTCATGTTGAGAATGGGTCCCATTCATACAGGTCCTTCTATCCCCTGGGCTCTTTTTTCCTCATATCTTTGTTGTTCTAGGTAATCATCTGCTCTGGATAAGTTGGTGTACTTCAGGTGGCAGCTTGCTAACTCTGAAGAACTGAGATGCCACTCACCAATACAGGATGTAGAAGATCTTCTTAGCAATAGACTAGTTATGCCAGTTGGCCTAGACAGCCCCTGAAAATACTTGGTGTGCAGACCCCCGTCCCTGCTACACTACTCTTTGAAATATTTGTGGGGAAGTCCAGTTAAGCTGATCTACTTTCTCCTGTGTGCTGTCACTGCTTTTACCCAACCAAATTTCTACCAATTAATCTACGACCAACCTTCTCCCTCCCTACCCACCTTTGTAGCCATTTGAGAGTCTTTTCATCTATGTGTAAGTTTATTTTTAAGTCCTTAAAGCAGGGGTCTCATACAATATTTGTCCTTTTGCTGCTGAGTTCACTCAGTATAATGTCTTCCAGTTGAAACCAGGTTATGAGATGCTTCCTAAAATCATTGTTGTTTTTTATCATTGCACAGTGTTCCATTGAGAAAATATACCAATATAATTTCTTAAAAACAAAAACGGGGGGAGTCAAGATGGCAGACCAAACACACATCTCCCCAAATCGATCTGGAAACCAAGACCTGAATTGATAATTAAATAGAGCTTTCTGGACACCTAGTAAGTCCTCGGAAATGGCATAGGGCTGTTAATTTGGACTTCATAACACTGAATAAAAAACCTCCTCTCTTTTGCTGTACCAGATCTTGGAGAGCACAGGCTTTCATGGAGCAAAGGTAACTCGTCTTTTTAACTTTTTTTCTCTGTCTTAGCTGGCAGGCAGAACTGGGACTTGACTAGCAGCTAATCTCAGAAGCACAGCTAGTGGTGGGATCAGCAGGTGAAATTGCCACATTTTGAGAGCCCAGATTTGGACTCTGTGCATCTTTGCATCTTTAGCCTCTCTTTCCACCTCTACCATTGAGTAGCCTGTACTGAGATGGGGAGCTTGTGTGGGATGCCATCTTGCTGCACTGGGAGGTGATATACCCATATAGAGGCCTCAGTTGTACCTAATTCCTAGGCTGGAGGGCAGCACCTGCCTGGAGGAGAGTGTTTTTCTGGCAGAAAAGCAGTATTTTACTCAGCGTGACCTACAGCTGGGGCCTGGCAGCAGAGGCCAGCAGGGCAGTAGCCTTTCTGGGGTTCGATATACAGGTGCTTACTTTGCCAGGGAGATCCTGAAAACCTGACTGACTTTGGAAGCTGTCAGATATCCTTTACCTTTCATTTTAAGACAGTCTAGAGAAACAACTGTGGTCCATCCTCACAGCATCTCTCCCAGACATTTATTGACTCACATGAAGTCCCCAAAGCAATAAACTCTGGAGAAAACCATAACCAAGAAATCATCCATGGCTTCAGAAAGCCCCCAAAAGAAAAAACCAAAGAATTTCCCAGAGGAAGAAATATTTCTGAAACTATTGGAAGGTGAATACAAAAGGATTATATAGAGAGCCCTCCTAGACCTTATACAAAATGCAGCAGAGCAAAATGAAAACTTAAGCAAGCTGTTCAATCCGATGGAACACTAGTACCCTGAAATCCAACAGATCAAGAACAAAATCAAAGACGCATAAACTTCAATTCAAAGCCAAGAAAACAGAATGGAACAAATGGAAAACAGACTTTCAGACTTGGAAGACAGAACTACTGACTCCAGCATCTATGAGGAAAAATCAGAAAAAAGAAACAAGAAAAATGAAGTATTAAGAAACATGTGGAACTCTATGAAGAGGAACAATCTATGACTAATTGGAGTTCCTGAGCAGGGTAAGACACCTGAGAACACAGAGAGTATTGTTGCTGAGCTGCTGACAAAAAACTTCCCAGAAATTATGAAAGAAGAGAATATAGATATCCAAGATGCATATCAAATGCCACTCAATATAGATCCCAAAGAAAGGCTCCAAGACATATTACAATCAAGCTTAAGAAAATGAAACATAAGCAGAAACTCTTAAAGGCAGTAAGACTCAAAGCAAAGCTAACATTCAGAGGGACATCCTGCAGGCTTTTATTGGATTTCTCAGATGAAACAATGTTGCACAGAGACAGTGGCATGACACATTGAAAGCCTTGAAGGAAAACTTCCAACCAAGAAGTGTATGTTTTGCAAAACTATCTTTCAAATACGAAAATGAAATTAAGTCAATCACATATAAACAGAAACTCAGAGACTTTACAAAATCCAAACCAAAGCTACAAGAAAGAACCTCTTGGCTTAGAAGAATAAAACCACTAACTTTATTATTTTGGAAGCCAATTCAGGGCACATCACCCATATACCTACTCAGTTAGGGAAAGCTCCAAGCTCAATCAAAGCTATAGTAGTGAAATAAATAATCCAGTGATCATATCATGAAAACTATAATATTATCATATTAAAAAGAGGGTGTACTACAATCATTACACTCCTTGCAGACGGAGAAAAAGTTAATAAGATTGGTAATAACTAAAATTAGGTTTATATATAGTTTATTAAGGGCGATCACAGGGGGTAGCTGTAAAGCACAACAAAAATGCAACATGTCAAATCAAGAAACATAATACAGGAGTCTCCACAATCACAAAACCAACCCTGAAAAAGATGAAATATCAACTCACAAAGAAGAAAGTCCCAGAACAGATTAATAAGAACAGAGAAACCATCAACAGAAAAATAAACATATCACAATGACAGTACTAAACACATACCTATCATTAATTACATTGAATGCAAATGGAGTGAACACTCCAGTAAAGAGACATTGAGTGACAACTTGGATTAAAAGACACTACTCATCAATATGCTGCCTATAAGAAACTCACCTTAGACTTACAGATAGGAACAAATTGAAAATTAACGGATGGAAGAATATATTTCAAGCTAACAAACTACAAAGAACAGCAGGTGTGGCAATTCTAATCTCAGATAAAATAGATTTTAATGTAAAATCCACCATTGTGGACAAGAATGGACATTATTGCTGAAAGGTTCAATACACAAGCAGGGCTTAACAATATTAATTATTTACGCATCTAATATTAGAGCTCCTAAATACATAAAAGAAACACTAACTACACTCAAAAAGAGACAGAGCACTCCACAACAATAGTAGGAGACTTCAACACTCTACTCTCAATATTGAACAGATCACCTAGAAAAAAGCTCAATGTAAAGACACAGAAGACTATATTGCCACAATTAACCAACTAGATGTCCTCAACATATACAGAACTTACTATCCACCAGTGGACAACTATACCTTCTTCTTCAGTTCACAGGAAACATTCTCCAGAATAGACCATGTGTTAGGATATAAAGCAATTCTCAACAAATTCCACACCACTGAATTAATACAAAGCATCTTCTCAGATCAAAAACTCATAAAAGTCAAAATCAATAGCAGAAAAAACACACATTGTGGACCTCATGGAAACTGAACAACATCTTGCTTAAAAAGCCATGAGTTACAGAAGAAATCAAGGATGAAATAAAGAAATTGATGGATTCCAATGAGAGTGAATACACTTCCAACCAGAACCTATGGGATACAGCCAAAGCAGTGCTCAGAGGTCAGTTTATCTCCATAAATGCACACATCTGGAGGTAAGAAAGAAACCAAACCAAAGAACTAACCCCACAGCTTGAACAAGTAGAAAGAGAACAACAGAGGAACAGCTCAGGCACCAGAAGAAAACAGATCCTAAAGATTACACCAGAACTAAATGAATTACAGAATAGAAGAACAATTGAAAAAATCGAAAAGACTAAAAGCTGGTACTTTTGAAAAGATCAACAAAATTGACAAATTATTGGCTACACATACTAAAGAAAAACAGGAAAGGAAACAAATAGCCCAAATAAGAAATGAGAGGGGAGTTGTCACCAAAGATCCAACAGAAATCAAAAATATCGTAACAGAATACTATGAAAGTCTGTACTCTAACAAATTTGAAAACCTAGAGGAAATGGACAAATTCCTTGATTCATATCACCTACCAAAATCACCACAAGGTGAAACAGAACAACTTAATAAGCCCATCACAGAGAAAGAGATTGAAAAAGTCATCCAGAAACTGCCAACCAAAAAAAGCCCGGGCCGAGATGGCTTCACAGCAGAATTCTATCAAGCTTTTAGAGAAGAGTTACCTTCAATACTACTAAGACTATTTCACAGTACAGAAAGTGATGGAATACAGCCAAATTCATTCTATGAAGCCAGCATAACCCTAGAACCAAAGTCATGGAAAGACTCAACAAAAAAGGAGAAGTACAGAATGATATCACTCATGAATCTAGATGCAAAATCTTCAACAAAATTCTTGCCAACAGAACACAACATATCCAAAAATAATCTATCATGACCAAGTTGGACTCACACCAGGGATGAAAGGCTGGTTCAGTAACAGAAAAAAAATTAATGTGATCAACCACATAAATAACACAAAAGACAAGAATCACCTGAATTTGTCTATTGATGCAGAAAAGGCATTTGGTAAAGTCCAACACCCATGCATGCTAAAAACTCTCAGTAAAATAAGAATAGACAGCAAATTCCTCAATGCAGTAAGGGCCATTTATACAAAGCCAACTGCCTATGTCATCCTGAATAGAGAGAGACTGAAACAATTTCCCCTGAGAACAGAACTAGACAAGGATGCCCACTCTCACTTCTCCTATTCAACACTGTACTAGAAGTTCTAGCCAAAGCAATTAGACAAGATCAAGAAATAAAGGGCATCTGCATTGGCAAATTTCCCTATTTGCAAATGATATGATTGTATACAGAAAGCATCCTAAATAATCCATAAGTAAAATACTCAAATTAATAGAATTCAGCAAAGTCTCAGGATACAAGATAAACATAAGTAAATCAGTAGGATTCCTTTACACCAACAACGAGACTGTTAACAAAGAAATCACCAAATAAATGCCATTTACTATAGCCCCTAAAAAGATAAAGTACCTAGGAATAAGTCTAACCAGAGAAATAACCGACCTTTACAAAGAGAACTACAAGTGCTTACTACAAGAAACTAAGAGAGACTTAAGATGACTTGCTCTGGATAGAGAAAAGAATAACATCATTTTTAAAAGGTCATTGAGTCACTGGTTCTTAATGCTAGTATTAGCATGAGTGCCTGCTTACTGGCTATCATCTTTTATGCTTCTTACTCTACTACTGAAAAAGAAAAGGAACATTTAAAATAAAAAGAAACCTCACTGGTGTCAAGTCAGTTCTGACTTAAATCAATCCCGTAGGGTTTCCCAGGCTGTAAATCCTGACAGAAGCAGACTGCCACATCTTTCTCTCATGGAGTGGCTCATGAGTTTGAACTGCTGAACTTCTGGTTAACAGCTGAACACTTTAAGTGCAGTACCATCTGAAAATACATTCCATTATTAACCTGACCTAAAAAGAAACAAACCTCGCGTACATTTTCTCATCTTTTTCACTATTTCATCCCTTATCTGTTTCATGAAGTTCTCCAACACCCTCGATTTCAAGCTGTCGCTACCTTTTCTGGAAACCTTGGTGACGTAATGGTTAAGTGCTATGTCTACTAACCAAGAGGTCGGCAGTTCAATCTGCCACGTGCTCCTTTGAAACTCTATGGGGCAGTTCTACTCTGTCTATAGAGTTGTTATGAGTTGGAATTGACCCAACAGCAGTGAGTTTGGGTTGTGTTTTGTTTTTTGGTGTACCATTTATGAGTTCTCTCTTGTTTCTGGGAGGGAAAACAGTAGCTCTGTCCCCTTGTGTGCACCTGTTTCCCACCTCAAGTCCTTGAACCACTTATTCATTGGCATAATTCTTGGAATAGCTCCTCCTCCTCCCAAGTGGCAGTTTTCCACTCCTTGCTGATAGGTACCTCTGTAACAGAGTTGTCCATGTTGCAGTAAGGAAAGACCTTTGGTCTAGGCTTAATCTACTGCCCTCAATAAGAAGCCAGAGAAGGCAATAAAAATCTGAGTGGGGTACTGTTGCGGGTGGTGGAAAGGAGAGAGTGGAGAGAAAAACTGGGTCACTGATGTGCTGGCCCTGCAGTGGCCGCTAAAAGGAGGGAAGAACGGAGGAGTTTGGAGTCTGCAGAGAGGAAATTTGATATTCAGTAAGCCCATCTTTACCAGGCACAGTGCTAAGCTCAAAGAGTTTATATTTGTCTTTCTGCCCTGGAAGAGAAAGCTGAGTCAGACATGCACACAGAACACAGAGTATTTGCCAGAATTAGAGATTAAGCCAAGAACCCTAAGTGGTTCTCTAACGCAGTAATGGGGGCAGTCTAAAATTTTCATCGTGGAATCCGGATTCCTCCAAGATTTAGCTCTATACATCCACTCAAAGTTAGTGTCCGTTGTGATGCATACTGGATCTTCCCTCAACCACCTCATCACAATACTGTAATCCTTCACTTGGTCTTTAGCGATTTATCAGGTAGGAACAGGTGTTCTTTGGAATCCACTAAATGTGTGTTTGAGTTCTGGCCCTGTCATTAGCTAGCAGACATAGTTTTGAGCTTCAGTTGCTTCATCTGTAAAACGGGGATAATGTTACTTTGCAAAGTTAATGTAAGGCTTAGAGATAATATGTGCAAATGGCCAGTCTTATCCGTGCCGTGAAGAAGGCTCTCAGTGAATTGTATTACTCGCCATTAGGCTTCCTACTGAATGTCTTCTTCATCTCATCTTCCAAATTTTACTCATCCATCAACAGTTTAATAATCAATTTTTAAAACTATTTTCACTCTCAGTTCAAATCTAGAGCATTATTTTTACACAACTTCATACTTAGTCATATATGATTTTGTATCACACAAACAAGGTATTAACATTCTTTGACTGTAAAGGCCAAATATTATACGACTCTGTTGTAACACAGATTTGGACCTTTGATAAGTCATCAATAGCCAAAGCCAAGTGCCATCGAGTAGGATAGTATTTGTCAAATTCTATTTGTTGAATTCTAATCTTTGTACTTACTGAGCTTTCTAGGTCCTGGGATCATATTTTATAATGTCATACTGCACTCTGCATGCTGTAATTTATTAGTTTTAAATAATTTAAAATGATATAATACAGTTACTATGGAAAATATGCATTGCAATTTAATGGTTCTCATAAAATATGGTTCAGAATATTTGATATATGAGATACAAAATGAAACCGAACCTCTCCCATCGAGTTGATTCTGATCCTACAGGACAGGGTAGAATGGCCCCATCAAATTTCCAAAGAGCAGCTGGTGGATTTGAACTACCAACCTTTGGGTTAGCAGCCATAGCTCATAACCACTGTACCACTAGGATTTCCAGTGATCTTGTGGGACACAGTAAGATTGTTTCACAGAGTTTCTAAGAAGCAGCTATTGGATTTGAACTGCTGACTTTTTGCTTAGCAACTGAGCTTTTAACCACTGTGCTACCAGGGCTCTTGCAATATGGGTTAGCGTGTTATAAAAACTTCCTAAACCCGGAATAAAGGTAGACCCAGCAACACACTTTATTGTTCCTTTGAACAATACAAAAAGCCCAGTGATTAGCACGAGAATGTTCTCTGTATGTTTTTTTCCTGTTAACTTCATACTGCAATGAAATGAATCAAAGAAGTATCCTGGGAACTGGTCCTTTAAATAAATACCCTGTGGTTTGCTCTTGGTTCAACATACTGACTTACACAGCACGTGCAAGAGTAAATTACACTTGGTAAGATACACATTAACAGTTTAAAGTGATGTCTACATTACATGGCTTGAAGAAGGATCTAGAAATGTTTCTGTTTCTGCTGTGGGGGTCCTGAGAAAAATCAAGGGGTGGTAACCCAAGAAATCCAAAATGTGGATCAGTCAGTCCTCATACACCTGCTCAGAGAATAGAAAGCCTTTCCCCCTCCCCAAACCTTACAGGCTTGATACACACCCGGGAGACACACCCAGCTCTGCCCTAAGACCTGCCCCAACCAGCTTTCTTCCCAGGACAGGCTGTAAGAAACTCTTTTGTTCCTCTTTGTGTGAATCAATTTGTCTCACCATTTCCTGCATTTTTCAGAAGTTACTTCAATAGGTTATTTTTAGGAGCGAGTTAGAAGGAGCTGGTAGTTACTGCATTATCTACAAAGCCCAGAGTTAAAAGCTAAAGTGAAAAATTTACCCGCTGGTGTCAATCTACTTTCTAATCTATATAACCAAATTTCTATTAATCATTCAGGGTATTTCCTCTCTTTCACAATGTTGTGAATTTGCTTAACTCCTTTGCTAACTATTTCATATGCATATCCTTTGCTACAGGTCACATTTGCAGGAGGATGATGGGTAGGGAGGGCTGGAAAGCATTCAGCTCCTCTGAGCTACAAAGACATTTATATAAAATCTATGGCAGAGGTGAAAGAAATCTCAAAAAAAAAAAAAAATTAGTCTGATTGGTTAACAGACTTCAACTGATTAATGTTGGGGATAGTGCCTTCTGGTTAGTAACTTCACACAAGAATATTAACCAAAAGCCCCAAACTCGTTGCCATTGAGTTGATTCCAATTCATAGTGACTGACTCTTTTAGAGGTAGCTATATTTATATACCCCTGGCAGAACAGTGATTAAAGAGCTATGGCTGCTAACCTAAAGGTCATAGTTCATACCCACCAGCTGCTCCTTGGAAACCCCATGGGGCAGCTCTACTCTGTCTTATACAGTCATTATGGGTTGAACTAACTCAACAGCAACCAGTTTAGTTTTTCAAATTTTACACATACATACGTAAGTATATATATATATGTAGTATATATATACATTTGTATATACAAACCCAAAACCAAACCTATTGTCATCTAGTTTATACCAACTCACAACGACCCTGCAGGACAGAGAACTTTTCACAAATCCACACACCGTAGGGCTTCTGTATTTGCTGCTTCCACAGGTGGACTGCTGTTGCCCTGGAAGCATCACGTAACTGGCTCATCCTTGCCATTTGTGTTTCGTGTCATCTTCTCTGAGCACGTGATCTAAGGAGTCACCCCGGCCTCCCATGTCTTCTCTGTGTAGTACCTGTCACCCTCCTGGTTTCCTCGTTTACGGCCTATATCCCTCTACATGTCAGTTCTGTGAGAAGCAGGATCTTGTCTCTTTCGCTCCAGACTCCATTAGCAGCATCTAGAGCAGTGTCCTGTTCTCATCGGTATTTGCTGAACGTAGGACCGCAGGGACCCAGTAAGGTTCCCATGGATTTGAATGTTAGCGAAAATCTGTGGAACATACACAAAGAGCCCAACATAGATACTTCCAACATCTTTTTGTCATTGCAAAAGTTATCCTTTACCACTCAAAAGAGCTACCCCTCCCCACCATATTGTTCTCTCTCCTGACCTCCACCCATCTCGCCAAGGGAAACTGGAAAAGTATGAGAAAGTGAACCGGGAGCTAAAGAAGGTGCCCCCTCAGATGTGTGAAGGCCTTTGTGTTCTTAAAGAATGAGTGGAACTTTATACATAAAATATTAATTACATAAGTTTGAAGTTCCCTGAAGCTGAAAATTCCATTCTGATTGATCTGTTTGAGAACTGTACGTTTCCACTCCAGCAAAGTTCCATTGCAGCAAAAAGAAAGAAACCCTTTCCCCACCCTTGAAATTTGTTAAAATGGCATTTTCCTTGTGTTGCATTTCCTTAGAGCTGTGCAAACACGTCTACTCCCAAGATAGAAAGCAATGCAGCTGCAGACCTGGGAATATCAGATTTTTAAATCTACCAAAGCTGGAAAGGAGATTAAGAGTTCAGGCTGAAAGTCTGCCTTTAATGTGCCCAGTTCTGCACCAGGCATTATAGTTCACATGTCCTTCAGGTTCTGATGCCCTACTTTGCCAGGCTTACCGATGCACCAGTACAATATACATTAAAGACAGCGCTTCAGCAAGGATTTTGTATTTCCTGGCTTACACAGTGACCTTACACCTCTAACGTTTTGGTGTTGTTTTGTGTTGGAGGCAGAACGAGAAAGATGGCCACAAAGAGGTGAGAGAATGAGAGACAGAGTAACTCTGTTGTATTTACATGACTCACTATAAATACCACACCCAAGGGAAGAAGAGAGCCAAGACTTATTAAAAATTGTCCACTGTCTCTTCACTGCCTTTCATTTTTTTGTCCCCATTAAATATATTTTTATTTTAATAGCAATTAATTCAATAGCAATTTGGATAAGAGAAATTTTCATCTTTCATTGCATTGCAAGTTTCCAATGGAGGACTCCACGCTTTGGATTTTATTTTCTCCTGAAACCAGAATTTGCAAACTGACAGCAATTAGCCAGTCACAGCTCTTTTAGACATATCTTATTTGGCAGTGCCTTGTTTTATTTATTTGCTTTGAGTGGAGTACCTTTAAGTAGGCATATATCCGCCTAGTTTGTGGTAGATGTCACCCCTCCCTGTTCTCGTACATCTGGCTGCTCTCACACTTTCCCTGATGTCCTGCCCTCCTAGACACTCACTGCTGCTCTCACCTGTACCCGGCTGATACGGGCATCCTGGGATAACCAATTCTATACATGGCTGTTAGACATTGCCTTTGTTGTTCCCCCAGAGAAAGAATATGACTCACACGTACAATTTTATTCTTCATTCCCCATTCAGAACTAGCAATTTATAAATTCAGGTACATGAGAAATCATAAAATTTTATAACTCAAATCACATTTATTTACACCACCCTTTTTTTTCCCCTCTAGAAAAGATTTAAGGTGGCTGTTCAATGCAGTTATAAAGATCTGTGATCAATTCTGTCCATTTTAAAAACATAAAATAACATAAAATCTGGAAAACCACGGTCATATTGAAACCACATCCATGGCAGAAGTCCAGCATGGGGACTGCCATTCTGCGGCATTTGTTAAAAAATATAGTTTCAAAGTAGGAGATAGATGTTCCATTGTCTAAGCATCTGACGCTATTGGCAGGCCTCAGATTCCACACTGGGAAGGCCCTTAGAAGCCACAGCTGGCACAGTGGTTTGCACACATCTGTTTCTAGCATTAGTCTGTCCAGGCAAAGGAACCCAGAAGACACGACTCTCTGTAGAGAGTGCAGACTGGTCCAGGCGTGTGGAGGAGGTGGAGCAGGTGTGAAGACTTGTCTGGAAACTCCCAGCCAGGGCACAGTCAGCAGTGGCTCATACACACCAGGAAGGAAGAGAGGACATGCCTTCCCAAGAGCCAGAAAATCCTGAAGGAAAGCACAACTCCCTTTCTCTGGAGTCCAGTTTTGGACTCGATTTTCTCTCCACCTCTAGTTGACTTGCCCTCCAGTTCAAAGTTTGGGAATAGGGGAACACACCCTTTAAGGCAACCTTAATCCCAGGCACCCTCATCATCTCTCACTTGACTTCTGCAGTGGTCTACCTACTGCTCTTTCCTACCCTTCCCCCTGTTCTAGTTCCTTCTCTCTGTGCACAGCAGACAGAGGTGGTGTTAAAAATGCAAATACAATCATATCAAGTGTTTTCTTAAAACTTTTGACTGAATTTCCATTATTGTTAGGATAAAGAACAAAACTTTTAACCTGCCCTTCAACACCCCACAGTCTTTCTCAATGTTTCTCAATTCAGCTTTCCTACGTGTTCACTGGACTAAAACCCCGGGATACAGACGGTTCTGTGCAGTGCAGGTTGTTTAACAGCATCCCTGGTCTCAGCACACTAGATGCCAAAAGGAGGCCCCTTCAGCCCTCCTCAGTTGTGACAACCAAAACTGTTTCCATGCTGCCCAGCAGCCACCAAAGACAGCCCTGAAATGCGACCCAATGCAGAGTCACTAACGTAGCATCAGAAAAAGAGGTGCGCCAATCGAGAACTCTATTAAAAGACCTGAACTAAACGGTCTGATAACCTGAACTAACGGTCTGGAGGGTCTCCCAGGAACATGGACCCTAGCTTGCCACTAGCCCCAGACCTGAAACCAGTACTGAGGTCAACACTTCAAAGAATGGCCTTGACTCGGGGACACAGAGCAAGCATGTGGTATGTGTACTACATGGTTTTATACATATATAAAAGGCTGTCCTACTGGTTTCTTTCTAGAGGAGAGAGGAATGGGTGGAGAGGAGGGGAGAGATGTTTGTTGGGAGGGTACTAGAAGACTGAGGAGGAGGAGTGTGCTGTCACAGGGTGAGAAGAGCAGGTAGAGTTGTGGAGAGGTAGGCATGCAACATACGCTTGGATTGTATACTTTCACTTATCTTGATAAAAAATAATCGAAAAAATATTTCCAGACATTGCTAAAGTTTCCCTCAAACTGAAAACCACTGCTCTACCCAAACCCTCCGCTGCCTCCAGCCTAGGTCTGTCTCACTCACCTGCTCTCCAGCCCAAGTCTGTCTCACCCACCCGCACTCGCCTGCTCTCCAGCCTCACCAACTTCCTTCTGTCTCTTCGCATGCATTCATGCACCATTTTTACACTGACTTCTCTACTCCCTGGCTCCACCTCTGTCCTATCTGATTCCTGCTCATTCTTCAGGACGGACCTTTCCCTCCTTCCTCTAACCCTTACGTGCTCTCATAGCACCTGGATTTCACACAAGTATTTGTGGTCACTGACACTGCTCTCGTAATTAGTTTCCTTTTGTAGTGAAAGCCCTATAAGGATAGAAGGCCTGTTTCTCTTGACCACTGCAGTGCCTAGCTCCTAGCACAGTGCCCGTGGCACAGTAAATGACTGAAGGTAGGAAAACCAGGTAAAGTACTGAGAATTAGGATGCTTAGGGAGGACGTGGCCACAGATAAGTCCTGAAGCAGCCTTCTTTGTGACTCCTGGTTAGATGGAGTTACATGGCATAAAAATGGCTATACTCGTACTAACAGCAATAGCACACATTGATTACTTAATTTATGCCTAGCACTGCCATGTGTGCTTATTACATCAATGAAGACTAAAAGCCATCTGACAAGGTAATAGCTATTAGTGTCCCCATTTGCACCCTGAAAGTTCAACTCAAGGCCCTTGTTCTCCACTGCTATACTACAGTACCTGTCTTAAATCAGGGAGTAGGAAGTTCATTCTTAGCACTTTCTCAAACTTCATGATAAGACAGTGTTTTAAGAATGCCTGAGGTCGCCTGAGGCTTGGTGTCAAGGGGTAGGGATAAAGGAATTATTCAGAAATAGAATACCAATTGCCCTGATTTTTCTCAATACTGGTTGGAGAATGAAGGTTGGTGGCCGGGCCCTAAGGTATAACCAAAGTAACAGAGACTATCTCCCTTCTTCCATAACAAACTTTTCTTAAAACTCATGTGTCTCAGTCACCTGGTACTGCTCCAACAGAAAATACCATGAGTGAAAGGCTTTATGAAAAGAAACTAGCATTGTCACAGTCCCGTAAGCCATAGATTCATTCGTAAGTTACAAATCCGTTCAACAAGAGAAGTTATCACAGTCCAGTGGGCTGAGTCCAAATTCAAGGAGCGCATCTTGGCACAGGAACCTCAGGCCCAAAGGACATGCTCTGCTCTAGGGGCTGCTTTCTTGGTGGTGTGAGGTTCCCAACTTCCTCTGCTCGCCTCCATTGTATCCCACAAGCTCGTAGCTTGAGTCCTGCCTCACTAACACAACTGTTGCCCATTCTCCTTATCAGTTATCACAAAGGCAGTATTCACAACACACGGGAAGAATGGCACTATATTGGGACTCCTCGCCAAGTCAACACATACATTTTTGAGGGACACAGTTCAATCCATGACATCATGTATTTATCACTGATTCATACCTCAGTACAAATGATCTAAGGCTTACAATAAAAAAAGCTTTCCTGTGATATTGGGTGTGTGTCTGTGCATGATGTCTGTGTGTCTTTGTCCATGTAAAATAACTATGGACCCTGGGGCCACTCAGTGCAAAGAAGTAATGAGTAGGATAACTCAGAAGAGTCTGGAATGCTGTATAGATTTGACGGGCCACTACGTACGTGATTCCAGAAAAGGAGGTAGGAGAATACTGGATGCAGAGTGGGAAGAGGACAAAAGTAATTGCTACCCCCTTTGCAATTACTCTCTGGGCCCAGAGACTGAGAAAAATCATTCTGAGGGCTACCTTTGGCACTGAAAGGCTACAACAGAGTTTTCATGAATAATTCACTTTGCCAAAGTAACCATGGTTTGCAGTTCACTTTCCTTCCATTAATTCAATCTGACTTTCAGTTTGAGAATCTGTAAAAACAGAAAGGATAAAAAGGATACTAATATTCAGCTGTGAGCCAGGGGAGTGATTTATTAGGCAACATTTATAAATCACTACTTACGACACACTAATAGGTTAGCAAAGTCTTTTAAGAGTAAGAGTACAGATTCAGGAGAAGAATAAGCATTCTATACATAGTCAGCTGGCTTGTATCTTTTCTTCTACAGATAAAATTTCTTCTGCCCAACTTTGATGCTGGTCCTCATGTGCCAGAGAATGCTCAAAGCTTTATGCTGGTCTGGTGAAGGTTTCCCCTATCAATCAAACTTGTCATTACCTGGATTAACTTGTTGAGATGACCAGCTTCCTGGAAAACAAGGAAAGTGGAAATGCCGTAAAAAGTTATGGTTAATTATAGTGATTCGTGAAGGAAAAAAAAAATGACTCTAAGCCCATAGAAACCCAGGATCCTATTACCTAGATTCCTCTCAGGACTGGTAGAAAGAAAATCTCAAGCAGATGCCTTCATCCTAGTGGCATCCTCTTCAGGCACCCACTGCAGTCATCATGATACTGTCCCCGAGTTCTGGATACCAGCGCTCACTCAACTAATTAAAAACTTGCATAACAGCAATGTTAAAGAGCTAAAAGTAATTTCAGCAGGACATCTGGCTCCAAGTTTGGGGTTTTGTGACAGCAAACTAATTCCCCAGCATGGACTCAGGCTATTTTGGGGCTTAGTCAACTCCGATGTCTCCCTCCCAATAAGTGGGAACAGTGGCTGACCTTGGCTGACCCTGAGTAGCCCAGACATCATGGCTTCGCTTGAGAAGTAATGCCATGCAATCTGGAAATGACGAAGAGCGCTGCCGGCTAAGGCCATAGTAACGGGTTGGTGCAATAAATCTAGAACCTCTCAGAAAAGGCATTTTTGTAATATTCTAGGAAGAGAAACCTTTACCTCTTTTCCTGCTCTCACGAAAGTGGTAGAGGGTGGTGAGATAGTCAAGATGTCAAAGGTAGTCCTAAGTCTACCCGTAATGTAAACAACATGCTAATCTATTTTAAAATGAGTTACTTGTTTAGTTCTCTTGAAAAGTCCTGTGTATCCCTATCAAATCATTTCTAAGATTGAGAGCATCTTAAAGGGAAGGGATCGGCATAGCTGACTGTGCGCACAGTCCCCTAAACTAGGTTATTACATAATATGTAAATATAAATTATTTTGTACTCAAAGAGTGAAAGGAAAATTAATTTACGAACATTTTGCAAGGACAAATGATATCAGACATTCATGCAAAGCATGTGCTATTTGCCTGGAAGTAAGACAGTAGTAAGCTGAAACTCAGTTATTTCTGTCTTTCCTCTGACAAAAGAAAGAGGCCTACCCACAATTCTGCTTCAGTCTTCTCCCCTACTTCCGACACTGCCTTTATTCCAGGGATGCACAGGCAGTTGGCCTTCTGCTCACTTGCTGCCTACGGAGAAAAAATTAAGCAGCATGCGAGGTCCAACAATTAAGTCCATGAACTTAATTGTTCTAAGGGCTACATATCACATTGCTAAATATCACTACTGTCGCCTTAGAAGGACTCCCCATGGGAAGCTATGCACTGATGTCAGCACCCAGTCCACCCTTCAAAGCAATTTTGGAACTCTTTCTGGAAATGGCCATTGTGCACAGCGGCACCACGGCAAGTTCATGACCTTAATTGCATAGTTATCTGTGAGGGAGTTTTTAGCCAGTAAACAAAGAACTGTATGGGAACACCCTTGCTACTCACCTGATCTGACCCCCAATGACTTTTTTCTTCACCTGAAGATACAGGAAATATTGAAAGGGAGACATTTTGATGACATTCAGCTCGCCAAGGGTAATACGATGCCAGTTCTGATGGCCATTCCACTAGCACTTTTTCTAGCCCGAGTTCGCAAACTTAACTATCAGTCTTTGTACAAGCTGTCCTTCTAAGTACACTTGGAGATTCCTGAGCCCCTCCCTCTCCCTCAGTCTCTTTTTTTGCCCCTTTTCCCTGGGATGAGTCACTGGGTGGTACAAAGGGTTAACACACTCAGCTACTAACCAAAAGGTTTGAGATTTGAGTCTACCCAGACATACTTTGGAAGAATAGTGATCTAGTTTTGAAAAATGAAAATCCTTTGGAGCACAGTTCTCTGACACATCCAAGGTTGCCACGAGGTGGGTTCAACTCCATGGCAATTGGTTTGATTCCTGTGGCAGCTGGTTCCATTCTTCAAGTCCCAGCATCTTATCTCCTCTGATACACAGAACCTCAGAAAAGTGCTAAAGGAAGGGAGAGGCAGGCTGCAGAGTACACATGGAAATCTTGACGATAGGATGATAATGGAAGCCCCTCACTTTATTTTTTACATCATCTGTTTATTGAGGAAAGCAAAATTATGCTCACATGGTTTTGAAAAGTAATGGAAAATAACAGTAAAGAACTTTTAACTACTGATGTGTGACTGCAATCAGGCACTGAAAAAGTATCAGGACCAGAGTGGTTATTTCCTAATTGTTTTGAACCTAATTGATTTTAATTATGAATGAAAACGTGCTCAGCAATTTTGCTGCACATATTGTTCTTGTAATAAAGTTAATTGTCTGGATTTAAAAATTATTAGATTACTATGTCAGTCAACAACTATTACTGAGGCTTTCCTATTAGCCTGGTACAAAAAAGCACTGAGTGAACTCTAAGATGAAATAAAACAGGATATCTGTTTTTGACAAGTTTAAGCTCTGATACTGGAAAGAATATATGACATAGCATAGGCCTCTTATAAATTCCATAAGAAATATAGCTCCAAGAGTTTTTAAAAGACTTAAAAAAAATTACTTTCCATTAGTGTAATCAGGGAAAGCTCTTCAGAGAAGACAGTTAACACCAACATATAAAATATAATGTTTTGTTAATCAATTGCTTTGTGTGTATGTCTTATCTCAACTGCACTGTAATCCTCTTGCAACTAGAGACTGAATATTACACTTCTCATTTCTTTTTTTTTTTTTTTAATTCCTTGCCTTTTATTCTCTTAGCAAGGATTAGCTGCCTAGGAGGCCCTTCATACATAATTGGCCATAATTGGCCAAACAGACACAGTGAGCATTGTGGGGATTAAAACCAATGTCTCAAAAGAGAATGTAGATAAATTTTTGAATGAGAAATGAACTTGAGCTGCAAACTTTCACCTAATGTAAAATTTAAAACCTAATAAAACTGACTATGATTTATCTATTTTGTCAAATACTTCAAATGGACAAGCACAGGACAATATAATGAACACCTGCGTTACACAGTCACTGCCCAGCTACATAAAATCTTAAGATTATGTGTATTTTTTTAATTATTAAGTAAAGAATCAAGACTATACCACATGACAAACATTAATTGTACATGTAAAAATACATTAAAAAGGTAAATGCTTTGTTACATAGATACCACAACAAAAAATCTTAAATTGAATTTTTAAAAAAAGATAACTGTTGAATACTGGCTAAATGGTACAACAAAATCTGAGTGAATGCTGAAAATTCCATCTGCACCTTTTTAGTTGATCAAGATTCCACAGATATATTGTTGAGAGATGCCTTAAGTCGGCAGAAACTCCAGCTCCTTTCTTTGTATTTAGAGAACTGGGAAAAGTGGATTCTAAATCCTTGCTTTTCTATCAACTCACTCTGTGATGTGGGCTGGATCAGCTTCGATGATCTCGTCTAAAACTGAGCCTGCTAGCATCTTGAGGCTTTAATATGTATCATTCAAAGTCTCAAAAGAGCTGTAAGATTACTGAGAAGGGCATTATACAAATACACACGCCTTTATGGCTACCACACCTTTTGTATGATACTAAGCTCATTCACGACTATGGTGCAGAGATTTCCTTTAAAAGCATGTCATTGCTTTAATTTTTTATTTCACTTTTATGTTTCATCTGGCTCATCTTTTTGAAGTCATTTCCCTTGTTTAAATAGTTTTGTATTGTACCTTTTCTCTCAGACTGGCTTTATTTTGATGGATTTAGCTTCCCTGGAGGAAGCCGCTTGCAGAAAAACCTATGAACCATTGAGCTGCTAATAATAATTATCCTCTGCCCTTTCAGAGCCTCTTTTATCTGAGGATATCAAAGCACTTTTCCAACTGGTATCTATAATTACCTCCATTCTACAAAAGACTAACTGCAAAAGAAAGAAGCTGTAGGACTTGCGAGTGAGGCTAATGACTTACGTGAGACTGACAAAGGCACAAAGTAGAACCCTAAATTCTCTCCCCTCTTCCTTCTTTCCTGACTCTGACTTCAGGACCTTAAACCACCCCCTGAAAGCCCCAAACTCATTGCTGTAGAATCAGTTCCAACTCATAGATGGCCTAGAGAACAGGGCACCTGGTGGATTCAAACTGCTGACCTACTGGGTAGCTGCTGTTGCTTTTAATCACTATGCCACCAGGATTTCCTCAGAACTTTAAAAGAAAAAAAAAAAAAACTCGCTGCCATCGAGTCAATTCTAACTCATAGCGACCCTACGGAACAGAGCAGAACTGCTCCATAGAGTTTCCAAGGAGTGCCTGGTGGATTCCAATTGCTGATCTTTCAGTTAGCAGCTGTAGCACTTAACCACTATGCCACCAGGATTTTAGGGAAAAGTGAAAGCAGAACTAGATTCTGAGGAGGAAAGGAGAGGGAGTCGTTAGGATATGCAGCTCTGTGTCCTCAGTTGCTGTGACTCAAGGTGACTTTACGTATGACAGAACAAAATGCTGCCTGGTCCTGTGCCATCTTCGTGATCATTGGTATGTTTCAGTTCATTGTTGTGTGTGCACAAGTGGCAAGACATCAGTGAGTGGTGAACCAGGGAAGGGAAAGGGCACTTCGGAGGACAGTGGATAAGCGGGGCTTTGTCAAGTGAGACTAGTCAGCCTTCCCCAGTGAGGGGTAGGTTCTCCACGTCACCTGGCCTCTACAGCTTTCTTTCCCCTAGAAAAATAGTGTATATCTGGTAAAAGACCAGAGTCTACTTTTTCCTCAGCAAACAAACTAAAGTGCCAGCAAGATGAATTTCTGGGTTCTTCTTGAGGGTATAATTCAGGCCCAGTGTTCAGTGAGATTCTGAGTGATTTGGCAATTCATCAACCACTCTTCAAAATGGTACCCGTCCATTTTTTATCACTTTTAAGATTTTCATTCTGGATTCTATCTGCAGAAAGGATGACATCTCTCCAACTGGCAAACAGCCCTGAAGAATGGGCAGAATGAATAATGTGGACGGGGATTGGTGAGCCAGGGCATTCCAGTTAAACACAAGGTCCGGTAAATGGCAAGAGGTTTGGGTCTGATACACAGTTGGGGCGTCATCCACGTTGAACGTTCACCTTGGAGCCATAAAACACGTAACGTGGTGAAGAGCTTCAGCAAACACGTTATCCCAAAAACTGGAGTACATGGAGATAAGGGCATTGACCGTTACCTAAACATTGCTAATATGTCCCATAGAACCTACCTGGAATCATTCTTTTACTGCTTATTCAAACAAGAGTGCAAGACTCTTTATAAAGATAATAAAGCTAATTTCTCCATTTAATAGAAAGGATTTTATTTTTTAATGTTAGTAAAATCAGAATCTTATTAAATTTTAGAAGTGAATAAAACTTCTATAACAAGATTTTCTTTCTCAGTTCTATTTGCTGATTAAAATGATCTCATTTCAATCCGTTTAAATTAGACTGAATTTTATGATGGTCGTGATTTTTCTCTTAGACATATCTCGATTATTTTTAAAACGTAGCATTCTGATGGCAAGCTGTTTCATATATTTATTTTTACATTTGCTTTCCTATTTTTAACTGAATGCTAATGGTTTGCTTTTTTTATTATCAACTCAAAAGTAAGGATGTTTAGTTTGAGTGAAATAATAGCCATTATTTATGAAGCACTTATTGTATATAACTGGTTCTGGGTTAAGCTAGATGCACTATGTCATCTAATCCTCAAAACAGCTGTATGAGACAGGCCACAGTGTTATTCTCCTTTTGCAGATGGGGACACTAAAGCTTAGAAATTTCAGCCATTTTACTGAGGTTCCACAGTTAGTAAGTGGCACAAACGTCATTAAACCATATTCCAAACCTGCTCTCTTAAGGACAGACACTTCAACCTAGTTCATAATTGATTCTTAAATTTCTAGTTCCATCACCTTCATCACATCTAGCTTAGCCATCACAGACCATGTGCCATTAGTTATCTACTCAAACATTTTTAACCAGTCTGTTTGCTAACGTATTTGATCATTAAGTAGCAAACAGAATCACCTTGTACATACTTTACTCTTGCCTTATTTGGGCCTGAGGAACCTTAGAATATGTTCTTCAACTTTAATTAATGACTCTAATGTCCTTTTGAAAAGAGATGACCTTACTAAGTGTCATATCTTGGTAAATAAAGCTCTACCGCTGTTGACTTCTGATTCATCATCACGCTGATATTTAGTGTCAGTGAGGAGTAAGCTGGACGAGGCACTTAGTTGTCTTAGGCTCTTATGGGTAACAGGTGGCTGGTCACATTGGACATGTTCCCATTGGCAGAGTAGGGGACCTACAACTGCTATTCAGCATTTTAATTGAGGATGGCATTTGCAGACCCACTCTTCTCTGTAAAACTCTTTCATATCAGAGCAAACCAAAATAGAAAGTATTATAAGTTTTTCTTGTGCCATGTATCTTAAGCTCCTCCCCAAGATGAGACTTCCCTTTTCTTTGACTCACAGGTAGTCTTCAAATGTTGCCGAGCTAATAGTCAGTGGTCAAAACAAATGTGCACATGTATTTAGCACATCAGGGAAAATAAATGTTTTGTCAACTTCATATACAACTTCCCCCACAATCACCAATGCTCTCCAAATAGAATCTGCTGACTTCAACGGCAGGGTCAGTGTTACAGAGTGACTCACTGCTGGACAGAACAAACAAGCTCAACAAAGGGTGTTTCGAGAGGTAAAGGCTGTTTCCTTATTATCGGGGAAAGTTAGATTCTTCACAAAATACAACTGAAAACATCTGTGTTTAGGGGTTCCTTCTGAGACTGAGATGTCTGTGGGCCTCAAAAATCTGCACACCCTCTAACAACTGCTTTCCTTCCCTTCCTCTCTCAACTCCTAGAGTGCACCAGATGCCTTCAGTTCCTCAGTGAAAAAACTCCTGAACATGATCCAGTCGGGCTCTAACCCACACCACTTCCCAGAAGCCAGCCTTGCCAAGGTCTCCAGTAACATGCTCGCTGCCAAAATGAAATGGCACTTCTCCATCGTGATGCTCCTTGACCTATGTACAGAATTTGACACTGCTGATAACCAATTACACAACCCTCTCTTCTTGGCTTGGGATATTCTTTCCTCATTTAGTCCATCTCTCAATTCATCTGCTTTAGAGACCCTTCACTCCTCATCCCCTAGCTTTCCATTCTCTGTGGTGGTACCCCAGACTGCACTGCGATTTAGTTACTTGCAAGGACAGCTACCTCACTGATGGCAGAGGCCAAGTTCTGTTTTTGTTGGAACCCCATCCCTTTGATAGCACTTACAAAAAACAGCATGGGCTCAAAGAAATGTTTGTGAAATTAGTGTACAGGTCAAAAAAAATCCCTTTGTATACCTCTTCTGCCCTACATACCACCTAAGACACCTAAAATAAACAGACAAGGGAACAAATAATTCTTTTGTCTGACCCACTTTAATGATCAAATTAAGAAATAGTACATAAAATCGAGCTGTTTGTGTAACCATCATGCAACAAATATTGACTGCTCTTTGCAATACATTAGGTCAAGCAGGTATTATACAAAATGCCAACTGAACACAGAGTACATTTTATTGTTCTGCACAAATACTGTAAAAACCCATTGGAAGGATTGAAAAGAAGGCACCAAATTCAAAAATTCAAGTCAAATGACCTATTGCAATCAAACAGGAACTCGTCCCCCTTCACTAACTTTTCCCACGCCCAACAGGCATGTGTCAGAAGAGAACACTGACAAATCACAAGCACCCAGATAATACTCCTCCCTGACTCTTGGTTGTTTTTCAGTCTCTATTTCCATTTTATAATTGAATCTGCTTTTTCAGTCATGGCATTTTTGGAGTTTGGTGCCTTCTTTTCGATCCTTCCAGTGGGTTTTTACAGTATTTGTGCAGAACGATAAAACGTACTCTGTGTTCAATTGGCATTTTGTATAATACCTATTTGCCCTAATGTATTGCAAAGAGCAGTCAATATTTGTTGCATGATGGCTACACAAACAGCTCAATTTTATGTACTATTTCTTAATTTGATCATTAAAGTGGGTCAGACAAAAGAATTATTTGTTCCCTTGTCTGTTTATTTTAGTAATTTTAATGGCCAAATCATACCCTCCCAGAGGTGATACCAAAAGTAATTTTCTATTTCAATGAAAAATAAGAATCTGTGTCTGTAAGGTGTTAAATTTGTCTTACAGTTTACATATAATCCTTAATCTCCTATTTGGATGGGCCACAGACCAGAACCTTCAGCTACAATAATTCTTTCTTGTAAGCCTTCAGTTCTTCTTCTGAAGTTATGTCTTTCATCTGCACTTTGCTTATGTCAAACTTTTCCGAGGCCATATAATTTTTTTAATCTGTGCTATAAATGATATCTGAAATTCTTTCACTCAATTGCAAGCTCTTTCATTGTAATTTTTCCAGTTGACTTAGTAGCAATTTTTTTCTCTTTTTCTCAGATATCCTCTAAATGAACTGCAATGACATCTCCTGGGTGATGTGCCTGTTTATTATCATCTTTCTACAATGAGTGAGTAGACACATGGGGGGCAGTGGGTAGGCAGGTAAATATAGGAAGCTCAACAAATTCATTTCTAATATCAAAAAATTTGTTCAATGTACTCTGCTAGCACTAAAATCTTACTTAATAATCAGAGACATTTTTTCTCTTCATTTTAAGCACACCTCCTCCACATATTGAATTGACCAAAAGCATTTGGATTTCAACATGATTGCATTTGTGGTTTACAAAGTTATCTCTCTTCTTTTGTATTTCTGTATATTACTGTCATCTGACTCTTAATGTAACTCCCAAGGAAGAACTAATATATATTCAACATACTCTAAACCATTTCCACCACTATACTGTGTTGATATAGATATTTAAGAGACTATGAGTGTATTGACAAAGTGTCATGTGTATATCTGAAATCATGTCAGGATCAGAAAAAATAAAAACCAATTTATTCTTCTGTCTTTCTTCAGTGTATCTGCTCCTCTTTGCTACAGGGAGTATGTTATAAAAAATGGACTACTTCCATTATCCAGTGGATCTTGACAGATCAATAGTATTTCCTACTTACCAAACATGATGTCTCATGATTTTTTAAAGCAATTGGTATAACCGGAAGGAATCCTCTTTGATTTACGGAGAGGAGTTGTAGGTCATCTGAGATGTCATACTGAGGTACACCAGAAGCGTATGTTGATAGTTCTACGCCATCAGAGTTTCTAAACTACATACATATTTTCAGGAAGCCAAAGAGAACTCCTCAATTGTCCTGGTGCTTCTTGCTTTCTCTAGTTTGGTTCATTTCATTATAAACCATGCAGATTCCAACATTTACTTTCCTGCTTGCTGTAGGCACACTTTTTTGCCAAACATTTACAATCTTTGATAAAATATAAATGAGCAAGAGCTTCCTGCTAACCACAAATTCCCCTTCTTGTTTTGCTTCGTCTAAATGTTCTTCTTGAATGCCCAAAGGACTTTCTTTCTCTTCCTGCTTGGCAGAGTCCTACTTTAGCTTGAATCACATTATTCTTCCATCCAGTGTACCTGCACTGTGACTTCAAGGGTAATTTGTGTTCTCTTGCCATAGTGTGTTTATCGTCAGTGCTTCCAAGGACTACAGTTTGCCCTTAGTCACTACTCAGTTCATCAAGGCTGCTTTGTGGCTAGACTTACTCCCAGGCACAATATTGGTTTCATTCCCATGACAACTCAAAAATCTATTTTTCAGCCAACCCAGTAATTTCTAACAGTGATTTTTTAAAAGTCACATTTACAAACTGGTGCTGATGCAATAGTGAGCATCCATGTCTTTCCATTGGGTTAAAAGCAAGTGATTCTTTTTACCCCCTCTCCTTGAACTTCTGTTCCTATTTAAAAATTCAACCTGTCAACATTAGCTAAAAATTGTTCTGCCTCTGTGAGTGATTTTTTTATTTGCTTGTTTTATTTTGATGTAAGATGTTCCTTTTCAAAGTCTCATTTAAAGGAAAAAGACACTGTTAGTTAAAATAAATGAGTAATTTTGACTTGCTTTATGTTCATTCACACTTTTATCTCTCCCAGCTGGATTACCTTAATTCTGTATCAGTTCCTTTGCCCTACAGACTGATTATCAAGATTCATCTTGTGCAAAATCCCTGCTGTCTACACAGAGCATAGTAAGGAGGCATGCAACCAAGCGTTCCTGACCTGTCTTAGCATGACTTATATTTTTATTGTGAATAAACAGATCTACATTAAGAAATTATTTGGGATCTACAAGTTTGTTTTTGCAGTCACAGCCTCCGCTACTTTCTGCATCTGTTCTGAGCACAAACTTAATGGCAATCCTCTTAGCGTGAAGGCCATGTATTAAATCTAACTCCCTTAAAAGTGAAGACAGTTAACATTCTCCTAGGTTCTTTGAAATCTCTAGGAAACAGCGTGTTCACTTAAGTCTAAACTTTGAACAATTAATTACAACGTGGAAAAAGTCTTCATTTTGCATCATGTGTAGAAAAGTAGTTTTCTTTATGACGTCAAAGTTTTATAAGCTAAATTTTGTCAAGTTCGTTTTGATGTGAAAAAAACCTCTCATAAATAGAGACATAAGTAACTGAGTATAGGTCACATAAGCAGCAGAGGTGGGGGGTTTGTCAAGACACAAATCATAGTTCTCAGTACCCCATCTAATGTTTAGGTGTCAAAAGACTTGAGCTCTCTAACTAACTGGATGACTCAGGAAAAGTCAGCTGACTTCTCTGTGCTTCAGTTCCCTTTCTGTAAAATTGGAGTATTGGACCAGAGCAGGCACCACCAGCTCCATCTGGCATGTCTTGGGTCACAGTACGGAGTTGCAGTCCAGACACGAGTTACAGGGCCCAGCAGGAATCTATGCTTCCTATCATAAGCGGCTGCTGAAACCAGAAGGTGTGTATGGGGCACTAAAGTTAACCTTCAGGTAAGTGCTGGGAGACAGAGAGGTTGAAAACTCCTGGAGCAGATGACCCCTAAGATATTTTCAAGGACAGAAGAGTTTTCACCTAATGGAATAAAAATTTCTTTAACACCTTTTTTTTTTCAAGACTGAGATTCTGGTAGTTGAACCTGGGGTAGGCTTTAGAGAAAATAATAACACTTTAGGAAGAGTAATTATAGAACTCTAAAATATAGATGAAACATGGTCACAATGACCATGTTGACTGGAAAGCAGGTCAAAAACTATTTACTGAGCACCATGAATAGTTTGCTTTTCTATGACACAGCTCTTGACTCATGAAGGAGGCAGAAATGTTATTAAACAATTGAGATGCATGTGCTGCATGCGGTAAAAACCACCTATGAACAGGGTTGTGGGACGAAATCTCCTGAGAAGGGTTCTGAAGCATGAACAGCAGCTCATTAAGTACAGAAAAGGGGCACAGGCCATCTAGGAAGAAGAAATCAGCTGCATGAAGAGTCTGTCATGTTTATGGAAAGGTCATACGTTCCTAGCACCTGGAGAACAAGAAAATTGGAAGGTGCTGCCGAGCGAGAGAATGAAGACATGGGTTCAAAGTGGGTTCTAAAAGTCTCTGATGGGCCTAACTAAATTCTGGATTTTATCTGAGCAAATGCGCCTCTTTAGTGATGTCTGCATAGTATTTATTTTTTTAATTCGTCTTTATTTATTTGGAAACTCTAGTGGCATGGCTGGTTAGGTACTATGTCTGCTAACCAAAAGATTGGCAGTTCAAATCCACCAGACACTCCTTGGAAACTCTATGGGGGCAGTTCTACTCTAACCTTTTGGGTCACTATGAGTCAGACCCAACTTGCCAGCAATGGTTTTATTTATTCATCTCTTTATTATGACTAGAATGTGGCAGGGCAATGGGGGATGTAAGTCAAATGGAGGGCTATTCTGTCCACACCTTGATGTTCTTTTATATAATCTAAATAGTCCAGGCTGAGAAGAGGGTTAGCAGAATTATTCTACAAAATAATAAGAATTGGGAGGTTCCTAGAGAAGATTAGGAGCACAGAAACCAGGGAATGGTAAAAATAAGGAGTAGCAAAACAGGTTAATAAAAGAGGTTAGTGAATATCCACGGTGTAAGAGAAGAGAAAGGATATTTTAAGAACAATTATCTCTATGCTCCATTTGGTTATCTGCATTACTAATGTTCGAAGGCTTTCTCCAAATCTCTAAGTTCATTAAATTTGTTTTTACATGACTAGGTATTTCATGTTTGTGAAAATCAAGGAGTGGGCTGAGTTTCATGTCTGGGTTAACACGGTATAGGACACATTTTCAAAGCAGGACCTTAGATGCTGAGATGACCTGTGACTTTAATTCCCATGGGTATATATAAAACTCTTGGGGAAGACCACGAAATTGGGAGAGAAGAATAGGTTTTTTTTGCCAATTTTATTTAGAAGCGTGAGACGAGACAATATCAAATTCCTGCTTACATATGTTAGGTTTTGAAGTAAGAAAGAGCCATGAACAAATTCATTTTTATAGAGACGATTTAGCAGCATGTTACGGATTAACAATGAAATTTGAGGCAACAGACAACACACCAAGAGACACTCCTGACATGAAACCAACAGAAAGCAGTATATGAAGCAAAGGTAGGTGCACCTCACACATCTAGCTGGAGAAATACAGTAAAGGGCAACCCCAACTGGGAAAGCAGAGGAACAAGGAGGTGAGGAGGGAGTTGCTGAGCTCCATCTGGACTCTCCTGACTTTCAGGTGACCGTGACGGTGCCAAGAAGAAATGTTTGCTAGGAGACTGCGTATGGCCAAACACGTTTACATTCAACATTATTAGATTCGATAGGACTGAAACACAGCACAAGTTATTCCCTTTTACTGAGTTGCGTGTTTCTTCTTCAATTCTGTTTTTCGTTGTTCCCTTCCTCCTTCCCTGTTTTCCCTTACTCTCCCTTTCTTCTTTTCTATTAAGAAACATAGCCATTGAAGAAAATGAAAACCATTTACTGAGATTTGATCTACACATTTTCAATCACTTAATTATTTTGGATTCTATAAGTTTGCATTTTCTTCCCTAAAAATATCTTCTTAAAAAATTGTTTTGTCCATTAGTTTCATATGCTACTTGATGAAAGCATTTGCTCACACATATTCCATGAGTTCATTGTTAGTTTGACATAGTGATAGATCTTCTCATCTTAAATTTTTTTGTTTTTTTTATTTTGTTTGGTTTAACTGTATGATTATTCATTGTCTCATTTAAAAGAAAACTGCTCTTAAATGATACCTTATAAAGTTCATATTTTCATTTTTTTTTCCCAAGGAGGAAAATTACTGTAAAGTTACTCCTCCCAGAGGGAACTCTTTATCTACAAACAGTCATTTCTTTCTCTGAAACAGTCTTCTCGTTTTTTATTATTATTTCTATTCACTCTTCCCATATGAATTAGGGCTTAGCCCAGGTTCTCTTACTTTGAGCTACCCAAATACAAATAGCTAATTAGATCATGTGCACTTATGGAGCTTTAATTACATTCTGGCTTTGTCATAGTCATGGTACGGTTGTTAGATGAATCCTCTGGTAGAATTATAAAATTCAACATATTAAGTCAAGATACACTCTCAAAAGGAGTTGAAGCACACAACATCATCACTATTTCTTATGTAAATTTCAAAAGAATAAAGAATTATATTGATCTATTTTACTAAACGTTTCATTAAAAGCATTTGAATTTAAAACAAAAAAAATTAGAAATCATTTTAAAATGATATGATGTATATACAGTAAGAACAAAAACTTGGTATGTGTTAGAAATAAAATTATAATGCTTATGAAAAATTAATTTTTAGTGAAAAGAGCAAAATGCTTGGAGAAACTGGTGGCAAACAACAAACACTAACTTTTATTAAATAAAAATGCCATACTACTAATGTTTAATGCATATGGATTTCAATGCTCTCTCTACAGAAAATTCAATTTTAATCATTATATTGCATTTTTTAAGAAAATCTATTGTTGAAAATCCCTTCCAAAGATTTATAATACTAAAATATCAATGTATTTTTTTTTAACTGAGAGGCCATAGGGCCTTTTGTAATACTTTCATCACTTGAAGTCTCCAATTTAAAATATTTTAAAGCATTTTGTTCATGGAAAAATAGGACAATGAGTCAATGATATAAATTATTATCATATAGATTTAGGATATATTTATTCTGAAAAACATATATTTGAAAATAGTAGTTACTACTTAGAAGTTACCTGACTATATCCTTACAATATCTAATTTTGAATATCATATATTTACATCACACAATTTCTTCCTAAGAACTCAAGTATTTTATTATATAAACTAAACACACTGCTGTCAAGTCAATCCCATCTGACTCGTAGTGACCCCACAGACAGCAGAACTACCCTATAGTTTCCGAGGAGCACCTGGTGGATTTGAACTGCTGACCTTTTGGTTAGCAGCCATAGCACTTAACCACTGTGTCACCAGGGTTTCCATTTTATTATATGCATAATATAAGTCAACAAATACTTACTGAGGACATACAGAAAACTCAGACGTAAAATAATACAAGTAGTTATTTCCATTAAACAGAGTCCTCAAGAAATTTTCCCCAAATCTCACATGAAGTTAATAGTGGAAACAAGGGGAGAAAAAATATGCAACAGTCCAGTATTGTGATCCACTTCTAAGTCCACACTAATTTCAGAAGTTTCATCGCATAAGTAAAACTGGACATCCAAGCTCTGCTCTTTGTGGCACATCATTTCAGTGGTGAACAAATCTTCAGAATGCACTCTGAGGACTTATAACCAGTGTTTCTCCTATGAACCTTTAAGGAAAAGGTCACTGACATTCAAAATCACTCTTCTTTCTCCTTTGTATTTTCTATGTGTCACTTAGCGTCCTTCCTCCTGCTTGGGACATGACCAAGAACTTTTATCTTGGGAGTCAGGTGCCAGTTGTGTTTAATGAACCAGTCAGCAGGATTCTCAAGAGCCATGACTATAAGCCTGTCTGTGTCACTTTTCTGCAGACAAGAAATGCCATTACCTCAAAAGCTAGCCTTTGGGAAATAGTCTTAAACCTGTTTACTGGAAGGTCTACAGTTCCAGAGCCAACCTTCACAGTCTATACCTGGGCACCCAGACTTTCTGTTTTAACACTACTGAAACTTAGGTTTGTCAATGCACAAGAAGCCACAGCACACTCTTCCCTTTCTCTTTTCCAGTGAGATAAAATGTGGTGACTCAGGTACTGAAATGCTTTGGTTAGCTTCCCAAGTGGAGAGCATAAATTCGCAGAGCTTTCAAATATCTTCTGGTGTTTTATTCCTCCCTCTCTCTCTCCTCCAAGACATTATCACATTTGGCAAGATAGGACTCAATTCCACTTAAAATGATAGAACCAAACAGTCAGCCTGTCTAATGTGTGGAATCTATGCAACTCTTAGAAACACAGTTCAATTTAATCAGATATCAGGCCATAAAAGTAACAGTTCCACATTTGGGACTACACCAGATTTTGAGTTTCACTGGTCATTTCAAGAATGCATTAAAGTAAATACCTGCTAGAATACCAGGCTTGTTAAACCAAAATATTTAGAGGTTATGTTTTATATTTTATGATATTGCTGTATGGCAGATTTCTAAACTACATTTCAATTTTAGTACATTTGAGTGCCATATACAAAATGATAAAAAAGAAAGAAAGAAGTGTGGGCACCTGGAATACAGGAAGAAGTAATTATGCTAGAAATAAAGTCTACGGTTAGTGAATTAAGGAAAATTGATGACATGTGTAGTTGATGCTGGGGTGAATCCTTTTAGAACTCAAACCTCCCTTACATTACAACAGCAAATTTCAGATTTTTTTTGTATCAGGTTTTTAACACATGAGATACACATGCATTTAGACTGGGATACACCTCAAATCCTCCTCTATCAGTTAGCTCAACCGCTGAGGCTGATCTTTTATCTCATTGCTTAGCCATTTCTTTGCCATATAGTTTTGGTGGAGTAGGGGTTAAGTGCTACATCTGCTAACCAAAAGGTCAGCAGCTCCAGTCTCCTAAGTGCTCCTTGGGAACTCTATAGGGCAGTTCTACTCTGTCGTATATGGTTGTTATGCATTGGAATCAACTCAACAGCAGTGGGTTTTCCCTAAGCAGTCCCTTTACTGCCAGTCCCCAAACACAATGTTTTCTTTTGAGAATCTTACACATTTTAGAAAAAAATAATTGCAAATGTCACAGGTAAAACAACTAAAACTAGTTCCTTAAAACTTTCAAAATCTCTTCTTGCTAATTTTGTTAAATAAAATGTCTTGTTCTTAATTCTTCTTTAATACAATTGTCCTTCCATGGGCTTGCATATAGCATTCACTCAAGTGTAACTCTTCATGGCTTTGCACAGAAGGAAGAGAAATTTTGTTTTTAGTCATCCATCAAGACGGAAGACATCCATATCACTTCCTTCTACACAAAATATGGTGTGATTGTCAAAAGACACTTAAGCACACCTAGAAAGTTTTATAGAACAACATCAACAATACCTCTACCCTCTACTCTACATCAGACTGCATTTGTTGGAGAAATTTTTTTTTCCATGATAGTTGTATACAGTGTTATCCTATGAGGTATGGGATGAGAAAAGAAAACTAAAAGGAGATGCAAGTACATCTCTACCTCTGAGACGAAAAGGAGTTGTGGTACTGCAGTAGTTAAGAATTCAGGCTGCTAACCAAATGGTCAGTAGTTTGAATTCACCAGCCATTCTGGAAACCATATGGGGCAGTTCTACACTGTCTTATAGGACTGTTATGAGTTAGAATCAACTTGCAACAGATTTTCAGGTTTTATGATGCAAAATTTTGTTTTGTTCAATATATATGTCATGGGTTGAACTGTGTTCCCTAAATAATCTGTAGCAGTTTGGCTGGGCCATAAATCCTACTACTGTGTGATATTCTCTCATCTTGGAATCCCTGCCTCTATGATGTTAATGAGGGTAGATGGGTGCTGCTGTGTTGGAGCAGCAGGGATTAATGCGTGCAACTGTTTTGCACCCAGAAGCAGTCTCTTGAGATACAAAAAGGGATGCAAGCTGAGATTTGGGAAGCTCACACCATCGTGAAAGCAACACCTGGAGGTCCCTCAGACCTGAGGTTCCCGCATCAAGACACTCCTTGAACAGACTGACGCAACACAAGGACTTTCCTCCAGAGCTGACAAGAGGAAAAACCTTCTCCTGGAATGGAAACCCTGAATTTCGACTTGTAGCCTAGTGGATTGTGTTAAGAATAAACTTTTCTTGTCAAAGGCATCCACTTGTGGCATTTCTGTTAGCACAGCACTAGCTGACTAAAACAGTGTAATATGAGGAAAAGTTAGGCAGAGTGCACGATGTGTGATAGTGTCATAGTTGTGGAGGCGAGACTAAAATTAACCAACCACAGACCTTGAAAATGTGCGAACAGACAGTTTTTCATCGATGGCACTTGGCAATGACCTGAAGTTATATATGTATATATGTGTATATATAGCATGTAAACTTAAACATATATGTATATAAACATATACATAAGTGCTAGCAAAGAGAAGAAAACAACATTGGCTATTACTATTTAATGAGCTTTCTCCCTTTTATCATTTTATTGACTGTTCTGCCGTTATTTTTTCTGTGAATAGATACTTAATTTTTTTAATTCTAATAAGTTAGCATGTAAATTTATGTGCTGACTTTTTTCACTGGCTTAGCCTAGATGTAGAAAAACCAAACTCACTGCCGTGAGTCAATACTGACAGAGAAGAACTGCTGGATAAGGTTTCCAGGGAGCACCTGGTAGACTCAAACTGCTGACCTTTTCATTAGCATCTGTAGCACTTTAAGCCACCAGGATTTCCAATCTATACATAAACCAGCCAAAACCCACCACCATCAAATCAGTTACAACTCATAGTAACCCCCACATGGTTTCCAAAGGTGTAAATCTTTAAGGAAGCAGAGTGCCACATTTTTCTCCCATAGAACTACTCTCAATTTTGAACCACCAACCTTCCGGTTAGCAGTTGATTACTGTAACCGCTGCTCCACCACGGCTTCTATAGGGCATAACCCATTTCTGCATTGTGGGCCCCATGGTTCATGAATTTGTCTGCTAATTAAATAGTTGAAGATAAAAGTCTACCCAGAGGTACCTCAAAAGACAGCTTTAGATATCTACTTCCAAAAATCCCATCACGGAAAATTCACTGGAGTACAGTTCTATTTTGACCACGCACGGTGTCACCATCAGCTGGAAGCAACTTGACTGCCACTGGTTTTATTTCTGTAATGTTTATAGTTTGTACATATAGTTAATGGGTAAATAATATCCATTGGGGTGGAGTGGATATGCCACTATTGACTGTTTTCTTTGGATTTTAAGTTATTACTAATTTTTCAACATTGCAAACATCTCTGGAATAAAATCTTTGTCATAAAGCTTCTGTTTTGTATCGACTGTCAAGAGTGAGTGAGAAAAGGAGTAATATAAAGCTAATAAAAGTTGTTATCGGATTTTATATTTACATTCTACCCTGTCAAAACTGCTTTATAGATAACACTAGTGAAGTTATTATTCTTTTATTCTCATGCACTGACGGTGGCATCTTAAATTGCATGAACTTTGAAAAACAATTTGATGCACAATTTCTTATACCTATGACCCAGCTTCACATTTCTGGGAATTTCCACTAATTAAAATAGGGTATAAAAAGGGATCTTATTTAAAAAAAAAAAAAAGATTATAGGTTACACGATTCTAATCTTACATATTTTTTTTTATTTATTACTGTAAGACAAACATATATTCACAGTACACCCTCCAGGCTTCCCCTAGATGTAGCCACTGCTAACATTCTCTCATGCAACTTTCCAAACTTCTCTCTACAAATTTACATGAAACATACTTGATACTACACAAGGTCACACCATACAAGTCATTCTTCAATTTACTATTTTCACTTACCATACTATCTCAGATATTTTTGCATTTCAGTAATACTGCTCTAACTCATTCTTTTGAATGACTAAATACTTACCCATTAAATGGCTAAGCCATTCTTAATTCAATCTCCATTTAATTTTTTTTTTCCTATTATACACAATGTTGCAAGGAACATTCTTGTACATAAATTCTTCCATCTTTACAAGAAAAATTGTGGGACATTCTTAGAGGCAGAATTGCTAAGTAGAGGGTATATCTATTTTAAACTTTGGCAGATTATGGTCCAACCACCCTCCAAAAGAGTTGGACTAATCTACCTATCCCCCAACTGCACTGCCTGTATCCTCATGCCCATTGTAACAACGAGTATTACCAAACACTTCAACCTTTGTCAATCTGACAGGATTTCATTTTATCCACAAGCATGTGAGATTGTTCAGGCAACCTGTAGGGCATACAGTGGAAGACATGTTGCCAGCCGCAAAGAGATAAGTAATATATCAGGGAGCAAAATATGCATCACGAAATTAGAGTCAAAATATTTATACTTTATAAAGTCACTAAAGGTGGTGTGATTCAAATTTCTCATTTATCATTGAAAATTTGCATCTTATTAACATCACACAACACACACACACACATACACACACACATAAACAAGTAAACTCTGGAGCTGACAGACCACTTACGTTCATTTCATAGATAAGAAGACTGAAAATAAGAAACCTATGAAGACTTTCCAATGTCATGCAACTATTTTAAGGCAGCATGAGAGCTATAATGTGACTCAACTACAGGTACAATATTCTTTGCAAGGCAACATACAAAAAGAATGTAGATTTATATAAACCAGAGACTACATTAGCAGGAGACTGGAAGAACTAGATGGTGCCCTGCTAACACCAAATACCTCCCTGACAGGGAACACAACAGAGAATCCCTAAAAGGGCCAGAGAAAAGTGGGGTGCAGAACTTGAACGCTAATGGGCTGGAGGGTCACCAGGAGACCCAGCTTCTGGACTCTCTACTAGTCCAGAGCTAAAACCATTCCTGAAGGCAACTCTTCAGACAAAGATTAGACTAGACTATAAGACATAAAATGATACTGGTGAAGAGTGTGTTTCTTGCTCAAGTAGATACATGAAACTAAATGAGCAAATCCTGTCCAGAGGTGAGATGAGAAGGCTGAAGGGAACAGGAGCTGGTTGAATTGACCCTGGAAATACAGGGTGGAAAGGAGGAGCACACTGTAGAGAGAACAACTAGAACCATATAACAGTGTGTGTGTAAGTTTTTGTATGAAAAACTGACTTGAACTGTAAACTTTCACTTAAACCACATTCGACAAAAGGAATATGCGGCTTTATATACAAAGTACTGTGGTCTTCATGGCACAACAAAGCTGGTTAATTTGTCGGCTTCTCAATGGAAATCTTGTAACTAATGCAGTGATAACTGACAGGTATAATGAATACCTGATGAAAGATTAACTTATCCTCTCTATAGTCCTTAAAGTTCCATGTCTGCAGTGTTGTGCATTTTGTTCTCAATATTTGAAAACTAATCATTAATGCATGTTACATTAGGAAATCAAAATTTTCAAAACATTGTCCAATGTTCCAGATGCAAAGGTTTATTGCAAAATCACTAACAGAAGCAGGAAAGCAGGGAAAATAGAAATGAGCTAGAGTTGGGTCTAACAGGGTATATAAGGCTGTGTCCTCTTGTATTTCCATTCTGTATTACAAAATGATCATTTAATCATGTATCTAAATATTCTTGTAATAGTTAATTTTAATGGTTGTGAAGAGATGTATTTTTATTTTTTAAAATCTTATTTTTAGACTGGTTTTCTTTTGTTTCTATATCATAAGTAATGCTGCTAATCCCAAGCTTATATGACTTTTTGTCTGTGTGTCTAATAATTAACAGATTTCTAGACAAAGATTTATTGAGTTCAAGGAAATAAAAACATGGACATTTGGGGGGGCAGGATTGCTTTTCCAGAAGGCTAGTGTCAGAGGAAATACCTATCAGTAGCGTATTGGTGTGATGATTTCACCTCACCTCTCCAAAAATGAAGCCTCACCATTACAACGAGGAAATTTTGAAACAGGAAATTTGGATAATAGTATTGTGTGTCTTTCCATCTCCTCTCCCTCTTGTCCAATGTTGTATTCTGTTACTGTTTGTATTATGCCACTTTTTCATTCAAATGGATTAAGTATGTTTGGGCAGATGTTACTAAGACACTCAGTAACACGACAGCCACTAAGCATCTGAGCACTAAATCAGTGCTATCACACTGATAACTTTCTTCACTAAAGGATGCACTCTAGATGATACCCTCAAGGACTAGTGGGATTCAGGCTAACAAAGAGGAGGTTGGGTGACATTCTACAGACAGGAAAAGCACAGGCAGAGACTTGAGGTTCAGACGAGTATAATACCCTTTGGGAACAACAGCTGTGACAAGCCAGAGTCAGTCAGATAGCGCTGGCTCTATGATTTGACTCTATAGGTGAACCACTTGGCAGGTTGTCTTCTCTCGTCTCTCATAAGGTATAACTCGTACTTCGTATTTGGAGGCACCTACCTCTCCCCTCCAAAAAAAAAAAAGACTTAAATATTATTTATCAAGAAAGTGAATATGAATAAAATGAGGCAGCATTTTCAATTTTCAAAGACATATTTCTTCAGAAGAAGATGACTTGCTCTCTGCAGACTACTGGCTTAACAGGAATTTTCATAGTCTACTATGCCATGCCTGCTGACCTAAACGAAACCCAGGACCCTCATGCTGCCTCGATTTGTTTTTCTGCATTCTTAACCAACACACCACTAAGATAGTCTTCCTTAGGCTGCAGAATCTGAGCTGACAGCCTTCAATTTGAGGCTTCTGATAAAATTGTTACAAGGTTTTTTCCTGTTTTTGTTTTTGTTTCCCGCTAAATGAAGGGGAGGGGACTTATATGCCTGTTTTTACAGATAAAGCTTTAATTACCTGTTTCAATTACAGAGTAACCCCTCATCCATCTATAAATTACTATGCATATCGGACCATCTTACTACACGCAACAAGCTCAATTTTAAAATTAGGAAAAAAGGCAGCTACTTAGACACCTGATATAACACAAAACAGAGAAAGTCCTTAAGAAGTTCAATGTTCCTATTCCATTTTCTCTTACAACTATTTACTCATTTGTTTGTATATTATCATAGTCTGTGTCCAGAAAGGACTCGTGGCTTTACCTAGCTGTCCCCCATCAAGCCTCACAATCACCTTTCTCTCATTTCTCAAAATGCATCAGGGTACACAAATGTTCACTGCAGCTTCATTCAGAATAGCCCCAAACAGAAAGTAACCCTGATGTCCTTCAACGCGTAGCAGTTAACCAAACTCTGAAACAGCCGAAGTTAGTACTAAAGGGAGCCAGCTATTAATAAATGCAATAACTTGGATTGGTCTCATGGGTATCATGCTCAATGGAAAACCCCAATCTCAAGAAGTTGTATACTGTATGATGCAATTTCTAGGACATTCTCAAAATAGCAAAACCATAGATATGGAGGAAATACTGGTGGCATAGTGGGCTAAGTGCTACATCTGCTAACCAAAAGGTCAGCAGTTCAAGTTCACCAGGCACTCCTTGGTAACTCTATGGGGCGGTTCTACTCTGACCTCTAGGGTCGCTATGAGTTGGACCCTACTCAATGGCAGTGGGTGGGTTTTTTATAGATAAGGAGGACAGATGAGTGGTTACGAGGGGACAGGGACAGGGACGGGGTTGGTACAGCTCTAAAGGTAAAGGATAAGGAAGACGTTCTGTGTTGATGAAACAGTTCTGTACCCTGACCACAGTGTTGGTTGCATGAAACTTTATGTAGGACTGAACTGCGCAGAACTGCTCATACTCTCACACACACACAAAACTGAGCAAGTGTTAACGTTTTTGAAACTGAATAAGGACCACAGGCTATTGCACCAGTCAGTTTTCTGGTTTGGCTGTTGTGCCACAGTCATATAAGGTGTCACCATTGGCAGGAATCGAGTAAAACATTCACGGGGACTCTGTGTACCGTTAATGTATCTTTCTGTGAGTTTATAACTACTTCAAAATTAAAAGTTAAAAAAAAAAAACACATCAGGACCTTCACCCACTTTTTTCCTTCTGCTGAGACCATGAGTGCCCTAATTCACACTCTCACCCTGCCAGGAAAGTCTTCCTTGGCTCTCACAGTTTGTTTCTCATTGTTAGATGTTTTTACGATACTTCACATTTCCCCTTCAGGCCTACCAAAAGAGCTATTAAATAATTCCATTACTGTAACAGAGGGGTAACGCCTGCCTTCCCCCAGATTATAAATTTAATAAAGGCAGTGTGTTCACAGCTGTATCTTCAGCACCTGAAAATACCACAAGTGCTCGGTGAATATTTGTTGAAAGGAGAGAGAATGACACAGCCCATGAGCAAGCATTTCTGTAAGTCACAGCTGAGGAATTTTAGCTGGACTATGAAGATGAGATCATGGGGAAAGTCAGTACATAGCTAACTAGTAGTTCAACACTTGTAATACAGATGTCTGTCACCATACAGAGTACAAGTATTAACAGACATCCTGCCAACCGATCAGTGCTTGTAAAGATAAACCTTAGCCATTGGGATTAGTTGATCACTTCTACCTTGTGAAGAACAATTTCTTTTTTACAGCTTTATTTGGCATTGGTAAATTACAGACTCCATCTACAGGCTCTGTCCTCTGAAGTATTTCCCCCAACAAAACAGGTTAGAAAGCATTCTGATAACAGGACCATTCCATATAAAGGTTCTATGAAGCATGCTTTTCAGCAGCCTTCAAAGCTGTTAGTGCTCACAGTTCCTAGGTAAAATATCAAGTAGACAGCTGGTCACTGATTCTCTGTCTCCTCCTTTTTCTCTGTTCCTCTCCTACTTTCTGTTGTTGATGGTAGTTACTGTGGAGTCAGCTCTACCTCATGGCGACCTTATATACGAAAGAATGAAATGCTGCCCAGTCTTGTGCCATCTTCGTGGTCGTTGGTATGTCTGAGGGCACTGTTACAACTATCGTGTATTCCCTTCCAAACTTGGAGGCTCGTGTTCCAGCATAATAACAGACCATATTCTATTGTGATCCATAGGGATTTCCCCAGAATTTTCAGAAGTAGATTATCAGACCTTTATTTCCAGTTTGTATCAGTCTCAAAGCTTTGCTGAAACTTGCCCACCATTAGTAAACCTTCTGTTCTTTTCAAATACCAGTGGCATAGTTTCCAGCATCACAGCAACATGCAGGCCACCACAGTATGACAAAGACAGATAAGTGGTGATCAAGGTAAGGCAGGTTCTATAATGTAGTGCTTTCTCCCAACTCCAAATGTCTCATTTCTTCATCTTGTTCTGGAAGGTAAATATCTTCACTGTGCCATGTTCTTCCTCTCTCTCTTCTCTCTCTCTCTCCCTCACACACACACACATGCACACACTTCTTATTTCCTTTTCCTATGTCATCTCCCTCAAATCTCAATTCCTCAATGTTGAGGTGAATTCATAGATTAAACTCATTTAAGTTAGCAAACAAGAATGAATCCCTAAAACAATAAAGAGGAGTTATACTTTAACTAAGACAGTGGTTTTTCCAAGATAACCTATCAAATCCAGCTCATCGTCACCTTTTCTTCCCCCAGTCAGACACAGAAGATCAGAGGACAGGATGGGAACATGGTTGCTTACTTCTGAAAGTTTTCCGACCCAGAAGCTATGAAGCAAATGAAAAGTTTGAGAGACACTGGGACATCCAAAAATTTGCAGCGCTGATTTGTGTGTTCTGGAAGCAAGTGCACAAAACGATGTACAAGAGATGTCAGCCCCTTGCCACCAACTGGCTCAGAGCCACACAGGGTACAGCTAGTAGCAGGAACCCAGTGACAGACACTAGGATTACAGAATTCTATAGAAAGACAATTCTGTGGAAGGGCAAAGATGGCAAGAAAAGAAATTTTCCTTAATTAAGTGAAAGTATACAATCCAAGTCCATTTTGCATGCCTGTCTCTCTGCAATTCTATCTGCTCTCCACACCCTGTGACAGCACATTCCTCCTTTTTATTCTTTACTTCCAGCATCCACTTAATGAACACCTGTCCCCTCTTCTCCACCCTCTCCCGCCCCTGTAGAAAGAAACCAGTAGAACAGCCTCCTATGGATGTATAAAACCATAAAGTACACACACCACACGTTTACCCTATATCCTTGAGTCCAGTCCTTATGCAACAAATCTTGATTTTATTTTACTGGTGGTTCAGTTTGGACTAGCTAGCTAGCAATCACAATGAAGCACCACTCCTTTCTCAGATGTCATTATTTTAACACCATAAATTAAGCATTTGTGTTCATTTTGTTTCTTTATTGCCAGTTACCTGAATCACCACTTCAGATAGTGGTAGGCTCAGTTAAAAGCTAGCACTGGAAAACAATGCTGTCGATTAACACAGGAAAGAAAAATCAAAACCAATTTACTAATCACAATTTTCCAGAAAAGAACTCCTCCTAGAATAAGAAACTGAGTTTCTTTTTGTTTTCATTGTTCCCTTAGCATCTTTCTTTTGAATGAGATAAACATTACATTTGAAAGTATTTTCAGGAACTGAATCATTATGGTAACAAACCATAGAGAAAGGAATAGACATTGTTCCTGTCTTTTATTTTCTGGTTGAGTTAAGTAAAAATCTCCTCATTCCTGTGCTATGCAAGTAAATTAATCTATTTTAAGTATAAGTCACCCATCTATCTCCTCTCCCTCCTCTTAAGTCATTTGGAATCTCACTATTGCAAATAAAATTATTACCTTTAATCTATAAGGAGAAAAAAGTCACAAACACAAAGAAAAGGAAAACTTTAACATTTAACAACATTTCTTCTGCTGCACCCATGGCACCCACTTTCAGAACCAGAAAATTATCACAATGATAAATGAAAACATGGACTCCAACAGAAAAATGGACTGTGCTCCAAAACTGTATTTTCAAGAAGGTTGTTTACAGTGTTTAACATTTAAACTAGAAATAATGTTCTACATCATGGTTAGGATCACCAAGACAGTTGTAAAGGCCTACCTAGTTCATTTGAAAAAAACAAACAAACATGAAATTCATACCACATAAATGTAACCTGGGCCCCAGGAAGAAGAAGGAAGGAGGAAGAAGATAAGGTGAAACAGGAAAAGTCAGCTGCCTTTTCTGTGTGCAGGCCTGCACAGGTGGCCTCCCGCCACCTTCTCTATGCTGTCCCTCTGTCACCTTTTAGTACCTTCAGCTCTTTGTTCGCAAGCAGGTTCATTATTTCAGTTAATTGTAATAACCATGTTTTTCTCCTCCAAACCAATGTCTGGCACACCTCACTTGGTCAATAAATACCTTTTGAGTGAATAAGTGAACAAGGTATACCTGATGTCGGCTCTGTGAAGGAAGAAATCAATGATGTTTTGCACTGGAGAAACCTGCTACGAAAGACTTCTTAAAGCGTTAAAACGCAAAGATGTCACTTTGAGGACTAAGGTTTACCTGACCAAAAACATGGTATTTTCAGTTGCCTCATATGCAAGTGAAACTAGACAATAAATATGAAAGATCAAAGAAAAACTGATGTCTTTCAATTCTGGTGTTGCTGAAGAATACTGAATATAGCATGGACTGCCAGAAGAAGGAACAAATCTCTCCTGGATGAAGTACCACGTGAATGTTCCTTAGAAGCAAGGACGGCAAGGCTTGGTCTCACTTACTTTGAACATGGTATAAGGAGGGATATCATGCTTAGCAAAACAGAGGGTCAGTAGTAAAGAGGAAAACCCTCAACGAGATGACCTGACACAGTGGCTGCAATGATCAGCTCGAGCACATCAGTGATTGCGAGGATGATGCGGGACCGGGCAGCGTTTCACTCCGTTACACACGGGCTCACTAGAAGTTGAAACTAACTCAACAGCACAACAACAACATTAACCATGATGCCGCATGGAAACCTAGTTACTCTGAAATTTCTCAGAATAATTATAAGAAGAAGAACAAGCAAAAGAAGAAACGTATGCTCCTTCCTCGGAGCTAGGCACTTTGTTAAGTATCCATCTAACACACCTTACTGCTAATTTGAAAGCATCTGTGCATTTTGGAATTTAGTCTATTTGTTGATTGACTGTTTAGCCTTCTTACTGTCTAACATTTTTTTAAGTCAAAACTCAATTTCACCTCACACTTTCTTTCCCCCTGAAAGACTCAAGTTAATTTACTGATACTCTTTTTTATAAAATAATTATGTTGAAAAATAAATGCTTTGATTCCAAAAAAAATCTAAAGGGTAATAATAAACATAAAAGCAATGATGTGCTTTCATAATGCTTTGTGAATCCAAGTGCACAGAGCTAAAGTCTGTAAGAAATTGCATAATTATTTACTAGGTTAAGAACCATGCACTTGCCAGTGTTTAGTAATCTAGATTCTAGGAAGGGTCTTCCACTGGGTTGTATAGCCATGTCTCTTCCTTCCTTTTTTTTTTTTAAGCAATCTACTATGAAAAACAAAAGCTGTTAAAAATTGAACACAGCCATTCTCTTTACATTTAGAGAATATAATATATAAACTGATGAAAGCTTACAAAAGCACCATCTAGATAAAAACACGGAAAGAAAAGCCATCCTTGGGCAAGAATAGAAAATCCATATAGTATCCCCTTCTCACCACCTTATACCAAGTGGCATAAGGAATGTAACCTTCTATCCAGAAGATCAATCACAAAACCATACAGAGTACTGTAAAAGTATTTTTCATTTAGTTGACTTAGACCAATATAGATACATCATCTAGATAAATTCAGTGTTCTTGACAGTGCTTACCATTTGGAACCATGTAAAATCTCTTCTTCATATAGTTCAAATCAAATTAAAAAATAGACCCCTTACTCAAGTGGAACATTCCTATAGAGAGTTATTCTATTTACTCTCAAAATTCATGAACCCTTGAGTCTTTTTTTTGAATTTTTTTATTGTGATTAAGTGAAAGTTTACAACCCAAGTCAATTTTCTATATAAAACCCCAAGTACCCACTTCATTGTAACTCTATCTGCTCTCCTTACACTGTGACAGAATACTCTTCTTCTTCACTCTTTGCTTCCAATATCCGCTCAATCAACACTTCTCCCCTCCTCTCGACCCACTCCCTTGACCCTTCTTTTGGTGGTACTAAGCATGTGGCACCTTTGCATCAGTGTTCTGAACATCAATATTTATTAAATACCCACTACAAAGAATGAAGAGGGTATGGAACACTAATCTAACTACGAACTAACCACATTATATGACTTACAAAGCTTTTGTGCAGGAGACTGAAGAATCAATCCACAGGAACAGGTGATTTTACTTGTTGAGTACAGGATACAAATTTCTCCTAACTAAACTTTCTGAGTTATCCACTTCATGTTTTATAACCTTTGAATGAATGATATTTTCTGTGTCTTCTACCTGAGCTCAGTGCATGAATCTTAGCTCTTCTGCCAGCAGTGGTTCTAGATTATGAGAAATTACTTGGTCTGATAGTGTCACTGATGGTGAATACTATGGGTTTTTTTGTTTTGTTTTGTTTTAATCAAAGGAGAAATAACACATCTGGCATTTTTAAAGAACAATGGCAAAGTCAATAGAATGTATAAATTAAACTGTCACTGAAAGTTAACTTAGAGATTAAACTCAAAGACATCATACCTCACAGTGGGTTTCAGCACTAGATGTTAAGCCAAATCATTCAGCTTTTATCACTGCCCTGTGCAGAACAGCACCACAAGTCAACCTAGACTTTAACCCAGGCCCCTGGGAATTCATATTCCAAATGTATGACTGTTATAGTCAAGTTTGAGGTTAGGAGCAAAATACTGTAAAACAGAGTCACAGACTGTATACTGAAAAAAGTGGTGTGTTTTCTCAGGCAATGACTTTCTAAAGTTTTTCGGTCTAGGGTTTTTGTCATTACCGCCTCATGCTGTAAAAGTGAAGACAAATATTACTTTCTTTCAAGACAGTGAGCAATTTAGCCTCTTACTTTGGAAATTCTGACACTAATGTGTTGCATTAGAACAAATGTTTTAGCACTCAAAAGAGTGCTAAGTGAAACATGAATGGTTTATGGGAATTCATAAATTCCACATTAAATATGAAAAAGCAGCCCAACTTTTGAATGACAGTGTTTATAACTGCTGACTTGTATACACAATAAATCCTTTATTTCTGTCATTTGGGTTTTAATACTTACACTTAATTATAAAATGTAAACCAGGTAATTTAAAAATGCCTAAAATATTATTTTTTGACTCTTTTTTGCCATCTCTGTTTCTACAGTTAAGTCATAAAACGAAAAAGATTAATGTGAAGTCTAATCACAGATACAGCTCAAAAGTCTCCCTAAATTGATACCCATAAAATTCATTTCATTAGCTACAGTGTAATTTGTAAAACATTTCCGTTGATATCTCTGGCCAGTTTCCTCAGTATCTAATCTAATGGAAAGCACTGGACAGATACTCAGTCCTGTACAGGCCAGCGATTTAGAGCCTCAGCAAGTGACTGCATCATTTCTGGAAGTTACTTAAATGGGTGCTGCTGGAGTGGGCCTGTAACTACAGTTTTCTGAGCTGTGTATGCATGGGGCACCCTGGCGGTGGTGTGTGTGGTGGCAAAAGCCAGTCCACATTCTGCTCCCCAAGTCCCAAAGGACTAGGTGAGCTTTTCTGGTTTATCCACCCAGAGAGACGCTTGTGTCTGGCTGGTCTGATCAAAAGTCAGAAGTGGTACCTTTTATAGTTCACATACAGTGACACTGTGCCAACTGCAGGCAAAATAAATAAAAACTGCTGCTGCCAGGTTGATTCTGACTCACAGCAACCCTACAGGACAGAGCTGATGCATATAGTTTCCAAGGAGCTGCTAGCAGATTTGAACTGCCAACCTTTGGGTTAGCAGCTGAGCTCTTAACTACTGCGCTACCAGGGCTCCTAGCTGGGTACCGAAAACCACTTCAATACAATTCAAAGTGCATGTCATGAAAATGACAGCAATTTCTCCTTTGCATTTAAATTATGGTAATGCGCTTATCATTGAAAATGCAAGTAATTTATTAAGGGTTAGAACATACTTCCAAGAAAACTGAACTCACTGCTGTAGAGTTGATTCTGCCTCATCGTGACCCTACAGGACAGAGTAGAACTGCTCCATAGAGTTTCCAAGGAGCACCTGACAGATTCAAACTGCCAACCTTTGGTTAGCAGACATAGCACTTAACCACTGCACCACCAGGGTTTCTGCAACATACTTAGGAGTCTATTATATATTGTCTATATCCGACTCGACGGCACTTGGCATATCAAATAATGCAGCTAAGATGTCTAACATATTAAATGGCAACTAAATGTGATTTTGAAATTTTGATCTTTTTTGGGTAAGTTTGTAAATTTGGTAGTTTGATACTTCACTCTTGCACTCAAGAGTGATCAGATATAATACCCTAGCAACAGCTAGAGTCAGGCTTAGGTTTATATCACAGCACCATCACTGAATAACTAGTAGCCCTGTTGTGATGGTTAAGATTGTGCATAATGCTAGGCCATGATTGTCAGTGTTTATATATGATCACTCCCATGATTTCATCTGTTTTGTGTAGCCAGTCAGTTTTAAAGGAAGTTCCTTTGGAGGTACGGCCTGCATCCATATATAAGCAGACATTCTGGCTTTTTGCTTGCTTTGGATCCTCCAGCTGCCTTCTATTCATCTGACCTCCAGCTTTTGGAAATTGCTTTCAGCTGTCTGCAGATCTTGGAGCTGGATCTTCCTAGACTAACAGCAGGAGACCTGCTGTCTGACCTGCTAATCTCAGGTCCACCAGCCTCTTGGCTGCATGAACTAAAAGAAGCCTCCATCATGATCCACGGACTTGGGATGTTCCAGCTTCTCCAACTGCATGATTGACATAAATCTCTCGCTATGTTTATATTCTTTGCTGGGTTTGCTCTCTGGAGAACCCAGCCTAGGATGCTTGTGCAAAGTATTTAATTGCCCTAAGCCTTCATCCTTGATGTCTTTGAACTGTGTGTGGTGTTGAAGATGAATATTGAATGTACCATGGACTTCCAGGAGAACAAACAGATCTGTACTGGAAGAGGCACAGCCAGAGTGCTCCCAGAAAGCAAACATGGTGAGACTGCATTTTACATACCTTGGATATGTTGTCAGGAGGGATCAGTCCCTGCAGAAGGACATCATGCTTGGTAACGTAGAGGGTCAGTGAAAAAGAGGAAGACCCTCAACAAAAGATTGATGCAGTGGCTGCAACAATGGACTGGAGCACAAAAAAGATTGTAGGCATGGTCTTGTTCTGTTCTGCAAGGGTTGCTCTGAGTCAGAACGGACTCAACGGTACCTGCCAGCAACAAGTCTGCCTCCCCATCTGAAAATGAGCTGACAACAGAACTCACATCATAGAGATGCTGTGAAAGTTATTGAAAATGATCCATTTAAAGTACATAAAACACAGGCTGGCGGGCACACAGTGAGCACAGAATAAACTCTGACCTCTAAGTCGGACCTGACTCGATGGCAGTGGGTTTTCTGTGGCCATAGTAGTTGGCAGTGTGGTAAGCAGAATTTCCAAAATGGACCCTGAGACATGTAGTTGAGGAGACAGCACTCCCATGATGATGCTCTCTTACATGGTACAGCTGACCTCAACAAAGGGAGAATATTTAAGGGCTTGACCCAACTGCACGAGGGCTTGAAAGAGTTCTTCAGGGAGGTGGCAGAAGAGGAAGTCAGAGATTAGGTGTATAAGATGGTGGGACCCGTGTGAAAAGGAGCATGACTGGCTTCAAGAAACGAAGGGAAGACAGCTGCCAGCCACCCAGGAAATGGGACCTCAATCACACAAAGCAGGAACAAGTTCCATCAATTGCAGAACAAGCTTGGAAGCCAATTCTCTCTGAGAGATCCCAGATAATAATCCAGCCAGGCCAACACCTTGATTTCAGGGTTGGGAGACTCTGAGCAGAGAACTAATCCAACTCTACCTTGACTGTTGACCTTTGGAACTGTGAGATAATAAATAGGTGTTGTTGCACCCAGTTAAGTGTGTAGTAATTTGTTGCAAAGCAATAAAAAAACTAATGCAAGCAGCCTGAGGGCTGACTGGGTATCCAAAAAGAATACCTGTTCTAGTTGTAAGGGTGAATTTCCAAAGAGAAAGTGATATTTTGCTTTTTTTGCATGCAGTGAAATCTTGTGGGCAAATTTTAATCAATAGTAAGGTGCAATTAAAAAGTACCATTTTGATTTTCCTAACAGATGCATGAAAGGTTTATGACAAAGAACTAAGTGTCAACAATTCTGAGCATCACGAATGTGCTACCACTATTGTCACCAAAGAAGAAAATTGGCATTACCTCTCAAAAAATTTTTTCAAAATAAACATACAGCACAAAATATTTACTGTGAATGCCCATGGGATCTGTTATTTTATATTTATAAATAGCTATTTGGGTCAAATATGTTAAAAGATACTATAGGGAAAAAAGTATTATATTAGAGAGAGTTGTGGTGGTGGTGGCTGTGAGCTCCCATCAAGCTGGCCCTTGACTCAAGATGGCCGTGTGCCTAACAGTACAAAATGCTGCCTGGCCCTATGCCACCAGCTGCGAATAGGACCACGGCAATCCACAAGTCTTACTTTGCTGATCTTTGAAAGAGGACCACCAAGCCTTTCTCCCTAGTCTGTCTTATTCTGGGAAGTTCCACTGAAATGTGTTCAGCATCAGAGCAATACACCAACCTCTAGCGACAGATGGCGGTGGCTAAGCATGAGGTGCCTTCACCAGGAATCAACCTCAGGTCAACTAAGGCCAAGATCAGAATTCCACCACTGAACCACCAACACCCTCTGAGGACAGAGTGTAGCACCTACAGTATTACTGTTGAAGAGAATCACAACACACTGAACAGATACTACTTTGGGGGTTGTCTAGTATTTTATTTCTTTGGGGGAAATACCAGTCTTCCTGATGGGTCTATTCAGTGTCACATGATGCTGCCTTTTCCTCCAGAAGGGTTGACATTTAACTCAGGCTAGCCAATCAGAATTCTTCAAACCTCTATACATGGTGACTTCTGTGCACAGTGATTGGTCCAGAGCTATTCAAAGGCCCAAACACAGTCAATTAAGGGGTCAACCAGCAAGAAACAAAACAAAACAAAACCCATTGCCACAGATTCAATTCCGACTCAAAGTGACCCTACAGACAGTGTAGAACTGCCCAATAGGGTTTCTGAGGAGTGCCTGGCAGATTTGAACTGCTGACCTTTTGGTTAGCAGCTGCAGCACTTAACCACTACGTCACCAGGGTTTACAACCAGGAAGAGACAGTAAAAAAACACAACCAGAAAACCAGCAACCCGTAGACTCTGTTGGTAAAGGGTGGATATAGATGTGTGAAGTTCTAGATTATCTAGGCTCTGCTCCAAGTTTTAATCTTTTTTCTTTCTTCCCATAGATTTATTTCTTAGGATTTCACTTAGCACTTATTATTTACACCTTACCAAGAGGCAGTGGAAAGGACAAGAAAAAGGGAAAAAGCATATTTTTGCGCTGTCACTTCTGGGAAGGGAAGTAGTTTGGGCTGAGGCACCTTAGGAATTACATGTGGATAATATGTACAAATGACATCTCCATATCTCAACTGCAGCCAGTTATAACTTGCCTGGCTCCCCCTTCACGTGCTAAGTGAAATCTCTTCAAATTACATATGTTCCAGGAAGCGAAAGCTTGAGGTTCAGCATCTCTCTGTAGGATGTGATCTGGTCACAAGCGAGGTGACAAGCTAATTTGGCAAAATGCTGTTTGAGCTTATTTTCAGTTGAACTTCTGCTGAGAGAAGAAAGAACAAGCAGGCGAGCAGAGAACATACTATATGCATCACTGAAACTTACTGCTTATCTTTATTGCATTTGAGTAAATGCTTTTTTTTTTTTCTTTTTTTTTTTGCTGTTGCCAAGTAAGTCATCATATTTTAGTTCTACACTGAATTCCTCAGCAGGAGACAAGATTTGGATAGATCCAAAATGCAGGAAATACAAAGGCGGCACACGTTGGCGAAAAGGCTCTTCTTCGCAGGCTTTCTCCCACTGTCTTGACTGGAAATTTGCACAAGTTATACTAACACATGAAATATTTTACAGCAACAATAGGGATGTTTTATGTTACAGTTTTTACCTAATTGAAAAATCTATCTTTATTCTCCTGATGAAAAAAAATAATGCATGCGTGCTCATTACACAAAAACTACAGAAATGTATGAGGAAAAAAGTAGAATTTACCAAAACTTCTGCCTGCCTAAATGCTATTAATATTTGTGTGACCATCCTTGAATATTTTTCTATTTGTGTATACATACCTATGTATTCAGTACATTTTGAATTACACAGGTTAAGCACTCCACCCACTTAGAATCATCTTGGATACGAGGCTGACAATTAAGTCCACGAATGTAATTGTTCACTGCTGAACGTCACTGTGGTCATCTCTGAAGTACTCCTCTTGGAAAGCTATGCACCAACACCAGCGCCAGTCCACCCTTCAAAGCAATTTTGGAACTCTTTCTGGAATGGCCATCGCACACGGCGGCAAGCTCATGAACTTAACTATATAACTGTCTGTGAGTGAGTTTTTAGGCAGTAAATGATTAACTGTGTTGGAATATCCTCCCTACTCACCTGATCTGGCCCACAATGACTTTTTTATTTACCCAAAGATAAAGGAAATATTGAAAATAAGACATTTGCTGACACTCAGGACATCAAGGGTGATACAATGACAGCTCTGATGGCCATTGAAGAAAAAGAGTTCCAAAACTGCTTTGAAGGTGGACTAGGTGCTGGTATCAGCACATACCTTCCCAAAGGGAGTACCTGGAAGGTGACCAGAGTGATATTCAGCAATGAGGTATATGCTACGTTTTCTAGGATGAGTCTGCAAACTTAACTGGCAGTCCTCGTAGGTCTAGTGATCCACTTCCAAATGATCACAGCCTTAAAAACTCTCTGGAGCAGCTCTTCTCTGCACATGTGGCATTACTGAGTTGAAGCTGACTCAGTGGCAACTGGTTTTGGTCTTTGTTTTATGTACTGAACACTTAATATATTAACATATGTCATATATTAAACATGGCAATGCTTCCTTCCATTATACCTAATGTCACTCATGAGTTGTAGCTTACTCCATGGCAACTTACAACAAAACAACATAATTTTCAAAACTCCATAAGCATCTGTTTTATATATATTATTTAACCTCTCCTCTTTTTCCTGTCCTTCTATACCATTCTCATATATTTATATACAAATTAATATATACATCTGTATGTACATCACTACAGTATCACTGCAGTCACCTTGAAAGGACAGCCCTTGGAAAGCTATGCACCAATGCCAGTGCCTGGTCCACATATGCACGTGTCTACCTGTGCATTTATCTTCACAGATGAGAGTCTCAAAGTAGGACTGCGGAGCTAAAAGTGTTACTTGATGTTATATGTATACATATGAAACCCTGGTGGTATAGTCATTAACCAAAAGACTGGCAGTTGAAATCTTCCAGGCTGTCCTTGGAAACCCTGTGGGGCAGTTCTACTCTTTCCTACAGGGCTACTCTGAATCAGAATTGACTCATTGGCAGTGGGTTTGGTTTTCGGTTTTACATCTCCTTACACAGAAATTTGCTCTTTTCCAAAAAAAAAAAAAAAAAATCGATCTATTTTACATATACTTCTCTGCATCTTTTTGCACCTCGCTTCACTGTTAAAATCAACTTCAAGGGCAACTGGGACAGAATCAACATATTCTTCTTAATAGCTGTGTGATAAACTGTAGCAGACATGTAACACAATGCATTCCATTATTCCCCTATTTGTTAGCATTCAACTTGCTTCAATTACAAAAAAAAAAAAAAAAAAAATGATGCGACCTGTTTACCTGTGCTTTTATTTTCATAGACTGGAGGCTTAAAGTAGGATTGTTGCACTAGAAGTGTTATTTCATGCCAACAGATTTTGCCAAGACATTTCTGAAGATAACTGGAGTTGTTCACGTGTCAACAGAAATGTATGCTTCTGTTCTTTTTCCCCAGCCCATCCAGGAAATGGACATAAACTGCTCCTTTATCATAATTTGATAAACGAGTAGTGATAGCTCATTGTGATTTTGCTGTCCATTTCCCTAACTACTAGAGAAGTTGATGAAATATATTATTTTCCAATAGTTGATTGGCCAACTCGGTGTTTTTGTCTGAGGACTGCCTATTCACTTCCTCTGTCCATTTTTCTCTGGGATAGCTTTATTTGACATTACCATTAAAATCACAACAATGATCCACTGAAGTCTAAAGGACAGTGTGATCCTCCTGTCTGTCTTTCCTAACTTTACCCTGTGTTCTCACCTCTTCTTACATGTGGCACAGCTGGCCAGCTGTTGCATCTTTAATCATGCTTACTTTTTCTCTTTCTCTTGAAAGCCCTGAAAATCTTCTGACTAAATGGCTTATGTTGTCCTTGGCTTTGGATAATACTACTGTGTACCAACTGTCCTTCCAAAATAAATGAATAAATAAACAAGCCCATTGCTGCTGTGTGAATTCTGACTCATAGAGACTTTACAGGACAGAGTAGAATTGCCCCACAGAGTTTCCAGGGAGTGCCTGGTGGATCTGAACTGCCAACCTTCTGGTTAGCAGACGTAGCACTTAACGCACTATGCCACCAGGGTTTCCTGATTGCCATGGGTATACTATAAATCTCTAAAAAAAAAAAAAGAATATATGCTGTTTTATAACATGTTATTTCTTATCAGAGTATCTGTTTATAATAGAGCATACAAAATAGTTTCTTTCCACAGAACCCCAGAAGAAGCTGTATTTCCTTGATACATTGCCATCCTGGGCTGGTGGACTTCAAACACAGTCAGCTGCAAATATGCTGTGTAGGGGACATTGCATGACGCGGTTCCTTTCATTTATTCCAGGTCATTGGTGACCAGACAGATGAATTACAGTTGTGTAGAAGGCTGGACATTTGTGTAGGCGTGGACTATGCTTCAGGTCTGGAGCTTTGTGGGAAAGCATTAAGTTTCTCAGCAAAGGAGGTAAAGACGAGGGTTCCGTGAGCAACAGACAGATGTGTATATTTAGCTCTGTTTATTCTGGCAAACTTCAAAGTGTGGACCTGGCTATCCCCGCTCTCAGGAATAATGTCACCAGACTACCTATGCCCGTGTCCACATTTGACTTTGCACTTATCTATCAGATGCCTCATTCTGATCACTTAATCCAACACAGGTCTCACACCCAATTCTTTACTGACAAGAGCTGACACACAGAGTGGCTGATAAATCTTCAGCCTAAATGGCAGATTCCAAACAAAATGGCCAGAGCAAGTACGTCAGAGCTGGAAATATAATATGCTCTCTCATTCTGGGCACTGTCTTGTAAAAGGCCGCACACATGTATGCTGACAGCAGGGCTACTTGGAAGAAACTTGGAACTCCACAAGAGAAATAAAATGGGGCTCTGGATTTTCTCAGGGGCGCTCAGGTATGCCTCTGAGTCACAGGACACTCTGCTCTCCCAGCTACCTACGGCCTGTGGCCCTCCAGTTGGGCGCCTCTCCTAATTCACTCATAAATCTTGCTTTTCTTCAAGCCATTCTTTCCCTTGAAGGGATCTTTTAATTACCATGCTCCAGACTAACCAACCAAGATGCAAAACTCTTAAAAGCAGCTGAGAGGGCCCTCCTTTTCCATCTCCATGCAGCCTCAGCAGCTTTCCCTGCCTGTGGAAGCAACTTCTATCAGCAATTTCCTGCCCGAGCACTGGACAGAACAGAGTATGTCATTTTAGAAGCTGCTTCATTACCCATAAGAACAGAACACTTTAAACCGAACATTTCTGGAGCTTGAAAACGGACATGAGGCTCTTTTATTTAAAACACAACAAAAGACACCACGGGCCCTTTTGGGTTAATAATATCTTTCCCCGGTGAAGGGGAAGCTTTTTTTCCTTTCTTTCTTTAATTTGGTGAGAAAAGGCTTGGCACTATTTCTTTGGAAGAAGCCATGAGGAATTTTCCCTGCTCTAGCTGGAAACAACTCAACAGCAACGGGTTTGGCTTTTTGCTTCATCCAATTCTTGGGAACCCTGGTGGTGCAGTGGTTAAGACCCACAGCTGCTACCCAAAAGATTAGCAGTTCAAATCCACCGGGACACTCCTTGGAAACACTGTGGGGCAGTTCTACTCTATCCTACAGAGTTGCTAAAAGGCAGAATCAATGCAACAGCTTTTACCTGTGTTCTTGCTTGGGTGGCCCTCTCAAGGCATAATAGAATTAGACATAGCTGTGGAATAAAGGGGCACTGTTCAGAGGTGCCCTTGTGGCACCGAGTTTAAGAGCTCTGGCTGCTAACCAAAAGGCCACCAGTATACCAGCAGCTCCTTGGAAACCTATGGAGCAGTTCTATTCTGTCTTATTGAGTCACTATGAGTCAGAACTGACTCAAAGGCAACAGGTTTGGTGTGGGGTTTTTTTGTTATTGTTCAATATTATTAAACATAAACTCACTAGCATCATACTCTAGCAACTGGATCGCTGCTATATACAGATAAAGAGGGAAAATGCTTGTAAGTGAATCTGAAGCGTGTGTTTTTCCATGCTTCAGTCAGTATACAGTATTTACACAAAGCTGTATTGTGTACCTACAGGATGTGATCCGCCAGGTCCAAGTATCACCAATTGCTTGTAAGTTTAAGATTGGTAGAAAGGTTGTAATTACAGTTTCTAAAACCATGAGTCATCACACCAAAGTTAGTCATGGAGTACTAGAGCTAGATGAGACTTGTAACCGAGATTCAACTTTATTGTCTGTCTCCACATTAAGTTAATGAAACCATCTAAGAGTACATTTTCTGAAGCACATTTCATGAGACAGAAACCAAGCAATATACTCTGCCAATAAAAAAAAAAAATCCTGGGAAATGTGAGGATTCATTAATATAATATTAAAGGCTTTATTATGACCCTCACTATAGAAAAGTTTGGTTTAGTTTTGTGTTTCCCACATGGATCTCACCAAAGAAGTCTTTTTCTCACGCAGTCCCCATTGACATCCCTTGGAATCCCTGTGACACAGAATGGAACTATGAATGATGTTCCCCAAATGATCGCAATTGCCAGACCACCTCCAGAGAACCTTTTAAATTAGCCTTCAGGGAGTTATATCACTCTGTCAGAAACAGTCAACATTTTTCTTGTTTTCAACAGACATCTTTGTTCAGGCAAACTGGTCTACTCAGGAGAAATGTGGATTGTCTCGCTCCTGCAGTGGAGGGGGAAGGTTACCGCCTATTACTCTCTTCACCCGTTACCCTGAAAAAGAAAAATACTCAAGCTCTTCTTTCTGGAAGAAGCACTAGAGGACGACACTCCCCATCTTTCTCTCTGTCTTTGTCACTGTTTATCTTCCTGGTGAAGACTAGGGCAAAACCATGCCTCTTGCCTGATCTGGTCTCTTAGTTCTATGTCTTGAACTACATGTGGTGCAAACCACCCCAAGGTCCACATGGCTGTGCAGTGTCTACTTCAGAGATTCAACTCTCTCCTTCAACAGCCCTCAATCAAGACTTTGTGGGGAGAATAGTGGCAGTTGAAGTTCCTGGGGGGCCATCAATGTTAATGTGCTCAGCTGGGAATTGAAACGCTGGAGGTTCAAGAACACCCTCAGTTAGGAAGAAACGTCTAGAAATATACTTCCAAAAACTCAGCCACTAAGAATTCTAAGCACAGTTCTACTCTGACATGCATGGGGTCACCACAAGGTGAAGATGACTCAATGGCCACTAGTTAGTATCAGCAGAGTTGTGACGGGAGGAAGGAAAGTAAGCCAAGTAACAAGAAATCTTAACTTGGTTCTCATTCCCATGTTGCACACTAACCTAAGAAACCATGACTTTTCAAGGTAGTGAAGCTAGTCGGATCCTTGAATCCTCACCTGGTTAACTGTGTCTGTTCCCAGTTTGGTTCAGAAACCAGGAGTGAAGAGGAAGATAATTAACTGGCTCCCTGAAACCACAATGCCTATTATCCTTACGATACTCCTTTCAAATGTTCAAAATGATGATGTGGTCACCCTGGAGCAAACTGCTTCTCCAACTCAAGTAATTCCAAGTTCTTTTTCCTTTTGTTCCTCATAGGTCCACTTGCCAACACTAATTTCTTTTTCCCCCTTGTTCTTCCCTGGTTCATTTCCAACTTTTCAAATCACTTAAAAAATGTAGAGCCCCAAATGGACGAAGTCTTCTCAGAGCCTGGCTTACTCTGAGCTTCCAGAAGGTTTGCTGGACACAGAAGCATTTTATGTTTAGAGGTGCATGCAAGTGCATCTCTAGATTGTATTAGCTTTCATAGCAATAGACTGGCACCAGTGACGCCCCTCTTTGGCTTTTTATAATTTGCACTCCTCTACTCTTAGGATGCTTAACAACTCTGATAATATGATAGTGGATTACCTAAGCATGGATTTTGTCAGTTTTTTATATTTAAGTGCTTCATATAATTTTCTATTCCTATTGGGTCTTAGGTGTTTTGTTTTTAACTGCGTCTCAGAATATTAAATTTGTTTTGACTTGTTTCTGTGATTTGGGCTAAGAAAAATTATCATTCATTGCAAAACTCCAGAACATCTAGTCATCTTTACAAACAGTCATTACAATCTTGTATTTGTTGTATATTTCCTGCGTACCATTTTTTGGCTTAATATATTCTTAACATTAACAGTTTTGCATACATACACGAAAGGATACTTTATATGCATGCAAAGCACTTCGCAGCTGACAGATTGCTCTCACAATATATATTTTCATTTATTAGTCCTTTCAAAAATATTTATTGATGCTGTGTCAAGACTTGGGCTGGGCATTGATGAGACAGATAAATGTGAATATAATGTAAGTGATCTCAAGAGGCTCACTGTCTAGTAGGGGAGATGCAAATGAACAATTACAAAATCACATGGCATCATATGATCTATGTAAAAGTAGGTTATGTTTTCTACATGGTATGGGAAGGTCATTTGCTAGGAAATGAAGCTGGTGAGTGAGGTTCACAGATGTTGTTGTTACTGGGTGCCAGTGAGTCACTTCTGACTCATAGGGAGACTCCATGTGACTGAGCAGAACTGCCTTGTAGGGTCTTGTTGGCTATAGTCTTTGCAAAGCACATGGCCAGGTCTTCTCCTAGCAGAATTACTGAGTAGATTCAAGCTGCTAACCTTTAGGTTAGTGGCTGAGCAGAGCACTGCTGCATCACCAGGGTTCCTCAGCAGAGGCTGGAAAACAGGCTGGGAGGAAGAAAAGGCCAGAAAACTGAAAACAAAGGCTGGACACAAGTCCTTCAGCTTTTATTTGCAGACTGTCAACTTTGTTTTCTTTTCTTTCTTTTCTTTTTTTAATACGCACATGATCTAGTTAGGGGGTATATTATTTCCCAGATTTTTAGATTGTAAATCTGGGTTTCAGAGAGACACTTAGGAAGCAAATATTAGAAGGACAAGAATCCTAGACTTTTGAATTTTAGGCTAGATCTCTTCCTGCATGAGACATCTGATTTACAAGTAAGCAGAAGCAGGAAGAATGCCTAAGATACTAGTGTTCATTTTTTCCTAAAGTTTATTTTTTATGATGGATATTAAAGTGTGTCTACTGTGGAATGTTTTCAAAATAGAAATGGAGAGTAAATAAAAATTATGAGATAATAACATTTTGAAATGTTTCCTCTATCATTTGTATATACAAATACACATACATATTTTATAAAATTGTGTATTAATGTATATACTATATTGTGTCTTACTCTTTTCCTTGAAAATATATTGTGAATATTTTTCTTATGCAAATAAATGTTTTAATGTTGTGATTTTTAATAGCTGCAAAATATTCCATAATTTTTAATGGTTGTTAAATGTACCACTGTATGGATATAATGGCATTAATTTGTCCCTTTTGTTACTGTTAGACATTTGAGCTGTTTCTAATAGTTTCTATTACGAATGGCACTGCTATGAACAATTGGTTCCCTATCCTGACTCCTTCTTCAGGATAAGGAATCACTAGGTCAAAGAGCAGAGTACTCTGAAGGCACAGGAGACTTACTAGAAACTTGTTGCAATTTACAATCCTACCAGCAGTGAGAAAGGGTCAGTTTTACCACCACTGCCAACATGCAGCATAAGAGAAACAACTTCTTTTTGCCAACAAACAGCTTTTATATTTGATTCTTCACTGACTGTGGAATGGACATGTGTCCCAGCGGTACCTGACTTACCAACAGTTATGCAGCCACAGTGTGTGGAGGAGTGGACTTTCCAGTGACATTTGCACTAAGTCATCAGGGTCGTGATATTTCCAGCTATTCTGGGCCATTTTGGGAGATGTCCATCTGGCACGATCAGACAGGGACCAAGGAAAGTCTATGTCATTATGCCCGGATATTAACAGGTGACCGGGCATAAGTCGTCTCCAACCCTCCCCTCTGTGTCAGATGGCTGGGGGACGAGCAGAAGGAAGTTATCTTTCAACAGAAAGCTGTGCATCAAAGGGTAAACATTCAAACAGTGTCCTCCTGGCATTCTCTGGGAGCTTGCTCGTCTGCTCACGTCCTTCCTGAGCTGATGCCCCCTCCCTTCAGGGGATGTTTCCTGGGATCAGCAATTGAGCTTACCCTCCCCGCCCCCGACAGAGTCCTCTCCTCAGTTCTCACCTCCCTTCTGGTGCTCTACCCAACCACCTTACTCCTTCTGACATTTTACAGTAGAACTCTGTAAAATATACTGTAAGGCATTTTAAAACTATGAAACACTTCAAGTACACAGGAACATACAGAGATTCATATCACAAATATTCTCGTAGCCAACGCCCCAAAATAACCAATGTTAATGTTTTATAAAACGTGCTTCGGATCTTGTTTTTAAATAGGATACTAGAAACAAAATGAAAGCCCCTTTGTACCGCTCCCCACTCAAGTCTTCTTCCCTCATCAGAGGTCACTGGAATCTTTCGGTGATGCAGGTCATTTCCATTCATCTCTTTATATTTTTACTATATTCATCGAATCTGACTCGACGGCACTTGGCTTGGCATATGGATCAGTGAACAATACTTTGCATTATTTTGTTTTAAGCTTCATATGTAAGGAATTATTTCATAGAGAGATAGATATAGATACCCATACTTCTGTAACTTTCATTTGTCAGTCTTTATTATGGTTTTCAGATTTATGTACCTTGCCACATGTAACTCTAGCTCATCCCCCATAGCTGCTATACAGATCTCCACCATATGAATATACCACAATTTGTCCTTTCTCTTACGGAGAGACACTTAGGTTTTCCAATATTTGCTGTGACAAACAATGCCGTCATGAACACCACTGAATCTATTTGTCTCATTTTGCATCTGAACAAGAAGGTAATTGCTAGTTATAGGGTACATACATCTTTAACAGATAGCATTGAATTAATCTTCAAAACAGTATACTAATTTACATTTCCACAACAGCATATGAAAATTTCCATTTTCCTGTGACTTCACCAACCCCTGTATAATACAGCTTGATGGCCCATTAAAACCCAGAGCCCAGATCCTAAGGACTAAAATACTGAAATTTTCAAGAGCGAAAACAGGTCAGCCTTCCAATGACATCTTAGGCAGGGTGCAGCTAATTTATTTTTTCTAATGTAGAAAAAGGCAAAAATCATGTGTATATAGATATACGTACACACATATATGTATATATGTGTACATACACAGACACATATACATGCCAGTTCCATATTGAAAAGAACTAAACTATCATAGCCCATTACAAATACTTTTATTTTCTGTAAACCAGGTATCAGTCAAAGGAAATAACTACTTTTCCTTTCTCTAAGTCAGTTTCCTACTTGCTCATATAGTAAATATAAAGTGGAGGACGCTGAGATGAACACTAAAAGAAAAGACCATACAGGTAGAAAAAAAATGCTTGTTTACTTACCAATACGCAGAGACGTCAGAGATGACTGACATTAGGAAGCCCCCTTCATCCACCCTGACAGTGGGCTACGGCAAAGAAACAACAGAGCTATTAAATATACTACATATGAAGATTAGGACATAAACAACCACTTGCTTCATTAGGTTCCACGTTTATCAGAAATGCAAATATGGCGCAGTCTTCAAAAATGAAATGGAAATTTCCAAATGAAAATGTTCAATAATTCTAAAAATTTTAAATGAAATATGGTCATTATTTTGAGACAATATTATATGCCAAGCCAAGTGCCATAGGGTAAAATTTTTTTAATGAAAACACGTATACATGTATACATGTACTGTGTGTGTGTGTGATTCGTATATATGTACATAATATCCACATAAATGAACAGACAGAGGATGGATGGATGGGTAGATGGATGAGCAGATGGATGGACACATGGATAAGATAGTCATTCTGTTCGTATTTATGTGCACGTGTTTATGTCTTAGGAAAACTAAATTGAAATATTTAAAATAGTTACCAGGGAAATATGATTACAAATAAATTTTGCTTTTTTCCTTCATTCGAATGCTGTAATCATTACAGAAGCTGAATGCTGCACCTTTCTCCTGCAGAGTGACCTGTGAGTTTCAACCAGCAACCTTTCAATTAGCAGACAAGCACTTAACCACTGCACTACCAGAGATTCTATGTTTTTGAAGACAATAAATATGGGGAAATGCCAATGACACAATGTTAAAATTTTAAAAATAAAAGAATTACAAAAGAAAAATAATGAACTCTATACGCAGTGTGATCCATATATTTGTACGCACATATCCATAGATGTACACAGATCTAGATGACAGAGAAAGACAGAGAGAGAGAGGTAAATCATTTTGTTTGCATTGATATATGTGTGTTTATGTTTTGAGAGTCCTAGCAGCTCAGTGGTTAAGAGCTTGGCTGTTAGCCAACAAGCAGTTAGAACCCAGCAGTCACTCCTTAGGAAACCCTGGTGGTGCAGTAGTTAAGTGCTACATCTGCTAACCAAAAGGTCAGCAGTTCAAGTCCACCAGGTGCTCCTTGGAAACTCTATGGAGCAGTTCTACAAAGCCCTATAGGGTCACCGTGAGTTGGAATTGACTCAGTGGCACTGGGTTTGGTTTGAGGTTGGTTAATCACTCCTTAGAAACCCTATGGGGCAATTTTACTTTGTCCTATAGGGTCCACATGAGTTAGAATCAACAGCTATTGGTAATGGTAATAGTTTATGTCTTAGGAAAAAGACAAGGAAAACAAAATGTATATCTGAGGAATATGATTATGAAACAATTTTCTTTCCTTAATTCCCCTTATCAAAATTTGTGTAAAGTTGTGCATATATTAATCAATTTGTGTGTGTATGCAGGAAAGAAGTGAAGTTAGAAGAGATAAACTGAACATTTTATGGTATTTTAATAGTAATGACACATTTGCACTCCCTTGATAATGTGAGAAGAAAGAAGTCAGGCTTCCTGAGAGCTGTAATCTACAGTTTCTAGTCATGAAAGCCAGAAAATGTTGATAGGGTTAAATGAGTGGGTGCCAACTGGACTTTGTGCCAGGTTCGTACGGCAGAAGATCCACTTGCAAAACAGCTGATTTTGTGATTTCAATGGTCTTTTCACTGAATCAAGTTACCAGTATGATCAACTAAGCATCACTGAATCATTAAGATGACAAAAAAGAAGGTATGACTAAAAGTAATTGGTCCAACAGCCACATGTAGACACAGAGTCAATTTCAGGGTCAAGATAATGAGAAAATCAAGGTAAATACTTGTTTTGTAAAACTTATTCAAATTGTTTTGGAACTAGAATGCATAATTCTGATTGTTTTGACCCAACAATTGCTCTAATTATTTTAAACTGAATAGTTATATATAATCCTTGATGGTATGTAAAATGCTTTTACATTTACTGTTGTGACAGACTTAGGTTTTAATTGCATTTCTTCACTTTTGAGTATTTGAATAGAGCCAATCACATCAGAGAATGCAGCATCCCTTCCTCCTTCCCTCTCTCACTATCCAAACTTCCCAATTCTCAGCTGGCTCAGAAGGACCATTCAGTCAAAAAATTCCCTGTGAACATGGGAGAAGCTATTGTCCTATATTCTTTCACTTTGTTGCTATTAAAATAATTTTTGCTCACAAAATGTTTATCTCTGATAACTTCATGAACGATTTGGGCAGTTAAAACTGAATGGAAAGAATTATTCACAAAAGGAAACCTTGGTTGAAAGTCATAATCAAGCTGTCATCTTGGGTGAAAATTAAACGCTTCCACAGATTAACACACATGAACACATTGTCATCCATTAACATACTAACACACACTACCCTGTCACTCAGGGCCAACTGCAACTCATAGCAATCCTATAGGACAGAAGAGTGCCATAGAGTTTCCAAAGGATGGCTGGTGGATCTGAACTGTGAACTTTTTGGTTAGCAACCAAGCTCTTAACCACTGCACCACCTGCGCTTCAACAAGCATTAATGAGTACTAATAAAACCATAGAGTCTTTTTGTAAATTGATATTATTTAATTCATTTCCTTCCTCAGTTTTTAGACCTTCTCAGATTGTGGCCTGTTTCATTTTTGGGCCAAACTAAAGGCTCTTAAATTTTGATCTACTACTCTTTCCAAAGAAAGAAACACTGGTGGCACAGTGGTTAAGGCTACATCTACTAATCAAAAGATGGGCAGTTTGAATTCACCAGATGCCCCTTGGAAACTCTATGGGGTAGCTGTATGCTGTTTAACAGGGTCACTATGAGTCCGAATTGACTCAATGGCAGTGTATTTGGCGTGTTTTTGGTTCTTTCCAAAACCCCTTCTTCTAAGCAGGTTTGTGGTCATTCTTTTTGTTCACTCTTAATACTGTCTGTTAAAGGCTGAACTGTGTTCCCCAAAAGATATACTGAAGTCCTATCCCAGCTCCTTTACTGGAGACTATGACTTTGTTTGGAAATAGAGTCCTTAAGGATACTATCAGCTGACATGAAGTCATATCAGACAGGGTGGATCTTAATCCCCTCTGCATGCTGTCCTTATAAAAGAAAGGAGCAAACACAGAGGGAAGACCACCATGTGACATGGAGCTGTGGCAGCTGCAAGCCAAGGAACACCTGGGCTACCACAGGCTGAGACAGCCAAAAAAAAGTATCCTCCCCTAGAGCCAGGAGAGAACATAGACCTGAAGACCCTAAATATGGACTCCTAAGGAACTCAAGTGGTATAGTGGCTAATAGCTCAGCTGTTAATTGAAAAGTTCTCAGTTCAAACCTATCACCTTCCACACACACACACAAAAAAAAATGTGTAATTTGCTTCTGCAAACATTTACAGCCTTGGAAACCCTACGGGGCAATTCTGTCCTAAAGAGTTATTGTGAGTCACAGTCAACTCAACAGCAATGGATTTTGAGGGGGTTAGCCTCCAGAACTGTGATACAGTAAACCTCTGTACCCTCTAAGCTATACAGTGTGTGTTACTGTGTTACAGCAGCTCTGAGAAACTAAGGTACTGCCTAAGTCCTGGGCAGAGGACACATCACACAAACCAGTAAGGCTTAATGGAAGAAATCTTTCTAGAAAGCTCTCCTGACCAGAGGAACTTCTGGCTACCCAAGTCACTGCAAATGACAGGGACAACTCAGAATGGGCAGGTGAATCTGAGGATGTTAAGAAACAGACACCTTAAAAGCCAATTGCTTTCAGAACTGCTTGTTTGATATCGGAATCCACTATAAAATTGGTGATTATTGCATGTCATTATAGAAGGCCAATTTTTATGTGAAAGATCTATTTTGTTGATTAAATGGAATTCTTTTCTGTGCCATTGGGTCACACATAACATATGTCCAGTCAATTATTTTCGGAGTAGTTGAAGATTTCTCCTTGCACGATAATAGTTTTTTTGGCAATCATGAGGGCTTTGAAGAATCGTTCTTCTTGATAATGACCTAGATTTTTTTAAATAGGAATTTCCCACCCTAAGATGGATAGGGCTGGGTCATAGGAAAGTATTATCCAACATACGCTTTATTGTAATTTTTCCAGAAAGATCGATAGTATTACATTTCAAAATGATAGCATAAAACAATAGTTTTTAGTAACTTGGAATGACTGAAAACAAATGTCTGTTTCATTTGACAAATGTCAAATAAAAGCACTGATAATAAAGAAGCAGTCCTCTTTTTCCAGGAAATTTTATCTCCTTTTATCTTACAATATCAATAAGATCAATTGAAGCTGTATGGTGGTCAATAATCCAGCCAGGCAGAGAACTCAATATTAGATATTTGGGAGTTTAGTTCCAGGACTAATTCTAGCACACTGATTTTCTAAAGGACAATCATTAACTTTTAATTGCTTCAGAAGTAAATTGTTAGTACTGTGTTTAATTTTGTTTTTAGGGGGAAAAACCAAGTTTACTAAAAAAAAATACTTGTATTAATAATAGGTGGTTCCTTGGTCCCAGTTTTGTGCTCAGATTAAAATAAATAATTCACGGGGTCTGTTGCACTTGTCTTTAGTCCACCCATGCCATTTGCACAGGATGAGCATTTTCTCCCAAAAGAGTTACATACTGAATGGCTTAACTAGCAACCCTTTGATCATATGCAGTACTAAAGTGGACAAAATTGTTAAATATCTCTGTCAGTCCTGTCTGAAGATCACCATCCATTCCATCCACGTCCATTCCGTATCCTTTCCCTCTGCTTCCCATTCTTCATGGGAATGTCTAGAGGTCCTGGCCAGTCTTCACGCCTGCTAGCTATGGACTGTGACACTACAGGATAAGACATACAGGTTAAAGACTGTCAACTGCACCAGCTATCTGAGCTAGAGGTGGTAGTGATGACAGGCTACTTTGTGTGTAGATGCCTGATCTAGAATTGCTGAGCCCAGTGAAGAAGGGTGTAGGGCAGGCTTTATTTTGTACCCTCACCATATCCTGGCAGGAAGAAGAGGCAAATGTCCTGCATCCCACAGAACCAAAGCTAGAGGGTACTCTGCCAGTTCCTGCTGGGACTGTTACAAGAGGAATGTGAATAGATCATCTCTGCACTAATACCAGAAATCCTCGTGGCATAGTGGTTAAGTGCTACATCTGTTAACCAAAAAGTCAGTAGTTCAAGCCCACCAGGCACTCCTTAGAAATTCTATGGGACAGTTCTACTCTGTCCTGTGGAATTGCTATGAGTGGGAATCAACTTGATGGCAGTTGGTTTGGTTTTTGGTTTGCACTAATACCAACAACACATATTCATAAATTTGGAGGTAGAATTCCCACAGTAGGTATCAATAAACCAATCAAGAACATCCAACAGTCCTTGGGATTTTCTAAATACAACCAATGGTTCATGCCATAACTCTTACTTCTGAGCACCCCAATAACGGCCTCCACAGGAACAGAAACAGGCAATCTGGTCCCTGGATGAGCCTGCAGCATTCCAGTAGTAGAAATCTTGGACCTTTATCCTGATCCCATCTAGCCTTCTATCACCACTGCAGCTGATGCTACAAGAGCATCCGGGCCAAAAAGAAAAAGAAAAACCTCTCTAGAAACTTGGTCCTGGCTGAAATTAACTGCTTATGGAATGGGACTTCTGGCAATCGATACCAAATTTAAGTCAAGGCCTCAGGGCGAGTGATGAAGA